>OX103972.1:31889508-31953033 GCA_944470395.2 Schistosoma turkestanicum
TTCTGTAGAGTTTCGGTAGTGTGTTCAGTAGGTTTACTTGTACAACTGCTTCACCTTTTATGTATACTACAGTATAAACTGAATAACTCATTAAATGCAAGAAATTTAATTCATAAACTCATGTACATTTGGAAATATTATGATAAATGATTAACTTAATATACATATGATCAATATGAAGAGGTTTTATTGATTTGTCTGTTTTAGAAAAATCAACATCGTAGATCATATGTTCAAGATGATGGAAAAATATTCCGCTGACTTAGAAGATCAAGTACGCGTTCGTACAGAAGAATTGGAAACTGAAAAGAAAAAGACCGAGTTACTAATCGCAAGAATGCTTCCTCCGTAAGTTTTAAATTAAAATAAATGAGTTAACTTAGCTATTAGTTTAATGAAGTTGAGTTCTTTCAGCTGAGCAGTCTAATTGCGAAAATATGTCTTTCTAGAGAGCATCATCGACCCAGAATACATTTAGAGTATTTCCAGTAGAGGTATTCTGAGGAATTCCGAGAACAATTTAGTGAATTAACTTCTCCTTCATCAATTTCTTTAGTTTCATTTCACGATTTATAAGTACTTGACATGAGACACTGGAGATACATTGTTACTCTTTCCTGAACTCCATAGATACTTGTCGTACTATTAGACAATATTACCATTTGAGTATATTAAATGCATCTGAAAATCAGATTTTTAAGTAGTCAGTCTTGTTTTCATTGACTTTCCTGGTTTTTAATCAAAAAATGAACCCTACTGCATGTATCAGACAAAAAGTTAGATGATGACAAAATTTTGAAATAATGATAGTAGATGCACCTAAAAAGTTCCAAATTATTAACTTACCGTGTCAATTAATATGATGTCACATATTTCTTTACAATACGGGGTTGTGAAGTTAACACAATTTGGAACTATGATTCGATCAATGTTAGGCCATCATTAAAAACCTGGAAGCACTGAACGGCCAACTCGTCCTAGTATGAGGCTCATCAGCAGTGCACATCTACGACTCCTGCTACTCGCAGGATTGGAACCTAGGACCTACGGTCTTGCGCGTGAACGCCTAACCTCTGAACCACTTAACCGGTATCTAACGGACGTTAATGTCGAACTTCGATCCATTCACGGAGTTGCGCAACCTCATACACTATTTTCGGTAGTTACTGTCTACACCCGAACAGGTTGAACTTCACTGTGAATTGATCAAGTTAGACAATAACACCGTCAGACACCGATTAAGTGGTTCAGAGGTTAGGCGTTCACGCGCAAGACCGAAGGTTCTGGATTCGAATCCTGCCAGGTGCAGGAGTCGTGGATGCTCACTGCTGATGAGTCTCATACCAGAACGAAGCGGCCGTCCAGTACTTCCAGGTTTCTAATGATGGTCTAACAGTGATTGATACATATTTCTTTGGAAGGATATATTCCGTACATTTAACGTATTTATTCGTACCAATCTCTTTCAGTTGTGACCACATCTAAGCCGCATCACCCGTGAGTGTTAATTTCATTATGTGTTAGGTATCAAAATTAATTTTCCCAATCTTCTTTACTAAACAGTAGTCTTTACATAATGAAAACTAGATTGCTGATAGATTCCTGTTGACTAATAACATAGTTTTAGGTCTACTATGCTATAGTTTTAACTAATCATAATGAAAAAAATCATTAAATGAATTTGAAAATGTAAATTATTGGATTTCAACTTAGTTATCAAGATAATAAATAATTTGATAAACAGCTCGTTATTTTGTAATTTATTATCACTTAAACTGAATACATAGAAATTCTAAAAGTGAAATTCAGGGTGTGCGTTTCGCCTTATTGTGGGACTCGTCGACGCAATGCACGTGCACTTAAACCATTACAAAACAAAACAAAAATTAAAAGTATAGTTTTAAACTATAATGTTAGATTAAACATTAATTCGAAATTCGATTCATTGCAATAGGATGTTTCTTCAATAACTTATTTTAAAATGACATGAATTATTAAAACATTTAAGTTTACTTGTATGTTTATTCAAGTGTTCCTACAGTTTTATTTGATAACTGACCCTTGTAAATTTAATTTACGTATATGATTTTATACTATCTACTGTTTGACAAAATGTTATAACTTTTCCCTATTCATAACAGTGTTGTTGCTGAAACTTTAATGTCTGGTAAACCTGTTTGTCCTGAAGCATTTGATGAAGTCACAATCTACTTCAGTGATATCGTTGGTTTTACTACAATATCTGCATTGTCTACACCATTTCAAGTTGTTGATCTATTAAACGATCTTTATACAATGTTTGATTCAACAATTGACTTTTATGATGTATATAAAGTAAGTTGTGTGATTGAAGTAATGATAATAAATTGTAAATATATAGATTAACACTATGTTAAACAGGTGTTAATAAATTTACTGTCCCCACTGCTTAGAATACGTAGGTTTTGTAGTAAAACTACAAAACATGTAGACCATTAATGTCAGAATCCACTGGTTCATGTTTTTAATATCTGCCGAATTGTGGTTTTAATCACAAAATGTGTCGTAAAACATGCATATAATAAAAAAGGAAAGCAGTTATACTTCAAGGACAAGCAGTATTTAAAAATTAGGTGATGTATTCAGCCTAAATGGTTTAGTTTGTAGTCACGTGACCTATTCTCAATGAAAGTGCTTTTTTCTAACTGATTTGCTCCAAGATATCTTATTTCATATTGAATTCGTCTGCAAAATCATAGAAAGCAGCGTACAAATTAATTCATGTTGACTTTATATATATATATATATATATATATATATATATATATATATATATATATATATATATATATATATATATATATATATATATATATATATATATATATATATATATATTCTGAAAATAATTGAAGATTGCCTGACGGTTTTCAGGCATGATCAGGTTGATACAAATAGCAGACAAATGATAAACGTATGAGTTTAGATTTCTTTGGAAAATTATATCGAATACAACATTGTAAGGCATCAGTTGGGAACAATCAATTCTTTGCAAGGGGTATAGGACATCTTGTTCAGGTAAGAACAGTGTATCTAGGGTTGTTACCGGTGCTATTGTATAGTACTTGTGATCATCTACAACTGGAGGAAATAAAATGGAGCACAGAAGGACAATAATAAATCCTATTATAGGTTTACTGTTACACATACACCAGTTGGCTCTATATTCCACTGTTCAGGTCAAATATTATGTAGATAAATTAAGTTTAACTGTGATGGTGTAAATGTAAAATATCTGAAGGAAGAAAGGTTTAATGAGTGTGCTAAGTAATAGTAAAGATTCAATATTTATTGTTCTTATATTTACGTTTGCTGAATTAGATATGCTTAAAAGTGTTAACAAATTTAAGGACTTTTAAGAATAAAAGCAAACACTGACACAGCGAGCAGAGGATAGGAGTGATTTTATTACACAGACAGATTGCAGCACATTACTCCATAGTCTCGAAAACTTAATTGGTTAAGTAATTCATAGAAAAAGAATATTCAAAATGAGGTCGCTTCACTGACGATAAACAGCTATGGATGCTTTAACTTAACATTTCAGTTTAGCGGATGTAGACAGCACTTTATTAAGTATGTTGAACAAAAAGATATTTAACCCAAATATATATTAAGAACCTCATAATAACTCACTACCTCTAAGAAGTTCAAATAGATGTTACTATTATTGAGTCCAATAAATCAAACATTGTAGCTGCTACATTCAGCAGCCTAAACGAAATCCGTCTGTTTTTAATTCGTCAACTAGGACGCCAGAAAGTATAGCCTAGAGGCAATGAGAAGTAAGGGTGTCCTTATGTGCTTAGGATATAATCAAATTAATAACACAGGGTATAATGTCTTTCACATGACATAAAAGTTCTATGTTACAGCATCAGCAATAATATTGAAACAGAAATAACCACATTCATTGTTGATATTGTAACAATCCCAATAAGTCACTGGTATTTTGCTTGGTTCAACCTAAATAGTCATTCATAGTATCTGTCAAAGATTAGGTTTCAATATAATCGAAGCTGATACAGATCCGTTCAATTCTATAAGATTGAATGACATTAAACGATCTGATATAGGAGATATGAATAGAGCAAGAACAACAGATCGATTAAATTTATATCGAAAATTCCATTCAAAAGTTGGAGGTACATTATTTGCTCATTCACAGCAAGCGCCTCACATTTGCAAAATAAGTGCCCACAAGTACCTATCTTATTCAGACTCAAAACCATTATTATTATTATAATATAGATATAAAAAGCTAACCTTGAACGAACTATGTTCTGTTAATGACTACTACATCGTACACACAAAAGTGTGTGACATATTTATCGCTAAATCGCAATAAATAAATGAATACTAAAAGGCCTAATAATAATAATTAGGACCACATAAGAGACTACCATAAAGTAATTCTTGAATGAATACTCAGTAAAAGTAGCATGAATTAATTGGCTGAACCGTAACAAACTTAATTTTCCCACATCATGATCTTAGCTGTTGATTTTTGAAATCTTTAAGATTCGTTCAACAAATTAATTTTGACTAAATACTTTTGGAATATTTGAATTTCTTAGCTAGAAGAACTCTTATTCGATAACTCAATTATAATCAGATTCAAAACTAAGAAATTCAAAATTTTCAATGATAATGATGATAAAAAGTTCATGTAGTGTTTGCAGCAATCACTTTCATACTTTACAGATCAAACTGAAAGTAGTATTTTACAATAAATTCTTGCATACTTCTACCTTAACTTGTTAGTTGAGAAAGTAGATGTTTTTAGTACTCTTCGTAAATTATGGGATTCTATAGTTAGTATTACAGTTTTCGAAAACTTATCCATCTATTTACTTTAAGTTAGTGAGTTTCAAAATACTAATAAGTAGTTTTGGTGTAGTTGTTTAACTTTCTATTCAATGAAATGAATCAAACTTGACATTATACCGTACTAATATCTAATCACGCTTATCTTATGTATTAAGGTTGAGACAATTGGAGATGCGTACATGGTTGTTTCTGGTTTACCTATACGTAATGGTCAGTTACATGCAGGAGAAATAGCTACGATGGCTTTAGATCTGTTAAGTCAATGTGGAACATTTGTTATTCGTCATATGCCGGATGTACCACTTCGTTTACGCATTGGATTGCATTCAGGTAGATTAATTGTTTCGATGTGATGATGTATTTTTTGTATAAATGTTTTCATACCACAAGTGCAGAAAGTTCCAAATCATGAGCACTGAAATATGAATACATCCAGTTGATGAGCATCAAATAGGGCAGGACGCAAGTTCTGCATTCAGCTACCAGCCATACAGCCATCTATTCTATAAAATCCTCAGTTGTTTTCAAAAAACTTATATTTTATTTTTATTAGTAGTAAATATACATTCTGGAACTGAATTTCTTCATTACCGCTTTCGCTAATGGCTGCAGGAATCAGTCGGTTGTATTATCCTTGAAGTATTCGTCATTAGGTGATCTTGAATTTCATCCATGTAAACTTTCAGTATTTTCAAAATAAGAGACTATCTATCATAGGTTTATCTATTTTTACGCATCTAGAAGCATTGAGATAGATAAAATTGTTGTATTTTATTCCAACGCTGACTGTTTATCATCAACTGACAAAGTTTTCAATTATTACCCTGCCATATAATTGAATCACGATTGATCTTCCTCTAGATAGATAAACAAACAGTTTGAAATGAAAATATGCTAACTAATTTAGTTCTTTCATATTTATCTTACAGTAATAATCGCGTAACATTTTATGATCACTTTAGAAAGACATCCACGTTAACTTGTCTGCTTTTTATTTGCTTGATTACTTGGTCAAAACAAAACTACTATAAACAACTTTGTTGTTTCGGGTTTAGAGCTTAACTAGTCCTCTATGAAACAGTCATACGGAAAGTCTCAAATGAATAGGTACACTTAAAATGAATCCTATGATCGTTTGATGCAAATGACAATTTTTTTCGTCAACTATTTTAAACATGCTGTACATATATGTTTCATTCAATTCCTTTAAAAATTTTACCAATATTATAATTTAACCCTTCAATAAAATGCATAATTGATTGATAAAATTTTTTTTTTACTTTAGGATCATGTGTTGCTGGTGTGGTTGGATTAACTATGCCTCGATATTGTTTATTTGGAGATACAGTGAACACTGCATCAAGAATGGAATCAACAGGATCGGGTAAATCTTTGCACAAACATTTCGTCTACTTATCAGATAATATATCGATTTTTCAGCAAAACTAAGAAACTATAACCCTTGTTATATTCTATTTCCCGCTTAATGGTGTCTGTTGTTGAAAAATGTTCTTAAGACAAATAAATAATGTCTAAACATGGTTATATCGAAGTCGTGAACTGATCACTGTTAGACCACCATTAGAAACCTGGAAGCACTAGACGACCAGCTCGTCCTGGTTTGGGGTTTCAATCATCAACTTAACGATCTCCACAACCCCATTGTGCAACTACCTGTGCTCTCTAGTAACTAGCTCCATGAGGAGTCTTCTCCGAGTTCTCATGGGAAGTCGTGACCAGTGAAGTTCAAGCCTGTTCGGGTGTGGATATTAACCACCGAAAACAGTGTATGAGATTACGCAAGACCGTGAGTTGATCAGAGTTAGACATTAACACGGTTAGATACCGGCTCAGTGGTCCAGAGGTTAGGCGTTTACGTGTAAGACTGAAGGTTCTGGGTTCGAATCCTGCTATGTACAGGAGTCGTGGATGCGCACTGTTGATGATTTCCATACCAGGATGAAACGGCCATCCAGTGCTTCCAGGTTTCTATGTTCATGATTCCAGTGAGTAACTTAACAATTCCCACAAACCCAGAATACATGGTTGTATAATCTATAAAACTTCGATAAATATTTGTTTTGATTGGTTGTCAAACTGACAAGAAAAAGTAGAATAAGATGAGCTGTGACAGATGCTTAGATGTGCAATAAATTAAATACCACTTGTAAGATTCCGTAACATTTAAAAATGCATAAAATTGTTAATGAAGATTCTGTTTTTGTATTTTAGTTTATTCAGTAATTATGACTGATATCCCTACTTTACCACTTAATTAATAGTCATTGTCAGGTCATCAATAAAATACCTAACTAAAATTAAATGTTATCGAAACTTCATAATAGCTTTAGTAATTTATGAACGACTAAATTTGCACTTTCTCATTTATGGTAAACCTAGCCTATTTGGTGGATAGATATGACTGAATGGAAATTTTATTTGCAACATACTGAAAGTATGAACAAATTGAAAACATAGTGACTGTAAGATACAATCTACTTAGATCATCACTTCCTCTGTACATCTGGCATCTAGTTTTGAAGTCTTCCTATGGAATTATCCAGATTTTCAATGGTTGTCTAACTTCCAATCGATCCTTGATCTTCATAAATGTCAGTAATTTTCGATTCCTATAGATGGTTTCAAGTGTTAGTAAGTTTCTAGAGTAGTTTATAAATTACATAGTCAATCATATTATCTTGACAGATTCGTCTAACCCTCATGGATAGAGAGTGAGTGCTAATGACTTAGTAAACTAGACTGGTGCTTAGAGCACGGAACCAATCTCAAGTTGTCGAAATAAATGAATATATATGTAAGAGAACTGGAGTTGTTACTTATATATAAAACTGATTAAGTAAGAATAACAGCTTATAACTGTACGTCAATTAACGAACTGCAAATGAAAAGAGAGGTTTAAAAAAACCACTACTAATCATCTATATTTCACTTTACCTTTGTAGAATTATACCAGTTCAAGATAAATTCTCTTCATTCCTGCTTTAATTAATTAATTTTGAAAATTTTTTAAAAATACTTCATCCCTCATGTATAGTTATATAATTTAAACTTTCTTCTTTCATATATTTTCTAAAGCTTTTCGTATTCATGTTAGTCCAACCACCAAATCTATTCTGGATATTTTGGGTGGTTATTATTTACAATTACGTGGTAAAGTGGAGTTGAAAGGCAAAGGTTTAGTGGATTCGTTTTGGTTAATTGGAAAAGATAATTTCAACAAACCCCTACCTGATCCTCCACCATTAACTGAGTGAGATGTGACAGCAATTTATGTCAACAATTATGTTTTCTCATGTGTTATCTGTTTAATGTTGTAATGTTATATTTTTTTTAGAGTATTTTTGAAAAGTATTGAATTGTAGTAATTTCGAAAGTGACAAACCTTAGATTAGGAAATTCATAATTCACATTCAGAAAAGCGAAGCGAATACAACCGTAATTTCTTTATCAACAGTTTGTACTATCACATTAGTCATGAAATACTGTAATAGATAAATATTCCATGTCATTTCACATAACTTTAGTGAAGTGGCATTCATGGAGTGTAGTTCATGGCAAAAAATAAAATAGACTGATGGCAAATCAATAGACCATCAGGTTGATTGGAAAATGTGTATTCTACTCATAAAAGACTAAAGATCATACATAAAACTGTAAAATAAAACATTCTGGTGTGATTTTTTAAGGTTGGGAAAATACTGGCGATTGTAACAGAAATTAATAAAATTAAGTGACTTCTAAATATTGTGAGGATTGTTAAGTTACACATTTGAAATCATGAATCGATCAAAGTTAGGCCACCATTAGAAACCTGAAAGCACTAGACGGCCGTTTCGTCCTGGTTTGGGACTCAGCAACAGTGCGCAGCTACGACTCCTGCACCTCATAGGATTGGAACCCAGGATCTACGGTCTTACACGTAAACGCCTAACCTCCGGACCACTTAACCGGTATCTAATGGTGATAATGTCTAACTCTGATCAATTCACGGAGTTGCTCAACCTCATACACTGTTTCGGTAGTTATTGTCTACATCCAAACAGGCTTGAACTTCACTGGTTACGACTTCTTATTAGAACTTGCAAAAGATTCCTCACGGAGCTAGTCACTAGTAGGCACATGTAGTTGCATTACGAGGTTATGAAGATTGTTAAATTAAATATTTGAAATCGTGAATCGATAAAAGTTAGACCATCATTATATACCTGCTGATGAGTCCCTTACCAGAATCTTCAGCCTCAAGCGTAGCTGCTTAATCTCTATACCACTGAGTCGACATCCGATGGTGTTTATGTCCAATTTCAGTCAATCATTGATGTTGCGTAACCTTTACCCATTACCTGTGACAGATAACTGTCTCTCACGCGATACAGATTGAACTTCCCTCCCCGCAACTTCTCCCTATAACTCCAGGAATACATCGTGAAGTTAGTCACTAGTAAGCACATGATTGTTATTGATGAAAGTGATTTGTGGAAATTGTTTTATAGTCATTAGATGAAATTATGAATCGAAAACAGATAACTTACTTTTTCATTACAAACAATATAGATCTATGATGATATCTATCGATAATCAAATAATTAAACTATACATTCATAACTCTATACACAAATAATATTTTTTTTTAATTTCATTTTCAAAACTTTCACCCTGAATTAATAAACTGAAATATTATGATATTTACAAAATTAATTTTTACTGAAGAAAATATAATTCATTTATTATTTATATGTATATATATTCTCTGGTCTGTTTGTATGTCTTTTTTCCCTTCTAGAGGAGATAATCATGGGTGAGTTAATCGATTCCACCACTAAAATTCTTGTTATATATACACAGAGTCTGTATTCATTTGTTTTGATAAATGATAAAGATTTTTTGTGTATTGAAGGCTTCCAACAGTTATCAGTCGGATTTAGTATTTGATTTTAGGGAAGGAAATGAATTAATATGAGGGAAAAGAGTGATATGTTCCATACAATTGATTTACGAACTGACGCACATAGATGTACGAATATATTGTAGATGACAGAAACTGTTAGTTTTGGTCTGGTTGTTAAAGGTTATCTCTAGTAACCCTGGAATCAAGGTTTCCTGATCTTCTGCACTCGTTATTGTTTAGGGAAGCAGTTCTAACTGTGGCGTCTGAAGTCATATTATTGCTGTTCATCATCTATTAGGTCCACAAATACCTGTTGTAGGACCGAAATATTTGCGACCAATTGATCACTGAATTTTTTTATAGCCACCTTTAAGTAGAGGCCGAATTCTACCAATCAATTAGTACTGAGGCTACATATTTAAGTGACTCACTATCATTTTTACTTCACTGAAATGTTTCGGTGATTAGATTGATGTCCTGTTTAGTAAAGTTGTACTTTGGATGATAGTTGAAGCCATGACATGTGTATTATTTTGTTTGTCACTCTTCAGCTGGATTTACCTACTGATCAGTCGTCATTCATAGAATCAGCAGCAAAAGATACCAAACCTACTTCTGCTGTTTGATATCATATAATATGAGCTAATTTGTGTTTTCATATCTAACAAGCCAACAGATATAATTATATCAAAATTTTAAAAGAATAACTTACGCGGACTACATTGAGGGACTTATCAGCCAATCAAGAGACAGTGTTTAGTTGTAAAACAATTGACTATAAAGAGTGATGAAATTACGGTGGATAAATAGTTCTGACATTAACAACGAACCCTTACATGTTGAGTTATTTGTGGTTGTAAATGAGTAGAGGTTAGTATTGGGTATTAAGAAGTGAGCAAAAGTTTTGGTTACAGATGTTAGAGTTTAGAGGATTCGAGTTAGAAGTTAATGTTAGAAGTGTTAACGTTAGGGTTTAGGGTTAGGGTTAGATTAACAGTTAGATTTCAGAGAGTTGTGGTTGGAGATATCGGAAGACCTTTCATTCAAAAAATACCCTTCATTATGCCTTGAATCACATATTAGCAGATTTACATACATTTCGCACCAGAACTCTAGATTTTAAGTAGTTTAGCTTAAGTACTATTTTACAGTCACTATTTGGTTGAGTAAATGATATTTTCGTCAATTTTAAACAATTTGAAAACAAGAAATACTTTATTTCTTGTTTATTTTGATGAAATACATGTAGTCCTTCTCTGCACTTTGAATTTTGCTGAAAAGTTTATTAGATGTGAATTATTTAGTCTATTAAGGTCATCGGTACAGCTTGGTATTTGACAAAAATTAACTGATTTTCATATTTTTCTCTTCAATTTCGTTTTCAGTTTGGCATCTTTACTTAAACCAGAAGAAATAAAAGCAATGGCTGAAAAAAATAAAGCCGACAGTATTGAATCAGCTGAACAGTTGAAAAGTGAGAATATTCAAACCACTGAGGAACAAACACATGATAATAATTCACCCAAACGAAAATCTAGTAATTTCTCAGTTCATTTTACTGGAGAAAACTCCAATCGACCTAATTCATCTTCGCAAAATGTTGAACGAAATAAAACTGATAAAACACGTCGTAGATCAAATAAAGGTCCACTGCCACCAGTCGATTAATGAAACAGAATGAATTCTGAAAATACTTAATATGCGAAAATTTGTAGAATAAGCTTATGCTTTTAAATAATAATATGATAATTGATTTGTTTATAAATATTTAACTTTGAATCAACATATATGATGAGTATATTCGGTAGTTTATCACTGAAAAAAAATGTAGAGGTAATTTAAACAAAACGTTTAAAAAACAAATACATATTATTGTTTTTAATTTTAAATAAATTGTACAATGTTTTACAGATAAAAAAGATAATATTGATGTTTGAAACTAATAAATTAGTAATTTTATTGTTACATGTTTTGTTTGCACTTCATGAATATTACCATAGGGAGTTTAAAGGCAATCAATAATAAAGCTATAAATGATTATGTTAGTTAGAGCACAGAACAATAGTCTGGTTTTATCCTTTTATTATTGTTTACATAAATAGTATTTATGATGCATATTTTATACGCGCACTTCTTTGATCAAATCATTCGTGTATTTAGTGTGCAACTGGCTAAGTGATAGTGCAAGAAGGTGAAGGACAAACTGTACAAGCACCATCACATATTTGCGTTCATAGTTTACGTAACTTATGTCGATAATAGTACAAAGTTGTGCATAGAATCCTGAATACACTGGATTATAAAATACTGTGAAGTAGCAGTTTCAAACTATCTGTAGACGGTTTCTTCTGCAGACAAGCAAGGGGAGAAAGCGATGATAGTTTGAAATTACGGTACATTTGTTTGTAGACAGACAGAAAGAGTCACGTAAAATAAACTCTCCATATAAAGGGGGACAATCGTTCTACTTTGAGTAATTCTCTGGTATGGTGGCCACAATCGAAAGAAAGGCGACTACGGAACTGGCAGATGTTCGGAAACTCATCCTGCCTGGCTCTGAGCATGAAGAAGAGCGGGGTCAGCCCTAGCGTGGATTAATGAGGAGCCTACACAGTGGCCACGAAAAGTGGTGGGTAACGAAAGCAAGTGAGATGAAAGAGGCAGAGATGATCGGTAACAATAGGCAATTCTTCTGATGTATCAAGGAAGCTGGTGCAAAGAATCTATCTGTTGGCTAAACTATCTTGGGAAAGGATGGGTGTATCATTTATTTATAACTCAGGGGGTCGGATCTATGGGAAGAGCTATTTAGGGAGCAGTCCAGCTGGCCCTTTACAATCTCCAGTCACCCTGAATGGCAAGTTGACGAAAGTCTTCCAACTCCTAATGTAGTTGAAAAAGCTATGGGAAATCCAAAACGAGGGGGGGACCAGGACCTGGTAAATTGACCACTGAGATATTTAAGGATGATGGTCCAGTTTTAGCAGTTAAACTGACTGAGAGCTTAGACAGAACCTGGGCACCGGGTGTGGTCTTATATAACCGATCTCAAACACCGATTGTCCGGGTCTGCAAGAAAAGAACAAAGTCCTCTTGTGACAATCACAGAGGAATCAGTTTAACTACTATAGTTTCTAAATTGTTAGCCTCGATAATACTTAGACGTCTAGCGAAAGCTTATGAAGAGCAGACTAGAGAAAATGAGGCTGGTTTCCGACCTGGACGTGGCTTTATAGACCAAATATTCACACTTCATCAGGTCCTAGAACATAAACACAATTCTGAGTCTGAAAAAAGATGTTTCCATAGACCGTGAGGCGGCGTTTGTCTCGGCAGACTGTTAGGTTCCATGGGCGTATCTACCATTGAAATTTATATCAAAGAATTACACTGACCTAAAATGGGCTCTCTATTTTGTCCCTACTGGTTGATTTTATAGCTCATGGCGAACTGTCATCAGCATCGATACGTTCAAGTGATGTTCTTCAAGGCTATTCACCTTCTCTGCTTTTATTAAAATTTGTAACTGACCTGCTTACAGCTTTCATCATCTGACTTTTCAGGAGTTGAAGTTTTATCAGGAAATTTGTATGTTAACTGAGAACGTGCAGATGACATAGACAAACTTAGTGAAGACAATGAAAAAATTCAGAGAATTCTAACTACGTTAACCAACAATCCAAGCCTGTTAATGATGCGTTTCTCGCGCTCAAAATGCAAAATTTTACTTGACAAACAGATGAGAGAAGTATAACTCTAGACCATTGACATTTGTACCTGTCTATGCCGCGTGATTCATCAGTCAGAGTTAATCATCCACCGAACTGACCACGTTGGACAAACCGTCGAACGGTCAATAATCTGTAATCTAACACAGAAGTTGTTTAGTGTGATGAATGATTTGGTTACAGACTGAAGATGCCACAGATATATAGTGCTTGAAAATTCTGCCGTTCGATTGTTTAGTCATAAGGTCAACAGAGAAGGGTGTTACAAAACGAACTATAAGTATTTATCAGGCAACTATCACAGTGAATGTTGAGTTTCTTTATAATAAGACTTTCAACAAGTCTGTTATTAATTTCGATCTTGGTCATTTTCAGTTTCACACTTTTAGTATGGAGCATTTGGATTTGTGCTCTGGCTACACTAAAATTGAAGATTCCATGTATATTTTGTTATGATTATTATTAGGACAATATATTTTAGTTGACTGATCAAATGTACAAATAGGCTCTGATGCCTGGGACGACATTTTGGCCCGTTAGTAAACCTCAACTTACAAGTGTACTGAAGACCAGTATCGGAGAAATTTAAAGATGATGATTGCGCAGAAACTTTTCAAGTACGTTGTACGAGATTGCGTGTCTGCAAATAGACTGTCTGCCTGTAGTATGAATAGTCAGGCAAATCTGTGGCAAACTGTAAGCATCATTAACTGATTACCTGAATACTGAAAAACGTTTACACCATCATTGTAGACTTGTTTTAGGAGTTGCACTGTCTTTCGTCATAACTTATGCTCTACCGAAAACTTCATAGGCAGAATTCACCGGTTATTATCTTGCAAGGTTTATTTAGCTGGAAGCATCCAACAACATCATGCCACCAATATTTGAGGGATATAAACGCTTCATTGGTTCCAACAACTAAGATTCAAATAGACTGATTCATAATCCGAACCAAACTTGAAACCTATGACTAGCTTCTGTGCACCACCGTCAAGTATAAACAATATTAACCGGCGTTTTACAACCAATAATATTGGGTCTAGAGCTTGGCTGCCGTGGATTCATTCATGTCCCAGTAGTCACTGTCCGTTGACCGCCCGAAGTCCTTGAGATCGCCGGTATCGTCACATACTTGTAGTGGAACGCTTCTACGAAGAAAATGCGATTTGTGAAAAATAAACATTATTGTACTCGTTTTGTTTAACTGTACTAAAAAAACTCCTTCCACTTCTTGCGCGCAACGTTCTCTTCGCGTTGCTGCCATCTTTCTCCATTTGCTGTTCCCGATGTAATACCTACTGTCTCCTTCAATAAAACCTTGGATTATGGATTTGTTTTAATATTCGTGACATGACCGTACGGAAGATTTAGTGGTAAGCATAGTCGATCTGGTATCTTCACTCGCTCACCACATAGTAAAAGAATTTTTGATATTAGTTCATATGTATTGGTTTTGTTATTAAATCTCACAAAGGTTAGGCAATAATGAGGTTAAGCTAATCTGCCTGAAACTAAATTAATCTCATGAAACATGCCTAACCAACTGGAACACTAGATAGAATTCTTCTAACCCGCAGTTGTACACTTGCTCTTTCCGTCAGTCTGCAAATACATGATCTATTGAAAATCAACACATATGGACAGCGTAGTGGGATGAGCACTATTTAATTACTTACTTACGCCTGTTCCCCGATATGGAACAGAAGCAGACCACATTGATTCTACTACCTACTCCGTCCTCCACCTTCCTTTCAAGTTCTAACTAACTGCTGTGCCAACATTTCATATCGGTTTCCAATCCTCAGCGTTATTTGTTCTCTATTCTTCAGAATTCCTAGTGAAGACCTGACTTGTGACGTATTTGGGCTAGTACTTATATATATAGCACGGCCGCTTTCAGAACTTTCACCCACATTCGTCGCAACACACATTGATTTACGGGATTCAAGATTCCTAGATAATGAAATCTGTCGCCCTATTTGACAGAAGGTCCGAACATTATGAGCTCCAATATATAGTTTAGAGTGGGGCTTCCAGAGACCAGGAATAACGTTTCGCGTACTCAAATCATTTGTATCGGTAGCGCTGGATGATAAAGGAATGTCAGAACGCTTGGTAACGGAGAAATGAGAGCTATTAAGGAGTAAGAGAAGGGTTCGATAGCAACTGGATTAGTCTCGTGTGCTGTCACGAGTATGAGCGTAGGTGTCAATTCTCGGCGGTCCATACCCTGAAAGGGACTTTTTGAGGAACCTAAAATTAAAGTTGAATTGGTGTTGGTCTCAGAGACCTGAGAGCGTGACTGCCGATCCAACTTCTTGGGGCTGATCAGGCACGGCCCTCTTATGAAACGTTTATAGATTGTTAGCTACGCTCTTCATGTTGTCCCACCACCGGAGACGGGAATCCATGGGGTGGGAAGTGGTGCGATATTTTTGAGGTCTACCTTTTGTAACGTCTTCATTTCTTGTGGAAGGCAGCATCGCTGCGATTGCTGACTGTCAGAGGGAACCCCATTACTGCTTTCACACATCTCTGCAGTCAGAAGTACGACTTCGCCCCCGGGTCTTGAGTTTCTGTCTTTAGTTTATCACCATTCCCCAGTGAAACTGCCTGGCATGGTAGAACATACAAGAACGTATGTTCCAGCTCAAATGACGTGGTTTTATCATCATGACATGCAAGCCTGAACACCAAGTCAAGCTGATAATACCGGCAGGTAGACCAAGCAGAGTGACACGATGTAGTGGCTGAAAAGTTTGTCAACATTGTATGGAATTCTTATTTTGGATTAACCTGTAAAATCATGAGTGGGGGACAGCTCACAGACTCGTTAAAAATAAAGACTGGTGTCAGGCGAGGTTACTTACTCTCACAGTTCCTCTTCCACCTGTATTACATAGACATCAACATGTCTTGGGGAAGCACGAGATAGCTCGGATGCAGCTGAACAATCTGTATTTCACGGATGATCTAGCCCTTCTATTGCGTACGCAACAACAAATGCAATGGAAGACGAGCAGTGTAGCAGCAGCCTGTGCAGCAGTATGTCTAAAAAACACGAAGGTATATTTGAGATCCTCAGATACTACTCACCGTGAACCAACCAAATCATACTTGTTGGAGAACCTTAGGAGTATAGAAAATCCTTTACAAATTTGGCAGCATCACTGATGAGCAAGAGGAATCTGATGCATGAGCCAGACAGCATCAGTCGCAGCCTACTGTGGGGAAGGAAAAATCAGATTGCAGATTAGGAAGAAATGCTGGGGTGGATAGGACAAACACTGATTAAAATGCACAACCGTGTCACAAGGCAAGCCCTCACTCGGGGCCCTGAAAGCCTCAAGCACAAGAAAACCGAAGAACAGGTTGCATCGAGAAGTGGAGATGGATATAAGAAGAATGCGCAACAGTTGGAAAGGACTAGAAAGGAAGGCCCAGAACAAAGTAGGTTGGAGAATGCCGGTCGGCAGCCCATGCTCCATTAGGGGTAACAGGCATAAGTAAGTATCTAACCAGAAAATCAAAAAACCCTTGGTTAGATGTTTAAATATGGCTGAGCATATCTTGTAACTAAAAAATGATGCCTGAAAAAGTTTTAACTAGGTACTTTTTCACCTAACTACATTGATTAAGGTCGACTTGCAAATTATGATATTCTGGTGGATCCGTGGTAATGGTCGATATTAACAGGCCTGCTAACTTGGGTACTTGGCGAATGGTTTTTCGTATCGACGGGTGAGAAAGTTTTAACATTCTGACAAACGATGTCTAGCTGACCTCGACGGCTACTGTTAACAAATGCCTGCGAGGGAGTAAACAGCCATTGAAAATTTGTTAGATAACCGCGTTCAGAGGATGACTTTGTCCATGTTTCGCAACGTCCAGCAATGTCACTAGTAAATATATATTAGGAATAGTTTGTGTGGTGAACTGACATGATTATGCCTTCACTACGATGAGGAAATGTGCAATTCGAACGACATACTTCTTCGCGGGATAACAAATGTTACTCCACGAACTCTGAGAATCAAATACGAAATAGATTCTAGAGGAAGAAGTACATCTGATACTGGCCTCGTGATATCGAAATAATATCGAGGCACGAGGGCATACAAACAGCTAACGTCCACGCAGGAGACGTGCGAAGAGGAGGATGGGAATAACACGCCTGGCGCGCGAGAGATAGTATCTAGTACAGATAAACAAGAGGTGTACAATATAACAATTGTTGTCAGAATTAAGTACAATGATAAATGTTTATATTTCAGCAGTTGTGTTTTCTTCGTAAAAGTAAACCATTACAAGTGTACCAGATCACGTAATCCTCACCAATGAGGATGTAACAGACACTTAGAGTTGAGAAACCCTTTTCTCTGTAATACTTTTCAGAACCAGGATTCCCAAAGCCAAGTCAGACCAGAAGTCAGCAACGAAAAGAGTCGAATGTATATTTAAATGATGGACGAGATATCGGGGAGTGAGTGAACTAATTCTACTAGTCGATATGAAGAGATGTGTTACACAGGATACCCAACAGTGATCTGGTGGGTATGTGTCACCGAACGCCAGTAGTTAGGTTGTACGGCGAAAACAACCAGATTAGAATGAATGACTTATATGAATATTGATTTTGGGGATTTACTTATCACTAAACCTACTACTAAAAATGCCGCAGATATATATGTGGCACTTCATATCTAGCTAGAAGGTACCCTCTGTACCAGGGAGTATACGGAGTAGTATGAGTGGGGAGAACTGGAAAGAGAACAAAGGTAGAGGTTAGCTGAAGACCCAGCAAGTGTATAAAATGCACTTACATTTATTAAGAATATAAATACACAACAACCCGTGATTATGCGAGTATCATATTCAGACAATTTAGGAAGCGAAACTCAGAGGGTATATGATGAGGATTTTTAGCCGTTGCAATTTATAGCGCTTGAAAATTCTGCTTTCCGTCACGATTTTAATTGGAAGACACTAAAGCCAGTCGGACAGTGATTCAGAAGTGGAGTGAGGAAACGAAACTGGGATGCGTAGCACAGCTTATCCAAATGTGATTTAGTGAATTGCTGCTTCAGGTTCAGAGTCTCATACTGTCTTCATAATCCGTTCATTTACTTTTGTGATAGAAACTTTTGGGAATGTTCTAGTAGTAAAAAGGTTCACTAGGAAGACGCAAAATCCAAAAATCAATTGACAAAAATTGCAACCGTGAGAACCCAAAGGACTGTTACCATTCCATGAAGACGTCAGTAGCATTTCTTACTTCACAAAACAGTGTTAACCAAAGATCAACCTCCAAACATTTTACAATAAATACTAGGTTATTTTTAACGTATCCAGGCTGTAATACTCATTAAGTACACAGAATTCATTTATTGTAATTTGAAATTCCGAGGTTAGTTAGAGAAACTCGCGGACTTTGTGCTTCAAATGCTACTTGTAGATTACTTAAGTGCTATTGCAGGAATTGTGTTTCTTCTTGAAATAGTCTCGACAGAATCAAGAACCTATGTATTGGTAAGGTTGATTGATTTTTGTAATTTCGTATCTGGAACTATTGTTGGACCTCTGTCCAAGCTTCAGGTCTGTGAGACGAATTTATTCAGTTGGCTTGTAATGTTATCATGTGTAAACATAGTACACCGAACTCATGATTTATTCACTGCTTTTGAACGTCACTGCAGAGACTTCATCGTTAAGCGAACGATCCGATCTCGCAGTTCTGGTTGTAAAACATACAAATACCAAAATCACTGAATAGTTTTCTGTGCTGGTTACTTATGTAACTCGTTTGGTTGTCATAATGTTACCGGGTACTATTGTAATTCAAGCTGCTTCACTGCATTAGCAGAACGAGATGTAATAAATTGGATAAATAGAAAAGCATTTAGAGTAAAATAGTTTTGATGATAATAATAAAGACCTCATTGAGAAAATGTTCACAAAAAAAGTGTGATGATTTTGCGTAATCCATTCTGGTGTGCCGTGTAATCGTTATCCAACCTTCAGCGTGTAATCGACTTGGTTTCCTATCGCGTCTTGATTGGAGTGGCTAAGAATTTGAATGTTTGGGAAAAAAACCAGAAAAACTTGATAATCCAAAGCATAAGAGCAGTTTAAAAAATCACTAACATATTCGAACCTTATCGGGAGGTGTATTTTCACTGAAATGAAACGACTACTACGTATGTATTCAGTTTCTCTCTAGGAAAGATATGTTAGTTCTGGGGTCCTCCAGTAAACTCTTCCTTTCAATTACAATTCGAATATTTTTAACTGGATTTTGAGGGAAATTCAGTGGTAACTTGATTTTAAGTTGAAAGCTAGCTGATTAACTAGTAGTTTTTTGCTTATGACTTCTGTTATTTCTAGAAATCTAATTGAAGTCGAAAGTTAATGTCATCAAACACAAAATAATTACTGAATAATATGAATATTGTAATCAGGTCATCTTAGGTCTTTTCACATGGTCTACTGTCGTATCACAATCCTCAGATTTCCAGGTTAACGTAGGTGTAATTCTTTCCCTAGTTTCCTTGGTAGGTATTAGCAATTCTTGATACATGGTCTGATAAATATCGTATTCGATGTTATGAGCATTTTGTCATCTTGGTGACGAAACGCTGTATATTTCCAAACAGGTCCGAAAATTTTTAACCATGTACAAAAAGCTCGATTGGCTTTTGCCAACCTGCGTCACCTATGGCGCAGGCGAGATATTCGTTTGCTGACTAAAGGACGAGTGTACTACGCAATCGAAATTGTTTGCTATGCCGCACGTGCATCCACTCTTTGTGTTCTCTCTAATTCTAACCTTCTGAATTCCTCATCATTACTGCTAATACTTCTACTATCGCTATCACTCTTGGATTCGAACTGATAATTGCGTCTCTGTGCTAATGTGGTATGGCGACTTGAACTGATGTACTTACGTACGAAGTTCTGCGTTGTATCTTTCTGTCTGTACTGCGCAGTAGTTCGTTCCGTCCTACTTTATGGCTGTGAAACATGGCCAGTCAGAGTAGAAGATATTCGTAGGTTCCTAGTTTTCGATCGTATTTGTCTTCGAAGCATTGCTCGTATATCCTGGGACACCCGAGTGAGCAATGCAGTTGTTAGGAAACGGGTGCTAGGTAAGGATGGCAGATCAATTGATGAAGTAGTAAAACTCCATCGTTTGAGGTGGTTGAGAGATGTGTTATGAATGTCTAACCACCACCGTTTTGTCGTGTAGGAGTAGGATGAAAGAAAGCTAGGGGCGGCCAGACCAAAACGTGGCAGAAATCCATGAATTAACTGGCAAGTGGACTGAGTCATGTCGGTAGGTGTCGACTACCTGGTTGGGGTCCGCGAGATGTTAGTAATCGATGGTTAGAGACCCTGAATGACATGGCTCAGAACCGTTTGCAATGGCGCCGGTGGATTCATTCTTTGTGTACGCTCAATCTTAAACTTTTTAATTCTTCATCACTTTATCTTTATCTTTTTTAGTCTATCTCACTATATTTTACTTGAATAGTATCCTCGAACCCTAATCTCTCCAATTAATGCTAATACTTTTACTACCTCTACTACCATTTGATTTGAACTGACAGTAGCGTCTCTGTGCTAATGTGGTATGGCAACATGAACTGCTGTATGTACGTACGAAGTTCTACGTTGCGATTGATTGATTATGGTTTTGACTGGTGACTATCCACAAATCACTGGTACCCAGTATTTGTTATGATGCATTTGGAAACGTTAGCATTTGTTGGTTTCTAGACCATTTAGATAATCTGTCCATATTTTTCTGAACGGTCGTAGTATCCGGCTTGTTTTGTACTGCTTATGATATGATCAATATATGACAGCTAATAACTAAAAATAGCTGAAACATCGTGTATGCTCGAAAGAAATAACTCATCACCAAATACTCTATAGGGCTTAAGGTTAACCTGTAGTCCTTTTATTCAACTAGAGAGGTCCACCCCTGAAATGTCAGACGATGATGTTAACTTTGGAAGCATATCTACGACAGATTTAAACAAGAATTGAGAGTGGACATCCCTGACGGACATTACTTGAAGTAAAGAATTCCAGTGACAGTTCGCCATAGGCTCTCACTCGACCAGTAGTGTTCGAGTAGAGAGTCTGTATAAGGTTAATGTAATTCTCTGGAACACCATCTAGTAACAGGCACTGCCACAGAACCTCACGATCCACAGAGTTAAATGCCGCCTTAATGTCCAGGAAGAATAACTATTGTCGGACGCCTAAATGTGTGTCTGCGTTCCAGGACCTGTCTTAGTGTGAAAATGCGGTCTATACATCCACGTCGATGTCTGAAACCAGCCTGATTTTCCCGAGTCTGCTCTTCAAGAGCTCTAGTTAGGTACCCGAGTATTAATGAGGCCACTATTTTAGATACTATATTAGTTAGACTGATTCCTCTGTGACTGTCACAAGAGGACTTTTGTCCTTTCTTATAGACTGTGATAATCGGTGACAATCAACTTTATCAAGATTCGGAGGGTTCACGTCGACTTGTTATTCAGGATGACTGGGGATCGTGGGCAACTGAAGTGTGGCTGAAGGCCATTTGAACTGATCCCTAAAGTGTTCTGCTCATCGATCCAATCTCCTGGATTGAGAATGAATAATAAGACCATCTTTTTCCGAGATAGTCTTACTAACATTCGGGTTCCTAATACCGGTTTCCTTGATAAGTCTGAATAGTTGCTTACTGTTGCCTATCACCGTTGCCCATTTCTATCGCTATTGCTTTCGCCACCCACCATTGTTGGCGGTCATTGCGTAGGCTTTTTAATCAGCCTCTGCTTAAGCTGACTTCACTCTTCATTATGCTCAGAGCCAGGCGCGATGAGTTTCCGAGCGTCTGTCAGTTCGGTGGGTGCTGCGGAGATCCACGGCTTCTTCTTAGCCTTATGGTTTACCTTAATAGCATATATCGCTGCTGTTTCCACAGCTTTTTTGATATCATTCCAAGCTGCCTCCGGATGGGAATCACTTACATGTTCACCTATCTGTTTTCTTAATTGTTTCTGGAATATATACATAGCTCTGTTATCATTAAGTAGAACCTTAAGAGGTTTCCTTGAGATGTCTCTCCTACGTCCGGTAAATCGCAAACAAATACGCGCCCGCACTAGGGCATGATCTGAATCTAAAAATGTGCCCCAGAATGAGCGATTGCCCTCTATCGAACCTTTCCATCAGTGGCTGATTGTGATGTGATCTAGTTGGGTCCAACGTTGAGACGACTTTGGGGGTCGCCAGATTAACAGATGTTTTTCGTTATGCCTAAAGTTAGTGTTTGCTAGAAATAGTTGGTTATCTCAGCATAGTTGCAACAGACGGTCTCCATTGTCTGTTCTCTGAGCCGCGACACCATAAGATCCACCCAGGTGTCTTTCCTTGAGCATTAAAGTCACCAGCCACTATTACTATGTCAGAACGTCTAACTTTTTGGAGTAGGCCCGAAAGCTTTCTGTAAAACTCATCTTTCACCTCGTCTGAATTGCAGTCATTGGGAGCGTAGGCAGATGCGATGAAGAAGCAACGACGAGTGTCCCTATCTTTCCGAATCCTCACTGTCCCGTTCAGTCGGACGGCGCACAAGCATCTATCTACTCGGGTATGAGGGGGGTTGTCACTTCCCGGCTGCCCACAGCTTGTAAACGCGTTTCTTGAGGAACCTGAAAAGGAAGGTAGATTAGTGTTAGTCGTAGAGACCTGGTAGCATGACCGATGAGTCTAAGGGACAACTGCTTGAGGCTGGTTACGCACGCCTTTTTTATGGGTAACATTCAAAGTGTTAGCTCCGTTCTTGTTTGAAAGACCTTACCACAGGTGACGGAAATCCATGAGGTAAGATGAGGTGTGACATTTTTGGGTCGACCTTTTCTAATCCTTGCTTCCTTGTGAGGAAGCAGCATTGCTGCAGACGCTGGTTGTCCGAAGGAAACACCTTACTGCTGTCACACCTCTTTACGTTTACCTCTTTACACCTCAGCAGTACGACCTCGCCCTCAGACCCTGACGTCAAAAACAGCATCGAAAATACTAAAAGTATAGACTGACTGGTGTGCAAGTATACTTCATTATACCTTATTTCTGATACCATTTATAGTTTTTAAAGACTCCGAAGTCATCTTTTTTTAAGCCATAGGTCAACAGTAAACTTTGTTTGTAATTTTCAGGCTAAGTGATAATCTCAAGAGCTATGTAGTTAGAAATATATTTATTTGGGGAGTATAATGTGTAGCTAAAAGAATTTCATGTGCCTGTTTTGTTTCCCTAAAACAAGTAACGCAAAGCATACTGAAGTGTACCACAATACTATATGAAATAAAATGTTATATGGATAGTGGGAAGAAGTTTACGGTAAAATCAACTTTCCTTGGAACAACTGTGCAAATAAAAGTAATACTATGTATAAACCAAATTAAAACCATCGACCGTCTTTTGAGTAATCTTACCTAATAATTAATATCTTACTTATTTTCAGCGTCATCTACCCTTTGATGGAGTTGTAGATAGTTTTTCCGATGCTGTCAGCTTATTCGGACCTGACGTTTTCCACAGAGATGTGAGTTATTGTGGTGTTTACTTATTCCATTTTAAGGGTTACCTAGTGATCGCAAAGCCGATTAACGGATGTCAGGACATTCAACCTCCACCCATTAATATCACCTCAAAAGACTTCAACAAGAATTCATCTCAATCTTTTGTTTCGTATTTCGTTTTGATTCAACGCGGAGGATGTGATTTTGATTTGAAGGTGTTGAATGCTCAACAGAAAGGCTATACAGGGGTTATAGTTTTTAACACAATAAATGATAAAATATTCCCCATGAGTGGCGGAGAACGTTAGTCTCTCACACTGAAGTTAACTATTTTACGATATTTTTCCTTACAGTTGCTAACCAAATAATCATTCCGTCTGTTATGGTAGATAAACGTGCTGGGTTAAAACTAATGAATTATTCAATCAATGGTTCTATTAATAACCCAAAAGAGTAAGTGTAACTTGTTATTTAAAGATTTTTTATTTCACCATGCCGAACATTTTCACACACATCAGGCAAGTTACTCTCAAATCGCTCACTTTTCTAATGTGCTTCAATAAAACCAATCATAGGCATACGTTGTATAAGTTTTTGCTACTGTACATCTCCATCTCGTCGAAGACCATGTTTAGACTGATCATGCTCTAGTACGAGCACGTTTGCATCTCAATGGACGCGAAACAGCTATGGCAAGAAAGCTCTTTAGAGTTCAACGTCACAACAAAAAATAATATATCTGAAAACAATTAAAGAAGCAGCTAGTCAATCGACAAAACGATGTTTACTCCAATGTGAGTCGGAATAGTATCTAGATAGCTGTAAAAATGATAGTGATAGTTATAAGTAACCGTAACCGATGGGTTAAGAAAAATCATTGAGACTCAACAGCTTCCACTAAACTAATAGATGCTCGGGAACTCATCGCATCGGACTCCGAACACAATGAGGCTCAAAGGCAACTTAGATATTGAACTAAAAACTTCTACGCTTTGATCAGGAGTAATGGTGGCTAGTGAAAGCAAAGAGATGAGGAAAACATAGCTCATAAGTAACAGACTCCTCAAGGAAGCAGATATTACAAATTTAAGAGTTAGTAAAATTATTTATGAAAAAGGTGAATCAGTAATCCACTTTCAACTCAAGAAACTACAAAGACAAGCAAAACACTCTGAATAAGTGTAACTTCTTTCCAGCTTCCTTTATCTCCTTTCACAAAACAACCTGAATGGAATGTCAACATAAGTCTCCTAACTTAAGGAAGCTCAAAAAGCCATCATTAGTCGAAATGCGGAGAAGAGCAGCAGTCTCAGATAAGTAATACATGAGATCCCTAAGGATAATGGCTCAGGTTTAGCTGTTAGAATGGCTGAGATCGTAACTAGGACTGGAAGTGTTTTTTTCTGATGTCTGGATTGCTAGTCGTTCTAGCCTATAAGAAAGTTCGCAAACCTTCTTACGATAACTACAGACGGATTATTTTGGCCAACCTATTGTCTAGAGTACTACTTAGTTACGCCTAATGGGGCATAGGCTTGTGTGATCATTTGTTAAGTCCAGAAATCGAAATGCGTAGCGCGACCAGATCAAATTGAAGACCTTAAAAGATGTGAATGACGTTCATTGACCTATATGGATTAGAAATAGATGTTTTCAGACCGTGTCATCTCCAAACATACGTATTCTATCTGGTCTTGACATCTTCGTACGTCATACCATCAAACGAATTCTCTTTTTTAGAATTCCTAACAAACAGGTCAAAAACAAGAACATTGAAAACGTATTTGTGAAACTAAGCCACATACGTCAAATGCTAAGTTATGATGGTCTCAACGCCACAGCAAAAACGGATGTTTATAAACATTAATTAACTTCATGAGCCCGTGTCTAACACATCGACATACTATCACATTGAACAACGTGAACGCCATCTTGGCAAACGTAAACAATATTATATATATATATATATATATATATATATATATATATATATATATATATATATATATATATGTCGTTTGCATTGGCGCAGATGCATGCACTCGTTGTATTCACTGTATGATTGATTTAAATTTCATATCATGGTGATTATTATTATTGCTTTTTATTTATAGATTTATGATAAGTATAGTAAGCTTTTATGGTTTACCACTGAAATATGTACTTCTTTCACTTCTAATTGTCGTCGGCATTTCATTATTGGTTCTGGTCATTTCATTCACAATTCATTTATGCCGTTTTTGGCGTCGAATTCGTCGTGGTCGTCTATCACGACGACATTTACGTCGATTAGTTTTAAAACGCTATACAAAAGGTAAACTTTGTTTTTTTTTTATACTGTTTAAAAATGTATTTAGAAATTTTGAGCGACTAAATTTTATTGAATTGTTTACAACATCTAATTATTACTCGTTGATTAAATGAATTATTTTTATTTCGTATTTAAATATTCACTAATATTTTCTAACGTAATCGATGAGAAATAGTTTGTTTTTAAGAAAAAGAGAAAGTTTATTATGTCGGATATCTTGTTACTAGGATGATGATGATAATAGAAAATTTAGTTTATACATGATTCATTACAGTTGGCTTGAAAATTTACCGATTAGTTAGCATTCAAACTACAAAAAACTATTCTATGAATTCGGAACAACCAAAATAACATGCAATGTAAATTAAGTAAATTACCTCATTTAATTTGAGACAAGTTAATGCTGCTCTTGCTAGATCCCCAAGAATCGCTTGGTAAACCTCTTAATTTTGTAGTTTATTTTTGGAAATTTTAATTTCTTACCTTCAGTTTGCATTTCTAACTTGGAAAGGACCTTGAACCTTATTAGTTAGTTTCCTCGTTTCGTGTGCTATTTCATAACTCTTCGACGTACGCTTTTTGTACTGTGTATATATATATATATATATATATATATATATATATATAGTCCTTGTCAATTCGTTCGCTTGGGGTTGCTTGTAGATTATACATTCTTCCTGGTGACTTTGGACTTCATTCTCTAGGTAGTTGGGTTGGGCCGTAGAGAATAGATAAGCTTTCATACTATTGTGTCATTGATTATCGTTCCATTCACTGATATCAAGTCGTATTTTTAATTAGCGTAAGCATAGCCGTTAATAGTTACTGCTCTATGTGGTTTATTTTTGCATATATCTCATTTTTTTCGAGTATATATGTATTTACTTAGCTTCGACTTGTACACATTTTTGTTTGATACCTAGTGATATTACTTAACTATCCAAACGTAAGCACGTTGAAGGGTGGGATGACTGGAAATTGAAATTAATACCTTGTGACTAACAGCAAGTTAGTTGCTTTAGCCATGAACTTGCCTTCTCTGTTCTTACAAATCTGAACGGATAAGTTTCATATAAATCCATATCTATCTATCTATTCTGTTCAAACTTTGAAAACTATATTAAGTTATCAGCATTTATTGTTGATGAAACATAGAATTTTGATTCTTTCATACATTTCACATAAATAGTTCAATAAATAGTCAAGATTTAAAAATAGACTTTATATACTTAACCCTAAACAAGCAGTGATTGTCAATAATCATCATCTATCATTATTAACCTGTACTTGATTGTTTTGTTACATCAAGGAAATTTTCAAAACATGGTTTTCATTTGCTTTTAAAACTAAAATGAGATATAAACAAGAATTTGGAGAGAAGATAGAACACTTAAATTTATTTGGTGTTGATCAACATATTTAGTCATAGTTACAGTGAAATATTTCAATTTCATAAATGACAATAACCTATTAGCTCCATTAAAATCTACCACATTTTTACCGGTCTAATATAAGATGTCAAATTTCATGCAAGTTATGCGAATAAGAGAAAGATAGAAATTAAGTATTTACCTTAGTAACGATAACATTTTTCAGCTATATCAAATCAATGACTAAACTATTCATCTTTATAAACTTGTAAAATTTAATCAGATGACCTTCAATTTCACATAGGTCAGGATAAGAATTAAGTGAACTAATCCCAAACTCTTGTTTCACTAAGTTCATTATTTTCTCCCATCCAACAACTCTTTCATCGGTCAACATAGCCGATTAAGCTGTACAATTTTTTCAGTCAATATAACAGATCCTTAGCTTTTAAGTACTTCCTGTTTCACCCTAGCTTTATGTACTATATATAGCGACATTATCATCATCATCAACAGCAACGTAGAACTTTGCACGTAAGTACAGCAGTTCAACTTGCCATACTACGTTAGCATTTAGATATAATTGTCAATTTAAATCCCATAGTAGTAGAGGTAGTAAAAGTGTTAGAAGTAATCGGAGAGACTAGGGATCGAAGCTGTATTTCGAAAGGTATAGTTCAGTGAAATGAATTTAGAAGGCAAAAGATAGAGGTGATGAGGAATTCAGAAGGTTAGAATTTGAGGGAACATAAAGAATGAATGCACCTGCGCCATTGCAAACGGTTTTGAGCTATGTCATTCAGGGTCTCTAACCATCGATTATTATCATCTCGTGGACCCCAACCAGGTAGTCGACAATTACCGACATGGCTAAGTTCACTTGTCAATGACTTCATGGATTTGTGGCATGTTTTGGTTTGGCCGCCCCTAGCTTTCGTCCAACCTAATCCTACACCGCAAAATATAGCTCGTCGAGGCAGTCGGTGGTTAGGCATACGCAACACATGTCCCAACCACCTCAACTAATAAAGTTTCAGTATTTCATCTATTGATTTGCCATCCTTACCTAGCACCCGTTTCCTAACAACAGCATTGCTCACTCGGGTGTCCCAGGATATACGAGCAATGCTTCGAAGACAAACCTTGAATGACATGGCTCAAAATCGTTCGCAATGGCGCCAGTGCATTTATTCTCTGTGTTCTCCCAAATGCTAATCTTCTGGATTCTTCAACACCTCTAGTTTCGACTCTCTAAACTTTTCTCACTGAATCATACTTCTTGAGTAGTATCTTCTAATCCTAACCTCTCCGATTATTTCTAATTCCCTTACTACCTCTTCTACTATTGGATTTGAATTGACGATTACTTCTCTGTGCTGATGTGGTATGGCGACATGAACTGATGTACTTATGTACAAAGTTCTACGTTGCATCTGACTGACGAAGACAAATATGATCGAAAACTAGGAACCTACGAATATCTTCTACTCTGACTGGCCATGTTTCACAGCCATAAAGTAGGACTGAGCGAACTATCGCGCAGTACACTCGTCGTTTATTCAGCAAATCGATATTTCACCTTCGCCATAAGTGACGCAAGTTGGCAAAAGCCAATCGAGCTTTCAGTATGCGTGTTGAGATTTCGTCAGTCACCAGGCCGTCAGTACTGATGAGACTAATGAGATAAATGAAGCTGTCAACACGCCCAACTACTTCACCGGAATAAGGACATATATCATTGAAGCTAATTATGTAAAGGGTAAGTAAACATTTTAACGAGATGAAATTTATTCGACTTACTCTCTCTTTCGACACCTACGACTAATCAAGGCTGTAGTTCTTGAACACATCCAATAAAGATTCTACTTTCAACAAGTACTTATTCTTATTATCTTAATCATGTTCCATCTTACACACACATCCTATTTCAGATAGTGAAGTGAAGAATTTAATGGACTTGTTTCGCTTTGATTAATAATAATCGGCAATATTAAAAAATCAATAAATCATTCTTTTTTGTACTTTGTTCTTGAATTGGAATTAAAAATATCTATCGTGCTCAATTTATTAATTACTGAATTTTAAATATATATATATATATATATATATATATATATATATATATATATTATTGTCCTTGTTTTTAACTTTTTTCATTGTAATTTATTCTTGAATCAACTAGGTTCAGATCCATATGATGTATGTTGTATCTGCTTAGAGGACTATGTGGATCGTGATAAATTACGGCTATTGCCTTGTCAACATGGTGAGCATGTGTTGATGTATATAACTACACTACTATACAACAGTTTGTTTGTGATCTCGAGTTACCTTTTTTAAAAAATTTACTTTGATTGGTTTAAATCTCGATTCATCTTTCCCTGAACTATATAATAATTAGTGTTGAAATGTATTGATTGCATTTTGAATGGGTTTGAGTATGAGGGCGGATGTTACCTCCCGGCCACCCACGCCGTGGAATGGTTCTTTTTGTCAAAAGGCTCGCGAGATGATAGTAGTTGATGATTAGAGACCTTGAGCGACATGGCTTGTAGCATCTCGCCACTCATTCATTGTACTTTCGTTTGAATTATTCGATAATTGTATCGACCATAATTTTGTATTTGTAATAATACGATTATAGTATCGACTATAGTATATTTGGTTGTGTGTGGATGCTTTATCGCTTATTACATGTCTGGCCTATTATTGCTTGACTATAAATAGTTAGCAATTCTTCAGCTCATGGACAGTTAGTTGGCTCACTCGCCTTCTCCAATTCGCTCCGTTTCGCTTGTACGCTTCGCTTCTCATATTTGTCTGCATAAACGAATGCATGAAATAAATTCATCCGGAACACCGTATTTGGCTTCTTACTACCATCGCCGCACAAATGGGTGTAGACTAAGTATAATATACGGAAGTGGAAAGAAGGATTTATTTCATTGCATACTCGATCATTCGTCCACACTGAAGTCCAGTAGTGAGCCACTAAAGGCTCAAAACCGTTTGTACTGGCTCAGGTGCATCAACTCCTTGTGTTCTTTCAAATTCTAATCATCTGAATTCCTCATCAGCTCTATCTTTCTCTTTCTAAATTTACCTCACTTAATTATACTTCTCGATTAGTATCCGCGAACTTTTGGATTTTAATATGGCATCCGTCCGTCATCTATATTCTCTAAATTACTTTTTAACATGATAGTAGTTGACATTGGTTCCCTAATCCTTAACATATCACTTCAACTTATAATCTCGAATTTTTCACACTAATATTTATAAACCATACTTCAATTTTTGTGAGTGGTTAAAGTTTTTTTCAAGGATGCCTTAGTATGAATCAAAGATTATCCATGGTTTATAAATATTAGTGTGAAAAATTCGAGATTATAAGTTGAAGTGATATGTTAAGGATTAGGGAACCAATGTCAACTACTATCATGTTAAAAAGTAATTTAGAGAATATAGATGACGGACGGATGCCATATTAAAATCCAAAAGTTCGCGGATACTAATCGAGAAGTATAATTAAGTGAGGTAAATTTAGAAAGAGAAAGATAGAGCTGATGAGGAATTCAGATGATTAGAATTTGAAAGAACACAAGGAGTTGATGCACCTGAGCCAGTACAAACGGTTTTGAGCCTTTAGTGGCTCACTACTGGACTTCAGTGTGGACGAATGATCGAGTATGCAATGAAATAAATCCTTCTTTCCACTTCCGTATATTATACTTAGTCTACACCCATTTGTGCGGCGATGGTAGTAAGAAGCCAAATACGGTGTTCCGGATGAATTATTTCATGCATTCGTTTATGCAGACAAATATGAGAAGCGAAGCGTACAAGCGACACGGAGCGAATTGGAGAAGGCGAGTGAGCCAACTAACTGTCCATGAGCTGAAGAATTGCTAACTATTTATAGTCAAGCAATAATAGGCCAGACATGTAATAAGCGATAAAGCATCCACACACAACCAAATATACTATAGTCGATACTATAATCGTATTATTACAAATACAAAATTATGGTCGATACAATTATCGAATAATTCAAACGAAAGTACAATGAATGAGTGGCGAGATGCTACAAGCCATGTCGCTCAAGGTCTCTAATCATCAACTACTATCATCTCGCGAGCCTTTTGACAAAAAGAACCATTCCACGGGGTGGGTGGCCGGGAGGTAACATCCGCCCTCATACTCAAACCCATTCAAAATGCAATCAATACATTTCAACACTAATTATTATATAGTTCAGGGAAAGATGAATCGAGATTTAAACCAATCAAAGTAAATTTTTTAAAAAAGGTAACTCGAGATCACAAACAAACTGTTGTATAGTAGTGTAGTTATATACATCAACACATGCTCACCATGTTGACAAGGCAATAGCCGTAATTTATCACGATCCACATAGTCCTCTAAGCAGATACAACATACATCATATGGATCTGAACCTAGTTGATTCAAGAATAAATTACAATGAAAAAAGTTAAAAACAAGGACAATAATATATATATATATATATATATATATATATATATATATATATATATTTAAAATTCAGTAATTAATAAATTGAGCACGATAGATATTTTTAATTTCAATTCAAGAACAAAGTACAAAAAAGAAGGATATATTGATTTTTTAATATTGCCGATTATTATTAATCAAAGCGAAACAAGTCCATTAAATTCTTCACTTCACTATCTGAAATAGGATGTGTGTGTAAGATGGAACATGATTAAGATAATAAGAATAAGTACTTGTTGAAAGTAGAATCTTTATTGGATGTGTTCAAGAACTACAGCCTTGATTAGTCGTAGGTGTCGAAAGAGAGAGTAAGTCGAATAAATTTCATCTCGTTAAAATGTTTACTTACCCTTTACATAATTAGCTTCAATGATATATGTCCTTATTCCGGTGAAGTAGTTGGGCGTGTTGACAGCTTCATTTATCTCATTAGTCTCATCAGTACTGACGGCCTGGTGACTGACGAAATCTCAACACGCATACTGAAAGCTTGATTGGCTTTTGCCAACTTGCGTCACTTATGGCGAAGGTGAGATATCCATTTGCTGAATAAAGGACGAGTGTACTGCGCGATAGTTCGCTCAGTCCTACTTTATGGCTGTGAAACATGGCCAGTCAGAGTAGAAGATATGCGTAGGTTACTGGTTTTCGATCATAGGTGTCTTCGAAGCATCGCTCATATATCCTGGGACTACTGAGTGAGCAATGCTGTTGTTAGGAAACGGGTGCTAGGTAAGGATGGCAAATCAATAGATGAAATACTGAAACTTTATTAGTTGAGGTGGTTGGGACATGTGTTGCGTATGCCTAACCATCGACTGCCTCGACGAGCTATATTTTGCGGTGTAGGATTAGGTTGGACGAAAGCTAGGGGCGGCCAAACCAAAACATGCCACAAATCCATGAAGTCATTGACAAGTGAACTTAGCCATGTCGGTAATTGTCGACTACCTGTTTGGGGTCCACGAGATGATAATAATCGATGGTTAGAGACCCTGAATGACATAGCTCAAAACCGTTTGCAATGGCGCAGGTGCATTCATTCTTTGTGTTTCCTCAAATTCTAACCTTCTGAATTCCTCATCACCTCTATCTTTTGCCTTCTAAATTCATTTCACTGAACTATACTTTTCGAAATACAGCTTCGATCCCTAGTCTCTCCGATTACTTCTAATACTTTTACTACCTCTACTACTATGGGATTTAAATTGACAATTATATCTAAATGCTAACGTAGTATGGCAAGTTGAACTGCTGTACTTACGTGCAAAGTTCTACGTTGCTGTTGATGATGATGATAATGTCGCTATATATAGTACATAAAGCTAGGGCGAAACAGGAAGTACTTAAAAGCTAAGGATCTGTTATATTGACTGAAAAAATTGTACAGCTTAATCGGCTATGTTGACCGATGAAAGAGTTGTTGGATGGGAGAAAATAATGAACTTAGTGAAACAAGAGTTTGGGATTAGTTCACTTAATTCTTATCCTGACCTATGTGAAATTGAAGGTCATCTGATTGAATTTTACAAGTTTATAAAAATGAATAGTTTAGTCATTGATTTGATATAGCTGAAAAATGTAATCGTTACTAAGGTAAATACTTAATTTCTATCTTTCTCTTATTAGCATAACTTGCATGAAATATGACATCTTATATTAGATCGCTAAAAATGTGGTAGATTTTAATGGAGCTAATAGGTTATTGTCATTTATGAAATTGAAATATTTCACTGTAACTATGACTAAATACGTTGATCAACACCAAATAAATTTAAGTGTTCTATCTTCTCTCCAAATTCTTGTTTATAGCTCATTTTAGTTTTAAAAGCAAATGAAAACCATGTTTTGAAAATTTCCTTGATGTAACGAAACAATCAAGTACAGGTTAATAATGATAGATGATGATTATTGACAATCACTGCTTGTTTAGGGTTAAGTATATAAAGTCTATTTTTAAATCTTGACTATTTATTGAACTATTTATGTGAAATGTATGAAAGAATCAAAATTCTATGTTTCATCAACAATAAATGCTTAGAACTTAATATAGTTTTCCAAGTTTGAACAGAATAGATAGGTAGATATGGATTTATATGAAACTTATCCGTTCAGATTTGTAAGAACAGAGAAGGCAAGTTCATGGCTAAAGCAACTAACTTGCTGTTAGTCACAAGGTATTAATTTCAATTTCCAGCCATCCCACCCTTCAACTTGCTTACGTTTGGATAGCTAAGTAATAATCACTAGGTATCACACAAAAATGTGTACAAGTCGAAGCTAAGTAAATACATATATACTCGAAAAAAATGAGATATATGCAAAAATAAACCACATAGACCAGTAACTATTAACGACTATGCTTACGCTAATTAAAAATACGACTTGATATCAGTGAATGGAACGATAATCAATGACACAATAGTATGAAAGCTTATCTATTCTCTACGGCCCAACCCAACTACCTAGAGAATGAAGTCCAAAGTCACCAGGAAGAATGTATAATCTACAAGCAACCCCAAGCGAACGAATTGACAAGGACTATATATATGTATATAGTACAAAAAGCGTACGTCGAAGAGTTATGAAATAGCACACGAAACGAGAAAACTAACTAATACGGTTCAAGGTCCTTTCTAAGTTAGAAATGCAAACTGAAGGTAAGAAATTAAAATTTCCAAAAATAAACTACAAAATTAAGAGGTATACCAAGCGATTCTTGGGGATCTAGCAAGAGCAGCATTAACTTGTCTCAAATTAAATGAGGTAATTTACTTAATTTACATTGCATGTTATTTTGGTTGTTCCGAATTCATAGAATAGTTTTTTGTAGTTTGAATGCTAACTAATCGGTAAATTTTCAAGCCAACTGTAATGAATCATGTATAAACTAAATTTTCTATTATCATCATCATCCTAGTAACAAGATATCCGACATAATAAACTTTCCTTTTTTTAAAAACAAACTATTTCTCATCGATTACGTTAGAAAACATTAGTGAATATTTAAATACGAAATAAAAATAATTCATTTAATCAACGAGTAATAATTAGATGTTGTAAACAATTCAATAAAATTTAGTCGCTCAAAATTTCTAAATACATTTTTAAACAGTATAAAAAAAAAAACAAAGTTTACCTTTTGTATAGCGTTTTAAAACTAATCGACGTAAATGTCGTCGTGATAGACGACCACGACGAATTCGACGCCAAAAACGGCATAAATGAATTGTGAATGAAATGACCAGAACCAATAATGAAATGCCGACGACAATTAGAAGTGAAAGAAGTACATATTTCAGTGGTAAACCATAAAAGCTTACTATACTTATCATAAATCTATAAATAAAAAGCAATAATAATAATAATAATAATAATCACCATGATATGAAATTTAAATCAATCATACAGAGAATACAACGAGTGGATGAATCTGCACCAATGCAAACGATATATATATATATATATATATATATATATATATATATATATATATATATATATATATATATATATATATATATATAATATTGTTTACGTTTGCCAAGATGGCGTTCACGTTGTTCAGTGTGATAGTATGTCGATGTGTTAGACACGGGCTCATGAAGTTAATTAATGTTTATAAACATCCGTTTTTGCTGTGGCGTTGAGACCATCATAACTTAGCATTTGACGTATGTGGCTTAGTTTCACAAATACGTTTTCAATGTTCTTGTTTTTGACCTGTTTGTTAGGAATTCTAAAAAAGAGAATTCGTTTGATGGTGTGACGTACGAAGATGTCAAGACCAGATAGAATACATATGTTTGGAGATGACACGGTCTGCAAACATCTATTTCTAATCCATATAGGTCACTGAACGTCCTTCACATCTTTTAAGGTCTTCAATATGATCTGGTCGCGCTACGCATTTCGATTTCTGGACTTAAGAGATGATCACACAAGCCTATGCCCCATTAGGCGTAACTAAGTAGTACTCTAGACAATATGTTGGCCAAAATAATCCGTCTGTAGTTATCGTAAGACGGTTTTCGAACTTTCTTATAGGCTAGAACGACTAGCAATCCAGACGTCAGAAAAAACACTTCCAGTTGTAGTTACTATTTCAGCCATTCTAACAGCTTAACCTGAGCAATTATGCTTAGGGATCTCATATATTACTTTATCTCAGACTGCTGCTCTTCTCCGCATTTCGACTGATGATGGCTTTTTGAGCTTCGTTAAGTTAGGAGACTTATGTTGACATTCCATTCAGGTTGTTTTGTGAAAGGAGATAAAGGATGCTGGAGAGCATTGACACTTATTCAGTGTTTTGCTTGTCTTTCTAGTTTCTTGAGTTGAAAGTGGATTACTGATTCACCTTTTTCATAAATAATTTTACTAACTCCTAAATTTGTAATACCTGCTTCCTTGAGAAGTCTGAATAGTTATTTACTGTTACTTATGAGCTATGTTTTCCTCATCTCTTTGCTTTCACTAGCCACCATTACTCCTGATCAAAGCGTGGAAGTTTTTAGTTCAATATCTAAGTTGCCTTCGAGCCTCATTGTGTTCGGAGTCCGATGCGATGAGTTCCCGAGCATCTATTAGTTCAGTGGAAGCTGTTGAGTCTCAATGATTTTTCTTAACCCTTCGGTTACAGTTACTTATAACTATCGCTATTATTTTTACAGCTATCTAGATACTATCCCGACTCACATTGGAGTAAACATCGTTTTGTCGATTGACTAGCTGCTTTAAAGAAGCAGCAGCTGCTTCTTTAAAGCAGCTAGTCAATCGACAGATATATTATTTCTATTTTTGTTGTGACGTCGAACTCTAAAGAGCTTTCTTGCGATAGCTGTTTCGCGTCCACTGAGATGCAAACGTGCTCGTACTAGAGCATGATCAGTCTAAACATGGTCTTCGACGAGATGGAGATGTACAGTAGCAAAAACTTATACAACGTATGCCTATGATTGGTTTTATTGAAGCACATTAGAAAATTGAGCGATTTGAAAGTAACTTACCTGATGTGTGTGAAAATGTTCGGCATGGTGAAATAAAAAATCTTTAAATAACAAGTTACACTTACTCTTTTGGGTTATTAATAGAACCATTGATTGAATAATTCATTAGTTTTAACCCAGCACGTTTATCTACCATAACAGACGGAATGATTATTTGGTTAGCAACTGTAAGGAAAAATATCGTAAAATGGTTAACTTCAGTGTGAGAGACTAACGTTCTCCGCCACTCATGGGGAATATTTTATCATTTATTGTGTTAAAAACTATAACCCCTGTATAGCCTTTCTGTTGAGCATTCAACACCTTCAAATCAAAATCACATCCTCCGCGTTGAATTAAAACGAAATACGAAACAAAAGATTGAGATGAATTCTTGTTGAAGTCTTTTGAGGTGATATTAATGGGTGGAGGTTGAATGTCCTGACATCCGTTAATCGGCTTTGCGATCACTAGGTAACCCTTAAAATGGAATAAGTAAACACCACAATAACTCACATCTCTGTGGAAAACGTCAGGTCCGAATAAGCTGACAGCATCGGAAAAACTATCTACAACTCCATCAAAGGGTAGATGACGCTGAAAATAAGTAAGATATTAATTATTAGGTAAGATTACTCAAAAGACGGTCGATGGTTTTAATTTGGTTTATACATAGTATTACTTTTATTTGCACAGTTGTTCCAAGGAAAGTTGATTTTACCGTAAACTTCTTCCCACTATCCATATAACATTTTATTTCATATAGTATTGTGGTACACTTCAGTATGCTTTGCGTTACTTGTTTTAGGGAAACAAAACAGGCACATGAAATTCTTTTAGCTACACATTACACTCCCCAAATAAATATATTTCTAACTACATAGCTCTTGAGATTATCACTTAGCCTGAAAATTACAAACAAAGTTTACTGTTGACCTATGGCTTAAAAAAAGATGACTTCGGAGTCTTTAAAAACTATAAATGGTATCAGAAATAAGGTATAATGACGTATATTTGCACACCAGTCAGTCTATACTTTTAGTATTTTCGATGCTGTTTTTGACGTCAGGGTCTGAGGGCGAGGTCGTACTGCTCAGGTGTAAAGAGGTAAACGTAAAGAGGTGTGACAGCAGTAAGGTGTTTCCTTCGGACAACCAGCGTCTGCAGCAATGCTGCTTCCTCACAAGGAAGCAAGGGTTAAAAAAGGTCGACCCAAAAATGTCTAACCTCATCTTACCTCATGGATTTCCGTCACCTGTGGTAAGGTCTTTCAAACAAGAACGGAGCTAACACTTTGAATGTTACCCATAAAAAAGGCGTGCGTAACCAGCCTCAAGCAGTTGTCCCTTAGACTCATCGGTCATGCTACCAGGTCTCTACGACTAACACTAATCTACCTTCCTTTTCAGGTTCCTCAAGAAACGCGTTTCCAAGCTGTGGGCAGCCGGGAAGTGACAACCGCCCTCATACCCCAGTAGATAGATGCTTGTGCGCCGTCCGACTGAACGGGACAGTGAGGATTCGGAAAGATAGGGACACTCGTCGTTGCCTCTTCATCGTATCTGCCTACGCTCCCAATGACTGCAATTCAGACGAGGTGAAAGATGAGTTTTACAGAAAGCTTTCGGGCCTACTCCAAAAAGTTAGACGTTCTGACATAGTAATAGTGGCTGGTGACTTTAATGCTCAAGGAAAGACACCTGGGTGGATCTTATGGTGTCGCGGCTCAGAGAACAGACAATGGAGACCGTCTGTTGCAACTATGCTGAAATAACCGCCTATTTCTAGCAAACACTAACTTTAGGCATAACGAAAAACATCTGTTAATCTGGCGACCCCCAACTAGATCACATCACAATCAGCCACTGATGAAAAGGTTCGATAGAGGGCTGTCGCTCATTCTGGGGCACATTTTTAGATTCAGATCATGCCCTAGTGCGAGCGCGTATTTGTTTGCGACTTACCGGACGTAGGAGAGACATCTCAAGGAAACCTCTTAAGGTTCTACTTAATGATAACAGAGCTATGTATATATTCCAGAAACAATTAAGAAAACAGATAGGTGAACATGTAAGTGATTCCCATCCGGAGGCAGCTTGGAATGATAACAAAAAAGCTGTGGAAACAGCAGTGATATATGCTATTAAGGTAAACCATAAGGCTAAGAAGAAGCCGTGGATCTCCGCAGCACCCACCGAACTGACAGACGCTCGGAAACTCATCGCGCCTGGCTCTGAGCATAATGAAGAGTGAAGTCAGCTTAAGCAGAGGCTGATTAAAAAGCCTACACAATGACCGCCAACAATGGTGGGTGGCGAAAGTAATAGCGATAGAAATGGGCAACGGTGATAGGCAACAGTAAGCAACTATTCAGACTTATCAAGGAAACCGGTATTAGGAACCCGAATGTTAGTGAGACTATCTCGGAAAAAGATGGTCTTATTATTCATTCTCAATCCAGGAGATTGGATCGATGAGCAGAACACTTTAGGGATCAGTTCAAATGGCCTTCAGCCACACTTCAGTTGCCCACGATCCCCTGTCATCCTGAATAACAAGTCGACGTGAACCCTCCGAATCTTGATAAAGTTGATTGTCACCGATTATCACAGTCTATAAGAAAGGACAAAAGTCCTCTTGTGACAGTCACAGAGGAATCAGTCTAACTAATATAGTATCTAAAATAGTGGCCTCATTAATACTCGGGTACCTAACTAGAGCTCTTGAAGAGCAGACTCGGGAAAATCAGGCTGGTTTCAGACATCGACGTGGATGTATAGACCGCATTTTCACACTAAGACAGGTCCTGGAACGCAGACACACATTTAGGCGTCCGACAATAGTTATTCTTCCTGGACATTAAGGCGGCATTTAACTCTGTGGATCGTGAGGTTCTGTGGCAGTGCCTGTTACTAGATGGTGTTCCAGAGAATTACATTAACCTTATACAGACTCTCTACTCGAACACTACTGGTCGAGTGAGAGCCTATGGCGAACTGTCACTGGAATTCTTTACTTCAAGTAATGTCCGTCAGGGATGTCCACTCTCAATTCTTGTTTAAATCTGTCGTAGATATGCTTCCAAAGTTAACATCATCGTCTGACATTTCAGGGGTGGACCTCTCTAGTTGAATAAAAGGACTACAGGTTAACCTTAAGCCCTATAGAGTATTTGGTGATGAGTTATTTCTTTCGAGCATACACGTTTCAGCTATTTTTAGTTATTAGCTGTCATATACTGATCATATCATAAGCAGTACAAAACAAGCCGGATACTACAACCGTTCAGAAAAATATGAACAGATTATCTAAACGGTCTAGAAACCAACAAATGCTAACGTTTCCAAATGCATCATAACAAATACTGGGTACCAGTGATTTGTGGATAGTCACCAGTCAAAACCACAATTAATCAATCGCAACGTAGAACTTCGTACGTACATACAGCAGTTCATGTTGCCATACCACATTAACACAGAGACGCTACTGTCAGTTCAAATCAAATGGTAGTAGAGGTAGTAAAAGTATTAGCATTAATTGGAGAGATTAGTGTTCGAGGATACTATTCAAGTAAAATCTAGTGAGATAGACTTAAAATGATAAAGATAAAGTGATGAAGAATTAAAAAGTTTAAGATTGAGCGTACACAAAGAATGAATCCACCGGCCCCATTGCAAACGGTTTTGAGCCATGTCATTCAGGGTCTCTAACCATCGATTACTAACATCTCGCGGACCCCAACCAGGTAGTCGACACCTACCGACATGACTCAGTCCACTTGCCAGTTAATTCATGGATTTCTGCCACGTTTTGGTCTGGCCGCCCCTAGCTTTCTTTCATCCTACTCCTACACGACAAAACGGTGGTGGTTAGACATTCATAACACATCTCTCAACCACCTCAAATGATGGAGTTTTACTACTTCATCAATTGATCTGCCATCCTTACCTAGCACCCGTTTTCTAACAACAGCATTGCTCACTCGGGTGTCCCAGGATATACGAGCAATGCTTCGAAGACAAATATGATCGAAAACTAGGAACCTACGAATATCTTCTACTCTGACTGGCCATGTTTCACAGCCATAAAGTAGGACGGAACGAACTACTGCGCAGTACAGACAGAAAGATACAACGCAGAACTTCGTACGTAAGTACATCAGTTCAAGTTGCCATACCACATTAGCACAGAGACGCAATTGTCAGTTCGAATCCAAGAGTGATAGCGATAGTAAAAGTATTAGCAGTAATGATGAGGAATTCAGAAGGTTAGAATTAGAGAGAACACAAAGAGTGGATGCACGTGCGGCATAGCAAACAATTTCGATTGCGTAGTACACTCGTCCTTTAGTCAGCAAACGGATATCTCGCCTGCGCCATAGGTGACGCAGGTTGGCAAAAGCCAATCGAGCTTTTTGTACATGGTTAAGAATTTTCGGACCTGTTTGGAAATATATAGCGTTTCGTCACCAAGATGACAAAATGCTTATAACATCGAATACGATATTTATCAGACCATGTATCAAGAATTGCTAATACCTACCAAGGAAACTAGGGAAAGAATTACACCTACGTTAACCTGGAAATCTGAGGATTGTGATACGACAGTAGACCATGTGAAAAGACCTAAGATGACCTGATTACAATATTCATATTATTCAGTAATTATTTTGTGTTTGATGACATTAACTATCGACTTCAATTAGATTTCTAGAAATAACAGAAGTCATAAGCAAAAAACTACTAGTTAATCAGCTAGCTTTCAACTTAAAATCAAGTTACCACTGAATTTCCCTAAAATCCAGTTAAAAATACTCGAATTGTATTTGAAAGGAAGAGTTTACTGAAGGACCCCAGGACTAACATATCTTTCCTAGAGAGAAACTGAATACATACGTAGTAGTCGTTTCATTTCAGTGAAAATACACCTCCCGATAAGGTTCGAATATGTTAGTGATTTTTTAAACTGCTCTTATGTTTTGGATTATCAAGTTTTTCTGGGTTTTTTCCTAAACATTTAAATTCTTAGCCACTCCAATCAAGACGCGATAGGAAACCAAGTAGATTACACGCTGAAGGTTGGATAACGATTACACGGCACACCAGTATGGATTACGCAAAAGCATCACACTTTTTTTGTGAACATTTTCTCAATGAGGTCTTTATTATTATCATCAAAACTATTTTACTCTAAATGCTTTTCTATTTATCCAATTTATTACATCTCGTTCTGCTAATGCAGTGTAGCAGCCTGAATTACAATAGTATCAAGTAACATTATGACAACCAAACGAGTTACATAAGTAACCAGCACAGAAAACTATTCAGTGATTTCGGCATTTGTATGTTTTACAACCAGAACTGCGAGATCGGATCGTTCTCTTAACCATGAAGTCTCTGCAGTGACGTTCAAAAGCAGTGAATAAATCATGAGTTCGGTGTACTTTGTTTACACATGATAACATTACAAGCCAACTGAATAAATTCGTCTCACAGACCTAAAGTTAGGACAGAGGTCCAACAATAGTTCCAGATACGAAATTACAAAAATCAATCAACCTTACCAATACATAGGTTCTTGATTCTGTCGAGACTATTTCAAGAAGAAACACAATTCCTGCAATAGCACTTAAGTAATCTACAAGTAGCATTTGAAGCACAAAGTCCGCGAGTTTCTCTAACTAACCTCGGAATTTCAAATTACAATAAATGAATTCTGTGTACTTAATGAGTATTACAGCCTGGATACGTTAAAAATTAACCTAGTATTTATTGTAAAATGTTTGGAAGTTGATCTTTGGTTAACACTGTTTTGTGAAGTAAGAAATGCTATTGACGTCTTGATGGAATGGTAACAGTCCTTTGGGTTCTCACGGTTGGAATTTTTGTTAATTGATTTTTGGATTTTGTGTCTTCGCAGTGAACCTTTTTACTACTACAACATTCCCAAAAGTTTCTATCACAAAAGTAAATGAACGGATTATGAAAACAGTATGAGACTCTGAACCTGAAGCAGCAATTCACTAAATCACATTTGGATAAGCTGTGCTGCGCATCCCAGTTTCGTTTCCTCACTCCACTTCTGAATCACTGTCCGACTGGCTTTAGTGTCTTCGAATTAAAATCGTGACGGAAAACAGAATTTTCAAGCGCTATAAATTGCAACGGCTAAAAATCCTCATCCTATACCCTCTGAGTTTCGCCTCCTAAATTGTCTGAATATGATACTCTCATAATCACGGGTTGTTGTGTATTTATATTCTTATTAAATATAAGTGCATTTTATACACTTGCTGGGTCTTCAGCTAACCTCTACCTTTGTTCTCTTTCCAGTTTTCCCCACTCATACTACTCCGTATACTCCCTGGTACGGAGGGTACCTTCTAGCTAGATATGAAGTGCCACATATATATCTGCGGCATTTTTAGTGGTACGTTTAGTGATAAGTAAATCCCCAAAATCAAAATTCATATAAGTCATTCATTCTAATCTCGTTGTTTTCGCCGTACAACCTAACTACTGGCGTTCGGTGACACACCCACCAGATCACTGTTGGGTATCCTGTGTAACACATCTCTTCATATCGACTAGTAGAATTAGTTCACTCACTCCCCGATATCTCGTCCATCATTTAAATATACATTCGACTCTTTTCGTTCCTGACTCCTGGTCTGACTTGGCTTTGGGAATCCTGGTTCTGAAAAGTATTACAGAGAAAAGGGTTTCTCAACTCTAAGTATCTGTTACATCCTCATTGGTGAGGATTACGTGATCTGGTACACTTGTAATGGTTTACTTTTACGAAGAAAACACAACTGCTGAAATATAAACATTTATTATTGTACTTAATTCTGACAACAATTGTTATATTGTAAACCTCTTGTTTATCTGTACTAGATACTATCTCTCGCGCGCCAGGCGTGTTATTCCCATCCTCCTCTTCGCACGTCTCCTGCGTGGACGTTAGCTGTTTGTACGCCCTCGTGCCTCGAGGCCAGTATCAGACGTACTTCTTCCTCTAGAATCTATTTCGTATTTGATTCTCAGAGTTCGTGGAGCAACATTTGTTATCCCGCGAAGAAGTATATCGTTCGAACTGCTATACTTTCAAGGAGATACTGCGAGTCTTTTACTTGTCATAACGCTATATTTTTTTTTCATATAGTGATATCACTTTTGTTCTGACGTATGTTGTCGCATAGTTCTGCAAATTCTATTCCTATTAGATCGGACTACACACCTTAGCTTCGTAAGGTTAGGACTCGAACTTTGGACTCGTGACATTCTTACATGGAAATATTGAAGTTTGATATTTTTGTGAAAAAAAGACTCTTGTGATCACTCTCTGATTAACCTACGTGCACATTTCCTCATCGTAGTGAAGGCATAATCATGTCAGTTCACCACACAAATTATTCCTAATATATATTTACTAGTGACATTTCTGGACGTTGCGAAACATGGACAAAGTCATCCTCTAAACGCGGTTATCTAACAAATCTTCAAAGGCTGTTTACTCCCTCGCAGGCATTTGTTAACAGTAGCCGTCGAGGTCAGCTACACATCGTTTGTCGGAATGTTAAAACTTTCTCACCCGTCGATACGAAAAACCATTCGCCAAGTACCCAAGTTAGCAGGCCTGTTAATATCGACCATTACCACGGATCCACCAGAATATCATAATTTGCATGTCGACCTTAATTAATGTAGTTAGGTGAAAAAGTACCTAGTTAAAACTTTTTCAGGCATCATTTTTTAGTTACAAGATATGCTCAGCCATATTTAAACATCTAACCAACGGTTTTTTGATTTTCTACTTAGATACTTACTTATGCCTGTTACCCCTAATGGAGCATGGGCTGCCGACCGGCATTCTCCAACCTACTTTGTTCTGGGCCTTCCTTTCTAGTCCTTTCCAACTGTTGTGCATTCTTCTTATATCCGTCTCCACTTCTCGATGCAATCTGTTCTTCGGTTTTCTTGTGCTTGAGGCTTTCAGGGTCCCGAGTGAGGGCTTGCCTTGTGACACGGTTGTGCATTTTAATCAGTGTTTGTCCTATCTACCCCAGCATTTCTTCCTGATTTCTTCCTAGTCTGCAACCTGATTTTTCCTTCCCCACAGTAGGCTGCTATTGATGCTGTTTGGCTCATGCATCAGATTCCTCTTGCTCATCAGTGATGCTGCCAAATTTGTAAAGGATTTTATATACTCCTAAGGTTATCCAACAAGTATGATTTGGTTGGTTCACGCTGAGTAGTATCTGAGGATCTCAAATATACCTTCGTGTTTTTTAGACATACTGCTGCACAGGCTGCTGTTACACTGCTCGTCTTCCATTGCATTTGTTGTTGCGTACGCAATAGAAGGGCTAGATCATCCGTGAATACAGATTGTTCAGCTGCATCCGAGCTATCTCGTGCTTCCCCAAGACATGTTGATGTCTTTGTAATACAGGTGGAAGAGGAACTGTGAGAGTAAGCAACCTCGCCTGACACCAGTCTTTATTTTTAACGAGTCTGTGAGCTGTCCCCCACTCATGATTTTACAGGTTAATCCAAAATAAGAATTCCATACAATGTTGACAAACTTTTCAGCCACTACATCGTGTCACTCTGCTTGGTCTACCTGTCGGTATTATCAGCTTGACTTGGTGTTCAGGGTTGCATGTCATGATGATAAAACCACGTCATTTGAGCTGGAACATACGTTCTTGTATGTTCTACCATGCCAGGCAGTTTCACTGGGGAATGGTGATAAACCAAAGACAGAAACTCAAGACCCGGGAGCGAAGTCGTACTTCTGACTGCAGAGATGTGTGAAAGCAGTAATGGGGTTCCCTCTGACAGTCAGCGATCGCAGCGATGCTGCCTTCCACAAGAAATGAAGACGTTACAAAAGGTAGACCTCAAAAATATCACACCACTTCCCACCCCATGGATTCCCGTCTCCGGTGGTGGGACAACATGAAGAGCGTATCTAACAATCTATAAACGTTTCATAAGAGGTCCGTGCCTGATCAGCCCCAAGAAGTTGGATCGGCAGTCACGCTCTCAGGTCTCCGAGACCAACACCAATTCAACTTTAATTTTAGGTTCCTCAAAAAGTCCCTTTCAGGGTGTGGACCGCCGAGAAGTGACACCTACGCTCATACTCGTGACAGCACACGAGACTAATCCAGTTGCTATCGAACCCTTCTTTTACTCCTTAATAGCTCTGATTTCTCCGCTACCAAGCGTTCTGACATTCCTTTATCATCCAGCGCTACCGATACAAATGATTTGAGTACGCGAAACGTTATTCCTGGTCTCTGGAAGCCCCACTCTAAACTATATATTGGAGCTCATAATGTTCGGACCTTCTGTCAAATAGGGCGACAGATTTCATTATCTAGGAATCTTGAATCCCGTAAGATCGATGTGTGTTGCGACGAATGTGGGTGAAAGTTCTGAAAGCGGCCGGGCTATATATATAAGTGCTAGCCCAAATACGTCACAAGTCAGGTCTTCACTAGGGATTCTGAAGAATAGAGAACAAATTACGCTGAGGATTGGAAACCGATATGAAATGTTGGCACAGCAATTGGTTAGAACTTGAAAGGAAGGTGGAGGACGGAGTAGGTAGTAGAATCCATGTGGTCTGCTTCTGTTCCATTTGGGGGAACAGGAGTGAGTAAGTAATTAAATAGTGCTCATCCCACTACGCTGTCCATATGTATTGATTTTCAATAGATCATGTATTTGCAGACTAACGGAAAGAGCAAGTATACAACTGCGGGTTAGAAGAATTCTATCTAGTGTTCCAGTTGGTTAGGCATGTTTCATGAGATTAATTTAGTTTCAGGTAGATTAGCTCAACCTCGTTATTGCCTAACCTTTGTGAGATTTAATAACAAAACCAATACATATGAACTAGAATCAAAAATTCTTTTAGTATGTGGTGAGCGAGTGAAGATACCAGATTGACTATGCTCACCACTAAATCTTCCGTACGGTCATGTCACGAATATTAAAACAAATCCATAATCCAAGGTTTTATTGAAGGAGATAGTAGGCATTACATCGGGAACAGCAAATGGAGAAACATGGCAGCAACGCGAAGAGAACGTTGCGCGCAAGAAGAGGAAGTAGTGTTTTTGGTACAGTTAAACAAAACGAGTACAATAATGTTTATTTTTCACAAATCGCATTTTCTTCGTAGAAGCGTTCCACTACAAGTATGTGACGATACCGGCGATCTCAAGGACTTCGGGCGGTCAACGGACAGTGACTACTGGGACATGAATGAATCCACGGCAGCCAAGCTCTAGACCCAATATTATTGGTTGTAAAACGCCGGTTAATATTGTCTATACTTGACGGTGGTGCACAGAAGCTAGTCATAGGTTTCAAGTTTGGTTCGGATTATAAATCAGTCTATTTGAATCTTAGTTGTTGGAACCAATGAAGCGTTCATATCCCTCAAATATTGGTGGCATGATGTTGTTGGATGCTTCCAGCTAAATAAACCTTGCAAGATAATAACCGGTGAATGCTGCCTATGAAGTTTTCGGTAGAGCATAAGTTATGACGAAAGACAGTGCAACTCCTAAAACAAGTCTACAATGATGCTGTGAACATTTTTCAGTATTCAGGTAATCAGTTAATGATGCTTACAGTTTGCAACAGATTTGCCTTACTAGTCATACTACAGGCAGACAGTCTATTTGCAGACACGCAATCTCGTACAACGTACTTGAAAAGTTTCTGCGCAATCATCATCTTTAAATTTCTCCGATACTGGTCTTTAGTACACTTGTAAGTTGAGGCTTACTAACGGGCCAAAATGTCGTCCCAGGCATCAGAGCCTATTTGTACATTTGATCGGTCAACTAAAATATATTGTCCTAATAATAATCATAACGAAATATACAGGGAATCTTCAATTTTAGTGTAGCCAGAGCACAAATCCAGATGCTACATACTAAAAGTGTGAAAATGAAAATGACCAAGATCGAAATTAATAACAGACTTGTTGAAAGTCTTATTATAAAGAAACTCGACATTCACTATGATAGTTGCCTGATAAATACTTATCGTTCGTTTTGTAACACCCTTCTCTGTTGACCTTATGACTAAACAATCGAACGGTAGAATTTTCAAGCACTGTATATCTGTGGCATCTTCAGTTTGTAGCCAAATCATTCATCACACTAAACAACTTCTGTGTTAGATTACAGATTATTGACCGTTCGACGGTTTGTCCAACGTGGTCAGTTCGGTGGATGATTAACTCTGACTGATGAATCACGCGGCACAGACAGGTACAAATGTCAATGGTCTAGAGTTATACTTCTCTCATCTGTTTGTCAAGCAAAAGTTTGCATTTTGAGTGCGAGAAACGCATCATTAACAGGCTTGCATTGTTGGTTAACCTAGTTAGAATTCTCTGAATTTTTTCAGTGTCTTCACTAAGTTTGTCTATGTGATCTGCACGTTCTCAGTTAACATACAAATTTCCTGATAAAACTTCAACTCCTGAAAAGTCAGATGATGAAAGCTGTAAGCACGTCAGTTACAAATTTGAATAAAAGTAGAGAAGGTGAATAGCCTTGAAGAACATCACTTGAACGTATCGATGCTGATGACAGTTCGCCATAAGCTATGAATCAACCAGTAGGGACAAAATAGAGAGCCCATTTTAGGTCAGTGTAATTCTTTGATATAAATTTCAATAGTAGATACGCCCATAGAACCTTACAGTCTGCCAAGTCAAACGCCGCCTCACGGTCTATGGAAACATCTTTTTTCAGACTCAGAATTGTGTTTATGCTCTAGGACCTGATGAAGTGTGAGTATTTGGTCAATAAAGCCACGTCCAGGTCGGAAACCAGCCTCATTTTCTCCAGTCTGCTCTTCATAAGCTTTCGCTAGATGTCTAAGTATTATCGAGGCTAACAATTTAGAAACTATAGTAGTTAAACTGATTCCTCTGTGATTGTCACAAGAGGACTTTGTTCATTTCTTGCAGACCCGGACAATCGGTGTTTGAGACCGGTCATATAAGACCACACCCAGTGCCCAGGTTCTGTCTAAGCTCTCAATCAGTTTAACTGCTAAAACTGGACCATCATCCTTAAACATCTCAGTGGTCAATTTACCAGGTCCTGCTGCCCCCCCTCGCTTTGGATTTCCCATAGCTTTTTCAACTACATTAGGAGTTGGAAGACTTTCGTCAACTTGCCATTCAGGGTGACTGGAGATTGCAAAGGGCCAGCTGGACTGCTCCCTAAATAGCTCTTCCCATAGATCCGACCCCCTGAGTTATAAATAAATGATACACCCATCCTTTCCCAAGATAGTTTAGCCAACAGATAGATTCCTTGCACCAGCTTCCTTGATACATCAGAAGAATTGCCTATTGTTACCGATCATCTCTGCCTCTTCCATCTCACTTGCTTTCGTTACCCACCACTGTCCGTGGTCATTGTGTAGGCTCCTCATTAGTCCACGCTAGGGCTGACCCCGCTCTTCTTCATGCTCAGAGCCAGGCAGGATGAGTTTCCGAACATCTGCCAGTTCCGTAGTCGCCTTTCTTTCGATTGTGGCCACCATACCAGAGAATTACTCAAAGTAGAACGATTGTCCCCCTTTATATGGAGAGTTTATTTGACATGACTCTTTCTGTCTGTCTACAAACAAATATACCCTAATTTCAAACTATTATCGCTTTCTCCCCTTGCTTGTCTGCAGAAGAAACCGTCTACAGATAGTTTGAAACTGCTACTTCACAGTATTTTATAATCCAGTGTATTCAGGATTCTATGCACAACTTTGTACTATTATCGACATAAGTTACGTAAACTATGAACGCAAATATGTGATGGTGCTTGTACAGTTTGTCCTTCACCTTCTTGCACTATCACTTAGCCAGTTGCACACTAAATACAGGAATGATTTGATCAAAGAAGTGCGCGTATAAAATATGCATCATAAATACTATTTATGTAAACAATAATAAAAGGATAAAACCAGACTATTGTTCTGTGCTCTAACTAACATAATCATTTATAGCTTTATTATTGATTGCCTTTAAACTCCCTATGGTAATATTCATGAAGTGCAAACAAAACATGTAACAATAAAATTACTAATTTATTAGTTTCAAACATCAATATTATCTTTTTTATCTGTAAAACATTGTACAATTTATTTAAAATTAAAAACAATAATATGTATTTGTTTTTTAAACGTTTTGTTTAAATTACCTCTACATTTTTTTTCAGTGATAAGCTACCAAATATACTCATCATATATGTTGATTCAAAATTAAATATTTATAAACAAATCAATTATCATATTATTATTTAAAAGCATAAGCTTATTCTACAAATTTTCGCATATTAAGTATTTTCAGAATTCATTCTGTTTCGTTAATCGACTGGTGGCAGTGGACCTTTATTTGATCTACGACGTGTTTTATCAGTTTTATTTCGTTCAACATTTTGCGAAGATGAATTAGGTCGATTGGAGTTTTCTCCAGTAAAATGAACTGAGAAATTACTAGATTTTCGTTTGGGTGAATTATTATCATGTGTTTGTTCCTCAGTGGTTTGAATATTCTCATTTTTCAACTGTTCAGCTGATTCAATACTGTCGGCTTTATTTTTTTCAGCCATTGCTTTTATTTCTTCTGGTTTAAGTAAAGATGCCAAACTGAAAACGAAATTGAAGAGAAAAATATGAAAATCAGTTAATTTTTGTCAAATACCAAGCTGTACCGATGACCTGAATAGACTAAATAATTGACATCTAATAAACTTTTCAGCAAAATTCAAAGTGCAGAGAAGGACTACATGTATTTCATCAAAATAAACAAGAAATAAAGTATTTCTTGTTTTCAAATTGTTTAAAATTGGCGAAAATATCATTTACTCAACCACATAGTGACTGTAAAATAGTACTTAAGCTAAACTACTTAAAATCTAGAGTTCTGGTGCGAAATGTATGTAAATCTGCTAATGTGTGATTCAAGGCATAATGAAGGGTATTTTTTGAATGAAAGGTCTTCCGATAACTCCAACCACAACTCTGTGAAATCTAACTGTTAATCTAACCCTAACCCTAAACCCTAACGTTAACACTTCTAACATTAACTTCTAACTCGAATCCTCTAAACTCTAACATCTGTAACCAAAACTTTTGCTCACTTTCTAATACCCAATACTGACCTCTACTCATTTACAACCACAAATAACTCAACATGTAAGGGTTCGTTGTTAATGTCAGAACTGTTTATCCACCGTAATTACATCACTCTTTATAGTCAATTGTTTTACAACTAAACACTGTCTTTTGATTGGCTGATAAGTCCCTCAATGTAGTCAGCATAAGTTATTCTTTGAAAATTTTGATATAATTATATCTGTTGGCTTGTTAGATATGAAAACACAAATTAGCTCATATTATATGATATCAAATACAGAACAACAGCAGAAGTAGGTTTGGCATCTTTTGCGGCTGATTCTATGAATGACGACTGATCAGCAGGTAAATCCGGCTGAAGGGTGACAAACAAAATGATACACATGTCATGGCTTCAACTATTATCCAAAGTACAACTTTACTAAACAGGATATCAATCTAATCACCAAAACATTTCAGTGAAGTAAATATGATAGTGAGTCACTTAAATATGTAGCCTCAGTACTAATTGATTGGTAGAATTCGGCCTCTACTTAAAGGGGGCTATACAAAAATTCAGGGATCAATTGGTCGCAAATATTTCAGTCCTACAAGAGGTATTTGTGGACCTAATAGATCAATGGTAACGTCACAGACGATGAACAGCAATAATATGACTTCAGACGCCACAGTTAGAACTGCTTCCCTAAACAATAACGAGTGCAGAAGATCAGGAAACCCTGATTCCAGTGTTACTAGAGATAACCTTTAACAACCAGACCAAAACTAACAGTTTCTGTCATCTACATTATATTTGTACATCTATGTGCGTCAGTTCGTAAATCAATTGTATGGAACATATCACTCTGTTCCCTCATATTTATTCATTTCCTTCCCTAGAATCAAATACTACATCCGATTGATAACTGTTGGAAAGCCTTCAGTACACAAAAAATCTTTATCATTTTTCAAAACAAATGAATACAGACTCTGTGTATATATGACAAGAATTTTAATGGTAGAATCGATGAACTCACCCATGATTATCTCCTCTAGAAGGGAAAAAAGACATACAAACAGACCAGAGAAAATATATACATATAAATAATAAATGAATTATATTTTCTTCAGTAAAAATTAATTTTGTAAATATCATAATATTTCAGTTTATTAATTCAGAGTGAAAGTTTTGAAAATGAAATTAAAAAAAAATATTATTTGTGTATAGAGTTATGAATGTATAGTTTAATTATTTGATTATCGATAGATATCATCATAGATCTATATTGTTTGTAATGAAAAAGTAAGTTATCTGTTTTCAATTCATAATTTCATCTAATGAAGATAAAACAATTTCCACAAATCACTTTCATCAATAACAATCATGTGCTTACTAGTGACTAACTTCACGATGTATTCCTGGAGTTATAGGGAGAAGTTGAGGGGAGGGAAGTTCAATCTGTATCGCGTGAGAGACAGTTATCTGTCACAGGTAATGGGTAAAGGTTACGCAACATCAATGATTGACTGAAATTGGACATAAACACCATTGGATGTCGACTCAGTGGTACAGAGATTGAGCAGCTACGCTTGAGGCTGAAGATTCTGGTATGGGACTCATCAGCAGGTTTATAATGATGGTCTAACTTTTATCGATTAACGATTTCAAATATTTAATTTAACAATCTTCATAACCTCGTAATGCAACTACATGTGCCTACTAGTGACTAGCTCCTTGAGGAATCTTCTCCGAGTTCTAATAAGAAGTCGTAACCAGTGAAGTTTAAGCCTGTTTGGATGTAGACAATAACTACCGAAAACAGTATATGAGGTTGAGCGAATCCGTGAATTGATCGAAGTTAGACATTATCACCATTAGATACTGGTTAAGTGGTCAGAAGGTTAGGCGTTTACGTGTAAGACCGTAGATCCTGGGTTCCAATCCTACGAGGTGCAGGAGTCGTAGATGCGCACTGTTGATGAGTCCCAAACCAGGATGAAACGGCCGTCTAGTGCTTTCAGGCTTCTAATGGTGGTCCAACTTTGATCGATTCATGATTTCAAATGTGTAACTTAACAATCTTCACAACCCCGTAATATTTAGAAGTCACTTAATTTTATTAATTTCTGTTACACTCGCCAGTATTTTCCCAACCTTAAAAAATCACACCAGAATGTTTTATTTTACAGTTTTATGTATGATCTTTAGTCTTTTATGAGTAGAATACATATTTTCCAATCAACCCGATGGTCTATTGATTTACCGTCAGTCTATTTTATTTTTTGCCATGAACTACACTCCATGAATGCCACTTCACTAAAGTTGTGTGAAATAACATGGAATATTTATCTATTACAGTATTTCATGACTAATGTGATAGTACAAACTGTTGATAAAGAAATTACAGTTGTATTCGCTTCGCTTTTCTGAATGTGAATTATGAATTTCCTAATCTAAGGTTTGTCACTTTCGAAATTACTACTATTCAATACTTTTCAAAAATACTCTAAAAAATATTACATTACAACACTAAACAGATAACACATGAGAAAACATAATTGTTGACATAAATTGTTGTCACATCTCACTCAGTTAATGGTGGAGGATCAGGTAGAGGTTTGTTGAAATTATCTTTTCCAATTAACCAAAACGAATCCACTAAACCTTTGCCTTTCAACTCCACTTTACCACGTAATTGTAAATAATAACCACCCAAAATATCCAGAATAGATTTGGTGGTTGGACTAACATGAATACGAAAAGCTTTAGAAAATATATGAAAGAAAAAAGTTTAAATTATATAACTATACATGATGGATGAAGTATTTTTAAAAAATTTTCAAAATTAATTAATTAAAGCAGGAATGAAGAGAATTTTTCTTGAACTGGTATAATTCTACAAAGGTAAAGTGAAAGATGAATGATTAGTAGTGGTTTTTTTAAACCTCTCTTTTCATTTGCAGTTCGTTAATTGACGTACAGTTATAAGCTGTTATTCTTACTCAATCAGTTTTATATATAAGTAAGAACTCCAGTTCTCTTACATATATATTCATTTATTTCGACAACTTGAGATTGGTTCCGTGCTCTAAGCACCAGTCTAGTTTACTAAGTCATTATCAATCACTCTCTGTCCATGAGGGTTAGACGAATCTGTCAAGATAATATGATTGACTATGTAATTTATAAACTACTCTAGAAACTTACTAACACTTGAAACCATCGATAGGAATCGAAAATTACTGACATTTATGAAGATCAAGGATCGATAGAAAGTTAGACAACCATTGAAAATCTGGATAATTCCATAGGAAGACTTCAAAACTAGATGCCAGATGTACAGAGGAAGTGATGATCTAAGTAGATTGTATCTTACAGTTAATATGTTTTCAATTTGTTCATACTTTCAGTATGTTGCAAATAAAATTTCCATTCAATCATATCTATCCACCAAATAGGCTAGGTTTACCATAAATGAGAAAGTGCAAATTTAGTCGTTCATAAATTACTAAAGCTATTATGAAGTTTCGATAACACTTAATTTTAGTTAGGCATTTTATTAGTGACTAGACAATGACTATTAATTAAGTGGTAAAGTAGGGATATCAGTCATAATTACTGATTAAACTAAAATACAAAAACAGAATCTTCATTAACAATTTTATGCATTTTTAAATGTTACGGAATCTTACAAGTGGTATTTAATTTATTGCATATCTAAGCATCTGTCACAGCTCATCTTATTCTACTTTTTCTTGTCAGTATGAAAACCAATCAAAACAAATATTTATCGAAGTCTTCTAGATTTTACTATTATATAACCATGTATTCTGAGTTTGTGGGAATTGTTAAAGTACTCACTGGAATCATGAATTGTCCTGGTATGGGAATCATCAGCAGTGCGCATCCACGACTCCTGTACATAGCAGGATTCGAACCCAGAACCTTCAGTCTTACACGTAAACGCCTAACCTCTGGACCACTGAGCCGGTATCTAACCGTGTTAATGTCTAACTCCGATCAACTCACGGTCTTGCGTAATCTCATACACTGTTTTCGGCGGTTAATGTCCACACCCGAACAGGCTTGAACTTCACTGGTCACGACTTCCCATGAGAACTCGGAGAAGACTCCTCATGGAGCTAGTTACTAGTGAGGACAGTGGAGATCGTTAAGTTAATGATTGAAACCCCAAACCAGGACGAGCTGGTCGTCTAGTGCTTCCAGGTTTCTAATGGTGGTCTAACAGTGATCGATTCACGACTTCAATATAACCATGTTTAGACATTATTTATTTGTCTTAAGAACAGTTTTCAACAATAGACACCATTAAGCGGGAAATAGAATATAAAAAGGGTTATAGTTTCTTAGTTTTGCTGAAAAATCAATATATTATCTGATAAGTAGACGAAATGTTTGTGCAAAGATTTACCCGATCCTGTTGATTCCATTCTTGATGCAGTGTTCACTGTATCTCCAAATAAACAATATCGAGGCATAGTTAATCCAACCACACCAGCAACACATGATCCTAAAGTAAAAAAACGTTTTATCAATCAATTATGCATTTTAGTGAAGGGTTAAATTATAATATTGGTAAAATTTTTAAAGGAATTGAATGAAACATATATGTACAGCATGTTTAAAATAGTTGACGAAAAAAATTGTCATTTGCATCAAATGATCATAGGATTCATTTTAAGTGTACCTATTCATTTGAAACTTTCCTTATGACTGTTTCATAGAGGACTAGTTAAGCTCTACACCCGAAACAACAAAGTTGTTTATAGTAGTTTTGTTTTGATCAAATAATTAAGCAAATAAAAAGCAGACAGGTTAATGTGGATGTCTTTCTAAAGTGATCATAAAATGTTATGCTATTTAATTACTGTAAGATAAATATGAAAGAACTAAATTAGTTGGCATATTTTCATTTCAATTATATGGCAGGATAATAATTGAAAACTTTGTCAGTTGATGATAAACAGTCAGCGTTGGAATAAAATACAACAATTTTATCTATCTCAATGCTTCTAGATGCGTAAAAATAGATAAACCTATGATAGATAGTCTCTTATTTTGAAAATACTGAAAGTTTACATGGATGAAATTCAAGATCACCTAATGACGAATACTTCAAGGATAATACAACCGACTGAGTCCTGTAGCCATTAGCGAAAGCGGTAATGAAGAAATTCAGTTCCAGAATGTATACTTACTACTAATAAAAATAAAATATAAGTTTTTTGAAAACAACTGAGGATTTTATAGAATAGATGGCTGTATGGCTGGTAGCTGAATGCAGAACTTGCGTCCTGTCCTATTTGATGCTCATCAACTGGATGTATTCATATTTCAGTGCTCATGATTTGGAATTTTCTGCACTTGTGGTATGAAAACATTTATACGAAAAATACATCATCACATCGAAACAGTTAATCTACCTGAATGCAATCCAATGCGTAAACGAAGTGGTACATCCGGCATATGACGAATGACAAATGTTCCACATTGACTTAACAGATCTAAAGCCATCGTAGCTATTTCTCCTGCATGTAACTGACCATTACGTATAGGTAAACCAGAAACAACCATGTACGCATCTCCAATTGTCTCAACCTTAATATATAAGATAAGCGTGATTAGATATTAGTACGGTATAATGTCAAGTTTGATTCATTTTATTGAATAGAAAGTTAAACAGCTACACCAAAACTACTTATTAGTATTTTGAAACTCACTAACTTAAAGTAAATAGATGGATAAGTTTTCGAAAACTGTAATACTAACTATAGAATCCCGTAATTTACGAGGAGTACTAAAAACATCTACTTTCTCAACTAACAAGTTAAGGTAGAAGTATGCAAGAATTTATTGTAAAATACTACTTTCAGTTTGATCTGTAAAGTATGAAAGTGATTGCTGCAAACACTACATGAACTTTTTATCATCATTATCATTGAAAATTTTGAATTTCTTAGTTTTGAATCTGATTATAATTGAGTTATCGAATAAGAGTTCTTCTAGCTAAGAAATTCAAATATTCCAAAAGTATTTAGTCAAAATTAATTTGTTGAACGAATCTTAAAGATTTCAAAAATCAACAGCTAAGATCATGATGTGGGAAAATTAAGTTTGTTACGGTTCAGCCAATTAATTCATGCTACTTTTACTGAGTATTCATTCAAGAATTACTTTATGGTAGTCTCTTATGTGGTCCTAATTATTATTATTAGGCCTTTTAGTATTCATTTATTTATTGCGATTTAGCGATAAATATGTCACACACTTTTGTGTGTACGATGTAGTAGTCATTAACAGAACATAGTTCGTTCAAGGTTAGCTTTTTATATCTATATTATAATAATAATAATGGTTTTGAGTCTGAATAAGATAGGTACTTGTGGGCACTTATTTTGCAAATGTGAGGCGCTTGCTGTGAATGAGCAAATAATGTACCTCCAACTTTTGAATGGAATTTTCGATATAAATTTAATCGATCTGTTGTTCTTGCTCTATTCATATCTCCTATATCAGATCGTTTAATGTCATTCAATCTTATAGAATTGAACGGATCTGTATCAGCTTCGATTATATTGAAACCTAATCTTTGACAGATACTATGAATGACTATTTAGGTTGAACCAAGCAAAATACCAGTGACTTATTGGGATTGTTACAATATCAACAATGAATGTGGTTATTTCTGTTTCAATATTATTGCTGATGCTGTAACATAGAACTTTTATGTCATGTGAAAGACATTATACCCTGTGTTATTAATTTGATTATATCCTAAGCACATAAGGACACCCTTACTTCTCATTGCCTCTAGGCTATACTTTCTGGCGTCCTAGTTGACGAATTAAAAACAGACGGATTTCGTTTAGGCTGCTGAATGTAGCAGCTACAATGTTTGATTTATTGGACTCAATAATAGTAACATCTATTTGAACTTCTTAGAGGTAGTGAGTTATTATGAGGTTCTTAATATATATTTGGGTTAAATATCTTTTTGTTCAACATACTTAATAAAGTGCTGTCTACATCCGCTAAACTGAAATGTTAAGTTAAAGCATCCATAGCTGTTTATCGTCAGTGAAGCGACCTCATTTTGAATATTCTTTTTCTATGAATTACTTAACCAATTAAGTTTTCGAGACTATGGAGTAATGTGCTGCAATCTGTCTGTGTAATAAAATCACTCCTATCCTCTGCTCGCTGTGTCAGTGTTTGCTTTTATTCTTAAAAGTCCTTAAATTTGTTAACACTTTTAAGCATATCTAATTCAGCAAACGTAAATATAAGAACAATAAATATTGAATCTTTACTATTACTTAGCACACTCATTAAACCTTTCTTCCTTCAGATATTTTACATTTACACCATCACAGTTAAACTTAATTTATCTACATAATATTTGACCTGAACAGTGGAATATAGAGCCAACTGGTGTATGTGTAACAGTAAACCTATAATAGGATTTATTATTGTCCTTCTGTGCTCCATTTTATTTCCTCCAGTTGTAGATGATCACAAGTACTATACAATAGCACCGGTAACAACCCTAGATACACTGTTCTTACCTGAACAAGATGTCCTATACCCCTTGCAAAGAATTGATTGTTCCCAACTGATGCCTTACAATGTTGTATTCGATATAATTTTCCAAAGAAATCTAAACTCATACGTTTATCATTTGTCTGCTATTTGTATCAACCTGATCATGCCTGAAAACCGTCAGGCAATCTTCAATTATTTTCAGAATATATATATATATATATATATATATATATATATATATATATATATATATATATATATATATATATATATATATATATATATATATATATATATATATATAAAGTCAACATGAATTAATTTGTACGCTGCTTTCTATGATTTTGCAGACGAATTCAATATGAAATAAGATATCTTGGAGCAAATCAGTTAGAAAAAAGCACTTTCATTGAGAATAGGTCACGTGACTACAAACTAAACCATTTAGGCTGAATACATCACCTAATTTTTAAATACTGCTTGTCCTTGAAGTATAACTGCTTTCCTTTTTTATTATATGCATGTTTTACGACACATTTTGTGATTAAAACCACAATTCGGCAGATATTAAAAACATGAACCAGTGGATTCTGACATTAATGGTCTACATGTTTTGTAGTTTACTACAAAACCTACATATTCTAAGCAGTGGGACAGTGAATTTATTAACACCTGTTAACATAGTGTTAATCTATATATTTACAATTTATATCACTACTTCAATCACACAACTTACTTTATATACATCATAAAAGTCAATTGTTGAATCAAACATTGTATAAAGATCGTTTAATAGATCAACAACTTGAAATGGTGTAGACAATGCAGATATTGTAGTAAAACCAACGATATCACTGAAGTAGATTGTGACTTCATCAAATGCTTCAGGACAAACAGGTTTACCAGACATTAAAGTTTCAGCAACAACACTGTTATGAATAGGGAAAAGTTATAACATTTTGTCAAACAGTAGATAGTATAAAATCATATACGTAAATTAAATTTACAGGGGTCAGTTATCCAATAAAACTGTAGAAACACTTGAATAAACATACAAGTAAACTTAAATGTTTCAATAACTCATGTCATTTTAGAATAAGTTATTGAAGAAACATCCTATTGCAATGAATCGAATTTCGAATTAATGTTTAATCTAACATTATAGTTTAAAACTATACTTTTATTTTTTGTTTTGTTGTGTAATGGTTTAAGTGCACGTGCATTGCGTCGACGAGTCCCACAATAAGGCGAAACGCAAACCGTGAATTTCACTTTCAGAATTTCTATGTATTCAGTTTAAGTGATAAAAAATTACAAAATAACGAGCTGTTTATCAAATTATTTATTATCTTGATAACTAAGTTGAAATCCAATAATTTACATTTTCAAATTCATTTAATGATTTTTTTCATTATGATTAGTTAAAACTATAGCATAGTAGACCTAAAACTATGTTATTAGTCAACAGGAATCTATCAGCAATCTAGTTTTCATTATGTAAAGACTACTGATTAGTAAAGAAGATTGGGAAAATTAATTTTGATACCTAACACATAATGAAATTAACACTCACGGGTGATGCGGCTTAGATGTGGTCACAACTGAAAGAGATTGGTACGAATAAATACGTTAAATGTACGGAATATATCCTTCCAAAGAAATATGTATCAATCACTGTTAGACCATCATTAGAAACCTAGTAAGTACTGGACGGCCGTTTCGTCCTGGTATGAGACTCATCAGCAGTGAGCATCCACGACTCCTGCACCTGGCAGGATTCGAATCCAGAACCTTCGGTCTTGCGCGTGAACGCCTAACCTCTGAACCACTTAATCGGTGTCTGACGGTGTTATTGTCTAACTTGATCAATTCACAGTGAAGTTCAACCTGTTCGGGTGTAGACAGTAACTACCGAAAATAGTGTATGAGGTTGCGCAACTCCGTGAATGGATCGAAGTTCGACATTAACGTCGTTAGATACCGGTTAAGTGGTCCAAAAGTAAGGCGTTCACGCGCAAGACCGTAGGTCCTAGGTTCCAATCCTGAGAGTAGCAGGAGTCGTAGATGTGCACTGCTGATGAGCCCCGTGCTAGGACGAAACTGCCGTTCAGTGCTTCCAGGTTTTTAATGATGGCCTAACATTGATCGAATCATAGTTTCAAATTGTGTAACTTAGCAATCTTCACAACCCCGTAATGCAAAGAAATATGCGACATCATGTTAATTGACACGGTAAGTTAATAATTTGGAACTTTTTAGGTGCATCTACTATCATTATTTCACAATTTTGTCATCATCTACTTTTTGTCTGATACATGCAGTAGGGTTCATTTTTTGATTAAAAACCAGAAAGTCAATGAAAACAAGACTGACTACTTAAAGATCTGATTTTCAGATGCATTTAATATACTCAAATGGTAATATTGTCTAATAGTACGACAAGTATCTATGAGTTCAGGAAAGAGTAACAATGTCTCTCCAGTGTCTCATGTCAAGTACGTATAAATCGTGAAATGAAACTAAAGAAATTGATGAAGGAGAAGTTAATTCACTAAATTGTTCTTCTCGGAATTGCTCAGAATACCTCTACTGGAAATACTCTAAATGTATTCTGGGTCGATGATGCTCTCTAGAAAGACAGATTTTCACAATTAAACTGCTTAGCTGAAAGAACCCAACTTCATCAAACTAATAGCTAAGTTAACTCATTTATTTTAATTTAAAACTTACGGAGGAAGCATTCTTGCGATTAGTAACTCGGTCTTTTTCTTTTCAGTTTCCAATTCTTCTGTACGAACGCGTACTTGATCTTCTAAGTCAGCGGAATATTTTTCCATCATCTTGAACATATGATCTACGATGTTGATTTTTCTAAAACAGACAAATCAATAAAACCTCTTCATATTGATCATATGTATATTAAGATAATTATTTATCATAATATTTCCAAATGTACATGAGTTTATGAATTAAATTTCTTGCATTTAATGAGTTATTCAGTTAATACTGTAGTATGCATAAAAGATGAGCAGTTGTACAAGTAAACCTACTGAACACACTACCGAAACTGGACAGAAGATTTTAGTGAACTTTCTTATTTCGATAGGTGATACATCGTATCACTGATAGTAAACCATTCTGTGATTCATGTTTATACTCATGTTATTCACGTGTACGTAAAATTTGTCAAGACACAAAGTAATAAAATGCTGAACCTCAGTTTTGATGTCGAAACTTTAGACATTTTGAAATTTTTCTTGACAGTAAAATTTGTAGTTGTTTTTTTTAAAGCAATTTCAGTTGGTAGTTGGTCGATGAAATAAAAACATCCTAATTTTTAAGAGTAGCATTAATCTGTTTTTTTTTAAAAAAAAGCAAATATTTCCAAACGAATTTTAATGTTGACAATCTGATAACTAGTATTTCGTATTTAGTGGTAGAAAAATGAATTCAGTTTGGTCATTTTAAAAATTCCAGATAACGCAATACTCTATCATATACCCATATTCTATAGGTTTATCCTTTTGAAAACAATACGATTATTAGAATATAAAGCGAATTTGTTATATTGAAGCATAGAATAGTGAAAAATGCTACAGAAAACATTAACGAATGAAAAATCAATTAGATATACGGTTTACAACAGTTGATCACATTTAAACAAAGTCAAGTCAACCTAAAAATAGAGATTCCGAAAAATACATACAACAGTGTTAGTCAGCTTAATGTCTTTCAACTGTGTAAAACCCCTAATATACGTACGAGTTATGAAATTTAAAAAATGCTTAACAGGATGTTTTAATGAGGTCCATAACCAGAAAGTGGAAGATTGACAACAAATACGCAGATATATATTTGTGAAAGTAAATCAGTAAAATCAGTGGAAACAAGTAAATTGTGGTTGCATTGAACTCAAAGTAGGGCCCACCAATTTTCAGTGGCTTCTTCATATTCGACCTAGGGCTCACCATTATAGTGGCCTGCGATATAACTCCATATTTACGAACAGTTGAATATGCTTTGAAGGAAATCTCTTCCGTTTCCGTATATCGTACTTAGGCGAACCACGATTGTGCGACGGCAGTAATTAGAAGCCGAATACGGACTCGGACGGATCAGTTTATTTCAGGCAGTCGTTACTGGATTCATTTAAACAGACTAACATGAGAATAAAAGGCATAAAAGCATGGCGAAACGAAATAGAGCAGACCAGCGAGTTAACTCCCCGCGATAAAGCACGACTCAGTATTTACAGTCAGACAAAATAAGCCAGACATTAATGAGTAAAGTAAGCGGTGCCCGCATATATTCGAATAGAAACAATCAAGATAAAAGCAAATAGTTGGCAAGGTCAAAAGACGAGGGAGTATTACCTCGACAAGAATGCGTTAGTTTAATTTGTCCGAAAGCTTGGAACAAGCCCAGTGGGCTCGACATAAAAGTACACGCACTACAAAATTTTATTTCTACTAAAATAATTCGATTTTAACTAGTTATGATTTTATCTCAATGAA
>OX103972.1:31953509-31989680 GCA_944470395.2 Schistosoma turkestanicum
TATTTAAATTTTAAAAAAACCAGGCAAGAGCAAAATAAAAAAACGTTCAATATATCTACTTAAAAAAACAAAACACACAAATGAATATTGCCAAATCTATATTTGAATGAAACAACTGAGAAAATTTGTCTTGATAAAGTTTCATCATCATCATCATCCTCATCCTCATCAGCATCACTGTAAGCGTTGTTATAGCTACAAGGCGTGGTGAGTGATTCCAATAGGATGGATATATATTATATTGAATTGTTTGCATGAAAAAAATGCATATTATTGTAAATATTATCGAATATTATAATATATATGTATATGTATATGTATATTTCTATGAATTGCGTGATTAAAGTTTATCACACTGAATAAACAGTTCAGCGTAACCTTAACTGTAAAGTTCAACATTTCAACAAACTGAACAGAAAAATACAATTTCAGGTGTGTTTCTGTCTTTCTTTCATTCAAATTCTTTTGAAATATTATAAATTGCATGCATATATGTATGCAAAAAAGTGTTGAGACAGACTTGAAAAATATGGCATTTATACTGACTGATGAATAAATCTATATATATATGTATAATTGAATATTGATATTAAGAGTTGAATGTTTTTGTTTGTATAAGCTCTTTTCGCACATTGAAACTTACCTTGATCCAGGATGAATTGGTTTGATGTACTTAAAGTAGTTTATTGTACAAATTAAAATGTAAGTTGGTTTAAAGACAATTCAATGAAGAAACTTTCCTTTCTGACAATATCATTTACTTAAACTGTATAAGCTGTACGTACCGTTGATTAGTAAATAATAGAGTAGCTCATTGAAAAGGAAGAGGTTTACATATTTTGTGTTGTTGTATAAGGGTCGAAAATTTACAGAAAATAGATAATCTGAGACCGAATGAGTAAAAGAAAATTGTTCATCTGACGAGTTTTGGAGAGTTATAAAATGTATTCAACACATAAATGGAATAACAACAAAAAGTGTGAAATAAAATGTTCGGTAATGTTATAAGGATATATTACCTACCAAAATGGCATCCAAAAATCAGAAGGTATCAGAGCCATCGAAGAAGGATAGTTTATATATATATATATATATATATATATATATATATATATATATATATATATATATATATATATATATATATATATATATATATACAACTCGCCTAAACTCGTCAAGTGAACAGTTATCTTTGTACACATATGGTTTCATCTTATTTGCTTTCTTTAAATTCTCAACTGTTATCGCAAACGACTTTGACACTTCAAAATATGTAGCCTTTCTATTTTTCAATGAACTATTCCATTTTATAATCAAATGTATATACGACTGTGCAGTTTCAGTCAATAATAAAATACTTGATAACGTTGAAGAATAGTTGAATATTTCCTCCTCGTATTGGGTACTTTGATAGCGTCTACTTAGTTCTTCATTAAGAATTGTAATCAATATATTCAGCTGTTGTGGAGAGCTCATCACTTTTCAGGAAATGAAAAACAGCCGAGTAATATTACTGTTAACTAACACTTCCGGATTTGTCACTTTGCAATGTTGTGATAAAATAGAACATCGACAACCGATAAATGTCTCATCTTTATAGTCGTCGAACCTGAAAGGTCACAGCTTCTTCCTGAAACTACAGAATTCGCTTTTCTAGGACTTTACTAGTGAGCAGGACTATGGTCTACACTGAAGATCTGTAAAGATTTCACAAGTTGAAACTAAATAAAGAATAATCCTCAGATATTTTTCATATTTAGTAGTTATTATATCACCAAATCTCATTGTTATTATTAATATGGTAAAACATGCGTGGGTATTTGCTCATAGCAAAGTTACAATAAGAAACTTTTCAATAAACAAGTATTAATGTTTGTTAGTATAAACAGTTGGAGAAACATTTACTCTTCCTAATCAAAGAAAATTAATGATAACTCGATAAGAAATAATTCTTCAACGTAAAAATTACTTTACCTGGTAACATTAGCTACATGTTTACTAGTTGGTATATTCGTGATGGATTTTCACAGGTTCTAGTAAAGGATATTTTAAATTGAGTCAGTCTTTTATTGAAAAAATTAGTTATCAATGACAGTGGTTAAGAACAGATTTACACTACATATTTAATGAAGATAAAAATGCACGGCGCTTGATATTTATTCGTCGGCTTATGTAATGTGAGCTCTATCAACCTACAGAGCTTTTGCCTAGTTTCCTCCCAAGCTTCAGCCTGATTTGTTCTATCCCATAGTAGGTTATTGGTCATGGTGTCTGGCCAACGGATCTGAATTATCTCGCGTAGACAACTGTTATTAAACACCTATATCTTGTGGTTGATGACTTTCATAGTTCTGTTTGTTTCTGCCCCATACAGTGGGAGTTTTTGACATTCTTGTGGAAAATTGTGACTTTGGTATTGGCTGTCAGACAGATATTTTGATTTGCAGATGTTCTCCCATTTTAGGAATGCTTTACTTTTTTGTCGATTAACTCTCTCCTTGACCTTACTTTTCTGTTCTGTAAAACTGATATTCATTCTTTTCCTGTCTGTCCACAATTTTCAACGTTATGTGTTCTTCGGTCTACCTCTTTTCTTCCAGTGTTGAGGGTTCCAATTTAGGGCTTACCTCATGAATCAAATGGGTGATTTCCTCAGCATGTGTCTCATCCGTCTCTAACACTCTCCCCTAACTTTTAGCTCAGCTCAAATCAAGTTTGTTCTTTCTCACAGTAGGTTGCTAGCAATCGTGTCTGGCCAACGGATCAGCATTGTTTTGCATAAATACCTGTTAACAAACACCTATTTCTCATGGATAAGTTCTCCAAGTTTCTGCTCCGAAAAACAGAATGCTTTTGACATGCATATTGAAAATAATGACTTTTGTTTCGGTTGACAGTTGTTCTGAGTTCTAGATATTCTTTAGTTATAGAAACGCAGCCCTCGCTCACCGATCCAAGCCTTCACATGTACATCAGATCTGAATAGTCTATCAGTGACGCTGCCCTGCCATGTAAATGTTTCTACATCCTGCAAAGCTTCTCCATCAACCATGCGTTAGTTGGAGCATGTTGTGTTGTACCAGAGGATCTTGATTTTTTGCTTTGTGTATGTTGAAACCTACTGCAGTAGAGGCTGTCGTGACAGTGATCATCTTCTCATGCACTATTTGTTGAGCGTGAGATAGAAGAGCTAGATAATCTGCAAAGTCCAGATTTTCCAGCTGCATCCCATGCTTCCTCATACATGATGACATCTTTAGACTCCAGTCCACCACCAGGAGCAAGAGAAAGGTCGTGAGTATGCTATCTTGCCTGATATCGATCTTTACTTGCAACCAGCCTGTAAGTTGTCCTCTGTGTACTATCTTACAGTTTCAACCATCATAACAATTTCGTATGATGCTGACAGTCTTCTCAAACACTCCATATTATCAAAGAAGCCTTCACATAATATTTCATGCTTTCGACAGTGTTGAATGCTTTCTCACAGTCAATGAAGTTGATGTATGGTGGTGAGCTCCACTCAACTTATTGTTCCACAATGATGCTTTGTGTCACGTGCTATTTAGTCGGTTAACGACAGATTTTTAACGAATCCAGCCTGCTAATCTCGATTCTGAGCATCTACTGAATCATTCGTTCGATCCAGCAAAACTTTTTTAAAGATTTTTCATGGTATTCAGAGTGTAATGATCCCAGTGGGACTAAACGGTTATACCAATGTTAAAACAAATATCCATTGTGTCTTTATCCTTAAATATTTTTTACTTGATTTCACATTTTTTGGTAATATCATGAACCGATCGATGCCAAACAGCCAATAGGAATTTGTGCATAAACCTCATTTAATATACTGCAAATAAATAATCGTAGTTAACATATCAGTGATAATTTTATACTATGTAGATCATCAATGTGTTTACTGTTAATGTAATCAGCTCAATAATGATTCTTGGTTTCAGTAGTTATTTGAATAATGTAAATGAAATGATGGAATATTTTCTTAAGAAGTCGACTATTTAAGTATATTTCACCAACTTAAACCAGGGTGAAAATCAATAAATCGAAGATTACATACTTTAAACTTCATAAAAATTGTTTTGAGATTTTAAGGAACAGATTAGATGCATATTTAACTGCAGATACGAGGAAGTAAAGAACTAATTTCTTTTCACAGAGACTATCTAAGACTTGTTATCTAGCTAAGATCTAGCTGAACATATGAATTTATCTAGAAAGGTGAATGGAGTAGGTTATGTGAATCGACATTTCATTATATATACATTCAATGAAGTCAACATTCAAAATCTTATATATGAATAAACTTAAAAAGAAAGGGAATTGAAGCACCTAAATTATTTCACAATAATTGACTTATATAGTTCGAAAAATTAGTCACAGTCTAATTCATTGTGAAGTCATCAGATAAATTTGAATAAAAGTTAATCTGAAATAGATCAAAATAATTTTAAAAAAGTGAAATAGATCTGAATAGAGAAATAAGAAGACATATTTTGTGAGATAGTACCATTTCGTGCTTTCTCGTCAGTCACATACAAGCAACATGTTATTTGTGTAAATACAGTTTTGAAGATAAGGTCAAAATTTCTTATTTAGCATGACATTCACTCGACGATATTCTTGTCATATTACCACATTCTACAGACATTAATGAAATCAATGATTTATTTAATGCGATTCACCCGAATCTGAAAGTCACTTATGAGGAAGAAAAGAATAATGAATTAGCCTTCCTCGATATCCTGCTCCATCGCCGTCCAGACGGATCAATCAGGCGAAAAGTACACCGCAAACCCACCTGGTCGGGACAGTACCTCCACTTCACTAGTTTCTGCCCCATACAATATAAACGTTCTGTTGTCAAAACTTTATTCGCTCGAGCAAGTAGAATCTGCACTGCTGATACATTGAACGACGAATTCAAGCTTATTACTGACACGCTTAAATCAAACGGATATCCCGAAACGTTTATTGGTCATCAGAACACAACTATGACGAAGCTGATAGCAACTGATGTGCCCAAGAAACCAGTGTACCTACAGTTACCTTTCAAAGGTGATCATTGCATGAAAATTACAACCAAACAGACTGCAGCTGCAATAAAAAAGACCTTCAATGCAGCTAATCTGAGGCTTATCACAACAACCCAATCGATCTCAGTTACCCCAATCAAGTCTCCAAGACCGATTCAGTCCAAATCCCACTGTATTTACCAATTTACATGTAACTGCGGAGAAAGTTACTTAGGGAGGACAGATCGCCGATTGGAAGACAGGATAGGGGAACATATTCCAAAATGGTTAATCAAATCCATGATTAATCAACCTAGCCCATCATTTCAAAATCGATCAAGAAACCCAGCCTCGTCCATTGCAAAACATCTAATGATGAGTGGTCATCAAATTGATCCAAAATCAGCCTTTAGAGTTGTGACATGTAATCAAAACCCACACACACTAAAACTACTTGAAGCTATCTTGATTGGTCGGAAAAGTCCAACTTTATGTGTTCAAAAACAACTGTATGTTGACCTTTGTTTACCATGGTTCTAGTGAGTGAATGTCATGCTAAATAAGAAATTTTGACCTTATCTTCAAAACTGTATTTACACAAATAACATGTTGCTTGTATGTGACTGACGAGAAAGCACGAAATGGTACTATCTCACAAAATATGTCTTCTTATTTCTCTATTCAAATTTATCAAAGGGAACCACTGTTTTGAAATAGATCTATCCAAAAAAAACTTGAACAGTATTTTAAAAGAGAAAAACGAAACAACATTCTATACATAAGTTTTGTTTAAAATAACCAACCAAATGAAATGAGAAAATTTCCGCTCACTTTTAAACTTCCTCTTGTACAATGATCAAATACCAGGCATAAAGCACTAATGTCAACATAACAACCAATCAATGAATTGACATTTTCATTGCGTATCTCTCTTAACGAACGTACATGATCCAAAAATTTACTCTTTAATGCTGCATTATTCAATTCTAAGCGTTTTATATAAATTAAACCATTCTGTTGGATATTTTTTGTAAAAAAAGAAATGACAAAGCAATTAAAAAGAAATAATCGTAATAAGATTAATTGAAAATTGAATACCCGTGACACGTTCTATAATGAACGTTAGTTTTTTTAAGAAAAATATATTTGTAGATAAGTATAGTATCATGATTGAATGATTATTAGACCACCATCTGAAACTTAGAAGCACTAGACGGCTGTCTCGTCCTGGTATGGGACTCCTGCTACTCATAAGATTCGAACGCAGCACCTTCGTCTTAGCGCGCAAATGCCCAACTCCTGGACCACTGATTTAGACAATAACACCTTTGGACGTCAGTTCAGTGGTCCGGAGGCTAGACGTCCGCGAGCAAGACTAAAAGTTTCTGGGTTTGTGTCATGAGAGATAAGCACTTATTTGATTGTTGATTTTGTTTGGACACTTGAGTTAATTGATAAACCACTAATGACACAAGTGATTAGATTGATAACTGATTAGAATTCCAATCTAATTAAATTCAACCAGCAGCCACCCTATTAATTTCCAATATCACAATATACAGAGAATAAAACCGTTTTATCGACCATATCTAACCATCAAACACACCACAATGTCCTGTTGGACATTTTTTATGCACTTCAGAGTTAATAAAATCTGCTAACCACTGACCATCATATCACTATTAATTAAAGTCTATTTTGTTAAGAAAAGAAATATATTTACGGATTTGATATAGAATTATGAATAAAAATTTGACTGAAAACCAGATGGCGTTTTACAGGTGTTTCATTTTAGCAAAACTCCATCAGCAGTATGAGCCCACAAATTAATAACCTTCACATATTTTCAGTTCTATTGAGATCACTTAATCGGAATCCTATATTTTCAACGTTTGTAAAACTCAAACCAACTCATCTTATAGCTTAACAAGTATTAGATACTATAATTGTTTTGAGTTCAATTAAAGGAGACACATAGTTATCGAACAGATTTCAAATCATTCAAATATTTAGATACTTACATTATAACGTGCAACATTCGTGTCTTCAATTCCATCACCACTCATAACTGACACTAATGATCTGACTTGATTGTCCATTTTACCTTGATTTATATGACTGTTTGTTGATCCGTTGAGTTTTGTTTCACTAGTCATTGTTGGAAATCGTAGATCGATATTACTCTGTTGTTGCGTTGTATTTTTTTTTATTTACAAGAGATAATTAATAAAATATGAACAATTATTATTTACAATAAGTAAACATGTATAGAATTATATGCATATTTATAGTTTACATCTACTGTACAACTGTATTTACCGACTGTATACTTTTATGACAGTGTTCATAAATTGAATAATGATAAAAAACTAATCAAACAATCCATGTCTCCAATTGAAAAACATCTGGAACTCAAAACAACCATCAAAAAACACCAAAGACGGAATTTCCATTACGAATGTTAAGACGATGCTACTGTGTGCGACGAAAATTTAGAGAATTACTAAAACCATCATCCAGAAGATACAAGTGTTTATTAACAGTTATCAACACAAAATGCTTCGGATCTGTCGGCCAGACACCATCTGCAACAATTTACTATGGGATAGAACAACCTAACTTCCAGTGGAGGAGGAAATCAGTAAGAAGCACTGGAAGTGGATAGGACACACGTTACGGAAAGCACCAAACTGCGTCACAAGACAAGCCCTCACATGGAACCCTCAAGCCAAAAGGAAATTAGGAAGGAGAACGAACACATTACGCTGAGAATCAAACACAGAAATGAAGAGAGTTTATAGAACTTTTATAGAAGTGGAAAGGAAGGTCGAGGACAAAGTAGGTTGGAGAATGCTGGTTGGTTGCCTCTGCTCGATTGTGGGGCTTAATAGCCGTAGGTAAGTAAGTAAGTAATCAAACAATCATCTACTGAAGTAGTTGGTCAATTGAAAGACCTAACTCTATTGACCAAATGTCAGTATAGTTTTTAACCGCTAAAATCACATGTAAATATATAAGTAGATTGATTCAAACTAACAACATTTAAGATGTTCGTTATCTTAACCTCTTTATTTAAGTTGAGAATACATATTTTATCTGGGTATGGTTACTTTGTTTTAGCTCAGTGACTGATATAAACTTATGTCAGTATATTCGTGTGCTTCCTTGGTTTCCTGTTTTGAATGTATCATTTCTAAAAACTGAGATCATCATCACATCAGTTTCTTGATTTAACATAGTCTGATCGACTGTGTTCGAAAATATAACTACTGTTCACGTTCAAGTTCAAACTCAAAAATTAATTTCTATTACTTCTAACTTTCATTTAAGTATCGAACACTATATAAATATTTAAGTAATTATACAATGGTAACCTTAAATATTAAACATTCTAGATAGACGAAACTCATGGGATTGTTATGACGCATGATAAATAAACTTCATTATGAAGTGATAGTATTTGAACAAGAAAAATATCTATGCCCTAATGGTATGAACATTCGGTTTTGTCCTAAGTAATCAGATTTATTCCTACAGATTTAGGTACTTGGACTTAATCAATAATTGGGTTATCTGGAAGCATGCTTTTCAAATTAACCTGTGGCAGATACTTTATGTATACACGGCTAATAACAGAAAAGGCTTTTGGCATGCAACAAATGTTCACAATGACATTTTGAAACATGATTCATATATAACTAACTTACTGGTGTAGTATGTTTCACTGTTTTATGCGTTTTCATAAATACAACATCATCCGGATAAAGAATTAATTTATTCGGTCCTTCACGATACATTTTTCGTCGTCGATAACATCTGAAAGTTAAAATTAAAAAGGAGGAGTGAATTTCATTATTGACCAACTAACTGTATTAATTCTTATGGTGTTATCTAGTATCTAATGTGAATAAAAAAATAGGTTGTTCCTAAAAATAGAGGATTATTATTTACTACTGAAAGAAAGTCACTATCGATATACTACAGATAATCCGAAAACTATGAAACTTATAACTTCTTTTTTAGCTGGAGTTCAATAGAACTGGATTTATACATTTTAGAAATATAAATTTATGATAATTATTTATATCGAAAACGACAACGATAATCTCAATTAATAAGTCCCGATTATCGAATTACGAAAACATTCAACCTTCCTTTTTACGGTAATTAGGTAATGGATGTCCAAACATAACTTCGAAAAGTCCTACTTCTTGATTTCTTGCCAGCTGAGATTCGTTAAGAACGTGTATCAGAAAAATAGAATAACTTTTTTACTTCAACAAATTTTTACTTCATGTCACACAGTTTTACATCTATAGTTACTGCTACTAAATCACACAGACTGCGATGAAATAAATATCTTTCTGTTGGAGATTAGATCCCCAGAACTCGCTTGATAAATGCCTTATTTTGGTTTTCACGTTTGCCAGCATAGGCTGATCAGTTGACCTTGAGGTTTCAATTCTAACCAGGAAAATCCATGGCTGTGATTGGTTGCTGTGTATTTTAGTGTGTTATTTTCGTAACTGTCTCAAGGACGTTTCTATGATGTATAAATAAACGAGAGTTGTGTGCTTGATTGTATTGTGAATGCTGGGTGTTTGTAAAATATACTTTCTACGCTTACAAAGCCTTCTGTTACAGCTTGGGATTCAAGGTAGCCTATCTGGACGCTGGTGAACTCGTAATAACTTCAAGCGTACCTAGTGACGAATATAACAATTTCATTGTCGTGTCTTTAATACCCAATGAATTCTGCTGTTCAACACTAAATACTAATCATCAATATGTCAGTAATAAGATGGCTACCAGTTAAAGCCTTGTTGTTTTCAAATGGAATCACCGAAATCTTTTTCATCAATACACGCCTTCAATCTAAGCGTCATTTGAGTTTTGATAGTAGCAGCTTCAATAAAATCGTTCACAAGTCATTAGAACCATTACGTTAACACGTGATGAATAGAAATCTGCAGCCAGTTAGTGTGTGTTAGAGTGAGCGAGAGAGAGAGACTGAGAGATGAGTAAATTACTGATAAATTTTAAAACAAAAGCATGCACTTTATCGAGAACACTGTAAAGAATCAATTTGTTAAAAGAAAATAAAAGATCATGAGCACTTTTAAATCTATTCACTTTAGTAGTTATCTGGTGGAAAAATAAATAAATCCAACTGAACAATGAACGGAGAGCAGAAATTTAAAACAAAATAATAGATTCGAACTCATTGTATGTAGTATTTTGGTGAATTCTATTTTCAATGATCATAGGCATTTCTAGTTCGTCTGTTTGTTTGTTTGTTTGTTTGCTAATGTGCTTGTTTTGAATAACCTTGGGAAAAATAACTGCTTATAGGGTGTAACTGTACCAAAAACTCCGATCAGGATAATAAAAGTATTCAGTTTTTTTTACTGTAGATTATAAACGATTGTTGCATTTTGAAAATTGTTTTTTGTTTTTTAGAAAATATCTCCCGTGATTTATGAAAAGTAAAGAGTTATTTGTTATTAATATGCTGATATAATCGGGTTTATCTCAGAGGGAATAAAAATGGTGCATTTGATAACAAGATTATGATAAGATTATTTTAGTACTTTTAATGCCTAGTGTGGTTTGTAATACATTTAGCCAATATCATTGTCAATAACCTGTTTGTTTGTTGTCAGTGTATCAGAAACAGTTCAGGAAATGTCATATATACTTATTGACCCGAGTTATTGAAGTCCACATCGGGGAGAGGAAATCAGAAAGATGAACATGGAAGATGTTTAGTTAACGACATTGATGACAACGGAAGTCGATACAAAGTATAGTTGTAATAATAATAAAAACAGTAGTAGAAATCAAAACAAGATTTCAAGGAGATACGTAAAATAAAGAATCATTAAATGGTTTATGGAGTTGAAGATGGTCTTTAAAGTATTCCACCCAGCTCTTATACCACCCATCACTGGGAGTCAGAACGTACAATATCTAGACAAGCAAAACAGTTGTTCTGACCATTTCTGGTAATGATGACACGTGATACTACTTATCAACTTATACTATTTTCAGGCCTGAAACTTTACACCTAATCTCCTTTTACTACCTTGACGTTTCTCTAGATAATCAGTGCCTAAAGACAAGTGAACCACTTGCATATTGCATGAACATAAGGTTATACAGAACATAAGTGACCCAGTAAATTCTCTGTTCTGTAACTAGAAGGACTAATCGATCATACCACCTAGACAATTTGTAGCAGGTTTTGTCAGTATTTATATCTATTCATGCACCAAACAAACAGGGTTGAGGAGGTTTCCAAGATAAACGATTCAGTTCATATGCTCATCTATTTCACTCCATCAGGTTAAATTTGACAATGACATTCAAATAAGCAATAATACTAACCGTTTCTTCGAAAGGGAGAGAAATAAGTCCTAAACATTCTTATATTGTCTTTAAAGGAATGCTACAGTCTTGACTAAACAAAACCATTTCATTTCCATGCTGTAAGTCAATTGTGGTGTTTCAGTTAACAAAATAGTTCTAGAAGAATTAGGTAAAGACAAATGTACTTAAGGAAATACATTTTAGTGGGGAATTGTAATAAAAATTGTGAAAGTACCAATACATGAATCTAGACTCTAAGACATAAGTTATCTGCTCATTTAAACCACGCTAATAGTCCTGTGGTAAACACAGTCAGTAGTTGTTCCGCATATTTGATAGGCTTTTCAATGATAATTCTTACCCTCGAAATTCCAACTGCCATCTTTAAACAACAGAGTTTTATCTTGAATTTATACACTTTATATCATTTTACCGTGAAGTTACATAATGTAGCTTACTGCTAGTGGGGAATTGTAATAAAAATTGTGAAAGTACCAATACATGAATCTAGACTCTAAGACATAAGTTATCTGCTCATTTAAACCACGCTAATAGTCCTGTGGTAAACACAGTCAGTAGTTGTTCCGCATATTTGATAGGCTTTTCAATGATAATTCTTACCCTCGAAATTCCAACTGCCATCTTTAAACAACAGAGTTTTATCTTGAATTTATACACTTTATATCATTTTACCGTGAAGTTACATAATGTAGCTTACTGCTAAAGACGAGCTATAAATGAGTGCAATTTTGTGGCAGTTCTACGTTTTTTTATAATGAATATTCATAATCATGAAGTAGATGGAGATCCAAGCGTGTAATATCCTCTTTAGATAGCAATCATTGATTTAACTGACTTTGCATGTCACTCATGAAATTTCATAATGAAATCTGAGGTAATTTAGGGAATAGGGGGAGGACAAAGAACACTAGAGAATTTTTAGAAGCCTGGCACTCAGGCCAATCAGCAATCAACAAACACATCGACATTGACCCCAATTTATCAATCAGTCAGGCAAATCATTGGTGGCCGGATCAAGAAACATATCAAAAAGGAGATACAATCAAAATAAAGGTGCAAACAACGACAGGTTTAAGGTCAACAACAACCAATCAAGATCGAGGTTGGCGGAACAAGCTACAGGTCAAACGTGTAGAAATTCGAATGCTTCACTTCAATCTGAAGTTTGTGCTAATGATGTCGTTCAGAAGAACAATGAAAGCTCCACAACAAAAACATCCTGCTCAGAGAACGAAATACCACCACAATATATTTCATCATTTACTGTCTTTAAAAGTTTTTGATTCATGAAAGACAATTTCTCTATAGATGAATTCGAAATGAATAAATTGAATATATAGTGTTTCTTGGGAAAAAAATAGTTTAAAACTTTCTTAACAATTCTATAGCACTAACTTTATTCAGTGTGTATTTGATTTTTTTTAATAATGACTTCGTGTAATGTTTGTTCATCAATATACTTGTCAACTACAGAGTTGGTTGGAGAAAACTGGTGAGCGGCCTATGCTCCATTGGGGGTAACGGGCGTAAGTCAGTAAGTAAGTAATACTTGTCAACTGATTTCTTACGCACGCAATAAAGTTTTCAAATTTACCTGTTCCAATGGCTAAATACCATAACTTATTTTCGCTTTGATATCTCTATTTAATTATTAGTCTAAAGATGTTTAACTATTTTAAGATTTAATTAAAGTTTAACACTGTGAAGCTGTGGGATTCAGGATAAGCGTTTTGTCTTTCTCAAAACATGCTAGATGAATTGGACCGTTTCAGATTAGATTCAATTCGTACACTATGAATTATACCCTTACAGAAATACAAGAACAGATTAAATGTTGAAAATATAGCCGAAAATATTAATGTTTTCAAAACTAACCTTGCTAACATGAAAGCAATCAAAGAAAATGCTATTGTAGCTGTTAATACAGACATGAATATAAGAGCCATAACTATTCCATTATCTAAATAAATAATTTAAGAAGTAATGAAAAGAAAATATTGAACTGATTAGATTATTTTTATTTAAAACTTATTCTGTTCTCATGTAAGTATTTTGCAACTTTAAAACCATGATATACAACTTTAATGATTAGCACAAACTAATAAATGAAAATTTCATTGTCAGACCATCATTCGAAACTTGGAAGCACTGTATGGCCGCTTCGTGCTAGTATGGCACTTATCAACAGTGCACATCCATGACCCTTGCCAGAGGGAATCGAAATTAGGACGTTCGGTCTCGCGTACAAACACCTAACCTCTGGACTGCTAAGCCGGCATCCGACACTGGTTATGTCTAGCTTTAATCAATCCAAAGTATTGCGCAAACTTACCCATTGTCTTCTGGTAAGTAACTGCCTACATCCGACAGGGTCAAACTCCAGATTTGCAACGACGGTTTAACAATGATCAATTGTTGACTATAATGAAACTCAACAACATCCACAACTGTATTGTGAAAATAACTTAGTTAAAATACTAGCAAATATTTAACATATCCTAATATCCATACTAAAGTACAGAGGATATGTGAATATTGTATTATTTTCACAATTGAAATTATTAACTGATTTAAGTAAATGATTATTAAAAACCTGAAATTAGTAGACAGGGTTTCGACAGTTCATGATTCCGACTGTGAGTTATTGTACTGTAATTTGAATTAAATTGAGGTGAATAAGTGTCACTCAACAAATTTCACACTCATTGACTCAGTATGAATAAGACTGAAGCAAACTTACGGATTACATCTGAGTTGAGTAGACAAATGACTTGATTTCAATGTGTCAAGACAACATAGTCTAATGTTTCAATTTTCTATCGTTTTCATCACGGACTTGAAAACCGAGAATTAATGGACCTAACACTGGACTCGTCAGTAGTGTGTATTCACGAATCCACCCAGGAACAGACCTTAAAAATTTAGACCTAGCTGTCAGTGCTTAACCGTTGAACAACCAAGCCTAACTTCGGTCAGTATTTATAGGAGCAGTCAATTCATGCATCTGATGTCTTTACTAAAGTTTTTATGTCAATAACTTCAACAAAATAAAAGCTGAAATTTTTTTGACCGGTTTTTTTTTTGATTTCCAGGTAATATCCAATGTAAATCAATCAACAAAAATACATTGAAAAAAAATCTAACACTTTCAACATATAAACTTACTTGGAATGCATTCTGTAGTGGTTGGAGTTTGTTGTAATAAAGATGTTAACTGCCAACTACTACTTCCTAATACCATACTAATAACAGTATAATCTGGCCAAATCATTGATGAATATATTTTTAAGCATATTGTATTATTAGCAACATGATTAATTGTATTATTCATACTACTGTTAGTATTATTATTATTATTACTAATATTCATTGAAACATTGGAAATATCAACATTACATGTGTATGCATTAATTAAATAAAAATCTAACGCAGCTTCACTTTGTTCTGGATGTTCATGAAATGTTATAGCTAAACTTAAATCAGATTTTATTGGAATTTTCAATGTTGCATTCTTCAACGATGCAAAAAAACCATCATTTCCTTGTAGTTGTGCTAGTTGCTGTTGTTTTTGTTCTTGCTGTTGTATTTTATGCTTGAAATTGCATATTGTCATGCCCAAAGTTAATTTCATAGCTAAATAATCTTTCTGTTCAAGGTATATGTGAAAAAAAAACCCAGAAAAAAATGAAGAGTAAGACTTGTAACATTCTACACATAATTAATAGTTATTCATACACTAAACTTCATCTGATCGGTTCAATCATTAGTGACGTTTGTTCAGTTTCATTCCTGATTGTGGTCAGTAAATGTTCCTAGTCTGCTCACACTGTATACGTCATCATAAAATATGTCTTTTATAATAAACTCGTTACATTTCTCTTGTCATAGTTGCAGTTAATGAGCCAAATAGTTTGATCGAGAAAATTCCATTTCTTTTCTAGGCATGTTCTTCGTCACAAACGTCAGCCTGAAGTAAACTATGAGAGGTTCCAAACAAGTGACTAAAGGCTTATTCTACTGATATATTATTGAATCAGTAGCTGTTAACAAGTGTTCTAGTTTTGTCTTTACGGTTGTTCTAATGGTTCCCTACATTGATCATATTCTTGTTTATGAATAAACCTCTGTGCTCAAGGAACACAAAAAACGTTCTCCTAAACTCAAATTCTTCCACACCAATTTATAGATTTGTTCTTAATCAGGTATTGATTTTTGAGTACCGCCGAAACTCATAAAATGTTAATCTAATTGATTTTTCTTGGTTTTAGTAAAATCCTATGTAAGTTATTATTCATAGTCAGTCAGTCAGTCAGATGCAACGTAGAATTTCGTATGGAAGTACATCATTTCATGTCGCCATACCACATTAGCACAGATATGTAATTGTCAATTCAAATCCAATAGTAGTAGAGGTAGTAAAGGTATTAGAAGTAATCGGAGAGGTTAGGATTAGAAGATATTATTCAAGAAGTATGATTCAGTGGGATAAGTTTAGAAAGTCAAAACTAGAGGGTTCGAAGAATCCAGAAGATAAGGATTTGAGAGAACACAAAGCATAAATGCACCTGCGCCATTGCAAACGGTTTTGAGTCATGTCATTCAGGGTCTCTAACCATCGATTATTATCATCTCGCGGACCCCAACCAGGTAGTCGACAACTATCAACAGGACTCAGTCCGCTAGTCAATGACTTCATGGATTTCTGACATGTTTTGGTTTGGCCTCCCTTAACTTCCTTCCAACCTACTCCTACACTACAAAACAAAGCTCTTCGAGGAAGTCGGTGGTTAGGCATACGCAGCACATGTCCTGTTCATAGTTCCTGGATGCGTCATAGAATTGTGCTCAGCGAATCGCTATAGAAATTACATTGCCGTTAATCAAACCCACTTACATTGTTTAAACATGAAAAACAGATTCAAATGTACATTTTAACATTTACCCTTAATAGATAAAGATCGATTAACTTAACTTACTGGTTTCTCCGACGCTTGATTTATTAAATGTGGTCAGTAGAAATAATTATATTAATTGACTTTAATTAGTGCTTAATTACTATTAGTGTACAATTAGTGTAAATTCGAACATTTAGAAAATCTATCAAGTACTATTTAGGTACTTGATATAAATACACAAGGAAACACATCATGAATTACAAACTAGAAACGTTAAAATAATAAAGACAATTTAATTTCAGCATCATAATAAACAACACTGTTTTGATTACCTGATTTAAATAATCATCGGTTAAGTGTAGTTTTGAACCATATGGATGAGATGTTAAAACAAATGCAGAATTTATAATTGTTGAATCTACACTAACAATATTCTGTGCATAATATCGCCATACTTTAAGTATATCATATGAGAATAAAGTCATATCATAAGCTATAAACATGATTGTTTTTAAAATAGTCTGATTCCATTGATAAATATTTTTTAATAGTGTAGAATAAAATGAAAGTTGGGCGATTACAATACAAGCTAAACAAAATTTAAAAAAAAAAGTAAAATTGATCATTGATCAACGGAACAACATTCAGTTGCATTTTATTTTAAAAACCTTATGCAATAAAATATGTTACGAAATATTTGCGCTTACGTCATATAATTCTACCTTAGCTATAACCGAATAGATGAATTTTTCATTTCCTAGGATATCAACATAAGCTTTATCAATGGCCATCTTCAAATATATTTACTCGAACGATCTGCAGGGATGATTCGTCGTTGTATTTAATATTTTCGTTAATAGTTACATAGTGAAGTCAAATATATGGGACCGAATAAAACAACTATTCTTAATCACTAATAAAATTAGAACTGCCTGACATTACTTGTGAATAAACCAGCAGCAACATGTAATTGAAACAAATTCGTTACAAGCATATTATGGGGAGAAATTGAATCGCACCTAATATGTTAAATAAACTGTAATTTGAAAATGGGCAATTAGTTTCAAATTAAGTTAATTCCGATAGCAAATGTTTGTTCAAAAATTGAAAAAAGTATAGGAATATGAAAACCTCCCAGAAACATTATTTTCTATCAGTCCTATGATGAAATTCACTGACTGGTCAATAAAAATACAAAATCGCATTGACATGCTAATGGTTTCCAATACAGTACATGACAGTGAGTTATCACGAAGGAGTAGTTCTAGAGAGACAACTCCCAGTACAAGTAGATAGAGATCATATTCAGAAAGACAGTAAGAGACTTGGAAAAAAACTGTCAATTTTATAGGACACAATGGCAGCAAAAGCAATCACTTGTGGTACTAATTATGCTTATCGTTTAGAAAAGGGATTGTATCACATTAGGCGAAACAGTCTGTTTATTTATCATCTGTGAATTAACTCATCAACCAGGTAATCAAGGCGTAAAGTTTAATAATCTTCAAATAGTAACCCAACCATATCCAAATTAGAGGTGGTAATAGATACGGGGAACACATTAGTTGACATTAAATTAATAGAGCAGTGAAGTGAATGAAGTATTTCCAAGTGATGAAATTGCCTAATTTAGCAAATACATAAATAATAAAACTGGCCTCTATAAAAATATTACTTTGAAGAATATTTTTAACTTGATAATAGAAAATATTCGTAACAGTATCATCCATTATAGTTACATAAATCAGAAAGAGACCCCTTTTAGTTAGAGTTATCAAGATGATGCTGATATGTAACACTAAGATGGCCATAATACTAACTATCAACATTCTGATAACCAAGTCAGATAATATTTGTCGACATTCTTTTCAACATTAATTGTAGGGTTGTGACGATAATTGACTTCTATTGAAATCAAGAATCGATCAATGTTAGAACACTATTAGAATCTTGGGAACACTGAACTTCCACTTCGTCCTAGTTTGGTACTCATCATCAGGACAAATACACGACCACTGCATGCACGGATCGTGTAAGGAAACTTTGGGAGTTCTAGTGAGAGATCGTTACCAGTGGAGTCCAGCCGTGTCGGGTATGAAGAAGTTCCTCACTGACGACAATGGATGAGGTCACATAATATCATGAACTTGATATCTTAGTTTTTCATCATACACTACCTGCAGAAAATATCACAAAATGATACTAACTAACTGTAGTTATCGTTTGATGTTAGTTGGAAAATATTATTTTCTTTGATTTAATCAGTCTCAGCTTAATTTATACTTCATATAACTTTATTTTTGTATTCATAGTAAAGTGATGTAAACCAAAAAAAGAATGTAGATGAGTTATAAATATCCTCAGAAAACTTCATTTACTCAGAATATTAGATTAGATAATTTGTTGCAATTGATAATTGATATTTATAATGAACAGTAATGACTTAAATGAAATTTTTTCTCAAATTAGTCTTTTGAAGTTAGAAAGATAAACGCTTTAATCAGTGATGAATAGAACGTCGTCAAAAATGTTACTTTTTCAGGATATCCTAAATTAAAAGTATGTAATGAAGTAATCTGACTTTTTCTGCACTGATCTGCTTTATCCGCAATGCTCCCTTCTGTAAAGATATTGGTGTACTTATTCAAAACTACGAAGTAGACAATTTCTTTATCAACGATAAAAATAGTTTTCTTAACTGCGTAAAATAAATCGAAACAGTGTTGTAGAAAGCGTTTTATTGTTTGTATTAAGGTGTTGATTCAAATCGGTTTAAAAGTTAGTTTTTTGCACAGAATCATGAACTACAGGATTTCGTTATTGGAGGACATGGTAAAAGTAATACTTGTTGGAAAATTCGATTTCACTCAAGAACTCAACAGTATTATTAATCTAACAGACTTAGAAAGTTCGACTAGTTTTTCAATCTCTTTTTCTGCAATTAGAATACTCCAACTGAAAGAATCGATAAAATCCAAAGCTTCCTACTTAATCATAACTTAAAAATACTCGAACATGGGACATATAAGAGAGTGGAAGAGTAGAGATTGATATCTTTCAGTTTACGGTGTTACATAACGTAATTAGTTATATACATCTTGATTAATCACGCCTACTGCATAAAGGAAAATAATGCAATCAGTGGATCCAAATTATAGTTTGCTGAGTATGAATAGATCACCTACGCACAGCATTGCAACCTACATATATCTCCAAATATATCAATAAATAACAGCGGTAGTTGAAGCATGTTCAGAATCAACATGAGTTAATGATATTCCACACTAAAATAATTAATGGTCTAGAACAGTTAATGTTCTCGTCAGTCGAGGATCGTTTGTGCCTATCTAAAAGTTTAACCAGATAAACTAAAGCTTTCGCCATCTGTTGTATCTTGATGATTGATTCAGTTTTGAATTCGCTTAACAGCAACCTGAATAATCGCTTATGACTAAAATCTCAGTGAATTTAAGGTATCATGTGCATTATGCAACTTGAATGTTTCACATTCAAATCCATATGAAATGATATCTCAACAAGTGACAAAAGACTTAGGCAAGAATAATGCCTTCCGTGTATTTCACTTGTTCTTTATTTCTAACAAGCAGTAATGACAACTAATTTCAAGTAAAACTATCCCTTGTTGAGCTAATCTTCACTTGAAATTTACATAAATTTAATCATATTGATGCAGTGCATACCAGAAATGTCTACATTCTTTATTTGTAAAATGCTTGAAATATTCTTTCCTACATTCCACTGATGAATTCCTTTCACAGAAATACCAGAATCACCACCTTTAATTAACAAATGAGCTAAAGCAGTTGCAAAAATTCCTGAAGGATCATTCACACTATTATCATCTTCATATATAATTATGATATTCAATCTGTTCAAATATTTCAATATTTCAATCAAAGCCATTGATACTTGATATTTATTAGCCCCAACAGAAAAACTACCAATATCTGTAAACTCTTGATAATTTCGACTTGTATTATAACAATATGATGAAGTAGCTGGTAATATCTGTGATTGATAGGCTATTCGTCTTGGTGGACATTGAAAACTTGTATGATATACAAATGTTGTACGCGGTTTCATACAATCAAGATACGGAATCATAACAATTTGATTCATTTGATCGCATAAACTTGCACTAAATGGACCTATAATTACATTGTAATAAATTTTGTTTGAATCGATAATATTAGCAAATTGTTGAGCTTTTGTATGTACTGTCAACATATTCATAAATGTGTCATTTGTTAATTTACAACTTGACAATCGAGTTACATATTGTTCAATATTGTCATTATTATTAAAAGCCGAATTGGTTGTTGTTTGTATGCTTAGATTCATTGTATCTTGAATACTGGCGGTAAAATCAAATAATCCACCATGTGGTGAGAAACAATCATCAAATGGTATTAAAATAAAAAGTCTTAAATAAGTGGATTGACTCTGATTTTGTACTTGTGATATAGAAAATAATGAAGTACATATATAAAATACATAAATGATATATTTCATAATTTGTAAATGTAATTTTTCTGTTTATTTCTTTGAAAGTAATAATAATGAATACAAAATGTTCGATAATGATGTAAGGGAGAATTGTAATGACAAGTTGACTATCATGAATAAGTTTGTAATATACAAGTTTATGTAAGTGATTATTATTATTTTTCTTATTCTTCTTATTGTTATTATTATTGTGATCATTTTATGCTCTCAGTAGATATGTTCACTTTTTCGTTTAGAGAAAAAGTAACCATCATTTATTTGTAGAAAGAAAGAAAACTGTTTTATCTTTAATAATGACTTTCACAAATCGAGTTGGGCTCCAGACGATTCCATGAGCGTGCTTTGTCGCAATTGTTATTGATGTAAACAAATGAGTTGATTGTGAAACTGTCTAATTAGACGAGTAAGGTTTGCCTGTGTAACTGTATTATACTGCCAACTGTTTGATTAGAGAATGAGTTATGAAATATCGTTTTTCTGTCTAACTTATGAATATATATACATATATATATATACGTTTATATAATTCAATTTTCTGTAAAATCGAAAAGTAAATCCAAAATAAGGTAACGCCTCATTATTGCGAATCAGTTTCAGCTGTATTTAATTGGTTCTTCGATATTTCAATTATTATTTTGTCCATATGTTTATGAAATACTCATGATTGTATGAAATTTATGAAAAATTAAATAGTTAAAAAAAATATGTCTATTTGATTAATTATCCTTAAATTTGTACATGATAGACGTGTATGCATTGAAATATTGGCAAATACTTCTACTTAGATAATGAATGTATTCTTCACAACATTGATAGGAGTCCTACACAATTCAACTGGAGTTTTCCATCGAGAACAATAGTCTAATGATAATGGTACTATAAATGTTCACATGTTGAATTCCATAGTTTATGTCACGCACTTGTTTATCTAATTTAAGAGCATAGGATAGTCATTTCTTGTTACTATTTAACTCCTCAGAAATGAGCACCCATCGATCGAACCCATAATCTTTAGATCCCATGATACCTGAGTCAAATCATTGCTCAGCTACGAGCAGTCAACTGGGAAGTCTATCGAGAGATGGACAAAATAATTTCGTAATCTAACTGAATGAAGTGCATGCTATTGTAAACAAACGTTAAATAGGTTTCTGAAGTTGATTATTGACGATACCTATTGTTATCAATAATCGAATGTAATTTTTTGAATGTTGTCTTGTATTTGTTCATTCATCCTCGTATTACTGTGTGGGCAATTTTTAGATATCCTTTGATAAATAGATTAATTGAGATAATAAAAAGTGTAGTTTATGAAGTTCCGACGACATCGATTTTATTTACGGTGAAAATATTCAAATTTGTGTCAGTATACAGGTTTCATCACTGTTACCCATTTTTCAAATTACCACTGGAAGTTCTCTGAAACCAGAACATTCGGGAGGCTTTTGAATATTATCCAGAAATTACATCAAACTTGAAGTTTTCATATTCTTCACTGAAGCGTTTGATCCATTTAGAAATGAATGTCCAGATGAACACATTTTTTTCCTCAAAAGACTATTATTACTATCTCATTTTTTCCCATATATAATTAAAAAATTGAAGGTGAGCTTCTTCTGTTCAATCTATTCTCCATTGTCAATATGAACAAAAAGTATCACATCAAAATGAAGTTCTTACACATTTGGAATCGAAGTTCGCTTTTTCAATTAGGACGCCATTAGAAACCTGGATGCACTGGATGACCGTTTAGTCCTGGTATGTTACTCATCAGCAGTGAGCATTCATGGTGGTCTAACAGTGATTGATTGATGATTTAACTGTGTTAAAACACTGCTCTCTATAACTTTAATTGAAAAAATCGTAAAATGTGCTGACTAGTGACTAGCCTCGTGAGGAAATTCTCGGAGTCCTAGTGAGAAGATGCGATCAGTGAATTTCAGTTCTGTCTGGTGTGGGCAGTAACTACCGAAAACAATAAAAAGTGCGGTTGAACAAAATCCAAAGATTGATCAGAATCAGTTATAAACACCATTCTATGCCGGCCCAGTGGTCCAGTGGATAGGCGTTCGAGTGCAAGACCGAAAGTTCTGGGTTCGAATCCTGTGAGTAGAAGGATATGTGCATGCGCATTGCTTATGAGTAATAAAATGATAATTTGATTTTAATTTCAGTCAAATTTTTAGGTGTTAAGTTTAAAAACCTGGTAGAATTTCGGTTGAATACCACAAAAGTGACTAACACAAGTTTTCCAGCAATTTCTAGATTTCATTGTTACTCCAAATGATGACGAAAAACAATTGCGATTTTTCGCGACTCAATTTTACCTATTCTGTATATGTGAATATTTATTTACCTTGTATTATTATTGCTTTTACTACTTTCAACGCGACAATTTTACTCTTATTTATTTAAACAATTTATCTATTATTTTCATCGAAAATCATTTACAGATTTAATTTTTTAAATTGATATATATAAATGCAAAAATAGCACAGTCACAGAATCTAACATACATATTTTCTGAATGTACTGTAATAGAACAGAGAAATTTAGAAACTGAAGTAGATTTCGCATCAAAACGAATACCATAATAATTTTAATTGTAAGAACATACACATTATTAAAAAAGTCAAAAGACAGCCTATTTTAAAGAGAATACTTTCTCTCTAAGGATCGACTTTACAGGTAAGTATTTCTAGTGATGTTTTAACACTCCATCCAAACCAATAGACTGATTAAAACAACATTTATTTTCGTTAAATGTAAGTCCTTTATTCAACTTCATCATCTCATTGATGAAACCTGTCGACTAAAAAATAATGATGATCAGTTTCTATTTAATCACACTTGTAACGTTTATCACAACCTCAGATGGGATGGACTGGGTGTGGCTGGGGGACATTTATTCTGCTTAGGTGGTTGCTGTACTAACTTCATTTCAGATCGACTAGAACCGCTACTTCTAACTATAGTCATGTCTCGTTGTAGATTAATGAGTCGTTGGTGTTTATTGGCCACATCACTAAGGGTGCGTTTAGGATCTTGCTTCAATCGACACAGTAGCCGTGTTCTTATGTCACTGAACTTTTAGAAGTGGAGGCTGCAAATGAGGATGAGGGCTTTAAACTGGTCTTCAGTCAAAGACTTCAACTGGCACCGTTCCCATTCACGGTTGACGATGCCCACATGAGTGAGAAAATCATCGTCTTCGTTCATAACTAGCTTCAAAAATCGATAACGAGTATTAAATAATGACGAGTTGTCGCAGAAATGTTGGCTTAATGTCTTGACTGTTTCTGAGAATGAGCAACCTCGTAGGTTCGAAGGCAGCAGGATCAAATTACAGTACATGTCCACCTCACTTATACCCAACTTTCGAAGTAGCAGCCGAACCTTACAAGCATCATCTTGATTGGCAAAACACAAATAAAAATAGATCTTCATAATGTCAAAAGTAACATTGGCATCAGAATATTAATGAAACTCAGAAATCCTATTTGTGATACCGTCGACTGATGGTGTTGTGGTTGCATTAGATGAGCTAGGTTGTGTGGAAGGCGAAATATTGATACCTATCAACATCTGCATTAATTTAACCTGCTTCCCAAGTAATAATTCAAGTTCAGAAGGATCCATGTTTTCAAAAACCACCGTCACCAAATGATATATTCTTGAAACTATTACGAGTTCACCTTACTCGGTAAACGAGAGCGAAGACAAATGATACAGTGACACGATAGGTTTTTCTGATTCGATTTTCGCCGGCCCTGCTAACTATAGTTAGAAATATAGATGAGGTGTAGGAAGTATATTTTACAAGCACGCAGAAAAATCTGAGGTTGTCTGAAAATGTTGAAATTACTAAAACTAAAAGTACATTCGAACTATTTTTTACGTCAGTTGAGTAAGTATTAGTAATAAATATCACAAATAGAGTAAAGTGACTGAAAGAGTAAATTAGCTAGTAATGTTCAACTAAAGGTTACATAACATATAAAATGATATGAATAAGATAGAGGGTAATGAAGGTGTGCTTCGCATTAAATAAAATACAGACATCTTTGATAAAGAAGACACTTATATTCTAGACTTATGAGATAATTATAACCATTATTCGAAACCTGCAAGCACTGAACAGCTGTTTCTTCCTGGTATGGGACTCATTAGGAGTGCGCATCCATAACTCCTGCACCTCGCAGGGCTCGAACTCAGGACTTTCGGGCTTGCACGCGAACGATTATCCTTTAGACCACTGAACCGGCTTCCAATGGTGTTAATATCGAACCCTGAGCAATTTATGGCTTTTGCGAAACCCTACCCATTGTCCTCGGTAATTACTGCTTACACCCGTCAGGGTTGAGTTCCAGTGACCACGTCTTGTCACTAGAACTCTGATAATGATTGATTCATGATTTCAGTAATAAACACCAGTCTCTGCAACTCTACAATAAGAAATAATTCTTAATGATGATATCAATGACCATTCAATCTAGTATATTTAAAATAATCTTGATAACTTATCGATCTCTTCTCTGTCAAGTCCCTCTTGTAGTAGTATCGCATGCACTATACTGAAATGTGAAGTAGCGGTTAGAAGTAGTCAACAGAAGACACTAAACATATGCCACATGCTATTCGGCACTAGTCAATAAGGCGCACTTATAATCTTGAAGGAACTGATGCTCTCTAGCTTATTCGATCCCACACTACCCAGTTTCATAATCAGCGATGTTACTACTCAATTAACTCCAACGGATTCATCGTTTCATCAGTGTCACTTAAAATTTTGATCCATTTTTTATACGTGTGTTAATGACATTCTTGATTTTAATGGTAGATTACTTGTTTTTAAAATAAATAAAACTTTACAGGTTCAGTGAAGTCTTGATTTCGTTGACTATAATAAACTTATTGTTTAAAAGATTTTAATGATTATAATGACACCTGGTAAATGACCTTGGTTCCATGCAGTCTCCATGATCAGAACCAATGTCACAGAGTAGATTTGTCAATCATCCAAACACAAACCACAACATATTGAGGGTCTACTATGACAACTTTCAGTTAAACTTACAGAAACAAGCACAATACATAAGTATAAAGGAAGTTTCAGTCAGATATTAATTGAAGCAAAAGCTAAATTGCTCAAAGAAGATATCTGCATTGTTTGTTAATATTATGACCGTAACATAATGTTTGAAAATCCTTGGCATGATATGGTGTTCGAATAAAATTCTCTTGTTTTATAGTGATGTTGACTTGCAGTAAAATTTTCTGACTTATTAAATATTTTGTGCTTAGCGATTGCTAGCTTTCCTGCTCAATTTTTACCTTTTTGGTCAACAAAGTTTTATGGAATCTAAATAACTTTCGTTTGGTAAAGTTAAAATTTTTATATAGTAAAGAATGTATGTGCTGAGATGAAAACTTTGTCATCGTTGTGAGTGTATGTCAGTCAGTCAATCAGTCAATCACAACGAACACCAGCTGCAGAAGTGATAAGATCTGACGAGCACAAAACAGTAGTTTTTATTTCACGGTTAGGACTATTGAAAAGTATGTATAAATACATACACAACCACATACAAAGTAAAAACCAGAATTATCACATTTGACAGTGTAAAAACTATCCATAAGTTAGAATATACTGATATATACCTAAAACCACAAAAAAATTTACCGATTAAGTTCATTTTTAATACGGTACAATTTTTGTAAGTTATTGCGCCCATCCCAACATAGTGGATCTCACAGGTTATTGCATTAGATTGCCTAAATATTCCGTAGGTAAATTCTCAAAGTTATTGTATGAAAATGAATCTCTGTATTTTTATCCTATGTCATGCATTTATTTATAAAACGAAATTAATGAATACATTCTTTTTTTCCCATTTCAATTACATGTATTTTCTGTTAACACATATTTCACACAGAAATAACTGTGTACTACTGAAGTAATTTCAGTAAACAAAGTTATTAAAGAAAATCCTAATCATTATACATCCTTTGATTAAAATAAGCATTCGACGTTTTCAGGTATTTTTTTTGGTGATTAAACCCACTTATCTATTCATGATATTAATGACACATACCTTTTTTTTCTAGATAACTTTTCGCTATACTGAACAATGTATGTTGTATTACATAAGGCAGGCATTACATACATACATACAAACATATATATTGTATTTATTTTATTCAAGTACAAATTTCAAGAAAGAAAGTGTTGAAATATTTTCTCAAAAAAAATCAAAAAAAAATAGCCAGGACAAAAAACAAAATTTTCATTGAAAGGCATCATAGATCAGAAGAACAAACCCGTCCCCCGCCTCCCGCCCCCAATCAAAGTGTTATTGACAATTAAAAGAAACAGGAAAATTATTGACTGGAATAGAAAGAGATTAATTAAACAGTGATGTTGATGACGTTCAAGGTTTCAATCATGATGAATGATTATTACAGCGGATAGTATTAAAAATTCCAATTCATAAAAAAAACATTAAAACATTTCTTTTTCTATATATATATATATATATATATATATATATATATATATATATATATATATATATATATATATATATATATATATATATATATATATATAAAAGAAATCAAAGACAAAATCGTAGAGTTCTCTTACTCTTGTTTAAATAAACAAGGCATAATAGATTTTTTTTCTCCTTGAAAAAACAACACAATGACACAAACACAGTGTAGTTTCTTTGAAATATTTTCAAAAATATAAACAGAATAAAATCATTGATAATTTTCAATGGGAATGCATGTATTCCATTAGGCATTTTTTAGAAAAAACCATGCATATAACACAAGACATTTTGAGTAAATTTTGAGGGGACACAGAATACTCCATTGCTTAAGTCAGTAAAATGAAGAAATCTTATTTAACTTGTTTTTGTGATACATACATATATTTATAGATATATTATATGCTCCCATGAGTTGAATATTGAACATAAGAAGATACAAGCATTAACAGAATATACAATACATCGTTCATGTACAACACCATAATTATATAAACAATTATAAATTATTACCTGCGCGTGAACATTTAAAAAAACAAACAAGACTGATGTAAATAGTTAAGAGAAAAAAAATAAAAGTTATCAAATAAAAAAAAAGAAACAAAGATGAAACAGAAATACAAAATTACAACTGATTTCAAACACGCACACGCACACACACATACACAAAAACAAATAAATATTTTCATCAGTAGTAAGTAGTTTTACTGTTTAGACATTGAAAATAAAATAATTTGATGTCATAGTCATTGAAACAATGTAATGTTGCATAAAATTGATAAATACAAGGGGGATAACAGATTTACTGTAGATACATATATAAATATATACGGTAGAATTAATTGCAAAGGTAGTATAAAACTATATGATAGAAAAACTAATTTCAGATGAAGTACAGAATTAAGTGTTTTGATACAATTCTTTACTGTTTGTTCATGAAAAAATATTGTTGAATAAAAAAACAAACAAACAAACATTTAATTGTGTTATCGTTTGATTACTTATTTATTATAACAGTAGTATACAAACGTATCCTAAACATGAGTTATTATTGTTTTACAAACAAAATATGATATTCATAATATTTTAAGGCTGAAAAGTTAATGTACATGAAAAGGGAAAACAGATGTACATTAATGTTTGTTTATTTAAAATAAACTTAAAGCACAATTACATCAGTAGACTTGAAAAAATAAACTTCAAATTCTTTTAAAAGCTAATTCACAATAAACTATCTGTGATCTCTGCTAGGTTTATATAGTATATTTATATAGTACATGAATGGATGTAATTATACAGATTTTGAGCAAAAATAACCAATTTAAATGGAAGATATGACCCAAAGGGGGTTAGCTGTATAACCTCCAATGAGATATTCATGCAGGTTACAATTCAAAGTTAAGAAAATATCGATATTAATCATAAAATTAAAATTATGACAATTTTTCATTATTTATTTGACAATAATTGAAAATATGTTTATTGTTTCGGAAAAGCTTTTCGTTGATTAGTTTTTTTTTTCAATTATAAATAACATATGAACGCTTGAAAAAATCCTGATTATTCAACTGTTGAATCAACACACAATCACCAAAAGTAAATGATAATGACAACACAAATGAAATCATCGATTCTTAGAAGTTGACCATCATGGGATAAGTATACTGATTGAATGTGATTTTCAACAACATTTGTAATCAAGTTTTACTTGGTATATTATGTTTATCACTATTACTATTATCATCATCATTGTTATGATGATTGCCACTGTGTTGTTTATCATTATCTGATTTGTGATTATCAATATTAGTTTTCTTCTCTTCGTTAGTTTGCATATCTGTATAGTAAGCTAATTGTTCCAAGGCTGGTTGAACAATCACTGGCTAGTAAAATAGAAGAAAAAGGTAAATAAAAGTTTTGATGGAATCTAAATAACTTTCGTTTGATAAAGTTAAAATTTTTATATAGTAAAAGAATGCATACGTTGAGATTAAAAATTTGTTATGATTGTGAGTGTATATCAGTCAGTTAGTCAGTCAATTACAACGTAGAACTTTGTACGCACGTAAGTCAGTTCAAGTCGCCATGCTACATTAGCAGAGAGATCGAACTGTCAATTAAAATCCCTTACTAGTAAAGGTAGTAGAATTATTAGCGATAATGTAAAAGATTATGGTTCACAAAAATTATTCAAGAAGTATAATCCAGTGAAGTAATATTAAAAGGAGGTAAGAAAAGGTACAGAGCTCATGAGGTTATGAGAGAAGACAATGAATGGATGTACCTGCGACAGTGTAAACGATTTTGAGTCATATCATTCAAAATCTCCAACCATCGGTTACTAATGTTTCACAGAGTGTCTAAAACTAGATATTATCGACAGTAGTTGAGGACTACACAATGTTTTTAGGTGAGCGTTAGGTATTTAGGATTAGGAGTAAAGGTTTAAGGTGAACTAACATGAACTAACACCAGCCACAATGAAGAAGTGTTTTGTAGAAATAGAAATGGATGGCTTCTGTTTTACGGTGTATCGTTTGCCAATTATAATCTATGATGTTACTACTCATATTTAGGTTTATATCATAAGATGTTAGATATTTATATTTATTGGATAGTTTCTGTTGTTGCTCCTGTTTCACTACAATCTAATACTTACCGTGATTCCTTTTTCGTTTTAAGTGGTTGAGAGGTTGAGGTGGTTGGGACAAGTGTTACGGATGCCTAACCACCGACTGCCTCGACGAGCTTTGATTTGTGGTGTATGAGTTAGTTGGAAGAAAGCTAAGGGCGGCTAGACCAAAACATGGTACAAATCAACGAAATCACTGTCAAGTGGACTGAGTCACGTTGGTAGATGTAGGCTACCTGGTTGGGGTCCGCGAGACGAAAGTCACCAATGGTAAGATACCTTGAACGACATGGCTCAAAATCGTTTGCAATGGCGCAAGTGCATCCATTCGTTGTGCTCTCTCAAATCCTAATCTTCTGGATTCATCAACACCTCTACCTTTGTCTTTCTAACCTTATCTCACTGAATTTTACTTCTTGAATAATATCTTCGAACCCTAGTCTTCTTCATTACCATTAATACCTCTACTATCTCTATCACTATGGGATTTGATTTGACATTTGCTTCTCTGTGCTAATGTGGTATGGCAACCTGAACTTATGTACATACGTACGAAGTTCTACGTTGCAACTGACTAACTGACTGGCTTTAATTAATATTCAGTTACTTAATTAGGGGTCTTTGCATAATATTATTATTTATTCAATGGAATTAACGAACTAGGAATTTGTGAGTTTTGGTAAGGTAATATAAAAAAAAGGCAAAGAACGTCAATACATGATGTTGTAAACAATAGGTGAATAGGTGATTAGGTTGCATCCACTGAATAAAAACTTTGAATTACTGTCTAGTGTATTATTAAGATTTACAACGAAATTTATGACACCAAATCTATGTGTTCATGAAAAATATGGAATGTCGGCTAGAGCAGTTGCATGCTCTTCTTTGGGTGAAATTTTCTATTCAATAGGGATTCATGGTTGAAGGGTCTCGTTGACAAAACTTGATATTTTTTAGCAATTGCATATATAAATCCATAATTCGTTATCGATCAGTTTTATTAAGATCTTCCTATTCTTATCTTATCTATTTAAGATGCTTTCAAAAATATTCATTCTAAGATCATAATGCTTTCGTTTTTCTGAATCGTTAGACAAAATTTCACTCGTTGTGACTTTGCATTTACGGATTCAGAAAAATGATTGTAACTAATATTTGAAAGTCCCAGATTAATGTCTGTCAATAACTTACTATAGGTGTTGATATAAGCCATATAAATATATTTAAAGTTAACTGAGAACTGACAGAATGGCCTTGCTAAAATGATTAGTACAAAAGTTCTAAAGATTATTGAATGTTTTCAATTACATGAACTGACCGAACTTAGATATCTTTTAAAACCACGAAGTAACGATTAGCTGTTTCTTTTAGTATGATGCTTCTAATCAATCCTCATCGTCAATTCCAGAGAAGATCGAGCTCTCAAAATTCGGTATCATGAGAGAACACTTAACCTCGGAATTAGTAAGCCATGCATTATCTTCGGTGGGTAACTGCCTATAACCGCTTTGCTGATAATGATCATGGACTCACTGTCTAAATACCGGACATGGTGTCGTTTAAAATAATTATTCAATGCAGGTAATGGAAGACGGTCTCACAGTCTCGCTAATTGACTGGCTTTAGCCTTAAACAACACTGGATGCCCACTCCATGGTTAGCAGCGTTTGTCGCAAGACTAAAAATCCTGGTTTCGTTCCTCAGTGGTGGTATCATTAGTATGCATTACTGAGGAGTCTCGATTTTTCGGGATATCAGTTTATCTAAAAAACTAATCCATTTATTTTTCATCATTATTCTGTAATACAGTAATGGTCATGAGTTTTTGATCAACTTTGAGCTTTAACTCTTAATTATAAAAACTTCGAACTCATTGTAAGAGAATTACATTCATAAACAATGGAACATTCATTGAAGGTGTAGTGCCTCCACATATATTCGAGTTTGCTTACATTTAATTTGGTTAAGCCCTTTCGATTAATTTATTTAACCAAGCCATTTGTATTGCAACAATTTATATGTACCATTCGTTCTTATATTATTGTCTGGTTTGTATGAACTCACATGACGTGTCCCACTTGTCATTTGATCTTGTCAACTATTCGTCGCTTTATTCATGTGTGTACATGACTATTTCGCTTGTCGCATGTCTGTCTTATATTTATCTGACTATATATTCTTAGTCACGCTCTATCTCAAGGAGTTGGGTCACTAGCCTTCTCCACATCGCTTCCTTCGCCCATTCGTTCGCATTGTAATCCTGGGAGTTGGCTCGACAGCCTTCTCCAATTCACGTCGTTTCGTTCGCTTTATTCTCTGCTTTTCAACTTCACTTTGTGGTATGGCCAAAAATAAACGTGTTCATCACTACGAGTTCACCTTCTGATTTATAAACCGTCAGAGGCTAGTTAGTAACGATTGTCTGGACGAACTAATTACCGAGCTTAAGAACACGCAGTAAATCGGCACACTACAAAGGAATGTTAGTATGTTAATTGTCATCTATAGTAGTAAACTAAAGACTGTACAAAACTTACTTTAACTTCAGGCAATAATTTTGCTAAAGATTCAAATAACGGTAAAATAACAAAACGAATAAATCCACATTGACTGGCTGATTTGGTCACTTTATGTCGATCCATAAATGGAGCAACTGGAAGACCAACAAGTTTTTCATAATCACTCTGTAAAATATAAATTTTCCGGAAAAAAATATCAGTACAGAAACAATCAGAATATTATTCATTGAATAACGTTTAGTTCAGATTGTTTAAAAGTGAGACTGAATAAAGGAGAATAGGAAATTCAACAGAGGTATGTATTGGGGACGAATTTTTTTTCATAACGGTGTACAATCGCTTCAATGTTCAAATGCCATCTTTGTACGTATTCGGGAAAAAAAACTGCACAACCGAATTTGTGTATGCATGGGAGTGATTATAGGCAAGTATTTCCTAGACAGATTTCTGAGACTGGTCACATCGAACTTTTGATTCCTTACTCTCTACTTATGTTTCGTTTTCTTTTCGTTGTATGTGGAATTATAAAACATCGCACTTAAACTAAAATTTTAAAATCTCACGATGCTGATCCTATGCATCCGTAATGCAAAAATTTCAGCCATTTTTAACGACAACACACAATAGTCACTTGAGTCAAAACATCTATTACATTCTTTGATCCATAGCACCGATATAAGTGGAATCCATTGTCACTATTACTGCTACGTTATTACTTTCGAATTTTTTTTCAAGAAACTAGATAAACATTAAATTACTATTGAAATCATTTGTATTCTAAACAATAGTGGCTAAGAAATGATGTAATTTGACAGATTATAAGTTGTAATTATCAAACTATTTTTCTTAAAGATAAGATTGGCTTGCGACTTCACCGTAACTAGTGATAGGAAGTGAAGTAGTCGATCGTGTAGACCGCTTCACTAATCTGGGTATTCTCATCAGCATGGATACAGAAGGCTCGATTGGCTTTTGCTAACATGAGTCACCTATGGAGAAGGCGAGATGTCCGTTAGCTAACCGAACGACGAGTGTACCGTGCAGCAGTTTGCTCCGTCCTACTATACGGATGCGAAACATGGCCGTTAAGGGTAGAGGACATTCGTAGGCCACTATTATTCGATCATAGGTGTCTCCGAAGCACTGCTCGTGTATCCTGGGACGACTGTGTAAGCAATGCGATAGTTAGTAAACGAGTTCTAGGTAAGGATGGCAGGTCGATAGATGAAGTAGTGAAACTTCATCAGTTGAGATGTTTGGGACATGTGTTACGAATGCCTAACCACCGACCACCTCGTCGAGCTATGTTTTGTGATGTAGGAATAGGTTTTGACGAAAGTTAGGGGTGGCCAGACCAAAGAATGGCACAATTCCATGAAGTCAGTAACAAGTGGAATGAGTCGTGTTGGTAGATGTAGGCTACCTGGTTGGGGTCCGCGAGACGTAAGTCACCAATCGTTAGAGCCCTTGAACGACATGGCTCAGAATTGTTCGCAATTGCGCAGGTGCATCCACTCTTTGTGTTCTCTCTAATTCTAACCTTCTCAATTCCTCATAATCCCTACCTTTCTCCTTCTAAATTTATCTCACTGAATTATACTTCTCGATTCATATCTTCGCTCCCTAATATTCTCCATTGCTACTAATACTTCTACTATCGCTATCACTTTTGGATTTGAACTGACAGTTGCGTCTCTGTGGTGATGTGGTATGGTCACCTGAGCTGATGTACTTACGTACGAAGTTCTGTGTTGTTTCTGTCTGTCTGTACCGATCAATGGCAAACAATTAAAAGCATTTTCTATAACCAATAGAAGACCATACATTTATGCCAATATATGCAAATGTTTATAAGAAATAAACTTATTGATCTATGCATTGCATTTATAAAATCTTCTAGCTGCAAAAAGTAAATATTATTTGTTATGCTCGTCGACTGATATGCTTGAACTATTACGAGTTCAACTTAGTCGGTAAACGAGAGCTAAGACAAGTCATTCAATGACACGATAGGCTACTCTAATCCGAGCGTCTTAGGACTTTTATCAAGTGAGTTCTGGCGATCTAACGTCCCCAACATTATTATTCTTTACAAGTGTTGCGTAAATTATGATCATGTTGATATTTTCTATTAAGTTCATAAATTCAAAGATTAATGTGACAGTTTTCTTACAATTTTAGTATATCAACAAATAAACTTGTCAAATTAAGCTATCGAATGATAATGATAGTGAGGTTATGGGCTATATGACTTTAAAATCCATTGAAAATAAAAGTTATCTTAAAAATGTAGATATACATTGTTATTGCTTATTCACATGTACAAAATTTAGGTCTCAGGTTTTCAATGACCTGAAAATAGACAGACTGAAATCCGCTGTTTTGCTCACATCAAAATAGAGGATGAAACACAATATGACAGATTCTAGAGTTACCATTAAATGATCAATAAGTATATGAATCTATTAGACAATTTGAACATGTTAAATTTATTTCTAGTTTAAAAAAAATTGTTAGAAAATCTTTTAATGATCATAATATGAGCACATGATGCGCAAATGTCAAAAAACCAACAATTAATTCATCATTATCTGTATCGATTTATAACATTCTGCTCTAAGAGAACCAGGTAAAATGACAGCGCAAAACTATAAAATAATCTGATTGTTTTTATTTTTTTAGAAAAAATAGAATATAAATAACTAACAATTAATTGCAAGTACTTGGAAAAAATTCATCAAAATAAATGAAACCATAGAAATTTTTTACAAAATAATAAAAATCAATTATAAGAGAGAATGAAAGAGTATATGATGTTGCAGGTTCATTCTGTCAGCAGTATGTTTCACTTGAGAACACGATGAAAACATTCAGCTCAGAGAAAGAAACTCCACTTTAACACTACACCTGAGCTACAAATTTTCGCCATCATCTCAAAAAACAACATGTTAAGAAAGTGTAATTAATTCGCAATACCTATTCGATAGTGTATATTACACTATTTAAACATTGACTGAACTAATGTCATATACAAGAATAATGAAGTTGTCTTTCAGCCATCGACTGATCAAACGATACGAACGTGGCTTCACCTATTTAAGTGTATACTCTTGGATAGTATCAACCGAAAACGCATCAAAAGTATAACATGAAAATGAATACATAAATTTATACTTAATATAATGAGTCAATCTAGTTTCGAACTAACTAAATTCAAAGATAACTAATGGAAAAAGTAATAATAATAATAATAATAATAATAATAATAATAATGATAAAGTGACGTTAATTTTCTTTTATTTTAATATATGACAAGTGGATGAAGCCTGATTACAATATTATTTTCTGTCCCATAATAAATAGTGGCTAGTTATCTCAGTTTCGAGTTGTACAGATAGATGGATTTAAGTGAAATCATGGAGCGATAATGCTAGACAACCATAAAAAAAGCCTAGAAGCATTAGACAGCGTTTCATTCCAATATGGAGCTCCCTGACGGTGGTGTACAAGTTTAACTTCAGTCAGTCTAAAACAGTGTGCTACCATCTTTTATGGTCTTTGGTGGATACCCTCGTAACAACTAAAACGGTTTGATGTAATTATGCATCGTTTAAATATCAC
>OX103972.1:31990176-32151130 GCA_944470395.2 Schistosoma turkestanicum
GGTATATGAATTCCTAACAGTAAGTCTGCAAGACAATGAATGATATTATTTATATCAGCAAGTTTTTTCCAGGTATTTGTGTATTTCATTGTCTCATCTTCAGCGATTTTGTAACTTCGACAACTGGCATCATGTTCAATAGAGGTATATTTTTGGAGATTCGAATTTCGAGAACAAAATGAACAAACATTCACCTTTTCAAGACGTTTTGAAAATTTATACCATTATATTTATGCTAATGTATCATGTTTATTGCATTCACCGCGCGTATATTTAATACTTAGACCTATATAAGCTAAGACAGATATGCTATGTACATTGATAATCTCGTGTGAAAAGCATAACATGATAATATTTAACTATTAGAACTTCAATCGATATATTATACAACTAATAATAAATTTCCGGAAAAAAAAACAGTTAACGTAATTATTCACACTTTATGATGAGAAATTACTTTTACTCATTGAAATGACAAACCGACTTCAGTTAGAATTCGACTGAAAACTTGGAAGAACAAGATATTTGTTTCGTTTTAGTGTCAGACTCATCGGTAGTGAATAGTGTATAGTGTATCACATCACGGAGGACGGAAGCTAGAACCTTCAGTCTTGCGGAAAACAGTTAACCTATCGACCAATGAGCCAATATCTAATAGCCTACAGGGCTAACTCCAATCAGTCAACTGATCGACTATCTTATATTATCGTCTATGGGTATATTTTTCACTAAAGTCATACATTGTTATGTTCTTAACCATTAACCATTATCACGTGCCCAGCCATTTATTCGAATCTTGATTCTAATTAGGTTTGCTGTTTAATGTCTCTGAGTTGAGCATTTATGTGCCTCAAGTAGCATCGTTGTCATTGAGTCGACACCTACGTTCTTATTGACCTATTAATCTCCAGTTCCTTTCCATACTCATCCTTGAGTCCAAAAGTCCGTAACCAGCCTCCATGATAGTCATATTTCAAATAGACGAAATTTATATGCACAAATGTTGTACCACACAATACCGTAAACTGAAAAATCACAATTATACTTGAACAAACCAAAAATTGCTTTGAGTAGGGGAGTTTGTAAAAAACAGGCAGGCAGTTGAATAGTAATTTGAAGCCGTGTAACTACAGTTAAATGGAACTTTACGGTGAATGGAATATACATAATAATCTAATTAATAAGTAAGTATACGACTATAGCTGATAACATTAAAAAAACTAGTTCACTTATGACAGATGTGTACTACGTTATGTTTCAAATAAGCGTTCTAAAAGTTAAGCATTAGCCTGTGAGAACGAAATTCCTAGCTTCGATCCCCTAATATAAAGTCATGGATGCACACTACACAGGAGTCCCACACTAAAACCAAACAATTGTCTAATATTTTCTAGATTCTCAATAATTTTCTAATTTTAATCAGCTAATGATTTCAGGAAAAATTCAGCAAACTCCAAAACCTCTAGACTGATAAATTTTATTTAATCAACAGTATTCAAACACTCCTATGAAATAAAACACCTCATTATTTATTAATCATAAATATTAATGACGTTCTTAATACATCACAATTTTTAAAGTGAGCTATCATAATATCATATGACACTTAAAAAAAAAGTATTTTCAATGCATTAACCAACAGTCTTTGAATGTCAATAGCTTGTTCTTATTTGTCATAATAATGAAATATGATGTTTTACTAATGGGAAAAATTGATGAATAGGCAACGATTTAAATTAATTTAACAAATAATTAGACCTAATTCATTTGAATGTACAACTCGTGAAAGAGAAGGTTTATGATGTATGAGATATAAAAACAACGGAAACTAAATGAAAAATCAAATAGGCAATTGTTAAATAAATCAATGGTCTTTTTTGTTTGAAAAAAAATATTCCTTATTCTCTAAGTGCATTCACATGTTTGAGAATTTCACATTTATTCTTTTGTTATTAGTCGTTGAATTATGAACGAAAATTATTTAGCCAAAAAAAAAAATAGTTATGTGAATTCATACTTGAATTTGTTCATTTTCAATGATTCACTATGAGATTGACTTATACAACCAGTGAATATTGAACAACCATGTTGTCACAATACCGTTTTTTTGAAGTTAATTTCACATATCCTAGTAAAAAATTTACAGTGCTTAATTATGTAATAATTATATAATTATATACATTAGTAACATCTTTCAATTGATAGAAGTACCAATAACTTAAAACGAGAGAGAGAGAGAGAGATAAAGGCATGGTTGTTCTTTATCATTTCTCAACAAATTTTAGTTTTGAGAAGTTTACCGTTTTCTGTATTTTTCTTATAAATTCTCAATAATTGTTCTCATGTATATATAAATATGTATATATCATTATCTCTCTTCTCTTACGCACAAACCTCTTACCTGATAAGCGTTATTGAATCCAGGATGATCTAAATCATGACAGATGGCCGATACAATCAAAATCATTTGATCTTCTATATCGAGTAGATTATTTAAATTTCCACTCCAGATTAGAACATAACACTGAGACAGAAACAATGAATAAACGATAAGTAAAAAAAAGTAAACAGTATTGATATACAAACATTTACGTTACAATTATATATATATATATATATATATATATATATATATATATATATATATATATATATATATATATATAATAACTTATATTAAGTTATGCTTCCGACTTGTATTATCAGCACGTAGTAATGAATAGTATTTGTTGTTTTTTATTAAAAATACCAGTTTTGCAAAACACGATTGAAACGATATGAAGTTTTTTTGAAGTGACATAATGTGAGATATCTTGTAGGCAGATAGATGGATATACATGAAAATTGTTCAGTTACAACATTTTACATCATCACAGCAATCGAGAAAAAAACCAGAATGGAAATTTCCAAGATATAAGTAAATTCATTAGAAATGAACTAAGTTTGAAGAACAACAAACTTTGTTTAGAGAAAAGAAATCAAATGTGTGGACAAGAAGTAAGTAAGCCAAATTTTTAGGATAAAATCGATGGCTGACTGAAGTACAAAATAGCTGAGTCAATGGCTGATCTGACCACAGTCAATAATCTAGTTGTCATTGTTATTCATGTTACTGATTATAATTGTTACATCAAATTTAAGAAAAAAATTGATAGATAACGACATCAATCAATCAATCAACAGCAACGTAGAACTTCGTACATAGGTACATCAGTTCATGTTGCCATACCACATTAGCACAGAGATGTGATTGTCGATTCAAATCCAATAGTCGTAGAAGTAGTAAGGGTATTAGCAGTAGTTGGAGAGGTTAGGATTAGAAGATGTTATTCAAAAAGTAGAATCTAGTGAAATAAACTTAAAAAAATAAAGATAAAGTGATGAAGAATTAAAAAGTTTAGGATTTGAGAGAACACAAAGAATGGATACATCTGCGCCATTGCAAATGGTTTTGAGCCATGTCACTCAGGGTCGCTAACCATCGATTACTAACATCTCGTGGACCCCAACGAGGTAGTCGACACCTACCGACATGACTCAGTCCACTTGTCAGTGATTTCATGGATTTGTGCCATGTTTTGATCTGGCCACCCCTAGCTTTCGTCCAACCTATTTCTACACTGCAAAATATAGCTCGTCGAGGCAGTCGGTGGTTAGGCATACGCAGTACATGTCCCAACCACCTCAACTGATGAAGTTTCAATATAATCGGTCAAGGGGATTCGGTGTGAGACTTCAAGGTGTTTGTTTGAAATCGAGTAGTTAAAATTATGTAGTAGTGGAGTTAAAAACAATGAAAATTTTTGGTTTTGTGTAGGTCATGAATTTTGTCTGGATTAACATTCTTTGTTATTAAGTACAAATGAATATAGATTTTGAGAAATACTTCGGGCTACTCACCATTGTTTATAGTTCGGCAAACGTTTTTGAATTATTTTGAAATTTTCGATATTATATTTATTGAAAATAACATGCACTGCTATTGTCGATTTCATTTGTAAATGTTTCAGCTCTACAGGATTATTAGATCTTTTTGTATAGATTAAGGGGTCGGCACAAGAAGCGATTTCACAGAACGCGTTATAATCAACACAATGTGATTTGAAGATACAATTCTGTGTGTGTACGCAAGAAGGAATCTCCTAAATTCCAAATGAAGTGTTTCATAGTATTGGTTGTTTTATAGAAAGCTTTAATTCTGAATGCTTTCAAGATCCCTTATAATTCTTCTCACTTTACTATGATGATAAAATAAAGCCACCGAATCAATTCAAGGATTTTCAATAAGATTCTTAGATGGATAGTTTCATTATCAAAAATCTCTGATAAGATTTCTAGTAAAATTATTAAGATATAAGTTGTTTACTATCTGATCTTTTTATCTAAATTATATTACATCTTGTTTATTTTAGTCGAACTAGAGTTTATTCACTTAAAAGAGTTGTTTTATAAAAAATTTAAGAACAATTATCTAAACTTTTAGCAGTCGAAACAACTGCGGTAATAAGTCATGTTACATATTGATTTGATTTATTCTAACCTTCAGACAGATTAATCATTTTATGTTTGCTATTGATTTTTTATCATAACATTTACTCTTGTCAAATAATCATGTGTAGGCTTCCGAATGTTTTAGCTAAGTATCATATGATGTTTGTGTCGGTTTACACGTACATCTATCATGGGTATAACGGCTGAGTCAACTCTGAGTCGGCATAGTTCCGAACTTTACAGTCGGTGCTTATTTTCTTTACTTGCTTGATGTTCAACTATACAGCATAACTGAAATGTATATATACGAATACAACTCATATTCAACTGTTGATATGCCGTCGACGAAAAAAATATATAAAATCAAGTAGGATATATTATTTTTTTATTGTTATTGTCTATGAGCACAAAATCAACTTTTAAATTAGATGGGGACATATTTTTTTAGAAACTGCCAATAGGTATCATGATTATTGTATTAAATGCAGGAAATATTAACAAATTTTTATCGGACATCAATTCTTATTGTTATTGTTAATAGTTCAAAAGTAAATTTAACTAGAAATTTTACGTAATGTAATTTGTTTTCTAGTCCAGTGCTTAATAAATCAGATAAGATAATCTGAGCTACAAATTTCAAATCGTCGATTCGACTTCGAAATTAGGTACCTAACCGACGGTGTCAATGGTCACATGATTAACTGATAAAATACTAATTCTGTTACGCATGCACGCCAACACCTCATTGGATATGCTTGAACTATTACTAGTTGACCTTAGTCGGAAAACGAGAGCGAGGATCGAGGATCCGGTGAAACAACAGGCTACTCTAATCCGAGCGTCCCAAACCTTAGCTGAGTAAAAGAAGAAAACTTGATATGAAGTAGAACATGTATTCTACAAGCATCCACAAATTACTAGGTCCGAGTCCTGAAGAGAATCAGGATCCTAGGATAGGGATCCGGGTCCGGGTCATAAAACGTTACAGATAATGAGTATTTATACAGTTAGGTTGAATAGGAAACAACATTGAAGTCTGTGACATTGATAGTTAGAACGACCAATGGCAACTGACCAATAGAATTAGACATACAAATGATTTTCTTAGGATATAGGATGAATATCCTAACAAATTCACAAAAACGTACGTACAATTTACCAAAGAACAACCTTCAGGAGCAAGAAATATTATTGCTACCCTTATCATTATTCCCTACCGCACCAACTTATATCTTGAAGTTGTTTATTTCACAAAATATCAATAAAAGAAAACTCTCAAATTACACTTGATCATGTAATTGACTTTACCGACTCATACAATGTCTCAAGAAAGTTTACTCTTTATTTTAAACTAGACAGAACTTCCGATAATCTGAACAGACGTGTATGTCAATGAATAAAATATTTATTCTTAAAAAATTTTTAAATAAAACCTAATCGAATAATGATTGAGTGAGATATTTTGTTAAGGTCAATCAAAGACATGCATTAAAAAAGATCATAAAAAGGTAATTACATGTCTCAATACTAAAATCAATAAGAATATTTAAACTTAATTAAACAGAATACAAGTTTCAGGAAAAAGGAACACTTGTGAGATTATCGGCTCAGGAATAATCCATATATATATATATATATGCGACTTACCATTTGTGTTACCATAAATGCGTGTTTATAATTATGAAATGGAATACGATTGTAACGTCGATAAATATCAGTAAGCCATAAATCTAATCGATGCAGCTGTAAATTATAATGTTCAATAAATCCAAGTTCTTGAAAAATTTCACGAACTAAACGTATCAACTGAGCATCTGTTCTTGACCAATTATTGAATGTAGATGAACGTAATTCAATTAAATCTTCTTTAGAGACTGGTTCTTTACTATAAATAATAGAAAAATGTTAGGGAAAAGTTGCCAGAAGAAGTGGCTAATAAAAGAATATTCTTCATAATGAAAATGTGCAAACATGTATTCTTATAATGCTTTTGTTTATCAAAGATAGTTTTCACGTTTAACGAATGAAACATTTCTAGACAGATAGTAAGTTTTAGTTTCAAACTGCACTAGACCGAATTTATGATCTAAAGATCCAATTTTGAGAATATGGCATATGCAGCTGATTCGTTTTAGATGGGATTGCTATTACAGGACATTGATACAAGAATTTGTTTTCACTTTCACATCAACTGAATAAACGAGTATACTAATACTGTCAACAGAATTATAGTCATCAATTTATTAGGTCTTTTGAGATGATCACTTTAAGGAAAGCTTAATTTCATCCTCATTGAATCACTGAAGATCAAACAACATCTGCTAAATGTTTAGTCATGAGTTATGAAGATGAAAGCTGATAAATTTCTAATTGTGAAACAAACCTCTCACTTCAAATTCACTATTTTGATAAACTTTTGATAAATTCGGTTGGAAAACTAAATTATGCGTTCAATATAAACGAATATTGAAAAAAACCACCTAGAATGACATGAAAACTAACGAACTTTTATATTGAAATCATAAAATCAATCATTGTTAGACCACCATCAGAAACCCGGAAGCACTAGACAGCCGTTTCATCCTTCTACGGGACTCATTAGCAACGCGTATTCATGGCTCATAGAAAGCGAACCCAAAACCTTAACCTCTGAACCACCAATCCAGCATCCAACGGTGTTAACGTCTAACTTTGATCATTCTAAGGATTTTGCATAACCTTACACGTTGTTTCCACCATTGACTAACTACACGTGACAGAGTTCACCTCCACAGATCCTTTCAACATCACCTAGATTCTTCAATAAAATCTAATCTTCTTTTAGATAGAAAGCGGATGAGAATAGCTTCCGTCGAAACAAAATATGTTCATTTTATTCTGTAAACACTCTTATTCTTGTTTTGTGTTTTTCAAAAATTTGTCAACGGATGTAATTGAATGACAAGTGTTTTTTAAATTATGTAACAGAGAAAATTATTGATCGCACAGTGAATGTATATTATATATCAAATAATAACAACAATTCATGGGCGAAATGAAAGAATATATATATTTTTTAAAAGTACGGCAATTCAAGCGTCTACTCATTATGCAATCGATATATATATATATATATATATATATATATATATATATATATATATCAATAATAATCCTTCGCATAATACTCCTAATGAGTTATGCATTCAACTAATCAGATTACAGAAATTTTTCTTTAAAAACTTTAAGTGGTGTTTTTTTCTTTTCCTCAAAGTAAATTGTTCATATTACTAAATATAATATGAGTAGCATTTTTATGCAATCGGAAAAAAAATGCAAGTAGAGATAAAAAAAGTGGAAAAAATCATTCAAACATAAACGATAAAGAGGAATTTTTTGTTTTGAAAATGCAATCCAAACAACATATTTAATTTAAATAGAATATTCATAATAATAAAGATAGAAATTTCAAATTTTTGTGATATCTCATCAATAGGCAAAAAATTGAATTTCAGACATTTTGCGGTATGCATTATACCGGATTCTTTAGAGAATAATCAGATGTGAATTGTCAGTGGTGATATTAGCTATCGACAGGAATATAAACACTTATGAAACAGTAAGACTGATCATGATAGTGTGCTGTAGCTTACTCAGTCAATTGCGTTCCTTTACTAAAAAAATAAAACTTAACTAATAACAATGGTTGATTTCTTTTTTACGTATTGTTTGTTCTGTTAACTCCGTCTGGAGCCTCTATGTGGCTACTGCCAGTTTCAAGCACAGATAAAGGAGGAGGGTTCGCATGTGGTTGGCGACCTCATCCCATAAAAGTCTAACTCGCTAAAAAAACGCTAACCGAAAATACCATTTCAAACCATCGTTTGTTCAATCGGCAAAATAGAAAACGTGATTACAATCAAATCGATGCAAATCAAATGTATTATGTCATAGATTCTTGACACATATTAGTCATCAGCCTATGCCGATGAAGATTATGATTATGGATTTCAGTAGATCAATAGTGAAATGAAAATATCCTACACATGTTCTTATGAATGCTTATAAGTTTTGACAGATTATGTTGATACGTTGCAGCTCATATGTTTTCCGAACTGTTGACTATAAAACAAGTGAAATGAAGTTAGATAGAGCTGTTATCAATTAAACAATATTTTGATATTTACATTTTTATGAACCCCTTTATAAATTGTAATTAAATTTGAAAAATAGCTTGATTATTTATACAAAAACAAAACTTATTTGAATATATGACAATAATATATAATTTACCATAGACGTTGAAATTCTTGTATATTTCTTCGACTATCCGCATCAGAACGACGAATCAAATGCATTTGAGGATTTGGAGCTGGTGCATTCAAGCCAGGTACTAGAATATTTTGTGTGGGAGGTTGTTCTGTGGTCAATCCAAGCCAACTTAAATAGGAGAATGACTGAGAAAAGTAAAAGTTTGTTTAAACATTGACTAGTACAATGTTGAAAAGAGAATATGAAATCATTGAGCGAACATATAAACAATTATTTACAATCTAAAATGTCACTTATGAATTTTACATCTTGATATAGTGGATAACTGAGTAGATTTGACATTTACTAATAAAATTATTTTATTTTAAGCCGTGTTTTAAATAGGCATGTGATTATCTTGCCAAAATATTTCGCACAGAAAAATTTTTATTATAGACGTAAATCATTTTAACTAGCCAGTAGTTGCAATGTGCTCACTAGTTTAAGTAACTTCGTCGTGTCACATACACCATGCTGAGATATCAGGTGATTGAACATGATCGACAAGATATGATAGGTAAAGGTTTCATGCTATTACCTTCTCATCAGTATGTAGCGATTATGATCATATATAGTTAATGAGGCTTTTTATGTCACAATATTAGTTTTCGTGATTAACTGTCATTCAAATATATTTATCGTATCGATTCGATTGGTCGGTCATAGTCGACACCCACTGAATTTCGTAATATTTTCCTTCATTGTAAAAAAATCTACAGAGCCTTCAAAGTATGTGAAAATCCACAACCCATAAATGTAAATGACTCTTCCGGTCACCCACATTGAACGAACATTCTTTGTACTTAAATTAATGGTTGCTTTAATTCTCAGAAGAAGCATCGAGCTCATGACTTCTGAAGGAACTTGGCTTTTATCACGAAACGTCATAACTCTGCTGAATGAAGACCTTCTAACTCGCAAGGCAAAGTTTAAATGGTTTGAACTAATTTTTCTAGTTGGCGTTTTTTTAGAAAGGTGATTTTTCACAAGTTAGGGTCGCTAAACCGGTTCACAACTCTCCTTCTTTACCTGAACCGTCAGTAGACCCAGAGGGACTGCAGTAAAAAGGGATAACATAATGGATTAAACATTCGAAAGGTATAATCATTCCTGAAAATGAGTTTTAGGGGAAAAATTGAATGAACGTTTCACTTCGTGAGTAACATTTGACAAAAGGAATGTATAAATAAACAATTTTAATAATATCCTGTTAGGAATGATAAAACTTTAAATTCTTTGAATCAAGAAGAAGTCAGTTTTAAGATTCACAAATTGGTTTCAGGTGATTTTTGTTTTCGTGTATTTTATTAGGGGAAACTGATTAATTTACTGGGAATCGCGATTCAAATGAAATGTCTTCATACTTCACGAATAATCAATAAATGTAATTGATAAATAGTTAAATGAACTCTTTGGTCTCTGTCAATAATGCGTCTAAACATGCTTGAACTTCTGTTCCTATTTGTTGGTATATGTAAGGAACCGACACTGTCGCAAATTCAATACGTGTAACTGTGTGCTTGGTATACAGAGTTCTAGTGAAACTTCCAAATAAATAAATATTTATATATGTAACTGATTAAAATGATTAATAATATTTCCTGGTTTGAATCATGGACTAACACTGGTTAAATAAACATTGAATTTCATCTGCATGCCGAACTCTGTTTGGTAATGCGAATTCACTCGTACATAACCCTATACACATAAACCTTTTATAATAATAATAATAATAATAATAATAATAATAATAATAATTAAAAACTCCCATATATTATAAAGTAATAGAAAAGTACACTTTATTTATTCCTTTATATGAAATCAAGAAAATAAAACATGATACAACAAAGTTAAAATATCTACACTTACTTCAACTTGACAACGTAAATTATGCAGTTCTCGATAAATTTTTGTAATACGCTTGGCATCCATTTTATCATCATTGGGGAAATTCATAAGTTTACGACAACTGTGAACAACATTATCATAATGAGTTTCTATTAGTTCTTCTTCATCATCATTGTCCTCTTCATCATTATCATTTTCGTCGCCATTATTATTAGTATTATTATTCAAATCATCATCATCATCATCTAAATGATAGAAATTAATATCATGATGTGTAGGTCGAAATATTTTCGCTTGACTTGAATCGGCTGTATTAAATGCATGCCATAATTGTTGATTATCTGTTGTTGTATTCGTTTGACAAAATTGATCTCGTGTCATATTGATATGATTGAAAATATGTTGAACACTAAACGAAAGAAAATAATTTAAACAAAATAGAGAAAAAACAAAGAGTGGAAAGGTTAGAATCAATCGGATTGTATTTTTAAAAAGAATTTGATTTGATTAAAATCAGCCAATAATAAGAAAATAAAGTATATGAATACAAATAAAAAGGTTAAGGTTAATGATGAAACTTATAGATACATAATACGGTAGTTGGTATTTACTATTATAGAAGTTATTTGAAGCAATAAATAATCTATGGTTCTTTGCATTTCAATTAGTCTTTTTATTTTCTAATAATATTTTAAATAATACGGAAACATGTAGGCTGTGAACAGTGAACTTTTAACTTTTGCATCAATTAAGAATTTCTTATTTCAAGAATAGAGTAAAGTAAAATAAAGATGATAATAAATTTTATCGTAGTAAAAACACATCAATCAGCTCTACAACCAATCGATAGCTAGTTAGAGCACCGATCCACGTATTTCATCCTACACATCAGAAGTAGCAGTATTATTAGCCTAAATATCAAAGACAAGTAAACTTTACTTGTACTTGGTAGATGTATTATATTGAATCAGATGTAAAGAAAGGAATATACATATATATATATATATACATATATATATATATATATATATATATATATATATATATATATCAGTATGTATATATTTTTTGTACCCTGTGTTAATTCTATTTAACTTTATAGTATTTTATTTGGAGTGTTACTTATGTATTGAAGTTAGTGACTAGTTTGTAGATTTAAATATTTATTTACTTTTATACAACCATTAAGATATTTCTTTCTAATTGGTTTCTTATCGAAATTTCCATACTAATGTGATACATTTTACAATAACCAATAACATTGTTACTAAATGAACAGTGGTTGATCATTGTACAAACTATCTCATTATTTTATCTAAAAACTAGTAATAATCAGTTAGCATCATCTTGCAAACAGTATTAATACATATTACCGTGATTTATATTAATCTTTGGACGGATTATTTGTGATAATCTTTTGATCTATTGTTACCTTAACATTGACCCTTGTCAAATATTCACGTGTAAGCTTCACCATGTTTTATACATGTCACATGGTACAGTTTACACGTATATCTTATTGTGGGTATAAAAATGAGTTAACTCTGAGTTGGCATATTTCTGAATCAAATGTTTTTCACAATCTCTGCTTCTTTCGTTGTTTATCTGACTTTTAACTTTAGCTGACTGAAATGTATGTATCCTAAATGCGTTCGATATTCAACTTGCAGTACATAGACTTTCATGTTGAGTACACAAGGCTTGCCCAAGCATTTGAACAAATTAACTAATCCATTTTGCCCGAGTTATTATTCACTCGTCTTTTTGCTATGTCAACCGTTCGTTCATATCTTAGTTGTTTTTATTTGAGTGTGTGTATGTGCTGTTCAGGTAGGCTTATTGCATGTCTGGCTTGTTTTTGTCTGACTGTAAATGCTTAATCATGTCTAATTACATTTAACTGACACGCCGGCCTTCTCCGGTTTGCTTCACTTTGCTGTCAAGCTGTGTTCGCCCGTCGATGTGCATGAACGATTGCTTCAAATAAACTCATCCAATGGAATCCGTATTTGGCTACTTATTACCACCGTCGTACAAACCGGGTCCCCCTACGTATGAGATACTGAAACTGTAGAGAAGAGTTACTTCATCGTATTACTCGTCATCGCGGGCCACTAAAATGGTGAGCTCTACTTTGAGTTCGATACAGCCACTAAAGTAGTAAACGCACCTACATAAAATGGTGATCCTGATGACGAACATAACTCAGCCACGTCTACATAAATCAGTGAGCCTCGACTACGAATAACGAATACAACGTACCTAAAAAATCTTGATATATCGTTGTTCTCAAAGTGTCAGTTCTATAGAAAATATATGAAATAAGAAGAATATAGATTGTTTTTACATCATTTTTACTCAGTTCTACATGAATCAGATAACAGAGATGACGAAAGCTCATTGGATGTGAAATGACATATAAAGACAAGGTTATATATTTAGATAATTATAACAACTCGTTACATAACAATACGAATAATGACTAACAAATTTAGAAACTTAAATTATAATTCAAACCTCAACCAAATTTAAATTTTGACAAATGTAAAGGTAATTGAATAAAGCGCTTTGATTAACCAAGAGGCTGTATAAACTTTTTCTGTACACAATGACTGTAGTTTATCAATGTGTATGCTTCTGTGTACGGCTTCTGTTGTATGTAAAGGTCGAACTTCGGGAAATAAGGCAATTCTATCAATAACTTGGAAAGTTGCATTTATATCGATATGCTGACCAATGTCAATTAAATATGCACTTAAACAGAGCTTTTTATTATCTTAGTTTCCCCTCTAATCATCAATGAGAAGAGTGAGTTTCACAGACAAAGCTGGATGTAAGCTCAAAAAAACGTGCTCCACAGAAACAACTGACTTGTTAAAAAAGACACATTTCAAATCGCCATACAACAAAGTGAATGTATCTAGCCTTATATATATATATATACTGATTCTATACTAATGGTGTTTGATTCCAAGCACTAGGTTTTTCAACATACGTTTATGAAAGAAACATTACAATTGATTTATTGCTTCGATAGAGCCTAACGAAAAAGAAAAAACGAAGATAATCAAAACTCTGTAATATATTTAAAACAAATCTCATCAAATATACATGTTAAACAAAACATAGATAAACGAAAGATTATAAAGAAACTCCTCATTATTATTGGATAATAGAAAAATAATATCATGGTAGAGAACAAACAATTCTTGAATAATATAAAGAAGGTGTAAATTTTCGTATGATCAATGCTTCAATAACCCTTTGTAAAACTTTTGTACAATCATCCTTATGACCTGCTGTTTCTACTATTGATTTTCTGTGTTAAAAAAAATACCGTTAGATGTTTCGTCAATTATACTCTTATTGGGTCATTTGATTTTAAAAAAAAAAAAACTTTATCCTAAACGAGCAGTTCTCTATATTTGTTGAGTACATATTAGACAATTGTTTTTTTTTTCACAATAATAGTCTTTTATATATACAGCAGTTGATGTAAATTGGCGGGGTGGGGGGCGGTGGCTGGTTCATTTTCACAACAACAAGTTGCTTAATTTAGCAACTATATATAATTATAATTAGATGGTTATTTTTATAAGTGTAACATAACACAATCTTGTTGCTTAGTTACGTAAACATTTCTATAATCTAACCTAATTTTTCTTCAAACCTAATCAATATGTATTGTGTAACTTTTATGAGTAAATGAGTAAACCATAAATTTAACTGTTTATCATGGAATGATATAGAATGAAACACAATTCAAGACCAAAAAAAACTGTCCACAGCTTTCACAGTTCTCCTCATTGGAATGATAAGAATTATTTATTTACTTATTTGTAACAGGATTTTAATCCATAAATCATGAAGATTAGTTAAGTTTCAATGCAACAACACATTAATACTGTACATTTTTTATTTATGTTCAATGATTTTTTTTTGTTCTAAAAGAAATGATATACATATATATTATTCATTTAAAACAAAATAACACAAGAAAAAAAATTTGTTCTAAGAAATCAAAAAAAAAGTTTTTAAATTAAAAAAAAAAGGAAGAAAACTTACAAATAAAAATAATGAAATATTTTAAAGAAATTTTTTTGTGAAATGGTCAACTTTCAGAGAGAGAAAAAAGCAGCAGTTTCTTTTTTTTTTATTTTTAATTTGTCAAATCAAATGTAAACTATGTTAAATGACCTTAAATAACCCAAAAAATTAAAGCAATGTAGATCTTAATAATGAAAGAATAGAAAAAAAACTACAGAAAAACATGAAACATTCATAGTGCGCGCATTTTTTGATTTATGTCTAAGAGATAACCAACCAACCAATTAACTAAGTTGTTAGTTAACGCTCATGGAAATAAGGTCAAAATGTGTTATCTATTTATTTAAAATGGTCTCTAATTTTAAAACAAATATTAGTTATTTATCACATTAGATGAGTTCATAGGATTAATACAAGTAGGAATAGTGTTCAGCACAAGTAATGTACATTCCATTATACAATATTACAACATTGCATCGATAATAGTATTCGATTATAGATGTCTTCGAACCGTCGGTCGTATATCCTGGGTCAACTAAGGAAGCAATGCTGTCGTTAGGAAACGAGTACTATGTAAGGATGGCAGGTCAATAGATGAACTATTGAAACTTCATCAGATGAGGTGGTTGGGAGATGTGTTACGTATGGCCAATCGCCGACTGTTTTTAGGTGTAGGAGTAGGTTGAAAGAAAGCTAGGGGCGGCCAGACCAAAACATGGCAGAAAACCATGAGTCACTGACACGTGGACTAAGTCATGTTGGTAGATGTAGGCCACTTGGTTGGAGACCTTGAATGACATGGCTCAAAATCGTTTGCAATAACACAGGTGCATCCATTCTTTGTGTTCTCTCGAATTCTAATCTTCTGAATTCTTCAGCACCTGCATCTTTTTCTCTTTCTAAAGTTATTTCACTGATCTATACTTCTTGAATCATATCTTCGAATCCTAATCTTCTCCATTAACGTTGATTCTTCTACTATCTCCATCACCGTGGTATTTGAACTGACAGTTGCTTCTCTGTGCTAATGTGGTACGGCAACCTGTACTGACGTACTTACGTACGAAGTTCTGTGTTGTAACTGACGGACTGACTGACTGACTTAATGATCAATCACCTTTCAATGTGATTAGTAAACAAAGCGAAGAACTGTAAAGAATACCTAACAAAGAAACAAGAGGTTATTTCTGATTTTTATATTAAAGAAATTGTATGAGACGATAATGACACGCGTATTTATGGATGACTGGAAAAAAATAAAATTTCTTTAGTTCTATACCTCTGTTCAATGAAGATTTTATTCATGACTGTTGGGGACGTTAGATCCACAGATCTCACTTCATAAAAGTCCTAATTTCGGATTTTAGATTTTAGCACATGGGCTGATCAGTTAACCTTGAGATTACATTTCCCACCAGCAAACTGCTTGACTGTTATCGTTTGATGTATTATTTTAGTACGCTTTTTTGTCGCTCTCCCAAAGATGCCTCTATCATGAATAAATAAACTCGATTTGTTTGCCTGAACAACATCATATTTTCTGGGTCCTTTTAGAATGCACGTTCTACGTCTAGTCGAAGAATTCTTCCTTTACTTAGTGTGGCCTTGAAACGCTCCCATTAGAGTAGCCTATTGTATCACAGGATGATTTGTCTTCGCTCTCGTTTACCAACTAAGGTGAACTCGTAATAGCATTCAAGTAAATCAATTGACGAGCATGTGAGATCGACCAATACATCTTATTTTCCTTGAGATACACAATGTGTACTGATGAAAAATGCTAATTTTGATAGGTGTAATGAAAATATCAAATTGTTTTAAATCCAAGTGAAAAATATGTATATTTCTGTTGAAAGCAGAACTACTTCCTGCTTAGAAGTACGATTCTTCATGTTATTTACTTTCCTCTTATTTAAAAAAAATAACACCTATGTAAATGACTCTACATTAAATTATCTAGTGATGTATAAGAATTAAATTGTTTGTTTTATCTTATAGAAATAATTAACGAAATAAAACATCAAAACTAGAAAACATTTTCACGAAATGTCAACTATATAGAAGTAAAGAAAAAGTTAAAGCTACTTTTAATATTAACCCACAAATAAAAACATACAATTTAATTTGGATGATTGTTCTGATTTCTAGTTGATTATTATTTAAAGGTTGATAATAGGATTATTTCCCTAATAGCGAATTCCCAACTACGTAGCTAATTAACAATGTGGTATTTACAAGGTATGTATGGGTTATACATTCACTCCTATATGAAGTTATAAGTGTGGACTGGTAGTATGTCTGAAAACAACAACAACAACAAGACAGCTGGGTAATAGATCCAAGGCTGTCAGCAGACTTATTTAATTGAACTAGGTTCTAGAAGAATTTCACAAATTACTGTATTATTATTCACATGATTCTGGTAAGTAAAAGCTGATAAGAATGGTTTAAGTAATGATAACTTGTATGAGGTAATAATCAGTTAATTCTCAATCAATTAAAAATCACCAAGTCCAAATCAACCTATAACTATGAGTGTTCATTTAATCATATTATTTTAAGATTAATAAATCATGAGTTTATAAATTCTTAGCAGGATATATTTATTTAATAGATGTGATAAAAGCTGTGAAACAGCAGGGAGTCAAGCCTAAGTCACAAATGCTGCAAGGTTGCGTGATAACAGTACACTAACGGCACGCGCGTCGACGCCATCAGTCTCGCCACACACCATGATTCGTCAAACTCCTACGACGAGCATGAGAACTGACAAAGCCACATTCGTGACTATTTTTCTAACCCTTATCAGTCTGTCGAAATAAGCAACTCTCAAACACTCAGATATTACACACATACTCGTCGACTCACTCTCCCGCTTCTGTCCCCCAGCCTAAAATACTCAACTAACTCCATTCGGTACTGATCAAAACTGTCACTCATTATCTGACAACTCTTTCTTACAATTAACCTCAATTCTGTCTACAGAGCAAAGCTCATCCGAATCTCTCATACGACTCCTCAGTACAGCACTGATTGTCTACCCATCATCTTATTCCATGCGTTTGGTCTGTTTCTACTCCTCCTGAATGCTGCTTACCACTCCACATACACTTCGGATCGGTGGTGGTTCTATTCTCACTGAGATAATATCTCACATGCATTCGTGACTGCGTCTCACATCTCAAGATCTCGAGGGTGGTCAGGGTTAACTTAATAGTGATGAACCACTGACATTCACAAGTTCACCTACGGACATTCCCATGTATTCCAAAAGACAATACACAATCGGTCTGTATCTCTTTCCTCCTCTCTCATGGCTACAATAGTAATGGAAACATGCCGATTTCTGAGGACTACTTATTTTTACACTATATCATGTTATTGACATTTGAAGGATTTATGTGTTCACTGAAATAAACTCTTACGGAGGTGCTAATGAACGCTCTCATACAGTGAATGATAACCTTATTTCTTACAGAGACTGTGAGTGCTCGTTTCTCACAAAATCTGTAGTATCATACCCACTAAATAACCCGTCTCTCCACTCTCATCTGTTGACTTATTTCATAGTGACACCACTGTATCATATCAAAAGACTAGTAGTTATATTATTTTCTCAATCGGATTATGTCAATCGTAGTCTCGTTGAATAATATACTGATATCAACTATAGAATTGCTGAAAACCAAAGTGAGATAGATAGTCGGTTTTTTGCCTAATTTACTACTCTTTACCAGTTTATTCCTATAACCTAATATCTAATGGAAACTATGATGTTTGAAGTAACAGCTTTACAACTTTTTTCGTTTGCACTTAATCCTAAGTCGATTATGAGTTGTTGACTGCGTCAAATTATGAAATACACGGATTATGTAGAAACAACGTTTTTTTAAAAAGAAACTAATGTTTGAAATTTTTCGCAACACTCATTTTTATATGTTTGATTCGTTATTAAAGTACAAAATCGAGAATAGAGTTCATTTACGTTTATGTGATTAAAGTAAAAGTCGAAAACCATAGAAACATTCACCTTAATATGCGATCAGATTGAATAAACAAACAATAAATACAACTACAAGAGAAATAGAACACTATTAAAAAAACAGAAAGGCAACTTAACTAATACTCTGTCTATGATAATACTCTATAAATAAACAAATAAAAATGACTGAAAATAATAATAATAATCTAAATGGTGACAAGTTTAAATAAAATTGAATTTCTTATCTAAATCTCCTCAGGCGACACAACGACATTGCCTAAAAATGACCATGACAAAAATTGAGTTTACTAAAAAAATAAAAAAGAAAAAACTTACCTAGTTTACCAAAGAAAAATATTCATTTTCAAAACAGATTTCATCGAAATTTATAACACACGCCTAATTTGACGATTTAAAGATGATTGAAAATTCATTATTGGATTTAACAGTAATTAGTTAACTAAAGCTAATAGAAGAGTGTGTTTGGAATATGGAAGGAAGTACAAGATTAGTAATTTGATGAATTAGAAAATAATAGTTATCATAGAAAACTAAAATCAACTACAGAGCTAATGAAAAAATCAAGCAGAATCACAGTGAAGCTACCTTCTGTGAGTTGAGTGGTTTAGTTGTGAAAATACCAATGTTTTCTAAACAAATTCTTCAGTACAAAATTCAGAATGAATTTATCAATTATCGAGTTAGAGATTACTCAGTAGAGCTAATTCAAAACCTTGAATAGGCTCGAACTTGTAACCTGTAAGTCTGTTGATGAGAGCGATACTTCGGAAACACTGAGTTGAAATACACCGCTTCACAATCACAAAATCATACAATTCACAATACAAAGCATCAATCATTTAATGCTATAATTTCTTTATTCGCATGAATTATAACAATTTAACTTGATTCAAACACATACCAGATTGCATATTGTTCATGACTGACTGATTGACTGACTGACTGATAGTAGAGTACAACAAAACGCAATACTAAGTGAAAAATTGTAAGTGAACGAAGTTGAATGTAAACATAATATTATCCTATGTACAATGAGTGATGATAATTATCTCTGTACAAAACATATGTTACTTAGAAATAATTAATGATAATCATATTTAGTCGCATATATATACTATTTTTCTCTATAATTATCAATAATAGATAACAGGAACTAACTTCTTACAGTCGTGACATGTGAAAAGAAACATTATTAATAAATCAAACATGTTTAGGAAGAAACTAATTATTCCGTAAAATCAAATAGATAGTTAATGAAATTAATATCTGATCAATTAACCAAGTTCGTGAAATGTAAGTCGCTCTCATTGACTAACTATTTCCAGAGGCAGTTTCTAGGGTTTTGATGACAAGTCGTAAATAAGAGAGCTACTCATCAATAACATTTGAAAACAGTTGAGCGATATCATGGATTGACCGAGGTAAGAAGTGTACACCAATAGATACCAACTAAATAGTCCAAAAGTGAGGCACTCATTGAGAAACCTGACTGCCGATACCCAGTAGTGACTTGATAATTCACTGCTGAAAAGTCAGCCGTTTATGTCAAGCTAGTTTCCAATGATTGTTTAACTAAAGATAGTAACTGGTATTAACTATAATATATAGTCAAAACTAACTAACTGTTTATTCCAGTGATACAAGGTCGTGAATGTGTGTTGTAGAAGTCGTTATTAAGTAAAGACAAAGCAACTAATAAGTAATTAATTCATTTCTAATGGTTGTTTGAATCTTTCCATTGATATTCATGATTGTAATTGGTCAGTTTCTTTGGAATATGTACACCCAATGCGAATTGCTTCGATATTGCAACCAATACAAATGAATTAATCTTCACCTTAGAGCACAAGCGAGTACTTATGTAGACTCAACACCTGATTGATTAACACGAGAGCGTTTGAAGCAAAAAGCACTGGGTTCGAATACCGGGATAAACATCATCTCTAAGATGCAGGTATATTCAGACAATGAGTCCTAAATAGGATAAAACACACATTCTAGATTCCACTGCTAGACACTATGCACTTCTGCCAAAATATATTGATTAGTTTTATTGACTCATCACCTCAAGATAAAAACTATCTTTATAGACTTCGTAGGATATTTTAAATCTAGTAGGAAGAAGTAAATATATTGTTAGGCTATCAGATTTCAGTAAATCATATCAAGAACTGAATTTTTATCATGGATACGTTACATCAATAAGTTTAATTAGGTTTTATTTGTACTCTAAACTGTTAGCATAGTTAACTGATTAATGTTATAATTAGTAAATGTAGATGTCTGTTTAACATGTACTAATAAGTGAGTTTAGTTTTATTTCAGTAAAACTATTTATTTAACGTGATTACATTTTAACGGCATAGAAAAATGAAATCTTATTCAGTAATTACAATATCTGCCAAGCTATCAGCATAAAGAGTTAATCAAGTTGATTTTTAAAAAAGCGAAATATGAATATTAACATATCAAAATAAATCAAATGATGATCTGTGTCTAACTTAGAAGCACGTGAAATGACAGTAATTACTCAAAATCTTGAATTCATTTGAAAAAAATTATTTCTAAACGAATTCATGTTATATATTTGTAAGGATTTTTATGATTCACACTGTTAATATTAAGAACGGTTAACTGATCATTCACTTTTGTCATATTTGAATTTTGAAGTGACTACTCTGACATATTGCCGTGAAGCCAAACTTATTAGAAATCTGTATATTCCGTAAATGTTATTAGGTAACATTTTCAAGTGAATATGATTATCATTAGTACAGATAAAGTAGGAGACTGGGAGACCATTAAAGTAGCTGAGGAAAGAAAAGATACAATATGGTGATACCTGTCACCAGTTGCACGCAGCCTGGACAAAAGAGAATAGTTTCAGGGAAGATTCTGTCGTACTCTGGACACAGAGAAGAATTTGTCTCACAAGCATAAGGAGTTGTACTGATGCTGTCCAAAGAGCACTAATAAGATAGGAATTTCATGCACTTGGAATCATCAAAGCATCCTTCAAAACGAAGAAACAGTGGATTACAATGTGTATCATTTAAGGAAATATGCCCACCAATGAAAACTAAAAAATCGATCAAATTAAATTCTGTCAGAGGCTGCAGTCAATCATCGAGAAATGTCCAACAAAGGAATTGACCATTTAGATGGGAGAAATAAACGCCAGCAACAAGCGTAGGCGAAGACGGTGACAGTAACAGCAGCCTCTTTAGCAACAGTTATCAACATGCAGAAGGTTAAAAGCTAGATCTTCATATACAACGTAGCGAGTTTTAATCAAATCACATGTGACAGAGAAGCTTTGAAAGATGTTGAAACATTTATTTGGAACCCTCAAGGTCAAAGGAGATGAGGCAGGTCCAATAACATATTGCTTTAGCGAATGGAGGGAGACATGAAAAAAAATGAATAGCGATCAGGAGCAACTGAAAAGACGAGCTGAGAAAAGTCAGATGGAGAATCCTAGTCAACAGGCTATGCCTCTTGAGGGTGCGATGCGTAAGGAAGCAAGTAAAATCAACGATGATAAAATATCATCAATATAACGACAATAAAAACCAAGCTCATAAATATACTCATTCAGATGTCCGTTCTCTAATTTTGTGAGATAGAAATCAGCCAATTATGTTCCCTAGAGGAAAATCCATCGTTATTCCATTAGTTTGTCTACAATATGTGTGATTACAACAATGTTATCGTTCACTGAAAAATTCCAAATGTATTTATTGGAGACTAATACCGGGAATTTTAATAATCAATTGTTTTTCAAGTAGCTTTTGACATTCAAAACCAACAGTTTTAGTTAATGGTACACTAGTAGAGAAGATGGAAACATTTAAAAATACCACTCTATTTTCGTCTAAAATTCACATCTTCCATCATACATTGATCCCTTTGCTAAAGACCAGAATTCAAACAAACCATTACACAGTTCTATGGCATGGAGGATGGCACATACCTAAAACTGGATGAAGATGAAATCTTGACTTGTGAACTTTGCGTAAACCATAAAGTTGGGAGGCTTTCGATCCTATAGGTTTAAATGAATCATAATTTTACAAGGCTGACTAGTCAGTCAATTTTCTGCTTTCATATTCCGTACAAAAACGAAACGGTTTTACAGCGTTTCCAAGTTTTAGATGTTATCTAACTGAGATCAGTTTGCCTTTTGCATATTTGAGAAATCAATCATTACCTCTTAAGTTACCTTGATAAGTTTTATGTTTCTCATATAAATATATGTAAATAATTTACAGTGAAGAAATCTGTTAAAAATCCGATTGAAATCAGTATTTTTCATTGATATAAGTTGTGCTTATTTAAAACTATCTCATCAAATCTTGTCATTGACATCTGAAAAATCAGTTTCCTATTTTTAGTACATTAAATTTCATTCATGTGCTTTTGTCGCCTATTCGATAAACAGACAAAGACAAAGTATGTTAAAACTTGATATTAAACTTAGATAATAATTCAGTGAGTCATCTTATGTACATCCAGAGTAACTGTGTTTTTCTTATTCGATGCCATTTGATAAGAAATTGTAAAAATTAAATAAGATTTCAAATACAGCGCAATGGATGATATAGGAATGATACTTATCGTAAAATTCAAGAGTTCATTCATTCCAATGTGAGATGATCAGTTTGCATTATTGAATAAGTTAGTTCATAATTAGACCGAGGCAATCATTTAGTATGCTCTATAGTCTGTCTAACAGTCAGTTTATCAATCTTCTGTAACTGACACAGGACCTACAAGAAATGTGTATAAGTTCAAAACGACAAATAATATCAACAGAGCAAAAATATATGAATAAACTGAATAATAAAATCCCATGGCTTTTATGATTGTTAAGAAAAACGTTAACAATCGAGAATATATCTAGAAAATGAAAATTAATTAGAAGGATGAGATAACTTTGCATTTTAACACAGTATTGAATGCCTTACTAATCAGTTAAACATATTACACAATGTCTGATATCAAAGTCCCTACACTTCACTTCATACGGCGGTAAAAATCTTAGGCGATGAAATGCAAACAATATTCAAGCAACAATAATTATGAAATAAAACACGAATTCGAACTTGAAAATGATCCCGTTCATGAATTCTATTATCTACGGTCTTAAAAGAGGTTTTTCATTTATACTATATACATCATTAAAAATAGAGATGGATAATGAATAATATTGTACTCCAGGATGCACATTTTGTTCTATTCGGGACTCGTTAGCTGGAAGTACCTGCATCTCAGAGTTGATGTTTACTCCTAAACTCTAACCCAGTACACCTCACTTCAAACGTCATCAAGTTATTCACTTAGCTATTGATTTCAAATAGCCCCACACTATTGCAGAAGTCAGTGGCTATTCAAACTCATTAACTAAATGGATAACAGCACTGGCTTCAAAACTGGATAACAGATCAATCAGAAGATGAATACCTTACCATTAACTAGTAGATTACATTCATCAGTAGTGTTCCTTGATTTTTCAATGGTTCCATAACGTGAAAAAAGACCAACAACAACATATCACGTAAATAATATAAGTTATACAAAGTGATTAGTCGAGGACTACTTACTGTTTTGCATATTCTTCAATATCTGACTCTATCTCCTTGATTTGTTTCGATTTGATATCATCAGTCTGGTGAGTATTCATATTCACATTATTATCATTATTATTAGTGGTAGTAGTAGTAGTAGTAGTAGTAGTAGTATCATTTTTATCCTTACTATTAATAGTATTAATGATTGGAATAGTTTTCTCTTGACTATTTGTTAAAAGCAGTATTCGATCATTATCTTGACTAATTAATTGAATATTTTTTTGACATATATCACAAAGACTTGTTGAGTTATACATTGGCAGTTTTGATAATTCTAATAGATTTTCATTAAAATATGCTGAATTATCAGTAATAATTACAGATGGATTAGTCTTTTTATGAATATTTGTTGTCTTTGTAATAGTTGTATTAGTAGTATTAGTAGTAGTAGTAGTTATTGTAGGAATAGATGTTGTCATAACAGGCGTCATAATGTTTGCTTTCTTTTGGAATTCTGTAGAATTAACAGGGTTATGAGGTAATGATGCATCAGTGGCTTGATGCTTATTCCTATGTACAAATGTGTTATGAGTATCAATTTCATTATTATTATTCTGATTATTGTTATTTGTGTCATTACTATTCATACAGACAGAAATGCTTTTGGATTGATTGGAACTATCCGGTACAGAAATGGTCGAAGCTTTTTTATAATTTGAAATAAATGTATTTTTACTTTTATAACTGGAAATATCATCTGTCTTTATATTAAGATTATTATTATTATTGTTGTTTGACGAAGAACTCATTACACTCTCATAATGCTTATTATCCAATGGAAATTGTAACGTGAAACTATTCGATTCTTTACGTCTTGGTGTTGTTGTCATTCCTGTTACTGTTGGCGCAGCAGTAATTGAAGTAGCAGCTGTTGATGATGATGATGATGATGACGCTGATGTGGATGACGGTGTATTCGGTAAACAGTATCGGCAGAAATTTAAACAAAAATGTGATTGATGATAATGATGTTTAAAGTTGTTGTTGTTGTTCTTAGTGTTGTCTAAATGTTTTTTCTTTCGTCTATTTGGATTTCTAATGCATCTGGTGTATAAAGATGTTAAAAAACTATTTGTACCATTATTGTCGCTAGTAGTGTTCGTAGTCCATTTTCTTGATCCTAATGTAGATGATGACTTGGCAGTGGATGATTTGTATGTAGATGAAGTATTATCATTTGTATTATTGTGTGAAATGATTAAATTTGTTTGTCTGTAATCAGCTTCATTATTGTTACAACAACAACAAAAGAAGAAGAATGAATAGACAATTAATAAATTATTGATTTCAATAATATGAAGTGATAATTTAAACGGCGAACATTAATTTTAACCAATTTATCGTTTAAAAACAAAACTGGTAACAGTCTCTTAAACTACGCAGTTCGAAATTCTTCTCTAGAGAGATTTGACCGGCTTTTTAATTGAGCATGAGATGGATATCATGAGTTTCGGTGAATAATGTAACAGTGTGATGTTGTAAATGATGTGTCATTAGAAATAAGGACTCAACTGTGGTCGTAACTTAAGTCTGTCCGGAGCTCCGAACCCTAATCTTCAAAATTACTGCCAATACTACTACTACTACCTCTATCTAATACGGGATTTTAGCTTGTACAGATATACGAAGTTCTACGTTGTAGCTGAGTAACTAGCTTAAATCTCTGTTATAATCTTTAAGAGCTTACGTTGTTAATGAAAAAAAAGAAACTTTAGATGTCATATGAAAAATGACTTCATCCAAAAAAAAAATAATTTCTGAAACATTTTAAATTGGGCAACAAACTTATTTTACTGAATTGCTCTTGTGACAACAAATAGTCAGGTGATGATTAGTCGAGTAACTTTGATTAGATTATTATTGACTTTGATGGTAGTGGACTTGAAAAAAATGTTCAAATGAGTAGTTAACTAAATTAGATCAGTTGTTGGGTAATTTGATCAAAATGGAATGTTGTTGTCTTTATGTGTTTTTGGATATCTGTTGGGGAAATACTAATGACGTCGATGAAATATAGGCCTTATTTACTTCGTTCATGGTCTGTCTACTTAACACGTTTAAAAAAACAAGGTTAACAAACGTTGAAGTACGGAGTTCCCGGATGTTAACGTTTCATACATCGATTTCAAAAGATGGATAAAGAGCTGAAAATGCAATTCAAACACGCCTACTCAAAATATTATTCATTTTAATTGAAAGTGGATAAAGCCTAATGAAGCAAGGAGACAGATATATACACAAGCAGGCATGAGCTGAATAAGAGTTTGCTCATGCTAGACTTGCTGTTCACTTCAGGACTCGAACTCAGTACTGTTCACTTGAAATGCCATTGTGTTTTCCATACATTACCTTGGTCATTCATCTTGAATACTTTTGTTTTCTACGAATAGGACAAGATTTTCTCTAGATGAAATTTCTGATTATTGTTTACCGTGGCTTACCGCGATATTCTCTTTATTTTAGTTTTATGTGTATTCGTTGAGTGTTTGTTCATACTTAATTATTGGACATGTAAAGGTAGATTTAAATTCCCTATAGGATAATATTTATGATTATTCTAAATTTTGTTATTATTAATATTAATAGATACTGACATTTTTATTCCTAAATCTAAGTCTTGAGCGCGAACAAGATAAATATGTACTGAATTTTATAGTAAGATATGATTTATAGTTTTTGAAACCAATTCAAATTTTAACTGAAGTAAACATTGATGATGTGCTGCCAAAGAACCAAGACAGTTCTTCAATTCAAACCCAGTCTAACTGAGAGAACACTACAACCGTTAAAAATATCCATTTGATTTACGCAATTTCTTCATCGTAAATCTTTACGAAAACGGTTGTTACGGTCAAAAAAAAGAAAATCATGCTAAACTGATTCAGACATGTTGAAATAAGTTATCATGTGCTTAGAAAAACAGATTTAGATATGTAGCTCAAAGTTTATGCAACAATTCCAAACCAAGTTACAACGTGAGGGTGAAAATCAACTCTGGGATAATGGGTACTTATAACTAACGACTATTGAATAGGCTCCATTACTAGCTATTATTCATTTTGTGACGCTTAATTGTCCACAACTTAAGTATTCTTTCAAGCGAATTGTTGTTTTTTTTTCAAAATAAAACAAAACACATTCGATGAATAATGATTTTGTAAAACAAAGTTATCTCAAAACAATTTTTATCTATGCTTTAATCTTTCTAGTACTAAACTCTCAACTGTTTGAGTTAGTCAGGCATGATGATTTAGCATATTCTGTAAAATTGAAAAATTAGATTAAAAATCAATAAGTGGATTATAGCTACTGCTGGAAACTACAACGATACGTTTCATCCTGTCTGTTAGGTGAACCTGCGGCTCAGTATTCATGTTTACACCAGAACTCAAACCCTTGTACAGTTCGTTTCAAATGTTAAACAAATCATCTACTTAACTACTGATTCCATGTATCCCGCAAGGGTGAGATCATTAAAATCCTTAGAAATTAAAATTTTTTTTCCTAATTATAAGCTTTAATAAGATCAATAAATATGCTTGTGATGATTATGTTGTCCTAATTGTGACCTAAATTGTTGTGTTTCATTTTCACTCACAATAACCTAATTAAGAATGCAACTGTGGATTTTTTCTACAAAAACCAATTTTATGGGAAAAATCAATGATTTTAAACTCCTCTGGATAGAACACTTTAGAATTCTGAGTGAACACTGAAAAATATTTCTTACCAATAAGACAGACAACCATAGTTTCATTTGACTACGTCACTTGATTGAATGGCTCAAAGAAATAGAAGATATGCCTAGGTTATTAGAAAACTGATCAAAGATAGCCCTGAAGCTTTGCTCGTGTCTGCTGGAACGGCTTAGTAAACAATTATGAGGTTAGACGTAAGGTTTAAAGTAAAGAGTGATACATAGATCGATAAGATGGTGAGTGTTCATCAACTAAAATGGTGTGAAGCTGCATTAATACTATTCTTATTTAAACACATAAACATCATTACTATGGGGCACACAAAAAAATTAATATGCTTCATACAACAGAGATGAAATTGTGAAGCGATAGAGAATGGAAGGTGGGTATCATAAGAAAAAAGAAGCAAAAATAAATACAAATTAGTGTATGACAGTGAAAAAAGTTTGGCTAAGAGAAACACAACCATTAAGGATTTTTCTCTGTCCAAGAAGTTTAAGTAAATAATATGAAAAAAGTAAAAGTAAGTTATAGCAGGACAATCACTTGCTTGTATTTTGAGTCATGCTTGATAAAGTCTCAAGCCAGAGAGTTATGAAGGATCAACAGGTGTCAGTTATTTTCAGCGTCCTTTCATAACATGGGATCTTGTCATACACTACTAACCGGTCCACCACTTTTTTCAACCAACCACAGAGTCGGAAAATATTGCATGATTTAGAATTCGCTGCAGTACAAGTCGACGCCACAGGTATACGTGTTTGAAGATAACGACACAACATGCATTATCTTCACTGTGCTCGAATAAATGTCGCATTATTAAGATAGCGTTTTAAGTGAATGTTAGCAAACCTTGAGAGAAAATGATCAGATATACGGAGTAACTGAGAATGCTCATTAGCCTAGAGCAGAACTCCCCTCGTTGACGCGTCGTAGATCTTACCTTTTACAGACAAAACATCATGAAGGCTCGAAAGATAGCCCAAACTAGCTTCAGTCATTCCAGCCTTCACTATATGTGAATTAATTTCATTACTCACGCCACCACCAGCACTTACACTGCTACCCAGATACACAAACTTTTCAACTACTTGTATCTATGTTACTAACAATAGTGAGTGCAGCTTCAGTATCCTGCCAGTCTTGTAACAGTACGTTGCATCTAGAAGATGTGAAACGGTTGTCATACATATGCATATTGACTTACATCTGATCAAGTAGAGATTGTACGATTTGAGTATTACCACACAGTAAGACAATGTCATATGCAAACTCAAGGTCAAAATATCTTTCTCTCCTTAACAGATCTTGAAATTCCAAACAACTTTCAATCAACACCAAAATCACGATTTTCAATACAAATGTAAAGACAGTTCTACTGTATGGAGTGGAATCTAGGAGAAGTACCAAAGCCATCATCCAGAAGATACAAGTGTTTATTAACAGTTGTCTACGCAAAATACTTCGGATTCGTTGGCCAGACACCATCAGCAACAACTTAATGTGGGAGAGAACAAACCAGATTCCAGTGGAGGAGGAAATCAAGAAGAAGCGATGGGAGTGGATAGGACATACACTGCGAAAAGCACCTAACTGCGTCACAGGACAAGCCCTCACATGGAACCCTCAAGGTCAAAGGAAAAGAGGAAGGCCAAGGAACACATTACGTCGAGAAACGTGAAATATCTAATCAAACTATACAAAAACAGTTTGTTAATTTTTCATTTTACTATTTTAATTACAATCAGATGCTGAATGAATCTTAATAAATAACACTTCGTCAACAAACATTTATTTGTAGTACGTATCGTGAAAGCAAAGAGAAGTGGAGAAAACGATTGGGCACACTCAATAAGGCATAGCTAACTACTGCTCATAGTCAGACAAAAATAAGCCAGACAGGTGATAAGAGAAGTAACCAATGCACACACACTCAAATAAAAACAACCAAGGTTAAGAGCGAATAATGCACAAGGTCGAAATACGTGTGACTAACTCAATAGGAATGGATTGACAAAATAGTCCAAAGGCTGCGGACAAGTCTTGTGGACTTGACCTATCAGTGCACACTACAGTAAATTACGAACATGATTGACCTAGAAACCATTTAATTTTAGTGCAATAGCATACAGATGTCATGTTTACGAGGTCTTTATTTCATAATTGCCGACCTGTACAAAGTTATTGACTTATACCAATGAGCAATAAAGAACTAGAGTGAAATTTAATGTCAGGTCATATATATATAGTAGGAATCTAACCAAAGTTTTAAGAAATAAAATATCTGTCGATTGAAATCGATAAACTCCATTATCTAAAAAACATTTAAGTTGTGAAATAAGATTTTAGAATACTTTTTGTTATCTATCTTAGTTTGATACAAACACTGTTTAGTTTCATTTATTGGAATTGGACTGAACGTCAAAAAAGGAACCTAAATATCATTATTCTAAGTAGGAAAACTTAAATGAGATAACAGTTTTTTATATACGACAAGAGTAGATCAATTGTTGCCAAAGGCATTATTACCAAAACATTTCTGATCACAGTTGTCAAACAAAAATGTCATTAATTGAAGTCTGGAAAATAGTCAAAATTATACAGCTGACGCTTATTGTGAGTCATGAGAAATCATTGCTTATCTGAAAGCCATTGACAATGAACTTGAATGTTGATATTGTTTTCATTGAAAAATATACAAAACTGATAATACACTCTAGATAGTAGTAGTAGCCGTAGAGAAACATTGAAAAAAAACATAGCACGCACACACACAATAATTGTAATACATGTATTTCACTCATCTACATTCAGGAAAATACTGAATCAATTAACTCATAACACATTTAATTGAACAATATGTTAGTTTTAAAATCTACCTAGAAAATAACATTTTTTTTATTCACTTCTGAAAAATGACATAAACATAATCAAATTTTACCTTTGAACATCAAGTTCAGCGACACAACTTATAATCACATGTTAATTTATTCTTGGAAGACAATGTTAAACGTGTGATTTTATAAGGTTATCTTCGAAGCATCTATCTATATATATATGATCACTTGAGAAAAAATATTGTTAAATCATCCAAAAATACAGAATATTTTACTACATACATACAAATCTGTTTTTGATTGCTAATTTTAAATTAAACTATTCAAATTTTGAAAACTATTGATTTTTATTTCAGTTGGTAAAGAAAAAAAGTCAAGATTGAATATTCATGTAAGGAGAAGTATAAAATGCTTTGGGAAAGTAAGTACATTGGAAAAAGTGTGAATAATTTCCCACAAAACAGCATAAAGTTAATTTAAACTCTAGAAATAGTTTAATTATAAATAAAATCAGTTTATAAACTGGCAATATAAATAACTGCTTATTGTGTATCATACTATTTTATTTCCAACTTGGTCTTATGTTAGCAGCGATCCTGTTGCTTTTCAATCAGAGGTTGTAGTGTATGTACTAATATGTCTCAAGCCCACTAGGTTTGCCCCACCTTTTGGACAAACTAACTGACCTTGTGTCTCATCCAATTTTTTTGAACTTATCAATTATTCAATTAAAATCTTGATGAATTTTACCAGAATACGGTGTGTGCATTGTTTACTTCGATGATCACATATGCAGCTGATTTTTGTCTGATTATAAATAAGAATTAGTCATGCCTCATCACATCGAGTTAGTCCACTCGCCTACTCCACTTCACTTTTATCTTTTGGGATTCGCATTATTATCTGTCTACATGAATGACCGCTTGAAATAAACTCATCCAAATCAATACGTATTACTGTCGTCACACAAACGAGATTCGCCTAAGAATGACACATACAGAAAATGAAGGGGAAGATTTATTTCATAGAATTTTCTATCTCAGGTCACTACTACTAAATATTGGTTAAACCTCTTTTTGCTCTTATCTTATCCAAATTAGTCAATGTACATTTGTTGTCTTATCATCATCATCATCATCATCATCATCATCCTTATCATCTAATTTGTAGTAAATAAATAAACACACCAATAATTTCAAAAAGATAAACAAAATAAATCAACAATCATAAAATTGTGTAAAGTAAGTGAATAAAAAGAAAGAGGAAAGAAGAGGTCACAATGTGTAATATTTGTGAACATATGTGTAACACATGTATAAATTCTCAGGACAAAACTAATATTTATCATTAATCTTAGTTTTTTTGTTTAAGGTCAATTTCGATTTTTACAAACTAACCCTACCACTACTACTACTAATCTATTGATAAACATGAAAAAAGCAAACAGACTAATCTAAATGAAAGAAGAAAGAAGGAAAAAAGAATTGAACAGTTAAATCATAATGATAAATTCTATTAGTTTTATAATTATATAGTAGTATTCATGCATGAATACTGGTAATAATAATAATAATAATAATAATAATAATAATAATAATAATAACAATAATAATGTCTTAGTCTATAGGTTAATTATTAGAGAGAGAAAAGATTATAAATTGATAGATAATATATAATATAGTTATGATTATAGACAGAATATTTTAGAAACAATGAGACAGTCATGCATAAAAAAATAGATTTGCGATAGCTAAATAAATTGGAAAAGAAAGACGGAACTTTTGAAAGGGATTCTTTAAGTTGAATAAAAAAGATTTGTAATGTTTCAAATGAAGTGGATGGCTGGCAATGAAGTTCAGTCATACGGAGTATATCAGGTGGGCGGCCTATGCTCTATTGTGGGTAACAGGCGTAAGTAAAATCAGGTAATTATCCATTAGTGAAACTGTATAATGAGTTGGGCAATATCGTGAATCGAATGAACCGAGAAATATGGATGATTGAATATCTTACTCAGTGATCCATAGATAAGGTGATCGCTGAAATATCTGAAGGTTTGGGGGTTAGAACCTCTGTGGCGTTCTGGTTGTGTACTATCAAAATGTTTCACATTAGGACTACAACGAACCCTCAGATGATTAACGGGGTCTTTCCAGCAGAAGCTCTACTTGACAGGAAAATGAGAACACATTTCGATGTCATTCGTCCTACACCAGCTCTTGAGCCCCAACGAAACCTGTCGATGGAGAATCAGTTCAATTGGCTATTCACGGCAGGTCAAAAAGTACTTGTTATGGACTATCGTGGAAAACAACCTACATGGACAGCTGGTCGGATCTTGATAAAGAAAGGGAGTGTGATTTATGAGGTGGAATTTCAGTGGTATCATTTATCCAAATAATACATCGTAACAACCGCTAAGAAGTGCATTATTATGCAACTATCATCCACTGCTATCGATAACTTCTGTTTCGTTTCTCTTTAGGATTATTCTAGCCATAGTAAACGCATATCGATGAGAAAAATTACTATTCAGTGGTTCATCATTGTAAGATAGAAAGTTAGTCAACGTTGATGTAACTCAGTGATCCTGTCTATAGATTTAAAATACTGGTTGAATTTACCTGGAATTTCACAGGTTGAGATTGAAGACAAGTAGTTGTCTGTAACTTTTGATTATTTTGACTATATCAATTGAACAAACACAATCAAAATAATCATTCATTTAACAGAAAAAATAATTTTAGCAGTCAGTTGTATATATCTTAATCTGCGAGGTGATATTAAATCCAGGAATATGGATGCAGTACCTATTGCTTCAAACGCCATCTCGTTATAAGATGAAACATTTGTTCTGGATGCAACTATTCACCTCTGCTAATAGTGCTTATAACTTAAAGGTAATATCAAGGCATTCCGCACAAGATACACATATGCCAAATAAGACTGATCAGTTGCAGCCTCAAGCATCAATCAGAAGATTCAGACAACCAATACAAATGAATTAAACTTTGATAAATTTAGACATATCTTATTCAAATCTATTTTTAATTTTTATGTGTTGAATTAAAACATACATCAATAATATATCTTCGTGAGCAGCCATTACTCAGGCGTACTATATCATCGTATTTCGTCTATCATCCGATTAACATCCCAAATGTTGCTTAAGATAAACAAAACTTTCGCCACTTAAATGATCAATCTCTAACTAATAGAGTATCCCACAGATAAGCAGCAACGTTTCAGAAATGTAATAACAAAACGTTGCACGAATAATTCAATTAGTACAATAAAGAACATATATCTTCCGAAATAAATCAAATTGACAATTGATAATAATTCTTGTTAATTTGATCAATTTAGGAAATAGGGAGGCTTGTTTTAATTAGCTAGAAAAAATTTGAATAACTTGTCTGAAATATTGAACACTTTTTTTTTAACTGATATAAGCAATTTTAGTCTAAATTTGAAAAATAAAGCATTTACTATAAATTTTAATTTAAAAATCTAGACAATAGAAACATGTTAGTTATCGATGGTGACGTAAAAACAACACACTCAGGAAAATGTCTTTTCTTGTTAACTGATTAAATTACAGTGTTATCATAGGATTATTAGTATTTTTCTCAATACCTTTGGTTTCTGATTTTTTTTGCTTGTATTATATTACATCGCAACTACATAATGTTGATAGAAAATGATACCTATAAAACTACTTGGGAAATATTCCCACCAAGAATAGAGAAGGATGTTTTATATATACATATATATGTATATGGATTTTTTTCCCACACGAATAGATGTACAATTGAACATTTTGAAAAAAAACTTTAATTCATTACATACAACTCATAAGATTCATAGGTTATTATTAAATTTAAACAAATCTTTAATAAATTTAGGCGGTCTCTTTCAAAGTAGGCAATTTTCATAAGAATATTTATACTTATAACATGAGCTCATTTTAACAGTTATACATGATGATCATTTTAGTTTAAATAATAAACATTTCATTCTATAAACGGTTACATCATTTAAGTCCAAATAAATGAACAGTTTTTTGCAAATATTTGTTCATTTTTTTTCTAGTATACATATTTTGTCAAACACAAATTTATGAGTTAGATGAAAAAAGAAATGAAATGTTTTGTTTCTAAATATATAAAGAATTACAAAAAAAAACTTTACTAACTGCTTTGTATATTGATAATCAAAAACTGAATTCATGAAACATAACGCTACTAAAAACATTAGTTAATGACCAGAGTTTTCTTTTTGTCTAATGACGTAATAAACTGGTGTAAATTTATTTATTTATCTTAACGAAATGGTACAAATTATGTCAGTTTACGTGTTATTGAGGAAAAAGACACATCACTAAAAGTCTTTGCATTAGAAACTATACAAAACAAAAACGTTTCAAAAAAGATGATGTCATAATATGTTGATGAAATATTGTTTAAATAGACTGCCATTTGTTGTCATTAGTTACGTAAATGGAAGTATGTATACATTTAAAAATTATAACCTGCATCTATCTGTTCACTAGTTCAATGTTAAAACTGTATTTTTAAAAAATATATATAGATACAAAAGACTTAGTAACTATTTGTCAGTTTTACGAGGTTAAAATCATTAGAGATAAATAGTGCTATTATTATTAGGCAATATATGATTTTCAATATTTTATATCTGATTTGGTCAGTCATTCTTTCATTCAATACAGTCAACCTTGGGGGTCAGTAGCTAAATTCCTATCGGTTTGCGACCTTCTAGCTTCTCTCTTTTCTACTTTTGAGTATGGAAGTAAGCAGAGAGCCTGTAAGTATACGATTATTTCAAACAGACATCTTTTATGACAAGACCACATAACATTACGAATTAAGAAATAACTATAAATAAACAAACCAAAAGGTAACTGTGCATAAGAGAGACAACAAATAAATTGGCAGACCGATACACACAATTACGAGGTAGGACTTCGTATGCACATACATCAGTTCAAGTTGACATACTACATTAGAGCACTGAGACGCAATCATCAATTCGAATCCCATAATGGTAGAGGTAGTAGAAATATTCAAGGAAAGATTAGGGTTAGAAGTTGTTATTCTAGGAGTAAAATCCAGTGAAACAAATTTAAGAAGAAAAAGACAAAAGTCATGAGGAAGTCAGAGGGTCATATTCTGAGAGAACACAGAGAATGAATGCACCTGTACCACTGCAAATGATTTTGATCCATGTCATTCAAAGTCTCTAACTATCAATTATTATCATTTAACGGACCACAACCAGTTAGACTACACCTACCTAACATGACTGATTAGAAATGTAAATCATTATCAAATTAGTGAAATAGGATTTTGTGATAAAAAGAATGAATGTACATAGTAATTTGGCAGTCACCATCTTTTTAATCATCAGTTTTTTCCAAGACATTCTACATAAAGATTCAAGTGTTAATAGGAAAGAATGAATAAGTATGGAGTTTTCGAAAGACAGTAACAAAAAACTGAGCTCACAATACATTGGATAGGCAACAATCATCAAATTATACTAAGTGAAAAAAATTAGAAAATCGTTTAAGCACAATTACATGAATTATGCTTCAACAGCTATAAAACAGCATTGAATACAGTAAGCTGATTTTGCACAACTAAAAAATTGATTTTTATACCATACATTATATGGAAATGAACAATCTATTTGTGGACATGTAATTAATGGAGTTCTCAACTAAGATCAGAACATCGCTTCAATACTTCATCTTTTTTTATGATCTAACATAAAATGTTATTTAACGATGACAACCATAACATATAAATATATATATGACATACTCATCGGAGTCATCCATACTCAATATACTAATTTGTAATTTGTGAGTTTTGAGGTAATTTTAGTGAGAGATTTTTCCTAACTTGCAGAATCATCTAAATCGAAAATTATACAATAAAAATAGGAATATTAGTATTGCACAGCATTATTTTAAAAACATATATGTTTGTGTTCAAAAGACAAACCAAAGAACACTTAAAAGAAGTCTCGCATAACCTTCACTTTGCAAGCGCATGTAAAATGTTAGGATATTTTCTCTAAGCAGGAAGACTTAGAGTTTCATGTGTGTATAGAGGAATAAATAAAATAGTATGGTCTGATGTGGTGTGATGTGATATGATTACTTCATATAGTCTGTTAATCGAATTGGTTTAATTTCGTTAAACTGCAAAATTTCCATAATGGATTAATAGTGTTTTTTTACTTTACTCTTAATCACGTTATAAAAAAAATACAATGGTATAGTTTTTCAGAAATATGTAACCTTTAAACGCATATATATATATATATATATATATATATGTTTGACATTTATGTTAGCACTACTTTCTCTCGCTATCTAGGGCAACAATATACCACCTAAACATTGAAGTTATTTGTGCAATTTATCAGAAACCAAAAAAACAAAACAAATTATAAAACAATTTCCAGCAAGTATATCAAATGAAACTCAAGGAATTCACTTGATTTTTATTCAAAGAATAAAAATTTATCATCAATTTAAATAGTCGTCGCCTATTGACTATTATTAATTAGATTATGTTTATATGATGATACAGTTACATTCTAATAAATGGATAAGTTTTATTCATTTAAACGAGAAAAAAATAAGAAGCCAGCATGTGCAATACACGTAGGATACGATTACAATTGAAACATAAACAATCAATCAAGAATATTAAGTTTATTAGTTATCATATGGATATTATTAGTGAAGGAATTAAATTTTCATGATCGTTTTTAATAGTTAGATAAAATCTTGTTCATTAGGCTTATTTATTGTATAACTGACAGTGCATAATATTGTTATGTTCGTCATTTGGTATGCTTAAAACTATTACGACGACCCAGTGACATGGTAGGCTACTCTGATCCGTCACCTCAAACTAACTAGCAAAAAAGTCTTGATATAGCGTAGAAAGTCTATTCTACAAACACCCAGCAAGCACAATGATGTCAAGCACACAAATCGTGTTTATTTATACATCATAGAAACGTCCTTGGGAGAGTCACAAAAATAGCATACTAAAATAGTACAGCAACCAATCACAGCCAAGGATTTTCCTGGCAGGAAACGTGATCTTAAGGTCAAGTGATCAGCCTATGAATAAAATCCAAAATTAAGGCCTTTATCATGTGAGTTCGGGGGATCTAACGTCCCCAACATATATATATATATATATATATATATATATATATATGTTGCTCATAAGATAAAAACCAAACAACAATTCATTTACTTAACGAACTGTTACAGATATTTACTTCAAACTAGTAAAATTTCAAAGAGGTCTAAAAAATATCTGTTGATTACTTTACTTTTAATGCATGTCGAACAAATGTTTACCAATTAGATGTAAACTCTATTAGAACAGTTTATAGTCCTAACGTTAGCACTGAATACCTAGGAATTTGCAAATATGATTAATTTAATAAAAATCCTTTGGTAATTGTAAGTCAATGAAAAAACAATTTAATTTCACTCTGTTCGGATAAACACGAAGGAAAATTGAATCACTGAATACTTTCTTAGTTACATAATCTTTAGTGTCAGTACATAATATTTACAAAAAATCAAAACACAAGAATCACAAGACCACAAAATTTTGATAAATAAAATAATTAGTTTTGAAAATCATTAAAAAAAAATTCAATATATTTCCATGAAAAAAATTAAAAGACAAAAACAAATTGATGAAAAACAACGACTGAATCACCGATCATTGAAAAAGACAAACTGAACACGATGGTTACACACAGAATTCACTGAATCCTTTGAACTTGAAAAAACGTGACAATAACAATCGTGTATGTTATTTTATTTTCCAAGATATATTTTGTCGTATTTAGAAGCAATGTGACGTAATGCACCACAATCTCACGGGGAGTTTGACAAATGTTTGTCAACCAAATGAATAAATCAATGAATTCATTTTGATAAAATCAAATCAAAGCGTAACGATAGTAATAGTGATGCAAATGATGTTACTACTATTACTACTACTAGCAATAATACTAATAATAATCATAACAGTAATAATAATGCCAATAATAAGAATAACAGGAAAATTTCAAAAAGTCACTAGTAGCTAACACATTCGAAATCACGAACCGATCAATGTTAGACCAGTATCAGAAGCACTAGAAGCACTGGATGGCTGTTTCGTCCGGATAAGCGACTAATCAGCAGTGCGCATCCACGGATCATGCGCCTCGTAGGATTCGGACCCAGGACCTTCGGTCTTGCGCGTGAACGCCTAACCTCTGGACCACTGAGCCTGTATCTAAAGGTGTTCATGTCTAACTTCGACCAATTCACAGACTTGCGCAACCTCGCACACTGCCTTCGGTAGCTATTGACTACACCGAAACAGATTGAACTTCACCGGTCGCGACTTCTCATTGGCTAAAGTCTAAGGTACACTAGCACGTACAAGCAGGAGATATTAGTTTCACTTCTGTCTTCATTTGGGTTTTTTCAATATACAGTAGAATTTATTTTAATGAATGTATGAAAATATATGTGAGACCATTCAAAGCACTTATTTCATGGATGGAGTATATGGTTTACATCAACTGTGAGATTAAATTTTTCTTTCTTGCCTGGTAGCAGAATATAAGTTTTGAAAAGCGTGTCATAAGTAAACATTGAGGTAGAGAGTTTTTTCTTTTCGGAACAAAGAATCGTACCGTTAAAAAAATGCTAAACTCATCTACAAGTAACGCTTTTCAACGACCACAATCTGATGCTAGCTAATAACGTTAACACAACCTGAAATGTCATCTAATACAATTTAAGAAAACATTCAAATAACAAACTGATCTTGATTACAGATAACCTCAACAAACCAAAAAAAATCACTGATTAGCCATTTCAACAAAAACACCTTAGTTTTACATTTAACTAACACTAAGAAATTCTCCTAATAAAATAAACAAAAAGATAATAGTATTTTGTTATGTAAATTAGAACAAATACTACATTATTAATTTTATTGAACAGAAAGAATACCGTTTTGACAACGAATTCATTTGTAAATATACTACTACTATGGAAAAATGTCAAAAACGAGTACAATGTACACTGCCGATGGTTTAGTAGTTGTTTATAACCTAGATTTATTCCTTATTATACAATTTTTAAGAAAAAAAACCATTTAAATTTTCGCTTACTTTTTTTTGGAAAATTCTGACAATTTTTATTTACAACTGATATATTTATATATGTACATATATAAAATAAACTGTTTAAATACATTCCTATTGCAACATAAAAAAGAGGCAACAAATAAAAGATGAAATTAAAACTATTAAAAGGAGTAGAAAGTGAAATTTAATAAGATTTTGGTTAGATGGATTGAATATTATGCAGTTGAAATGTCAAGGAATTATGACATTTGATACATAGTGTAACATGCTAAGATTTATTTTAAACAGGTTCCCTTAAGATTTCCAATTGTTCATTATTTTCATCGTTTTAGAAGGATGTTCATGTCATTATTTCATATGAATCAGTCTAATCTCTCGTAGTTTTATTAAAACAACATCTTACTTGTTTATTTATTTATTTAAAAACATTTACTTTGATAAAAATGGACACTAAAATATAAATGTGCACCACAGAAATAACTGAAATCGGGGGTGGACTAGGGAACTACTAGAGTGCCGAAACCAAAGCAAATGGATTTCCCTAAGGAACCACTCATCGACCCTTTCACCCAGAAAGCTGGTCTACAAAGCACTGAGGCAAAGTAAAGAAACTCTGTCACACAGTAAACAGTCACCGACAACAGATTCATAGGCCATTCAGCCTTATGACTTACTAAGTAAGATGATAATAGGTATAAGTTGAAACTACTTAAATTATCAGTTTCAGTTCAAATACTATCGCACATATATAAGGAAGTCAACAACTGAGCAATATTCAACTATTCATACTCTTCACCTAATTCACTGTTTTTGTTTTATTTAATTCTCGAAAATATTTTTTCTTCTTCCGGTTAATTTTCTAGTATGTGTTTGAATATACAAAAAGGCAGTGAAGTGAAACGATATATATATTTCTTTTTAATATATCAGATTCATTATTGTTTTTTTGTTTGTGTCTATGGTTTTCTATGGAAAAAAACAAAACAGGTCATCGAATTGGGCTTATTGTGACTTGAGGAAATTTGCTTTTATTTAAGTCACACACAACGAAGAAAGAAATCTAATTATTACTTCAAACTATAGAAATAATTGGACTGTATATATATATATATATATATATATATATATATATATATATATAGAGAGAGAGAGAGAGAGAGAGAGAGAGGTAACATGCAAAAACATTTATTCATTGTAATGAAACTAAGAATCATAAAAAGACTATTTTATTGTGTCAAGATATACAGATTACCTGCAGTGAATTTATCATTAAGAGAAAGAAAATTTTAAAAAAAAATAATAGTCAAATGTCTTAACAGTGAATGGGGCGACTGGGAAAAATTATAACTAACTATAAACTACCCCTTCGCTGTGATCTACACGAAACTTTATATTGATTTTTGGAAATAGTAATTATTGACAATGAAAGAGATTATAAAAAAAACCACTTTAGTTTTTTTAGTCTGTTTTGTTTTAAACGGCTGCTATCAGTAGAAAACCGGAAAGCAAACTCAATCGGTCTAAAGATTAAATTACATGTCGTAGCTAGTCCTTATTCATTAAACTACTTAGTTGGTATCAAGTAGTCTACAATTTCAACTTTATTCAGTTTGTAAAATGGTCTAGCAATTATTCAGTGATATTGATTATAAATGCATCACTTATAAGAATATAGCATCCGCAAATAATGAGCAAAGTGAACAGTAGATAAATATTTTCATAAGATTAACACTTTCAATCAAGATTATCATGAAACTGTTATTGCTAAAGACACATCGTAAATATTTTCATGCATAAAACCAAAATTTCCTCAGCATTATTACCGAGTTTGTATCTCTGTCTTACTAGATTATAGAAGCAATGCGCACAAAACTAATCAAAATCAGTCTAAAACAGAAATAACAAATACAAATGAATTAAGCTTCACTTGATCACAAAAGCCGATATCTGTATGGACTCTGTAGCCAAGTCTATAACGCGATGATATTTGAAGTGAACAACACTGGGTTCAAGTCGTGGAATGAAGATCAGTTTGAGATACAGTTAAATCTGACTGACAAGTCCCAGATGAGACGAAACCTGAATGTCGGATTCCTGTGGTAGCCAACATCTATCTCTGTTAATCATAACTGGCTTAGTATTTTAATATAAGCTATAAATTTAAGCGTTTGTGAAGAAGTGTTGATTAAAGATGTAAAATATATAGACTGAACAATAATATACTAGATAGGAAAGTTGTATTTGTGATATGACAAATATTTTTTTGAAAAATCTTAGACCATATCGCAAAACGAAACGTTAAATTTGCTAAAACTTCAATCACTGATAGTCAGATTTATAATTTTCCTATCTAAAATCTAACATTTACTCAACGCTCTACTACTGTGATATGATTTAATCGAATTCGGAAGAAAATTCCCATAGAACAATAATATGTTGATAAAATCAATACTTACTGTAGTGATTCTAGATAACAGAGATCTTTACAGTGTTAAGTAAATTTTATGTGACTATGTCATATTGATAAACATATATTTGTAGACAATATATAGCTTTAGTGGGCTAAACATTAGGATGATTACTGAATAATAACTTCAAGCCGTATTTTATGATGTAATGTTGATGAGACCTTCTAACCTATGAATAGCAGAAGCAGAACAGTGAATCATCGATATCAGTTTACTGTAAATAAATTAGGTATAAACTCAACGGGTTGGAAGTGAAATTTCATAGGAGAAAACGCACTCATATCAGTCTACTCCGGACATATGTGGATCAACAGTAATCCTAAACATCAAAGATAGATAAACCCAAACCTTTGTTTATATGTACGCTTATATATGATTAGTTTCCGGCATTTTGAAAGAATGAAAGATGTATAACTCAAATCGATATACATTCACTAATTAAAAGTTAACTAACAATTTAATAAAAATTTATCTTTTAATTAAAGTTAATTAGATTCCAGTATTTAAAAACAATTTAGATTGACTCAGACTGATAATTTCATTTTTCTGATTAAAATGTATGCTCATATGAGTAATTGAAAGTCACTATTATATTTCAATACAAACCTTGATAAATATTGATTTTTCAAACAAATAACTGGATTTATCTGTTGGTTGGTAAACTACTCGAGTGCCCTAACCAAAGTAAGTGGATTTCTTAGAAAGCAATTCATCGAGCCCCTTCACGCAAAAATCTAGTCCAAAAGGCAGTGGAGCAACGTAAGGAGATGCAGTCCCATGGAAGTTAGCGGCCTTCATTAAATTTATACGCTACTTAATCTATCGGGATCCTGAAGCCTATGTGTATATAGCTTTGAAATTAGGGTTTTCCAACTTCTCTAGGTGCTAGCGTCATGACCATACACCCGGCTTATGCACAAAGCACTTACTTCTCATCTTCTCAACCTACCCCCTGCGTCGAGTAGGTTGTGAGTAGAATATCCCTGACAATGATCACATAAGCATAACCATATGAGGGCATTTCAAGAGGAAAATGAAACTCTCCCTGCTCCTGGCCGTACTGAGACATTCGAGGGATTTTTATCAACTTATACTGGAAAATAAAGTCAGACTAATTTTATTATTACAATCTACATTTAAGATTGATATAAAACTAATTATGTAATGATTGGAATGAGTAAATAAAAATGAAGTTTTAGGATTATCTTGTGGGTAAATGGGGTCTTGAAAGATGTTTGAAACTGTCATACTTCACATCACAGTTCAGTGATTTCTGATTTTTCGACCATTGTTTTACCGAAGCCACTTCTTATCTTGTAAACTGAGGTACTCAGTAATTTTTACAAACGTCTTGTAGTAATAGTGATCATGTACTCACAAGTTATTAACTGACACACGTAATTCCAGGAGCTCTATTGAAATGCCGTGATCACTGGAACTCAACCAAATCGAGCGTGGTATTGTTATCCACCGAACGCAACGTAAGATGGTCACGCAATATCGCAATAGGATTAAAATCGGACATATACACCATCCGGTGCCGGTTCGGTATTCAACAGATTAAAACGTTCGCCATGGGACCAAGGACTTTGAGTCCAGTCGTTGATGGTTTTATGAGTACCCATTACTGCAACAAGTTTACCTTGAATAACAAAAACTTGGTTATAAATTGGAAACTCATTTGGTGTACTATCAAAGTCATTTGTTATGCAAAGTTTTTACATTGATTGCTTAATTTAATTAAGCTGAAATTAACAGTCTGAGAATTAGTTATTTGAGTTGAGATAATAATAATAATGATAGGTATAATTACTAGAAATGGAGAGATTGAATGCTGATCGATTAATTTGGAATTTAACTATTTGGTCACATGTCATGGATGTGCACTTCTAAGAAAGGAGTCCAAAATAAAGTCCGAAACAGCCGTCCTGTCCCTTCAGAATTTTAATGAGTATCTAACTTACATTGGTTCAGGATTTTATTGAAACAAAGAATAGTTTGAAAGAGATATGTATGAAATTAGGTGAAGCTGAGTGTCCAATCACTTCTAAGACTAAAGGTAGAATTTAGTTCTCATGTGTATTTTTCTTATGTTAACAATGTAAGATTCAAAGTTAAATCCAATCAAAGACAATGCAATGTGTGTAATTTTATTTCGAGCACACAGGGCTTGTCCCAGACTTTGGACAAATTAACTAATCCATTCTTCTCGATTTATTATTCACTCGCCTTTCGACCTAATCAATTATTCGCTCAATTCCTTGATTGTTTTTACACGAGTAGGTGTGCCGCTTACTATGCTTATCGCATGTCTGGTTTATTTTTTTCTAACTATATCCCATCACATTGAGCTAGATTTCTTGCCTTCCCCACTTGACTTCGCTTTGTCTCAACGCTAACAATTTTCATGTCTATCTGTCTTAATGAATGCATGAAATAAATTTATCCACAAAACCGCATTTGGCTTTTATCATCGCCCTCACACAAACGGGATTCGTCTAAGTATGATAAATGGAAACCAAAGGGAAGATTTATTTGATAGTATATCTAATTAATTGTTCATAAATATCGGAGTCAGATCAAGGGTCGCTAAAAGTGGTGAACCCTACAACGAATTCAACACAGTCAACCACTAAAACGTAAATACAATAAAAGCATCATTTACACGATAACAATTTTCGTTAATAACCAGAAGTATTTGCATCAAACATTTGAGAATAATGATCGTCTGATTATTGATTGAAGACACAAAATTTAGCAACCTTCTTTCACCCAAAGCTGAAGCATTAATCTAATCGAAACTATCTGAAAAGTGCTTAAAAAATACAAATACATCACCATCTATAGGGAGCAAAAAATATAACTGTTGCATTTTTATTATTTTTTTTTTTGCTAAAATAAAAAAAATAAGACAATCAATAACGATTGTAATTAACCATAAGAGGATACACCGAAAAAGAAAACAAGGAGAAAAAATAAATGTAATTTCAGTATCTTTCATTGAGGTCATACAAATGGTAATACAAAGATGTATAGCTAGCTGCTAAACAACCAAAATGTTTCACACACATAGATAAATCAATAAGTCCAAAGTTAAAAGTGTTATTTTCAAAAAAAAAGCGAATAAAACAAAAGTATGAAACACTAAGACTAGCAGCAGCAGCAGCAGCAGAAGCAGAATAAGCATAAGTGAAATGATCAACACAATGTGTGTGTTTTTTTTACATACAATGGTGTTGTTCTCTCTTTCAGTGATTATTTCTATACATATATTAATTATTACTATAATGATATGACTGTAAGTGGGATTTCTCTTGCAAAATGTAATTGAGCGTAAAAAACATAATAGAACGATTAAAATAACTCTAATTATTACAGAATATAACATTTTAGTATAGTACAATGAATATTGAATGACCCACTACAAATATGTATTGTAAGGTAGACAATATTAAGTTCTGTTAAGAATAAACCATTCAGCAATAATAATAATAACCGATCTAAATTTAGGTTTAAATCAACCAAGTTCGGATCGAAATATGACAGTAGAAAAGTATTTTGTTCTATTGAGGAGTTTTAAGTTAACGCAATGTATATAAGGCTTTTTAGATGTTAGTTAATTTTCATTTAACGTACAGTTAACTGTTTCAGTCGGTTGAACAACTATATTCATCACTGAATAAAGTTTGACATTTTACACTTCATTTAACTCTATCTTGTAACAAAATAGTTGTAAAAGGATGCTTTTTTTCACTGAAAAAGAACTTTTCAACTTAATGAAATCCTCATATGATAACTTACAAGTGTGGTGTTTTACTATATACTAATTTTTTAGAGTTTAATAAAAATAAAATATCTACTGGCGTTTGCAAACAATTTTTTGCTCATTTTCTGTGTGTCCTGCATATAATATCAGAGATTTCTATGAGAACTTAATCCCAACTATTTAAAGCTACCCACATAAGTCATCCACTCATATAACACTAATGTTTTCCATAACATCCAGACGGGAAAAAATAAAATGAAAGATGGGGCTTGAAAGTAAATTCTCAGTGGAAATTGTGCTTTCATTTTAACGCAGTTTGAAAGCACTCAATAAATGGAGAAATTTCATGACATGTTAGATACGGCACACATATTGAACATCGAAATATGGGGGAAATAAAAACTCACGTACATGTTAGACAAGGAGGAGTAACATTGACACTGAACTTAGAATGATGAAAATAATTTTATGCAATATAGAAATTAACTGACAAATACAGTAGTGTACATTTAATTAAAAATATCCAGGAATGTTTTAATATGTTATCAAATATAATAAGCTCAACATTGATACGAAGATATGAAAATGTCATCATATCATCTACAGTAAACCATTAAAATAAACTTCAGAATTCAGAAGCATTTTATAACAGTCCTTTTTTTTCTCAAGAAATTCACAATATCGTGTTATGAAAAACGTACAACTAATTTAAAGAATACCTCAGTAAACAAGAACAAATTCAGAATCAACTGTACAATGCTTATATCATATAATACTTTGTGAATAAAATCATGTATAACACCATATGAAGTAGTCCTAAACTACAGTAGCTGTAAGTTATGACACTTTTTATTAACTGATTATAATCGAAATTCTGAATAGAACAAAAAGTAAAAATAACAGACCGAGGACTGTTCATACAACCGCATAAAACTGCATTAGCCTAATTTCATAATTACCACTGTGAAACATTAAAATTCCACTTGATAATCAGTGAAACTAATTTGTTATTGATTAAATTGAAATAGTAATAGCTATCAAAATAACTCAAACTATTCAATCCTAATTGGTACCATAAATCGGAAACAGTTGAATTGTTCATTGAATGTTTTTTTTCGAAACAATGTTGTATGCGACTGATACTATTGATTTCAGCAACTGATTGTGTATAAAAGAATTGACTAGTGACTTGATAAGAGATTAATTTCGCTCTGTCAAATAATGCATCTATCTCACTTGAACAATACTGAGCCTTCCATCAGACAACAAGCAATATTGTCATCAAACTTGTCACATATAATATAATAGTGAAAATGAAATCTGTCAAAAATGTGTTTCTCTCTCTTTACAATTTATTACTGCATGAAAACTAAAATTCTCAAAAATGAAGAACTACTTCCGGACAATTGACAGGAAAGTCAATCATTGATCAAATGACTATTCGTCTTTTTGTTGTGAATAAAAAAAATACCAGAAAAATGAAATTTATGCAAAAGAAAGGAAAAAAACTTGATTTCATTGAAAACACATTTTCTACGAGGCATATAGTTAACATCCCATTTTAACCCTTAAAAAATCTCTACTAACTGAAGTATATATCTGTCACTTTAAATAAGAATAATAGTTTTCATACGGAATATCAAATATGCTGTTCATTGTACATGTTTTTCCAGTTCTAGATTGTGAAAACTAATTTTGAACTATGATGGGACTATAATTTATGGATCTTCAAAGTAACCCTTTTAGAAAGCTTGCTTGTTTTACCGCGGTCTAAAGAGGGCTATAATTTCAGTGTGAAGAATTAGAATTGACATTTAGAGTTACAAGTTAGGATTACGAATCAGAGTTAAGGTTTTCACTGCAAGCTTACTCCTTCTATCAAGTCAAAACGTTGTTTAGTCATTTGCATAAATGAATTCTGCGCCAAAATACAAGACTTGCTGTTTGGATTCGTTTATAAATTATAGTCTCACTGGATCATATATATTTAAAAAAGATATTTTTATTAGGTAATAAATAGTTCATCTTATGAAACTTTGTTAATCAGATAAAAAGTAAAATTCTTTTTTTCAAAATTAACGTAGATTTTATGATTAGTGAAGTAGAAGCAGTACATTTAACTGAAGTACTAGTTCTTTTTATTATCATTCAGATTTTGCATGAATTAAGTAAATGAAAGTGATTATCAAGTAGTCAATAATAAAAATAATGATTTGTAATAATTTCATTAATTTGTGAGTATGTAAACTCTTAATCTACCAGTTACAATTTTTTTACTTTTTAAGATTTTTGTCATTTCACACTTGCATCATTGTGGATTATTATCGATTGGTTTTATCATTAACTGTAAGCAAGGGTATAAAACAGGTAAAATCTGTTCCTACCAGTTATTAGTTTCGAATTCCTTAAGTTCATATCTGCATCATCGCTCAGTCAGTTAAGTACAAGGTGGGAATTCATACGTAGGCATATCAGTTCAGGTTACCACACTACATTAGCACAGAGAGATGGAACTGGCAATTGAAATCCTTGAGTAGTAGAGCAAGTATTGACGATAACTGAAGATTAGGTACCTGAGATACGACTTAAGCAGTATAATCCAATGAAATATATTTAAAAAAAGAAAAGCGCTTATGAGGAATTACGGAAGATTAGAATTTAAGTAAATAAAAATTATGGATGCATCTGAACTATTGCATGCGATTTTGAACCATATCATTTACGATCTCTAAGCACTGATCTTAAGGACCTCAACTAGGTGGATCCTGAACCTTTTCACATTCCATAGTCCAGTTGTCAATGACTTCATTGATTTTCCGTCCCTAGCCTCCTTTCAGCCCAACATCAGATAACGTCGTTCGTCGAGGTAGTCAGTTGTTAGGCATACGTAAAAATATCCCAACCACCTCAACTGATGAAGATTCGCTATTGCATCACTGCTGATTGTTATCCAGTGTAATTTTTATCAATGGATCACAGTTTGTCCTGTTTTTTTGTCATTCAGATTCTCACAGGTATACTACATTAAACAGTTATTCTATAAACATCGCCTGCTATCAGACAAAAACAATCCTGAACTTGACATAAGCTTTATAAGAAACATTATTCTAATAAACTCCGTCGTATTATGGATATCACTGTTATTCAGTCAGTCAAATGCATAATATACAACTTAGATTGAATAGTGTGAGAGAAAAACTAACCTATATTGATAATGGGAGGAATAAAATGCATAACAAAATGATACATAAAAATTATAAAATGTAAACAAATGAGAAATCCAAATTGAACATTTAAAAGTCAATTATGAAATTTTAAATACAACATGATAAACTTATTGAACCATATAAATACATAATTAATTTCTTGGTTCACTGTCATGTTTATTATTATTTCGTATCATGGATTTGATTTAGTAATAATATAAAATAACAAAACAAAAAATTTATGAATTTTTTTCTCTGTGTAGAAAATGATAAACTTATCATTTTGATCAATTTGAGCTTGTAAGGATACACACAGACACACGCACACACATTTCATCATTAATACAGTTAAGATTAGTATTTATTGGAATTTTTTAATGATTGAACGAGGCAAGATAAATGCCAATAGGAATGATGCTGAAAATAGATATCAAGGGGTTTATAATTATTCTACATGTACAAGAAGTAATATAAGGTATTTATACATATATAGACATCTGAATGAAGTGCACAAGTTTGTAATCACAAGTATGTAAGCTAGCAACAATGGAAATTAATATCAACAGGGTCGTCGGAACAAGAATAACCATTTCTATCTTTCTCATTTAGGTATTTATTTGAAATAATCAATCAATCATTGTTAGACCACCAATAGAAACCTGGAAGCATAGGACAGCCGTTTCGTCCTAGTATGAGACTCATCAGCAGTGCGCATCCACAACTCCTGAACTTCGCAGGAACAATGGTTGATTGATGATTTCAATATGTAAAAACACTAAACTCCATAACTCTAATTGAAAATTCATTTGAAAATAAAATTTTCTCTACTAGGTTTTTGAAACAACTTGTTTAGCATTGTTGTATTTTACAATTTAAACTACAAACTAACTAACTTGTCAGTAGAAACAAATACTTATTCAATATGTTATATATTGCTGAACAAAATAATATTGTCAGTATGAGGTTGTGTAGATTGTTGAATTTCACCTCAGTGATCTGGAGGTTAAGCGTTCGAAGGTCCTCAGTTCGATTACAGTTTGTGTATTCATAGATGCACAATGCTAAGGATATACTAAGATCAAACGATATCACAGCCTTTTTAGGCCTTTAATGGTAATCTAACTTAGATCATTTCATGATTTCAATGTATTATGTATGTAAATAAATGTATTGTTGAATCTATCGAAAAGTTAATGAATATTACTATTTCATTCAAACGTCAATAACACAGTATGTCTATACATTTAACTAATGACATTGTTACCGTTTACTTTGTTACAATGAACTATGACTAATAAAAGGGCTGTAGTAGATCAGTATGACTAGGTCTTACTTAAAAAATTCTGTGTTCAGATTTTATTATAAATGATACAAAAAAAATAACTACTGTATGTGAATGTTCAAGAATCAGGGATAATTTGCGAAACCTTATTCATCAAAAAAATATCACCAACACCAGTATGTACAACAACTACTTGACATTACTACTTTCAACAAGTTAATACAGTTTTAAGTATACATTTCCTTACATACATATATTGCATTCATTAGAATTAATATTGTTCCTGTTTTATGCCAAACCTTATCTTAATTTTATTGTTCATTTTGTTATTGTAAACATTTACGTAAAACAATCAACTGGACCAAATAAAATTTATAAAAAGATCACATTCATATATGGTGATAAACCTATAACGAAAATTTCGTTATTGTTCCAAAAAACACTCTGATAGCGTCATTCATTCCGAACGGATACATATTTATTTGATACTAACTTCAAGGCGACATTCCGCTGCATATTCACTACATACTATTTGTTAGTTTCATTATGAGTAGTACATACCTAAGGCATCGATCATAGATCACATAGATCATTTGATAATTTCATTAAATTAATGAGTATTGCCAACAAAAAAACAAGGTGTTCAAGTTTTTTCTGCCTATTACTTAATTCATACGAACAGAAAACTACGAAAATAAAATAACAGTTTACAAAGTCAAACTTCTTTAACTTTGACAACCATTATTATGCTTCATCATTTATGTATGCAAATAAGGTCACAATCAGGCATAAATAGAAAGTAATCATGGTATATGAAAAACCTGCTAAATATATCAAGTAACACAGCATATTTAACAGGTTTTCTCAATAAAAACGTATTTTCTTTTCAGTTTTAGTTTCACATGAGATTATTAAATAAGACAAATGATGTAGGCACTATTTTATTGAATCTGATTCCTTTACAGTTATCAAAAGATGATTTCTTCCTCTTCACTTCTCAGACACAAAATAATGTTACAAGATCTGATGCTGAATCTCAGTTGTGTATTTTTATGAAAATATTTCACTAATGGATCGTTTTTTTTACCTCAATCCACTTGGTGAATCTACACTGCTTCCCAGTTTTAACTTTGTCTTCTTTCTCATTGTTAATGTGGAAACTTTATAAATCTTCAACAGAACTTTCTTTGCTGCTTTTTGTGTTATAAAGGTAGTCGGCGTATGTCTCCAAATATGAAACCCAACTGACCGTTTTTAAATAACTAATCAGACAATGCTTGAAAGTATTTGAAACTTTATTATTTAACAATGAATTGCTTTTATATTAAAGCATTAACTATTAGATATTAGCACTTCAACTATTTCAGAATAATATTTTACTAAAATTTCATGATAATGAATAACACCTCCTACATAAACTAACCAAATGATAAATGATTAATGCCACTGTAAAATACATTGCCTACGCCTGTCTCGATATGAATTCTATCATTTTTACCCGATTACATTGTTTTATATATTATTGAGATAATAGTCACATATCAGTTGAACAAATATGCATAATGTTGATGCTGGCAAAATGTTTTCATGTCATTTTCAATAAATTGATTCATTTCAACAACATTTCTACCAGTTTTCTACGAAGCATTATACAAACGTTTCATTCAAGGTTCATAGTGGTTAGGGACGTACATGCGTGACAAGGATTATATTTACAATACTAAAAATGAATGTATCAAGATATCAATTGCAGATTATATGATATATTACACCAGGTTATTAGGTAAAGTTAACATCTAAACTAAGGACAGGGAGTGAAATTGTTGAGTATGTCGATCACACCAGCTCCAATCAGTTGGTAGTTGATGAAGTCTCAGAATGAATTGTGAAAAGCTGACTGGCTTTTTCCTACTTACAACACTATTCTCACAGACGAAATATCCATTCGCTCAATAAAGGAAAGGTTTGTTGTTGTGCAAAATTTTGACTCACTATACTTTACAGCTGGGAAATATGGCCTTTAAAAATAGAGAATATCCGTAGGTTATCGTAGGTTATCGAAATTTTAGGAGCCACGTATTTAGCAGTTCTGATGTTACACGTATGCAAGAATGACAAATTGACTGATAAAGTGGTGAATCGTTATTGACTGAGATAGATAAGCCATGTACAGCGAATTTCTACAAACTGACTACCTCAATGCACTATGATGACGTTAAAAGAGAAGCCTAGGACCGCCCAAACCAAGACGAGGATATTGTAATCGTTGTTAATAAACTTTGAAAATTTTGGATATAAATCTTCGTTAATGGCGTAGACACCAATTAGTTATTATTATTTCATAAACTGATATTTCTTCGAGTTGTAGAAAAGGTACTCAATCCTTTTTAGTACCTTGAGTATCATTTCTGCACCTACCACTATGGTTTTTCATCCAGACGTTGTGTTCTCACTGTCAATGGGGTATAGCAATTTGAATGAAGGTATACAAGTGCCTCTTTCTACGTTAACTCTGACTGACTACAGAAATGATAATAATATGACTATTATACACTTATTATTTAACTGGTAATTTGTAGGATATATTTGTTGTTTGAAATCAAACACTGTTAGACAAATAAATTAAAATACGCGTAAGACATTTCGTATATTTATTTCATCAAACAGATTCATAGTTTGTCAAAGTTGTGTGTGATGTGATTCGAAGTGGATCATTGTACATTTTGAAACTGAGATATATTCGATAACAAAAAATGTTTGAAAAATAGCCAACAATCTTAAATAATAACTAGTTCTATCAAATATAATATTGGCAATTTATCTTAGCAATGTGCTAAACCTAAATAATATACTGTAACTCATTTAACAAGTACAGATTTCTATACTCTGGTTTGATTCGGTTGCACATATCGAAATAGGTAAATTGGTGTTTTCAACATATGATCTACTAGTCAATATATGAGTGGTCCTACTGAAGTATAAATATGTATAACTATCAGTAATAACAATTTGAATCTAACAATTAATCCTGAAAGAGTTGTATAGATTGACTCAGTAACATGATAAAAAAAACCGAATGACCATTTAAAAAAATGATTGACAATATGTTCCACAAATAGCTCTGCATGGGATTAATATGTTCTTTTAAACAAATAAAATGAATGACTTGTGTGTAACTATCACGTTATACAGCCGAAATGCACAAAACGGTCTAGTAATTCCCGGTTAAAAAATCAATATCACACTTGAAAATCAACTCATAAATAGGCAGGTGATTTTTTTTCAACAAACGTAAATACAAACAATCATACTAATTTTATGAAAGAGAAAAGAAAAATAAAATGAAATTAAATTGAAATTGTAAGTTGAATAGAGGAACAAAAGGATAATAAAAATGGCTCCATTCAAGCGATTTTATTAATTCATTCATGTTTTTGTTTAACAATTTATCTGTTTATTTGAAAAGAAAATATGATAAATAACTAGTGAGTTGTGTTTCAACAGCTCAGAGGTATGCCTTCTCTACAATTACATTTGGTCTATTTTATAGTATTTTAACATGAATTCACAAACTGTTAATTTCCGAAAGCACTTAAAAAAGTGAGAAAAATCGGAGTTGGATGGACGAGAGTATTAAAATCTACAAACTAGGATCATTGAATTGTCAATCGGTTATCGCATCGAAATATACTTACTTTGCATTTCCGTTCAACTTTTAAACTTAATCTCATTACATATTTTTACATTTTCCGGTCACTTTTACTCCCCACCCTCACTGAAATATTCCTACTTTGAATTTTTTATAATCTAAAACATATTTTATTCGTACAACATATTTATACAAAGTGCATGTAACAAATAGAAGTGTTACATATTTTTGTAACACTTTATTTATATTTTAGCTTCTGTTCAAGGCAAACAATACTGACAGTTATTGAATTATTATTCGATCTGATTACAGACATTTGATTACAAATATCAAAAAACACCCTTATCCATAAATAAGTTTATGGATAAAATAAGTGAAAAGCACGATTGTTTATATCAAAGAGTTTAAAACAGTTTCTTTTCAACAATTATATGGATATATATATATATATATATATATATATATATATATATATATGACTAAATTTGAAGAGTTTACCTCAATCAATAAGTAACATGCAAACAAATTGAAATAAATATGTTTACCAAACATACAGAATGATGTCAACAACAGATGGAATAAACAAAATTTTAAAATTAACAACAGAATAAAGTAGTCACTTGAAACTTTCAAGTCGATCATTGTGTATGCGGGAAAAAAAGTTTAAACAAACAATGAAAAAATTAATTGGTCAATTTAAAAAAAAACCAATGTATTATACAGCCAACAATAAATAAATATTTAAAAGAAATAATAACGCTTAAAAAAATTGATGGAAATAACTTTGAAAATAAAAACTGGATTATATTTTAGAAAAAAATTAATTAGGGTCAAGTTACTTTGTTTTATAAATTTGTGAGAAAAAAATATATGACACTGTCGAATGAATAACAATAAAAATACCTGAAAAAAAAGAATTTCGAAAAAAAATTTTCTGTTTCAAAGAAAAATTCTTTTTGCTTATTATATTCTATCATATACTACTTCAAAAAAATTGTCAGTAATTATGGGGTACTGTGAATTTGTTTTATCATAGTAAACGTATAATTTAATTTTTTAAAATACAGAAAACTAATTAGAGATCGATGAAAAATAAAATTATTCAAAATTGAATTTTTGAAAAAAAATAATTATTTTTGATTTTATTAATTTACTAAGAATTTTAAATTATTTTATTATACACTTTAGACAAATTTAACTAATAACTTTGTGATGTAGTTAAACATGTGAATCTTAAAAATAAACAATGAAATAAATTTTTTTTTAAAGAATGTTGAAATTGAACTGAGATTTAATTTTCAACAGTTTTTTTGTAGTAGTAGTAGTAGTAGTAGTAGTAGTAGTAGTAGTAATGTACTATGCAATAATAAAATAAATATATATACACATACACACAGTTTGAAATCATCATGGTAATGTAGTCAGTACATAGACATCAGATGAATGCATTTGATTACATACGATTAGTTATAATGAACTATAAATATTTATACTTCTCTATATAGACAATCATTACAATAACGTTACTATGGTATAACTAGAAAGTGATGTCCAATCGAAAAAGAAGATTCATATAGTCAAATGCATTTCATATCACTCTAAATAAGAAAATAATAACTGCTTTCATGTAATATTTTTAAGTCTACAATAATAAACCAGAGTAAAGTCCTAAGGTTTTCCTATGACTATAATTTACATATAATAATTTTTCCTAATAAAATATAAATAACATTGATATATTACAACGTAATAAACAAAAAAATACTTCATATAATATAGTAAAGTAATCAATATTTATTCTTTATTGATTATGCTATAATGACACAACTAATCAACATGAAGACCAGGCAATAATGACAATTCGAACTTTGTGTTTTCTTTCAAGCAAAACACAAGGCACAAAATAGTCATGGAAATCAATGAAAGTAAAAGCGCTTAAGAAATTGATAAATTAACTGTGTATCAAGCTATAGTGTATTGTATACGTGTTGAAGTGATTTCAGATGGGACATATTTACTTTTAAAGAGTGTAGTTTATTTTACAGAATTTATTAACTAAAGAAATATTTTTTTATATTATATAAATATATAGGCTGCAGAAATATCGGCAACGATAGTATATTGAATGTATTGTGTTCTTTTAGTTGAAAAATTTATTTCCTGACTATCGTCACTGTCTTTCTTGATAAACGTTATCAACATACGGTTTAATTTGCAATAAGCTGAAGAAAAAGAATAAGGTTAACTCAATGAAGAACTCATTTTGATCGTTTCATTTCGTTAAACTGTACAACTCTAATTATAGTTGCTCTGTTTGCTAATGAATGTGTTTTTTGTAAAATAAATTGAAGTAAAATAACTTTTAAAGCCAAAAATTCGAATTGCTATCTTATCATACACTGTTTGTTGTTTTTTGATAATCTAGAAAGGAAGTTACACAGTAAACCAGTTGTGAACGGAAAATTATTTAGGTGAAATTAATTGACTACTTGATAGTGCTAATAAGAACAGAACAAATAAATATCGTTGTAACATGGTTAACTGGAAATGGTAGAACAAAATCAGAAAACGCTGCAATTACTAAACACTATTCTATTTTATCAAATTACTGTTTTTTTCAATAGATTAGTTGACTATAAATATGACTGTACAACTTAAGTAAATGAAAACTGAAACCTTTCAATTCGTCTACAATAACACACGAACCAGGTTATTGGAAATCCTCTAAAGTGATCAATCAGCTTATACTGTCGATTTCAAAACTGGTTAGCTGTTGCTCGAATTGTGTGTCTTCGTCCATGACCTTGAATATATTTCACTACTATTCATACTGGTTGATCGATTTGAATGATATGTGATCAGACTACTCGAATTCTAAGAATTCGTTGAGTTTCTTTGTTTTTCCTCTGTCGAACATTTTGGTGATTTCCTAGACGAACACTTGAATAACAATGATCTTTTAGGATTACATAATAATCTGAGTTATGACACGTCTTTTACTTATAACAAGATTAAAAACAGTTCGCCATATTTGGTCATCACAAAACACTAAACATACAAAGCAACAGACAGCACCTATCGAGCTAATTTAGCTATAAAAAACATGGTATTATTCAACCTTGAATATGATGCACAACTAACGATTTAATTGACTTATCAAAAAAAGACATACGATATTATTCATAAACTAACTTCATACATAATTTTAACACTTAATCGACGCTTCACTAATCGTTCAAAATTTGTTTTCTACATATATCCCGTCTGGGTAACATTATTCTTAATTAAAGAATAATAATCTTTCACTTATTACGTAACTTACATTCGACACTTGAAAATATTGTTGATTATTATTTGGTGATTTTGTTAATGACGTAAGAAAACTCATTTTATTACAAAATAATATGTGCAAAGTAATTATTCGAAATGGTTGTACAGTAAACAAATTCAACACGAAGAATGTATTCTTCATTGACCTGTCTACAAATTTACTACCTTAACTTGAAAAAGCCTATTAATAATTGCCTTAAGTAATAAAAAATTCAGCTTGATCAGAATTTGGAATAGAACAGTTAAAATATTGTCAGAACGTTAAAAAACAGTGATTTATATGTATATGTAAAATGTAATATTGAGTCATTCTGATGGCCTAGTTCATGAGTGGATGTCTTCATACGGTTTGTTGTCTTCCTTCGCATTTGGTTCGAAGTCGAGTGTTTTAGTTGGTTGACGTCTAGTCCTGTGATCAATTAACCTATTCACGGGTTGTGTCAATGAACCTTTTGTTGCTAGGAATTCCCTAACATTCTTAGAGTCACTCTGATTGCAAATGTTGACGTTTTCTGGTCAAATTTATATTTAAACAATATATATTATCACGCAGACACATTAATCTAGAATATACACAACATACCCTGGATACCATAATGATAATATTTCTCATTTTAAAAATAATTTCATACTCCACATAGAATGTCAATGCTTGAGAGACTGAAAGTACTCCCTACAGACTATCTTAAGCGCTTAAATAAAACTTTCTACAACTTGTATACAATTGAATAATAAGAAAATTTCCTGAAATTATTGATAGAAACTTCCTTCCAGTTGTTTTGTTATACAATAAGAACATAATAATAATAATAATAATAATAATAATAATAATAATAATAATAATAATAATAGTTGAATTTTAGCTCGAATAATTCTTTCATCTTCAACCTAACTAATCATATTAGAAATTATGTTTGCTGTCTTAGCGAAATATTCATTGAAATCTGCCTTATATTTTCTTTAGATATTCCATTCTTTTTTTCGCCTTGTCTGAGTATGAATGTAGACAACTCACTTGTGCTTTTTTTTCTCTTCTCAAACTCTCCTACTGTTAGATATTCATTCTTATCTTGTTTACAAACGAAAAGAAAAAAAAACAGAAATGTTTGTTTAATGTCTCAATACTAGTTCTGTGTGTATATCTCTATCTGAACAAAACAAGTCATCATTATTATATTCATGTAATAATCATTGCAGACACAGTTGAGCTGTTCTCTTGCCTATTTATTATATGTAATGACGCAAAATAATTAAAATTCTACTGTTTACATTAAAAAAAAAACAACAGATTAGCAAGCCTGTACATGTAAGTGAGACACACAAAAAAATAGCAAACATTTATAGTCATTAATAATAGAACAAATAGATTTGTAAATCTATGTCTGCAAGTTACATAATTGACAAATAATATAATATGAATAGAATTCAACTAGAATTGAAACAATCTGAATCTGGAAATCATCCGACGGATAGTTTTGACTTATTTTTTTTCTGATTGCTGTCACTCAGTTGATATTTTGCAGACGAGAAAAAAAATTGTTCCGTACATAGTGTACTCATAAAATGTCAATGAATAATATGATTTTGTTTAGAATTTGATCTGATTTAATAGTTATTTGTTCAGAATTGATTCGATGATACGATTGATGAATTTAGAACATGTTGACATTGAATGAAAACAAAAATGATGAAGTTAGATTGATAGTTGAATAAAATTTACATCATTATTCTATCACTAAATGCAAGTAGATATTTAGTAGTATACATGTTCGTCATGATACTTTCTAGTTAGTAATTTTATTTGACATTTAGTCTATCAAAGTTTCTGTATACATCTACCATCGTTATGCATAACAACCTACTGAATTAACTTCTGTGTGCTTGCAACAGAATAAATATATAGTGTCTTTCTAGCCATCTTATTCATTAATATAGTCTGTTATGGAATGAGTTGAATGTAACCTTTTATTCCCCCATTTTTCTGGCATTTTCTCAACTTTTAATCGGGATCTTTTCATTTTTGCATAATTATTTTTGAACGTTTCCTAACTATGTATCTTCTTACCTAACTATTATATATGTTCGACTTGTTAATGAACTGTTTAAAATTGTTATAAGTATTTCATAACTAGATGATGTTAGAACGTCTTGAAATTACACAGGATATTGTAAAACACATATGTTGTCAAACACAACTGCATAGAAGACAGGTTAATAAGAGTTGATGACTCAATTTACTGCTTTATCTGTTATTTTCACTGACTAATTTACAGTAGTAATATGTTCGGTTAATGTAAGAATAACAGACAGATGAGTAGGACGAATTCATTCTTTAATTCCATGGATTTCTGTTAACTGTTTACAATCTTCGGTTAAAAGTAACCATATACTAACAATTATTGTACATATTTTATCAAGTATGGAAGTAGTGGATGTTAGTTTGTCTTACTACTTGTAAAAATTCTAGGAAGAAAAATCTTAAAATACATTGTGTTATATTTCAACAGAATGAAAATAATGTCACTGTTACGTCATAACAAATATAAAACTGAATCAGTAAAGTAGGCAAGATGAGTAGATTTTTACAATTAGAGTTATGGATAGCGTGGTTTTTACACATTGAAAACACCAATCAATCATTGTTAGACCAACATTAGAAACCTGGAAGCCCTGAATAGTAGTTATCCACTATCAAGCAAAAGATTGACTGTGGGACTGTAGTAGATTGAAATAAATGTTTGAGATCTTCAGAATAACATTATCATTCTGTTCGCTTAAATTTACAATGAAATTGTAGGTGGATACTCATGACAAAGTATATTTTAGTTGGAGATGCTAGTTCCCGACAAATAGCTTTGTAAACCTCTTAATTTTGTAATTCATTCCTGAAAAGTTAAATCCTTTACTTTCGCGACATAAGAATCCCTTATTACTTTCAGTTTGAGTTTTCCACTTGCAAGGACCGTAAACCTCATCGGCTAGTTATTTCTGTTAGCGTGTTGTTTCGTAACTTTTCCAGGGAGCTTCTTTGTACTGTATATAATTCTCTTGAATTGAATGCTTATTAGTTCGTTCGCTTTGAGCTACTCGGGGTCTGTACAACTTTTCCTCCAACTTTAAACTTCTAGCTGGCTGGGCTGAGTCGCAAAGAATAAATTAGCTAACCTGTTATTATATCAATGGTTATCGTTCCGTTCACCAATAACAAATCATATTTTATTCCTTATATTCATCTGAATACCTCAATGGAATCTCAACTATCAACTATCAACAAATTTACATAGAAAACTGATTACATAGTCTTCATCAAATAGACCATTATAAAAGAGTAATTCAACTTACAACTTAAATTGTACTGTATAGTGATGAAGCTATGTTTGTTTTTAAATTGTTTAATTACGTAAGAAATTAGGGTGGATACATATATATATAATTCCTGAATGACGTCAGCAACATCAATAATTCATTACATATCACTAGTTCATTAGTTAATCAACAAATTCCATTCACTTACAAATGACAAAGCTACTTGATGAAACATTCAAATACACAGTCAACATAAACAGTGACAAGATGAATATCGTTAAATTGTAAAATGTAAACATTACAGTACAGATTATCTAGTGGATGTAACCACATAACCGAAGGTGTGGACACACAAATTTTTTATATACTACATTGTGTAATTTAAAATTTCAATGAAATAGTTAACTATACAAAAAATATTCTTGATTAGTTTTGTATTAACTATTTATATGCACATTTCAATACAATTCTTAAGTAAACGAAATTATTGTAATCGTTATTGAATGTTCAGTAGTAGTTTGTTTTTTCCTAAAATGGAGCACTGAATGGAGTTCATCATGAACCGACAACTCAACCAGTTAGACAAATGTAAATTACAACCTATATTACATAGAATCGCAATATATGTCATCTCAGTAAAAAGCAGAAAGTGAAACGTTAAGAAAGTATTAAATTGAACAGACATTGAAAACAAAGAATGTATGTGATTTTAAACAAACTGTATTAATACTTGACTTAAAGTCTTTTTTAAGAGAAGACAATGAGTAGGCAGTGGTTAGATTTACTTATTGAGAATGATATACATTGATTTTATGGGACACTTAATGACATCGTGAAAAAAATCAATAAGATAACTATTTAGTAACAAATTTTCACTAATTTTCTAAACACTGATAGTAGAATGGTTTATCAGCCATAAGGCAAGCTAAAATATATAAAATAATGTGAAATTTCTGAACGTGTTGATCAGACAGCTAGCTACATCATAATGGTAATACATCACAATTACTTACTAGTGATAATCATGATAATTTGTAGTGATAAAATTTCCCGAGATATTCTTCTTTTGTTATTTAGTTGTGTAAGTAATAACAGTTAATGATAAGTTTTTAGTTAGAAAAAAAGAACTATCATTCTTACCATTGATCGTCGGCAATTATAATATGAAGTAAATATGCGTAATAACATGAATGGGGCAAGCTGAAAAAATACTCAATTACGTGATCGGATTAAGTCATATCACATATATAGGTCATGAAAGATTTAGATAATCTAAACAGTATTCTTTTTCGACAGCAATTAGATACTTAGCTGAACATTGATAAATCATTACAAATGTACTTTGAGAATTAAAGTATCCTGTGTTAATTTTGGAAATGCTTTTTTATCACATGACTCGTAGCATATGGCCACATAGAGTTCGATAAAGGTAATTTTACGAAAATGAGAAAGCAATAGAAGAATAATTTCAACTCCAAATAAATGGTGTATTTGATCCGAAGGAAATAAATAAGGTATATGTGTGTAATTTGCTCATTAAAGGGTTTGACAGTGATGTGATTCAAGGATATTCACAAATGTTAGACTGAGTTATTACAGGCTGATTATGTGAATCACCAAACGACTTCTCCATTCAATTTTTTTTGCAAAAAGAAGATTATCAGTAGGAACTCGTGATTTGTGAGTTGTTGTTGCTGTGAGTCTATCATTCTTTATATTCAATCAAATGGATAGTTTGATTTAGTTTTCATAATTACAGGTAAAACATTTGATTATATGTAGTAAACTAATCAATTTGAATGAATTATTTGTCAAAATACTGATCATTTATTACGTAAATGTTAAAACTTGAAAATAATAAGATTTGTATTTAACATTATCAAAAGGCGGGTTTTCCAAAAGCAAACTATGCAATATTTGTAACCCATTCACTGTTTTGCACATGTATACTATAAATATTTCGATTAAATATACAATTAAAATGATTTGCCGACAATAATTATCTATCATATTAACTTTACAGTATAACAGAAATCATTCTCTGTCAATAATAAAACTTGAAATAGTTTTTCGTCACGTTAATAAGAGATATTAAGCAGTGACATACAATCAAATCTATTGATTTCAAAACAACAAAGTCTTATTTCAAAAACAGAGAAAAAAAATTGACTGAAACATCTATCAATCATTGAGATGGTTTTGTTTCAAAGTCTACAATATTACAAAACATTGTGACAGGTTTCACTAGTTTCTAATCAAGGCCAATAATAAATCAATAATGCATTTAGATGATATAAGCAGTTGGTCGAAAAAAAAGAAATTTAAAATAGACATAATGAGTAGAATAATTTGTACATATCCAAAATATTGACATCCAAGAGGGATAAGCAACGTAACGCTGAGTTGCTTTCTTATAAGATCCCCATATAAGCAATAAAGTAAGCAAGTGTAATGAAACTGTCCCTAGATACTTACTTACTTACTTACGCCTGTTACCCCCAATGGAGCATAGGCCGCCCACCGGGACGACATATACCACTTATTATGTACAGAGTTATTATAATGAAAATTTAGGAGTACTTCTAATTTCATACTCCAAATGTCCAGTTCAGTTAACTAGTTACATTAGTTGTTCCCTCATTCAAATAGTTATCAGTGAGGTATTTTTAAAAAACGATTTCAAATAGCTTGGAATATGATAATAATAACATGTGTTCATCAATCATTAACAGTGATTCATATGAATGAATGGAAGTCTGATAAAGAGCTTGATAAACACTCAAACAAACAGTGATGGCCAAAAACCGTGAATCCGTAAATGAATCAAGTGATCAAAACGAATCGAAAGTATGTAACAAATATAAAAGTGAACAAACAGATTTATACTTATATACCTAGAAATATAAATATCAAGACAGCTCTACTGTATATGGCGAAAACTTGGAAAACTATCAAAGCCATCATTCAAAAGATACAAGTATTTATTAACAGTTGTCTTCGAAAAATACTTCTGATCCGTTGGTCAGACACCATCAGCAACAATCCATTGTGGGATAGAAAAAAACAGACTCCATTGGAGGAAGTAATCAAGAAAAAGCGATGGAAGTGGATAGGGCACATATTGAGGAAAGCACCGAACTGAATCACAAGACAAGTCCTCGCCTGGAGTCCTCAAGGCCAACGTAAAAGAGGAAGGCCAAGGAACAGATTACGCCGAGAAATGGAGACACACTTAAGAAGAATGAACAAAAATTGGCCAGAACTGGGAAGGGATGCCCAGGTCAGAGTAGGTTGGATAATACTGGTCGGCGGCCTACGCTCTATTTCTTAGGTTACAGGCATAAGTATGTTGAAATAATTTCTAGCTTTCATATAAATTCTCATTTGATCAATTATCTTTTTATTCTTTCAAGTTTAATCTACCAAAATAAATACATACAGTGTTTTTTTAAATCATGATTACTTTAAGTAACCCTTTTTAATGGATATATCATAGTATTTATGTATGTATGTAAGTTTATCATGCTATTACGGATTTTTTAATAATCAATATATCAGATTATTGTTGTTATTATTATTGTGCTTCAGCTGAGCATAATAACAATCATCATCATCATGAAATTAACAAACCAACAAGGATAACACACCACTCTCATACCGACAAGGATTAAAAACAACAGTCGATTTAAAATTTTTTTTTAAAAATATGAAATATTTTCAAGTTTACGAAAAGGGTAAACAATTTTTTATGACCAAGTTTTATTGTGACACAAAGCTTCACACATGCAGAGAGAGACAGAGAAAGAATAGGGTTGAGACAAAGACAATTATAGACAGAGAGAGATAAAATATAACAAGCCTTTAGATGTTTATATGTACATTTACAAATATATATATATATATATATATATATATATATATATATATATATATATATATATATATATATATATATATATATATATATATATATATATATATTTAGATAATAGTCTCAGGACAAAGCAAAGCGAAACGAAAAACATTAATGAAAGAAAGCATCAGTTTTTTTAAAATAATTTTTGCCATCTGTATAATCATTGTCTTCTTAAAAGCCACTAATTGACAGAGTATTATTACATATTTGAAATTATTAATCAGTCGTTGTTAGGCTAGCATTAGAAACCTTGAACCACTGAAAGACGGCCGTTTCGTCCTCATAGTGTTTTCGTGTAAATTCTTCAGTATTTTCGTATTTAATGCCCTTTTTGTAATGGCGTCCGAGTGAATATAATTCATACATTTCAAAAAGAACCCATTTAAACCAATCGGTTTAACTCTAATATTGTACATTTAAAAAATAATTGATCAAAACATTTGAACTCAGTCAGTCAGTCAGTTAGTCAGATGAAACGTAGGACCTATAACATATACACATCAGTTGAAGTTGTCATATCCTATTAATTTAGGGAGATAAAATTGTCAGACCGATTCCTAGAGTAGTAGAAAAAGTAACCGTATTAATGATATTAGAAAAGATTAGATATTTAAGATAGAATTAGAGAAAATATGGATCAGTGGAATAAGAACTTTTATATGACATTCTATAAGCTTATAATCTAAAGGAACATAAAATAAGGACACATCTTCACCATTGCGAACGATTTCAGTCAATCTCATGCAAGCATTTAAAATTATGACAATCAAGTCCTTATTCATCTGTCTAGATAACTTTCTTTGAACTAACCACTGTCAATCTGAAAAATAATGATGACTAGAGGCGGTTTTATAGAAAATTATACATATTTTTTAATTACATTGACAGACATTTATCGGCACAGAAATGGATGATCAACCTATTTTGATGAATTTATATCGAAAATGTTTCTACAATTTATGACAGCTAGAATTAATGGCCATATGAAGAATGCATCACATGGAAAAGTTGATTTTTAACAATAGTGAAAAGAAGCATTTGAGAGAACACATGAGGTTTAATTGACTAAAATCAAAAGAAATTAAATATAAGAAAGTTGATGAAAAATAGGTCAACAAATTTTGTGAAATTGTGTAATTATAGGAACTCCACTCGTACTGACGAGTTGTGTGCCATTATTGGTTGAATGTATTATGGTAACAAAAATGAATTATTTACGATGTTAACTTAAGAACATATTCAAGAATACAGCATGATTTGCCAACCAAATCATGAATCTTATCGATTTGTTGAGCAGTTACATTCATACCTTTAGGTTACACTTGTACTACGTTTGTGGAAGTTAGGAAAATCGAAAATATGAACTTTCATCAAAATTAAATACTTGGCGGTCAGATAATGTATTTATTCTTACAAGAATATTTCATCTAACTAGGTACGTATTGACTAATCATGAAGTAGTAATCAATGTCATGTTATCTTGGCCCCTGTTCTTAGTAAAATTCGATAAAGTTACGGTCAAACCATGAGTCCGAATGATTAGACATTGAAGTGTACTATGTTTTGATGTTAGGCAGTTGAAGATAGTTAATCAGAAACTCTGAATCCAAGAATAATAGATATGTATGACTGGAGTTACAAAGTAAGACGTATTATACTGTAGGCAGCTTCAAATGACAATTACCTCAACATGGTATATCAACAATCTTAACGAAACTGATTATTTCCACAAGCATCACAGTCTTTGATGATGTGTGTCAGTAAGTAATAAGTAAGCCTATTCTTCAGTATCACAAACACAGTAAGAATTCAGTAAAAATCATTCTGTCAATTGCTAAATACTTACAACAGACTTATATAAATCTATACAATTTTTTTGAGTATTTCACAAAAATCATCATTTATTTTTTGTTTTGTTAAATTGCATTGACGCTCATACTACTATGTGCAATTTATTTTTCATCTTAATGAAAAAAAATAAAGTATGCATTTTATTTTTTTTCTATAGAAAAAAACTCATTTACAGCAAATAGAAGTTTGGCAATTGTTCTCATTTTCGTCATCAATATTTGTATAGTATTATTATTATTATTATTACGACTACTACTACTAATGCTACAGTATGCCAATCACTTTATTGATCAACCGATTATTTTACTATGTGTTCATCATTTCATTTTTCAATTGACAAGTGACTAACATACCTTTTTTTTTCCAGTATATTTATAATGATTAACAGCTTACAAATTTGATAAAAGAAAATTCTTATTCTACACACTACGTCATATAGATTTGAATGCAAAATGAAAAAAAAATTACTCACTACTTACTCCCTTACTGATAAATTTTCAAGTGATTTTAAGTACTTTAATGTGATATAATGAATGTTGAAAAGATTAGTGTTATTTATTGCTTCGGAGTTTGATAAAAATTGTGATTTGTAAGTATTCGTTTATTTTTTTTCTAATTGTTCGATTCGATTTATTTCCATCTTTTTTTGTTCAACTAGAATTATAGAGATTAGTGTTTGTACACATTGAAATCACCAATCGATCAACGTTGAACCACTATTAGAAACCTGGAAGCACTGAAAGACGGCCGTTTCGTCCTGGTATGGGACTCACCAGCAGTGAGCATCCATGACTTATGCACCTCGCAAGATTCGAACTCAGGACCTTCGGTCTCGCGCGTGAACGTCTAACTTCTGGACCATTGAGCCGGCATCCAACGATTTTAATGTCTAACTCTGTTCAATCTAGAGATTTTGTGCGACCTCCCCCATTTGTCTTTGGTATTTACTGCCTACATCCGACATGGTTGAACTGCTTTAGAATTTGGAGAATTTCCATTTATGTTTATTGCATAGTTTAAAAATTATATTCTCAGTTTTCTACTAAGTTGAATTTTATTTTCAAATTGTCATTTTCCTGTAGCTTTGAATGATTTCAAATGTCCCATTAGTTTAGATGAATAAATTCTTATTTTCAATCAGAGTTTCAAATGTGTAAAAACGCTAATCTCCATAACTCTAATTGAAAATATCGTAACACATGCTCACTAGTGACTAGCTTCGTGAGGAAATTCTTGGAGTTCTAGTGAGAAGACACCATGTCAGGGTGTAGGCAGCAACTACCGAAGACAAATGGGTGAGCTCGCGCGAAATCCCTAGATCAATCAGAGTTGGACATTAACGCTGTCAGATGCCGCCCCAGTGGTCCAACAGTTGGGCGTTCGCGCATAAAACCAAAGGTCCCGGGTTCGAGTCCTGTGAGGTGCAGGAGTCGTGGATGGGCACTGATAAGTCCCATATCAGGACGAAAGGGCCGTCCAGTGCTTCCAGGTTTCTAATGGTGGTCCAACAATGATTGATTGATGAATAAACTCTTATGTGAATTTTAGTATGAATTATATAACCGGCTAACTAATCTAACAACTGATTAATAATCATATTCAATGTAAAATGGTTTTCAAATGTTTGTAGTCATTGTTTTTTTTGTATACTGAATAACAACGATATATGTATGGGTCAATATGTACAAAATCTCAGTGTATAAAACTAGACATGAGCAATCGATCTGAAGAATATGATGTCCAATTGACGAAATATAATGAAATTTGCTTATAGTTTTGTAAGTGGTTTTTAAAGATGTAACTATTGACTTTATTCTAAATTAGTTTTGTCCTGTCTAAGTAAGATTAAATGAATCAGAAAGGGATGAAATTAAACAAATAGGCTGTTCGAACTTAAACCAATTTCATTGTTATCTCAATGAAGTATGGCAGTGAATGAATGAGTGAATGAAAATCACTGTTCTCTATCGAAACAGATCTCTTGATTTCAAAATACTCTCCGAACAAAACTCATACTCAAAAAAATTCTTCAGCTGAACATCTTTCCATTTGATGACAGAAGAATATATTTTTATATATTTACACGAGGTGCTTGGAAGTAGTCGGGATGAAACTTGGAACTCCTCAGGAAGGCTTACCTACTTTCTAGGATCATTTTACGGTCAATACCACAAAGTCTTCAAATGAGTGCTGTCAAACCGAATGAAGGATTCACTAGATGCCCAACTTCAAGATCAGTAGGCTGGATTCCTTCTTGACAATATGGATCATTGTAGAACAGTTAGTCGAGTTGATTTCACCACTATACATCATCTTCCTTAACTACGAGAAAGCATTCGACAGCATGGACAGGATGACATTATGAAGGCTTCTCCGACACTACTTTGTACCTGAGAAGATAATCAACATCATAGGGAATCCTTACGAAGAATTAAACTGCAAGATCCTGCATGGAGGACAGCTTATTCTAAGTGTCAGACAAGGTTGTTTACTTCTCTCCTTTCTTTTCCTTCCAGTGGTTGACTGGATTATGAAGACTCCAACATTAACCGAGATGTAAGGAATCCCGTAGACCATTATGATTCAGCTAAACAGTTTGAACTTTGCAGATGATATAGCTGATCGATCTCACTCACAGAAACAAGTGTAGGTGAAGGCGATCAATGTAGAAGCAGCCTCTGAACCAGTAGGTTGCAAAAACAACCAGTGAAAAAGCTCGATCCTCTGATACAACACAACATGCACCAGCCAAATCACACTTAACGGGGAAGCTTTGGAAGATGTGAAAACCTTTACATATCTAGACCGCGTTATTTATAAACATTTTGGATTTGATGTGAATGTAAAGACATGGATTGTAAAAGGGCAGAATTTCTACTATGGGAGAGAATCTCGAACTCAAAACAGTAGTCTTTTAGATGACAGAAAATCCAGAACTTTGAATACAGATTTCAAGACATTTCTATTGTATGGGACAGAAGCTTGGAGAAGTACAAAAGCCATCAGCAAAAAGGCACATGTAGTTTATAAACAGTTGTCTACGTAAGATCTTCTGGATTTGTTGGCTAGACACCATCATCAACAAACTACTGAGGCAGAGAACAAACTATCTTTCAGCTGAGGAAGAAATTAAGTGCAGATGCTGAAAGTGGTTGGCACGAATATTATAGAAATTCCCGAACTGTACTACAAAGTAAACCTTAACTTGAAGTCCTAAAAGTAAAAGGAAAAGAGGCAGATGGAAGAACATATTGCACAGATAATTGAAAGCCGGCCTTAAGATAATGAATAGCGATTGGAAATAACCGGAAAGGAGAGCCTAGGACAAAATTGGTTGGAAAGTTCTGGTCAGTGACCCTTGTTTCACGATTTGTAACAGGGATAAGGTAATTGAGATATCGAGATTAAGAAAACAGACAAAGGTATTTAAGCACAAAATAGTTATGCTTTATTTATATATGGAGAAACTCTCAAAAATAAAAATGTCTTATGACAGAACACATATTTTGAAACACTTAAAAAAAACACTAAAAATCGGACACAACTAAACTAAATAAAAGGTTCAAAAGGCTGAATCATTCATACTAATGTAAAAATGCATTTGAAGAAATGTCTAAATGAACTAATTTTTTGACCTAATTCAAGGTTATTTCATGTGTTACTTGTTTTTGGAATAAGTGAAAAAATATTGAATAACAAATAGGAAGTATTCGGTAAATAGATATTGAAAACCAACTGATTATTTGGTAATTTTAGCTATATAGTTTAAATTCAACGTGCCAAAGAGAATTAACCAAAGGAAACAGAATCTCAAGAGCAATTTTTCATCGTTTAGGCATTATTTATAAAAATTCGTATTGCAAAGATTTATTACTTATTGACTTGTTGTGAGGCATTTATTTAAAAAATGGGTTATTTTAACAATAATAATTTAAGAAACATTGCAAGTAAAATAGAAAAAGAGAGAAATCAAATTCAGTAAGATGTTTTAATTATCGACTTTATAGACACTAGTCAATCTATTCGGCTAGTGAGTTTTGACAATGATAGACAGACAACTAGACAGTCAGCCACATCGTAAAACTCCGTACATTCGTACATCAACTCAAGTTGCTGTACAACATTAGCACACAAAGGTCGGATTGTTAATTCAAATCCCACAGTGATAGAGGTAGTAGAAGTATTGCTGGTAATTAAAATGACTAGGTGTCGAAGATATGATTCGAGAGTTAAATCTTAGTACATTAAATTTGAAAATAGAAAAGACGTTCATGAGGGATTCAGAAGATTGGAATTTGAGAGAAGACAGAGAATGGATGCATCTGGGCCATGGAAAAAGATTTTAGCCACATCTGTAACCCTCCTTTGCTATCATCTCATGGACCTCAACTAGGTAGTTAATATCTTTTAACATGGCCTAGCCCATTTTTCAATGGCTTCATGAAATGATGCCATGCTTTGGTTTACCTAATCGTACACTAGACAGCATAATCCGTCTAGGTAGTCGGTGGATGAGCAAACGTAACGCATGTTCCAATCACTTTAGTCAGTAAAGATTTAGTACGTCATCAGTCTATCTGCTGTCATTATCTAGTGCCCTATTCCTAATCCACTGACTGCTTATTCAGTGTCCTTAGAATAAACGAGCGATGCTTCAAAGAAATCTATGGTCAAAAAATAGTATTCTTCTTAATGGACATGTTTCACGAGCATATAGTAGGATAGAGATATCTGCTACACAGTAAACTCGTCATTTGGTTAGCAGACGTGTATCTCGACTACGCCATGAGTAAAATAATTTGGAAAAACCAGTCGAGCCTTTTGTATTCATGCCGAGATTACGTCAAACATCAGGCCATCAAGACTGATGAAACTTAAAAAATAAATAGACAACTATAGTTGAAATCTGTCAGTTTATTTACATTTCTAGTTATATACTGGATTTTAACACATTTGGTGGTAGAACAGGCTAATAACTATGTCGATTAATAAAACTTCAATAATGAAAGTTATTATGCAACAATATCCAACCACTTTGTGCTTTTACCTTTATTGTGTGAACAAGGTGCCTTGATTCTAACTCAGTTATTATTAATTTGTTTGCATTCCTTGTATCTTTGTCATCAGTCATGACTTTACACCGTTATTTACATCACCCTGTCTTCAATAAACAGATATTAAACAATCTGAACTATTATGTTAAATATATTGTTTTTCCTTATGCTGAATTAAAGTAAACTTTGTTAATTATAATTTGTAAAACATTTTCTAACAATATTCATACGGTAAACCTAGCACGTTTAACATCTGATTAGAAACCTTGGAATATAATGAATTTCTTGTTTGTAACAAGAGATTAGGATGCATCAAAATTAGTTGACAGATCACTGGATTACCTAAAGCTAAGTCATAGAAATCAATACTAGACAATGTCTATATAAATAATGATGAATATGAATTTTCAGGGTTTTCTCTTATTTTTGAATACATTTTTAGTGATAGTGATACGCCTAAATCAATTTAATCAGCTTGCTGTTAGTCAACAAACGGAATTCAAAGTGTCAATATCCCATTTAAAAAAATTAATGATTGTGAATAATATTAGAATTTTTGAAAACATTTACAAATTTCTGTAATTATTTCAGCGTATTAAATTATGTTAGTTTAATAAGCTGAATGTCATCTCTAATGAAAATGTCCAAAATCTCAGTTCACATCTCAGTACAAAGCAAACAAATTAGGGATTGATAAATTGACATATTAAGTGAATTTAAATTTCTTCTAAATATGAAAAAAAAACATATTTCTTTTTCTCTTTACTGTGCTATAAGTACCATTAAAATATTTCTAAATGATGGAATAATCTATTAATCTGATTGGCGAAATCCTTAGCTAGGAATGTATTGGATTTTTTGTTCAGGTTCTTTTAAAAATGATAGCGAAAATTTTGATCATAACTTTTCAAAATAGACAAAATGGTTAAGTTTGTCTATCATGATAGGCTATTAGAATAGTTTATGTATTGCTTGAAGCATTCATTCACGAATAGTTTATGAGTGAAGAACATGTTGTGTGAACAATAGTAATTATACCCATCTGGCAGTTTCGTATTCGATCATAAACATATTTCAAAAAGTATTCCTTTAGTACTTTTGATGTAACTGTTGAGTGAATAACTCTTAGGTTCATCATAGTGCATAAATTTGTAAAGTGTGCATCGAACAGTAACATTTTGAAACTTTAGTACTTAAGTTGGTTAAGGCGTTTATGAACTATTCTGTTACAATGTCCTGGTAGGTTCAGAGAAGAATATACACTATCAAATAATAATAAAATGACCACAGTTGAAAATTTGAACTAGTAAACTATTGTCAACTCCATGATTTATATATGTCATTTAAGTGTGAGATCTGAATGTTATTGATTTGACAATATATGTGGGTGGATTGTCAATGCATGCACTGGCGACGAATTTTACATGAAGACAGGATAACCGGACAATGCTCTACTATTTTCCATTGGTCTTTCAGTTACGACTACTGAATAAGAAAAGTTACTTCTAAGTTTACACCACTAATCGAACTTATGAGATAGTTACTAAAAACTAAAAAAATACTGAAGAGCTATTTATTTCCACTATCGAACTCTTTCAGTGTACCCACAGTGAGCTGAACCTAGGCACTTCAGGTTTGCAACAAATGCCTAACATTTAGACCAATCACTCGGCATACTATGATTCGTACTTATTTATTTCAACAAACAGGCCGTATTCCGGAACCCCCATTCAATGAGATTAACGCTTATTTATCTCAATCCCGACATGGTTGAATCCTAGAGGTCAGGGCTTCTTATTATATAAATCCAGGAATTAACTTTTAAAAATTTTTCACTAATGAGCATATGATTTAATTTTATAATCAGTTAGACATAACACTAACATTTTACAAACGTTAAAACCTTTTCAATACCATTAAACGTTACAAATTATAACAACCATGCTAATGTATTGTCTGGTATAATGTTACGAATGAAATAAATGCAGTCACTAATATTGGACATGAACAAGTATAAACACAAGTACATGCTTAATAATTTACAGATTATATGTATAACTACACGTTGATATATGTTAGTTTTCGGAATACCTAAACATGTTTGTGTTTATAATAATAGTATTAATAATAATAATAATAATAATAATAATAATAATAAACAAATATATTTAATACTATACTTATAATATAACCATTAAAATGAGTCATTTGGGACAAACAGAAAGCGTCGTGAAAACGAATTTAACTAAATCGACCAATGGAGATTGAATTAGTCAACTGGTTAACACTAGTTGTATGATTGAGTGCTCGTCTTATTGTTTGTTTATTCTTATAATATTTTGAACGACAATAAGAAATATACATGTTTAAGGTTAATTACCATAATAAAAAATGGTAGTTATTGAATTTATACAAATTTCTAATGTTATTTTATCGAACAATAATATTTTATGGATCATTGAAGTGACAGTTTAGTGACTATGGTGTTTAACTTATCCTCATTAAGTGGTAAGCTGGCACAAGTTAATCGTACAGGTAAATGGATGGTATGAACATAGCGCTCATATTTAGAATGTCGTAAGAAGTCAAGTAAACCATTCCGATAAAGTTAAACCTTTAGAATACTGAATCGAGATTCAGTTAGTATGTAAGTCTAACTCCAGTCAATCACTGATAGTGAGAAATTCATCTCCACTGCCCTTGATGATTACATTCCTCATAACTAACATGAGTTAACTTCACTGGTAACATCCTCATCTTATTTGTTATTCAGCAATTCGAATTTAGCATTTTGTGAAATTATTCACATTTCTAATTATTTCATTCCCTCATCTACTAAGCTAAATTGATGTTGACACCAACTATATGCAGAGATTGTTAAAACTGACTGGTATAACTATCGTAGCACAAAACTATTTCCAGTATGTCCGATGTTCGATGGCTATACTTTAAGCAGGTATAGTATTTAGGCAACACAGAAAACCTTAACAGCAGGCTCTTATTTGGGACTTTGTATCAGGTAGTAGTATTCTATCAGTATGATACAAGTTTATCTTATTTTAATCCATTCAGTAACTGTTTCATGAAGGATGTGCACTACGAACAAAGTTTTAAGCACACACTCATTTCATCTACTGAACGACGAAGAGTTTAGAAATGAATCATACTGTAGTAAAAAAATAAAATCATATCATTCATGAATTTATTTAAAAATTCAAATTTAGTGAATTAACATCTTTAAATAACAGAAGCGTTCTTACAAATTTTTATGAGAAATACACAGAACTTAGTGTAAATCACCAATAGTTCACCTAAGTCAAATTTTAGAACGAGGAATTGAATGGAACTACTTCACAGGAAGATATATATTTCAAGAAATAAGACGTCTGAGTTTTTTGCCGCAAACAATCGAAACATTTCACATCATACTCTATCTACTTCGGTATTATTAATTTGACTACTACTATCAGTAGTCAGTCCTCATATAGAGTTTGATTTAACAGTTAAGTACATAAATCTGTAGCTAGTAAACGAAAAGAACTGGACAGATAAAAACTAGTCATATTATCAGTGTTAGATTATCTGATATATGGCCCATTTGTTCAAAGCATACTTCTAGGCCAAATTGATATTAAATTTTTAAAATAAAAGAAATTTTTTTAAAGCAATAACGTAAGAATAAATTATCACTATTTCAATTAGCTGAGATTATTGAGAATATGAAATTAGCACATAAAAAATAATGAATATTACAAATTACTTTAGCTGTATTTTTTAGTTCACACATAGATAACAATATTATAGAATGAAGAAATTTTACTATTCCCACAGATAGAACTCTACTACATAAAACTTGAACTACTTGTGTAAGAATCACTATGACCTTAGATCATCATCATCATCATCAACATGGATCGATAAATCAATTTAACTGAACGTATACACAGTTCTCCCTTAGTTAGTTGTGTTCTGTTGTTGTTGTTGTTGTAGTTGTTATTTATTATGATAATCATTTTCTTTTTTGGTATTAAAATAAGTAATTGAACAGGTAGGCAGGTCATTTCAGGACAAATTAATACTAAATAATTATATGATAAAATTTTTATTGACTAATTTTTTTTTTACTAATGCCAAGAAATGAGTACACAAGAAAGAAGATTGCTTTTGCCTGTTCTGAGAGTTTTAATATGAATTAAAAGTAAATCATTCTTTTCTTTTTCCGATTATACATAATGATAAAAAAATCTTTCAAGATTCAATATGATATTATTTATGCTGAAGTTTATTAAATCAGTCATTGACAAAATAAAAAAAATTAGCATCTACGTTAATTGATTCAAGTTTCTACATACACAGAGATAAAATTGTCTAGATTAATCCAAGTGAAGAACTAGGAAAATTAACAGTAGTGGTATAAACAATAAGGACTTAAGATCTAAGAAAAAGGGAAGGCGTGAATACATCCGTATCATTGTGAAACGATTCTGCGTCATGTATCTAACGCTGCCAACTGCTAGTTTATGATAATAGCATGCACCTCAATTAAGTGGACTGTCTATCTACATTGTTTCGGTTTGGCTGTCCATGATTTCATTGATTGACATATCATTATGCTTTGATCCTAACAAGCTTATTATCAGTCTAACTACAGTTTATACTGTCCTCGACTTGTTTGCTTTTTTAAAAATGAGGAATTGTAATATTATAAAAGATCATTGGATTTAATTACCTTTCATAACCATCTAATTTCAATTCACTAACTATTCTTTCGACTAAGTATCCTAATAAATAAAATCAGCAAAAAATGTTCAAAGGTAACCTGTGGTAATATTAATAAATTATCTAACTACAGTACGAACAACTATGTATTATTCTTCATGAACTTTTCCAATTAAGAGTAACAGTAAGATTTTGATAGCAATTCATGGAGATAGGAAATAGAAGTATTTGTAAAGACTAAATGTTTTAATAATGTTCATATTAGCCTGCTTGGTATTTGGAGTGAGTGTTGAGCCCACACCCACAAAGTGGACCGCGACTTCAACGAAGCATCTAAGACCTATTGGCCATCCTAACCACCGTTCATATTCATACGGTCAAATTAAATGCTCAAACAAACATTTACATGATTCCATTATTGCACTTTTCAATCAGAGCTAAAATAAATTAACTGTCTTTATTGCCTAATGTTTTCAAGTAGTTTAAAAAGTAATCGTTTCACTTTTTCGATCAATTGGAAAATTTTCCGTTAAATAAAGCTTTCTTATTTGATTTGAAATAACTGACAGTTCACTGAAATAAAGATAAACGAATTCAAATATGATAAACTCTTAATATTCTTAGTAATATGCTATTCTGTGTTTAAAACTAGACAGTTTCCTCTCATATCCACACATGAAAATCATTTAGTAATTACTCAATGATGTATGAAAATTTCCGATAATCACCGTTAAGAACAGAGTTTTAAAATTAGTGTTTTTCAGTCATCATTAGTTAGTATAACTAAATTTGTATTTCATTGAATCATTTTTCGCTATAAAATTAATAAGTGTTCAATAAAGTATACTGAAATTCTAATATGTATTAGAATTATGGGTTTGATCTGAAATACTAAAATGGATTATTACCTCATAGAATCTATTTTGCATATTTTAATCGAGCAGATTCCAAAGGCCAAACAACCTATACTGATCAACTAACAGTAATTTAAGACTTTCATTTATACAGAATTTATTCTAAATATGAATAACATGCTTGAACAAGGGTATTATAAAAAGGATGGAAAAGCAATCAGCTGGGCCGTATTTAGTCCCAATATACCATTAGAATATTCCCCTTGTATAAAAGTTTGCACAAACACCTGAATGAGTTCTATTTTAACGTAGCTTAACAATAGTAAATCATTAACGAAATTATTTCTTAAACAAACAATTCATTTGCAAAGTCAATACCAAATGAAATAGTATGACTTAGTAGCTACGTTGAACTCGAAGTAGAGCGCACCACTTTACTGACCCCTTTTATGCGGAGCCAAATACAGTGAATTTATTTCATGAATTCATTTAAGCAGACAGACATGATAATGAATAGTGTGCAAGCAAAGCAAAGTGAAATAGAAAAGTCATATGAGTCAACTCAATGCAACAATACATGGCTAAGTACAATTTATAGTCAGACAAAATTAAGCTAAACATGTAACAAGCCAAGTAAGCGGCACACACGCACACTGGAGTAAAAACAATCAAGATATAAGCGAATAATTGGCAAAGTTTAAAGACATGTGAAAAACTCAAGAAGAATGAATCAATCAATTTGTCCAAATGCTGGAATAAGCCTTGTAGCCTCAACATATTAGTACGCACACAACAAAAATTCACAGACATAAATCTTCAAAACAAGCACTGATAATTATATAGTAGGTGAGTAAACTTCAGTTGTAAGTGTATAATTTTCCCGTTGAATTATAAATATTTACTTTCGCTTCAAATAGATTAATTTATAAACCATAGGAATAATGTCACATAAAACTATAAATGAATCAAATGTTCATACATTGTATTAACACAGTATGATACGTGTACACCATAACTATTTATATCTAAATATTCATCATATCATCCAAAATTTTGAACAAATGATTGCATATCTGAAAAATTTCACTCAATAGATAAGAATATTTCAAAACAATTAAGAACAACATTCATACTATTTAACCATTCATTGTAATAATATTTATTTAGCTAGTAAATATTATATAAATTATCTGTTATTGCGTTTGATATTAGGGGAATGAATGATTTAATGTAAGAAAGAGAAAAACTGTTCTTCTTCTTCTTCTTATTATTATTATTTAATTTAGATTAATTAAATTCATTGAAAATATTCTTTATATTTCTTTACTTTGCACTTTAAGTGATTATTTCCTTGTACTTTTTGGAGAACTTTTTTTTGGAGAACATCTACTGCTGTTAATGAAGTGTATTCTGTTGATCTTCGCAGTTGTTTATACTAAACGTTCATATATATATATATATATATATATATATATATATATATATATATATATATATATGATTAGTAGACAACTGTCAATTGTAATTTCAAGTAATTATAAAAAGAATATCTATCAAATTTTACAGAATACGTCATAATCTCCCCCTTTATTCAACAATGCATTACTTATTTCTATGATTATAAATATAATAGAAGAGAAAATTCAATCACAACATTTATACAACAACATAAAAATTTGACATCAATACTACTACTAACAATAATAATAATCATAATAAAAGTAATGACAGAAGAAAAAATGTCAATAATATGATTATTTCAAAAGAAATAAACAAAACACCTACTACTACTACTACTACTACTACTACTACTACTACTACCTAAGATTAGTTGTAATCTTATATGCTTCGTTTTTTGGTGGATAACTGTTACAAAATGCTTTTTGTTGTTCTTGTCAACTATAGGCTAACAGATGAAAAACTGAGATTCATTAGGAAAGAGTGAGTGAGTTGTTCTTTTTTTTTACATTAACAGTGATACATATACAACTCACTACTCAAGTGATAATTGTGATAAGCTCGCCAATTGATATGCTTGAATGCTATTACGAGTTCACCTTACTCGAAGGTCAACCATACAATGTCACAATAGGCTATTCTAATCCGTTGTCCTAGACCCTGATAACAAAAGCAAGAAGTCTTGATAAGGCGTAGAGAATGTATTCTACAAGCGCCCAGAAAATATGAGGTTGCTAAGCACACAAATGAAGCTGATTTATACAATGATAGCAACGTCCTTGTGAGAGCCACAAAATAGCGTACTAAAATAATCCATCAACCAATGACAGCCAGGGATTTTCCAAGTGGGAAATGTGAGCTGAAGGTCAACTAAGCTTCTTATGCGCGAAAACATAAAAAAATTGAAAATTTCAGAGATGGATTATAAAATGAAGATCTTCCAAGTGAGTTCTGGAGATCTAACATCCTCAACGAATTGTACTGATGGTTGCATTATTTTGATAAACATTATGAGGTGTTTGTGAGAAATCTAAACCAAAGCGTCACCCAGGAAGTGACTTAGTGTTTATTACTGAGTGTGAGAAATCAACCGTCTATCTTATCATATCATCTGATTATACGGATATTTTATTATCATTTTTGATTGTCAGTCTATACAAAATAATTTGCACTTGCTAAAAGTTTATTAAAATGAATGTGTTTGAACCCATTTCAAACTAGTCAACCAGCATATGTTAATCAAGTAAGGTCACTTAAACACTCAAAAACTGAGCCAACAAGTTATCAAACAAAACTAATGACGTGACTTGTGTATTTTACAACCTAGCATTGAAAAGACATGAAATAATAATTTTTTTGCTATCACTCGATAATTGAATTGTACGGATGAGCCACGTGACTTGAAAGTCCTGATTTTAACTGTTGATATGCACGTCATTATCACTTCCTTTAGAAATCGCTGTTAATCATAAACTTGAATATATAAAGGTGTATGTTACACTAAGCTCGTAAGAGAACTCCTTACGATTAATTCATATATTTTCGACAAATATAGAGTTGATTCAAAAGGTTTGTTACACAACTTGTTCATACAAAAGATAAAACAGAATATGAGGAAAGACAATTTCATTTAGTCAAAACTTATGAAAAAAAATGAAATACGTTTATACGATGAGCGATTTCTAGTGAAAGAATTATCTCGCACCACTACTTCATTTTCAATAATTCAACGTAGATGTATGCACAGACAGATTTCAAGTAAACTTTTGTTTGAAGACCTAATCATACTAATTGAATGTTCAAGATTCAGTAGATAAAGCGTGATTTCATCTTTATGTCTATGAAATGAACATCTGGTAGTAATTTCAATAAATCACTAAACTGAATGAATTTATGCAGTTTATACACTGTATAAAATCAGTAAACCAAATAATTGACTTCCTGTTCCATTTTGCACGTTAGTAAGTGATATTTAATCAAGGAGAAATGCAACAATAAATAGTTTTCAATTGGTTCGATAATAAAAGAAAGCTATTGAACAATTAAAATATTGAGTAAACAATTTCACGCTCAAGAATAAATTTTAAACGAATTCAAATACAATGGAAAAATACATGTATATCATCGGATATTTTTAGACGTTGTGAAATCTTCAACTTTAGATAATTATATGTAGTAAATACTCTAAGTATAGATTGATGTCCACTGAGCTACGAATGACTTTAGGATAATTGAGTCTTATAACGAGTAAGATACCTACCTTTAAGTTACTGAGATGGAATCCATTGAGTTAATAAAGTCTATTTTCAAAATACTACTATCATTATCCAACCAAATAGGTGAGGAACATAAATCTCAGTCTTCAAGTGATTGGCCTCTGATCGTTTTGGTTTCAGAGTACGACATTCAAAACTATTCCTTAAGACTAGTCACTACTAAGTACACTGTTTACTATTATTTATACTAAGATGAAGTTTTGTAAGATTTATTCTGTTTGAAGTTATTTTAGATTTTCTTAAATTTAATAATAATACAAAGCTGAAAAGTAGGAATGAAATAAATGAGTCAAATTAATAAAAACAATTTAGTCTGTGTTTCTTTGGTAAGAAAAGTTTGCAGTCGTTAAAAATTATTTAAAATGAGTTATAGATAGAGAAAAACAAATGAATAAAATTGCATGCACTTACACTAAATTAAATAGTGACAAGTATACTGTTCAAATTTAAATGAAGTGTTAGGTGTTTTACTCGTCAGATTAAAAATTTTTACTTCTTTAATATACAAATGCAAAAAAGCCACATACATTCAGAATGAATAACGTTTTATACAACTGATAATTGTTTTTATTTATAACAATCTCATTCCGAAGGTTATTTTATTATGAGACATAGTCTGAAGTTTGAGGGCTGATTATAATACCTGGTTGCTTAAACTAAAGTAGATGAAGCGAGGTTCGAACTTGGCACTGAATGAAACGCTCTATTCACTAAGCTCCTGCTCAATTTATATTACTAACAACCAGTTATTAAAACTAATTTTAAAACAAATTTTTTAAAATCAAACTTTCATGAGTAAAAGCTATACCGTTTTGAACAATTATATTATGGAAAGTCCGTCAGTAAGTCATTATCAATGGCAAGAAGGGTAGCGGGTGTAAACTAGCTCAAACTGACACATTTCAAGACAGGACAGTGAAAGGAAATCAACAAAGATAAGAAGCAATAGTGGGGGAAATAGTATCAAAATAGAATAGGAAATTAAACATTGTCTTGTACCAAAAGTAGTATGAAGTGATTTTAGAATGGGTTTGGATATACATTTACTACTCACGGGTTTACATACTCGGTAATGAGCCATGCTGTTTGTGAAGTATGGTCTGTAAAATAGAAGGCAGGTATTTACTACGTGGTTTTGGTCATAAGTGTTTTGTAAGTGTTGGTAGCATATCGTACAAAGATCTAGTGAGCTATGTTGTAATTAATTATGAAGTATTGTTAAGCAAAGATGATCAGTCAGTTGATGAAGATTTGAATCCACATTGAATGAGGTTGCTAAAAAATATGGCTACCATGTGGTGTACTTTGGATGAAGTACGAATAGAAAAAAAAAGCCAAAGATAGACGAAGCAAGAAGTGACACCAGTCTATGAACTTGTTGACTGAGCTATGTCGGTAGATTTAAACAACCTAGTTTAGAGTAGTGATAGATCTTAATTTCCTGTACTACTTCACATATACCTATGCATTTTGTCTTCTCTAATCATATTCACAGCATGCAAACTTTCTTACAATCTATTTTATTACAATTATTTTTCACCTTTTAGTTATTCATAACGCTAAATTCATCTTGTCATACTCAAATGTAATATTAGCTGTGACTAGAGCACAAATTTTTAAGACTTTACAATCATCATAACTGGCTAACTGGAAAAAGCTAAATCAGTAAGGCATCGCTGATATCTACTATAAACTATTGTTTGAAAATGGCACTCTTTTTCATTAGTTAACTATTATTCAACCGTCAACAATTCTTTACATATTACAAGCAAACAAAGAATTTGAAAGAGATTTTTTTCTCTTTAAGAGACAGCATTTTATCAAAGCAAAACTGATCACATGATCATTATTAAACAATATAAATGGTAATTTTTACATACTGTCAATTTCTAAAACTGACGTCAACTCATCAGTGTTTCTTTCATTAGAAGAATACACAAAACAAAAACAAACATCAAGAATTGCTGGCAGACTAAATGTGCACATGCGCACACAACATATGTGAAAACACACAGTGATTATAGAGAGAGAGAGAGAGCAACAAAAATGGAATGCTCATTCAACAATCATTGCTTAATAGATACAAACTTATATAAATTATTTAAATCAATCCAATCAAGAATATTATGCCACCACCTAAAAGTTAATTTGCAATAGATATTTTTCAATTGAATAACTTCACATTGAAAATAAATTCTAGGCATCGCTATTATTTACATCATAATTTAATTAGAAGTTTTGTTGGAAAAAAATAGCATATTTTACAAGATGAATGAAATGAAGAATGGAGGGTGGGCAATATAGTTTAAAGTTTCAATTCCTTTGTTTTAATAGACGAAATGAAATGTCCAATTTAAAATCCATATATAAATATTCATAAAATATGAAAAATATATAAAACTTGAAATTCTACTGCAAAATTTGTGTTATATTTTTCAGTTGTTTAGATTTATTTTTCTTTGTTATCTGAGTTCAACTGTCTTTTAAATGACTGCATTCATTATTAAGTGAAGTCCCAATTGAAATTAGCATCTATATCATTTGTATATTTCACAGTTCATTTACAAAACACAGATCGGTGTACCTTGCTGCTTTGAGCCAGAGATTAAATGTATAGTATCTTTAACCGAGGTAGCTAGACTAGAGGTTCAACTCGAAGATTAATTAAGAACGGTCAAGTCCGTTAATTTTGTAATTAAACCGTTGAAAAACTCTTAAATAGAAATATCAGAATTATTTGTTACATAAATCTAAATGAATTCTGTTAGTCAGAAAGAAAATTCAAACTAACATTTTCACCAGGAATAATTACAAATTTAGATGCGATTTATCTACAATTTTCATTAGGCCTAATATAAAAATGTGTAAATAAAGATTTTTGATGTATGAACTAGCATTTATAACCTTGCAGTTATGTAAATTGAAACCTTTGAAACCACAAGACTGTATGCCCGTCTATTTTATGGAATAATAATAAGGAGTTAAAAATGATATCTAGTACCCTGATTAGTCTAGAGTTGTCTTAACAAATTACAACTAATAGTTTTTTTAATGGATATGATAGTTAGGTAATATGTAATCGTTAATATAAACTTGTACACTACTTCCTACATATTGTGCAACATATTACTTTAACGCCTATTTATGAAACAATTGAAATAAAATAAACGTAAACATGTCACCATGGTCACGAAAGGATACATATCCTGATAAAGGCCAATACAAAATATTATTTCTAGGTACCACGTTTATTTAGAATTTATTTATAAACAAAGCAAATTCTGGAACATATGTATCAGTTCAACTTTATATTCTTCCAGTAAGTACAATAAAATTGATTCAAGATAAATAGCAAAGAAGCTAACAAGGTAACACTAATAATTGCGGACAGTTAAACATAGTAAACTGAGTTCAAAACGATCAAATAAAGTGAAAAGATGTACAATAAAAAGCAATGAGACTTTTTGTCTGTGATAGAACTGTTCATAACCACTGCTTTGAAGTGCTGAGTAACTCAAAATTTGGATATGGAAGCATCACAATTATATTTAGAAGTTATTGCGTAATGTGAGGAACACTCAAACATTTATAGTTTCCTTAGTAACTGATTGAATGAAACAGAATGAAAGGCATGAAACTCAACGAGCTATTTGCAATGACTCAACCAGCTCCAAAATTTGTAGAATATTTTTAAGTTGTGAAAAGATGTTAGTACTTATAACACTGACCATGTATACACCTATGAGATCTTATCTGCACTTCTGTGATACTATTTTGTAGGTTTTCATATCCTTTTCACCCTCTGTGAAAGTGTTGAATGAACTACTTTTTCAGTAGCCTGGATAAAGTCAACAAGCCTTTTAACTTTGATATCAATATCCAAGACTAAGTTACAGCATTGATAAAAAATGCAATCGAATTTACTAAAACACATAAATATTCATGATAATTATGGATGGTAAACATTCACCTGTACATCTACTACTTTCAAGTAACGCTAACCTCTCTGACAGTTCAGACACTTAGGTTTGTTCACGAATGTGTTAGAGCGGGTAACGTACTTATGCGCACTTCATGATATGGTCATGATAGCAAATAAATACGACTGACACTAAGTCTTCTCATTTTCCAAACAGCAAGTACAGTATTTCTGTCTGGTAATACGTACAGAATATGTTTTACTAATGCTTTTATGCTAATTGCCAAGTGCGTCTCTAAATAAAGTAAGTAAAGGCGTTGAATACAGCTAATTCTAAATCCCAAGCAAATATGCATAACCATCTACATTCAAATTTAGAACGAAAAATATTTGCTTTCATATTACACCAAATAGACTAAAATAGGTAGTCACCAACAACACGGATTGAAATTTGTTGATCTTTGCACCGCAGTAGCCTGATGAGATGAGATTGAAAAAATGTGCAACGAGAAAGATCAAAATAAATCATCAATGAGAGAGGCTATAGTTAAGAAAACGATTTTGAAAACAGAATGAAGAAGTACATATGAAGAAATTGAGGACCGGCAGAAAGAAGGGGTGCGGTAGAATCTGCGAATTCCTGAACCGTTTAAATTATCTAGTCAGAGGTGTGATATCAAAACTATATATTTCCCATATATCTCACTCAAAGAAGTGGAACTCCATATGTGAATCTTCAAAACAAAGGCCGACTATGTATCTTAAATACTTGAAAATTGAAGTAAACAACAAATAATTAGATATTTCGGATTTGCATGCAAATTTATCAGCAGATATTAGATACTTACATAGATGTTACTCAACTTCATTTAATTTTAGTACTTAGAAATACAAAGGTACAACATAGTTATTCTAAGAACAAATAAAAGTTAAATAAAAGTCAAAAAGTCACTTCACAACTGAATGTTGTATATATGTAGGACAGAAAACTCTAGTTACTTTAAGGCAGTTTGTCTCGCGATTCGCACACACTTTTTTGAGAACAGTTGGTTGTCAGTTAAATTAAAACAAAAATAGCAAAAACATCAGCGCTTTTTGCGTGGTGAACTAATTGTATAGGTACAACACATCTAGGAATTTTGCTTCGGTTTTGTTTCAAAAATCTTTGCAAGAATATATTTTATGAGAGCACAATTCATAGGACATACGTCCACTTTCCACTTTTTAAGGAAAGAAAACAAAAGAAAATCGATATCGTTGAGAACGATACTTACTGGTAATATCTTCTTCACACTTCGTTGCATTCATTTGGCAAATTATCGGCAAGATTAGATCAGCCCATGGAAAGGATAGACAGACAGATTGAAAGCCACCAAATTCAGATGGTTACACAATAATCCTGAATGTGTTAATAATGTAGATTAAATATGTATTATTTTCAAGCATTTATTTATTTATTGATAATTTTTTAGATGTTTGAGTCTCGCGTTGTCTGAAATGCACATATTTTTTTATCCTTTAAATCAAACTCAGAGTCCCCGGATAAAGGAGGACCATCAATCAGATGTGTGGAACCACTTAGGAAAGTAGGAACGTAACAGGGTAACACATGATCAGAGTTAAGTGACGCGCGATTGAGCAAATAGTTTTTCTACTTCAGGCAAACAGGTTCAAGGTCATTATTGAGCATGATGGATTTTAATCATTTTGAAATAATTTCTGCTTCACTCTTCTCACCAGTTAGCTTTAAAAATACTGAACAGGCAAGGGCTAAATGTCCGATGATGGAAGTTAGTGGAATGTGGACAGTGTTATTTCTCGTAAATTTGAGTTATCAAGCCTTTCAGTACTTTTGATGTTTAGTATATTTGTGAGAAATTTTCTAATGTGCTTTTCCGCAGTTCCGTTTTCCCAGTAAACAGGCGAAATTAATTAAAAATAAGCACCGTTAGCTCAAAAGACTGACAATATTGAACCTATTGAGATAAGCCTGTCGTAGCTGCTACGATACATCAGCAGTTGGATTTCCCCATACTCACAATGTTTTCTGGAATTCATGTTCGCTGGGGCCGATCATGTTGACTGATTAATGGTGTTGTTACCATATGGTAACCGAAAGCGTAAGGACTGAGTTAGCGGTTGACTTGGGGTACGTCTAAGCGGTTAGATGTTTCTCTCTAGTTTCCTCAGAGACCACTCATACTGGTCAAGGCCTCCTTCCTGGAGGAATTGCATTTAGGTTTATGAGCGAGAGCAACTTTTCCAAATCGCATTACAGAAGAGCGTTGCGCAAGCAGTCTTCAGGAAAACAATTAAGTATCAGATTGACGTCTTCGTCTGTACTCAGACTAATTCCAGTTCATTTGTTATAGAAGTATTCCACCATTCTTCTTAAAGCTAAGAGCTTTGAGGTGGTAAAATTAGCTGGTGATTCCTTCAAACAAGTCGATAAACTTAGTGAAAATGAAGGACTCTAAGCTCAACCTCACGAATCCCAACTCTGAGCACAGATAAAGTAGACAATTTATTGCAATTGAGCTAAGACAATCGTCTTTTCCTATCAAGCGCTGCGTTTAAGCATAAATGGAAATAACTTTTTGACGTGACACCTCCGAAAATCGAAACAACTTGGGACTCAAATATATTAAAGTTACACTAGCCTTCATTCTTTTGGCTCGATATGAGGCTGCTACTTATTCTATTTATCTACTTTTGCCAAATCGTGTCACTTGTAGCGTAAGCGAGATACACATCTGATTTTCAAGGGACAAGTTAACTGTAAAACACTTAACACCGTTCTACTATATAAGTGTGAACAATAGCTATTAAGGATAAAGGATATTCGTAGGAAACATGTTTGATCAGATGTTTCTTCGAATTATGACTCCTGCATTCTGGGAACATCGAGAGAGTAATGCCGTAGTCAGATATCGGCTATTATGTAAGAATGAAAATTCAATTTATGAGTGAGTATTTCAAGGGTGTTAGGGACGTATGTTAACAAAATGAAACTTCCGTATAGAGTTAGGTTGTATGGACAGATGAGTGAGGTAATACCACCAGACCGTGAAATCAATAATTGTTATGTTAGACCATATCTGTAGATAAATACTTCATAATTAGAGTATTTCTTATAGTGGTCCGAGTGAGAATATCAGTTTAGTGATAAAATAGCTTAGCTTTCAACCATTAGTCGTTAATTCAAACCCTACCTTAGGCAGTTTAGATAATTGGACAGAATATCATCACTTGGGCTTCACACAGTGAGGCTCAACTTCGGGCACGTCAACCTGCACTTGATTCGTGTCGAATGTAACACTATTCCATGCTCTCTATGAGTCATTATCATTTCTGTGTTTTTATTTAAAATGTTTGGAATAAGGGAATTTCTATCAAGTAAGGTGGTTGGAACATGTTACATATACCCAAACACCTGCTTCTTCATGGGGCGGAGTTGTCTGAGCAAGTGAATTGGATTTTGGGATTACTAGGTGGAAAACACTGCAGGCCATCATGAAGGCAAAGCAGCGTTTACTCTTGCTGTTCGCCTCCTTCCACTGAGAACATCAATTATGCAATCATCACCCCAACTTATCTGCAGCATTTAGCTTTCATAATTGTTGCGTTTTTGTGAGCAGAAATTATAGCGCAACCTGTTCATTCACTTGCTCTTTAGCCCTCGCATATCGTTCTTCTTATCATGTCTGTGGTTTTGTAATCTTTGTGTAGCGTGATAATATTTTCATATTTTCAGATCAATAATTTCGGACCGTGTATAAATATTGACTATTTGGATAAATAATCTGAAACGTATGAAATTTCCAACAACATAGTCTCAAAGTGAGTGATATTAACACTTGTATTGTTTCTTTTTAACCTTCCAAACTGCATATTTGTTTACATATTTAGACACATGACTGCTAGCAGAAAGGAAGTAGGTGGCTTCATAGGGGGCCACTCCTGGACCCTTCAACCAACAAGTCGAATCCACAGGACAAGGGGAACAAACTTAGGAGATCCACTCTTACGGTAGCCAGTGGTCAATAATAGGTTCTTACGTCATGAACCTAAACATGATAAACTTTGACGGTGACAAAATATTGTTTGATCTACTCTAATGAATGTAATCACTGAATGTTAACCAGTGTTATGTTTGTCTAGTTTTTGGTGCTTTTTGAACTCAACCGATTTTTTGGACTGTCAAGCTACGTGACATAGGTGAAAATCCCATGGGGAGCCTCAGTTTCCTCAAGATAACAACTACGGTTTGCTGAGATGAGTGCACGAAGCTTATGTTTACTTGTTCGAAAGCAGTTCCTGATGTGTGTTTAGGGCTGTTAGATTTTTCCAACTAATATTTAAACTAACTTTAGAAACTATTACCAGCCTAAGAATATTTCGCACTCCATTCGTCAAGCCTCACGAAATGGTAGATACATTCCCTTACTCCTACAAACCATAGAAGGTCACGCCCCTGTGCTCCATCCCCGATCAGTTGTAGTATTCTTAATATTTAATTTCGAATCATTAGCTTCTTATCCGTCACAGCGTTCTTATATGTTGTTTCTATCAGACAGATAAACTGAAAAGTTTGTAGATGCTGTAGAATTATGAACCCATGACGTATGTGTGTCGAAGGTGACGACTTCCCACGAAAATGCAGAGTTATGTGGAATGTTAAGAATCTTCAAATTCACATGCTGTAACTAAAGTCTGTCAGAACGCTAGAATGAATTGGAAAGTGCGTAGTACTTCTAATTACTTCAGATGTTATGAAAAGCTCAAACCAGTCATATCAGACCATCTAAAAAATTTCAATGTATGAAGCTGTAGAATTGTTTTCGGAAAGTTTTGGGGTTCAGCTGTGAACGATCACAAACAACTAGTCCGCAAAGTGATATGGCGCTTAGCTCTTTAAACATCTGCATAACTTAGTACCTCGAAAAGAAATTATAAATAAATTGATGTTAAATTTTATTTTTTTCATGAATATTTTAAAAAGCATTTTCGGTCGCTGCAAAACTGCGAAATATTTTACCTTACCACTGGGGTTCTTTTTACTTTTTGTTGCCCATTGAAAAGCAGGCACCGCATACGACCTTAAGTATATTGGGCAGATTTAAAAATTGCTCTGTGTTCCTGCGGCAGTGTTTCTTGGTAAGCTTAGCCAGATGCTGGTTGCGAACCCCAATATAAACCGTATTTTGTAGCTATTATTGTTCGCTTTGAACGCGTTATCCACTTATCTACTGAGTCTCGATATACACTTACTCGTGCAAACGGTATACAATTCAATCTGATTTGTGAAGGTTTCAGTTAGACCCAAAAAACCAAACATGCGTCCTCAAATCCACTACCAGCAAGATTTTGTCTAGACCATACAACTTTTCGTAATTATGAATATATTCAAGCAATAATCCACACAAAATAAAGATACACTAACCAACACTCTTCACATTTTAGCAAAAATATCGAAAACGGAATAATGCAAACCATTAAAAATTAAAAAGGTTTTTAAATATGAATTTCAGAGTCACAATTCAAATAATTCTTATTTTGAGTGCTATTGTAGGTATCTCAACATAATTTAGATCCACATTCTGACAAGAGTAAGGTTCTACATCAGACTATGTTAATTTAGTAAACAGACAGTCAAAAAGGACATATACTGATCACAATTATTGTCCGAACATCAATTCGTATAGGACGTTAGGCATCTTTGCCCTCGACTGTAGAATCACGCGCCATGATGCATGATACGACTCCAGGATGCGTATACAGGATCCGACTAGCGTGATAAATTTGACTTCACCTTGTCAATCAGTTACAACGTAGAACTTCGTATATAAGTATATCAGTTCAGATTGCCATACCACATTGGCACAGAGACGCAACTGTCAGTTCAAATCTATAAACAGAAAGCAATAATAATAATAATGATATGAAATTTAAATCAATCATAAAGAGAACACAGCGAGTAGATGCACCTGTGCCATTGCAAACAATTTTGAGCCATATCGTCCAGGATCTTTAACCATCAGTGACTTTCGTCTCGCCGACCCCGACCACGTAGCCTACATTTACCAACATGACTCAGTCCACTTGTCAGTGAATTCATGGATTTCTGCCATGTTTTGGTTTGGCCGCATCTAGCTTTCTTCCAGCCTACTCCTACATGACAAAATTTAGTTTGTCGAGAAGGTTGGTGGTTAGCTCTACGTGACACATGTACCAGCCAGCTCAAATGATGACGTTTCAATACTTCATCAATTGATCTGACATCCTCACTTAGCACCCGTTTCCTAATAATAGTGTTGCTCACTCGGGTGTCCCAGGATATACAAGAAATGCTTCAAAGACACCTATGATCGAAAACCAGTACCCTACGAATATCTTCTACTCTCATTGGCCATGTTTCACAGCCATAAAGTAGGACGGAGCGAACTGCTGCACTGTACACTCTTCCTTTGGTCAGCAAACGGATAACTCGCCTTCGCCATAAGTGAGGCAGGTTCGAAAAACCCAATCGAGCCTTCTGTATCCGTGATGAGATTTCGTCAGTCACAAGGCCATCAGCACTGATTGGACTCCCCAGATAAGTTCAACCACTTCACTCCCTATCATTAGTTCAGGTACCGACGCAACCCAATCTTGAAGCAACATTTTGCATTTCGAGGGGGAAAATCGCATCCCGAACATGCTTGTATTGTTGCTCAGGGTAGTCAGAAGACTATGCATTTTGTCAGGACTATGTAATGAATATACTCCAAGTTAAAACCCTGTCTCCTGGTAAGAGGTCCACTCCTGAAAAGTCAGACGATGAGTGTTAGCCACTATAGCATATTTACGACAAAGTCAAACAAGAATGGAGAGATTGGACAGCACTGACGTACACAACTTGAAGTAACTAATTCTGATAACAGTTTACCATAAGCTCTTACTCGACCAGTAGTGTTCGAGTAGAGAGCATGTATAAAGTCAATGTACTTCTCTGGTACACCTTTTAATGACAGACACTGCCACAGAACCCCACGATCCAAAGAGTCAAATGCCGCTCTAGGGTGGAGAAAAATTACTACTGTTAGGCGTCTTTACATGTGTCTTTGTTCTAGGATCTGACGTAATGTGAATATTCGATCTATACATCCATGTCCACGTCGAAAACATGCATGATTCTCTCTAGTCTGCTGTTCACGAGCTTTTGATAAGCGTCAGAGCATTACTGAAGCCAATATTTTCGATACTGTATTAGTTAGACTGATTGCTCTGTGATTGTCATAAGAGAACTTTACCCTTTCTTATGAATAGGGACAATCAATGATTGAGACCACTCGGATGGGATTATGTCCAGTTCCCAGATTCTACCTAAGATCACGGTCAACCTAGCTGCTAAAACTGGGCCATCATCCTTAAAAATCTCAGAAGTCAACCTATCAGGTCCTGCTGCTCACCCTTGCTTCAGATTTCCTATAGCTTTCTCAACTTCATATAGATACGGAGGACTTACGTCGACTTGCCATTCAGGATGACTGGAGATCGTGGGCGACCGAAGTGTGGCTAAAGGCCAGTTGAACTGATCCCTGAAATGTTCTGCCCATCGGTCCAATATCCTGGATTGAGAATGAATGATACAACCATCCTTCCCTGAGATAGTTCCGCTAACAGATGAATTTCTAATACCGGTTTCCTTGACAAGTCGGAACAACTGTCTGCTGTTGCCTATCACCGCTGCCTTTTCTACCGCCTTTAATTTCGTTACTCACCACTGTTCTCGATCATTGCGTCAGCTTTTTATCAGCCTGCGCCTAAGCTGACTACGCTCTTCATCGCACTTAGAGACAGGCGGGATGAGTTTTCGAGCACCCATCAGTCCGGTAGACGCTACTGAGATCCATGGCTTCTTCCAAGACTTGTGGTTTACCTTGCTAGCAGATATCACTGCTGTTTCCACAGCCTTTTCGATATCACTCTAACCTGCCTCCAAATGGGAATCACTTAAACGGTCGCCTAACCGTTTTTCTATATGTTCCTGAAATATATTCTTAGCTTTATTATCATTAAATAGAACCCCAAGAGATTTCCTTTATGTGTCTTCCCAGTAAGCCTCAAACAAATACGCGCTCGCACTAATGCATGATCTGAATCTGAACATGTGCCCCAAAACGGGCGACAGTCCTCTGTCGAACCTCTCCATCTGTGGCTGATGGCGGTGTGATCTAGTTGGGTCCAACGTTGAGACGACTTGGGGGTCGCCAGGTTAAAAGATGCTTTTCCTTATGCCTAAAGTTAGTGTTTGCGAGAAATAAGCGGTTATCTGAGCACAGTTGCAGAAAACGGTCGTCATTACCTGTTCTCTCAGTCGCTACACCATAACATCCACCTACGTGTCTTTCCTTTTCACCTACTCTACCTAACTGAGCATTTAATTCACCAGCCATTATTACTATATATGAGAACCTAGCCTTTTGGAGGAGGCCCGAAAACTTTCTGTAAAACTCATCTTCAATCTCGTCTGAACTGCAGTCAGTAGGAGCGTAGGCAGATAAGACGAAGAGGCGACGGCGAGTGTCCCTTTATTTCCTAGTCCTTACTGTCCCGCTCAGTCGGACAGCGTACAAGCAACTATCTACTGGGATCCAGTCTAGTAGAGATAGTTATGCCCTAGGACTTAATGCTATACCTACGCCGGCGAGACTCCAAGAAGCAGTATCAAGGCTTCCATATACGCGATGAGTGAAACGAGTTGCTTCTTTATCGTGACATGGAGAGGTCAACTGAGTGACGCATACATCAATGGCGCGAGATTCCAATGTCCCAGCTAAGGAAGCCTGTGGCCCTATTAGACACAATGTATGTACACTAAATGCTCCAAAATGTAGTCTACAACGAGGTTTCAGGAGACCAGGAATAACTTTTCGTGAACTCCCATCGTTTGCATTATCGGTGTAGTGTGGTAAAGGAATGTGAGTAGAGTTAGTCGTGGAGATAAGAGAGAAAATAGGGGGTGTAAGAAGGATTTGATTTTGACCAATTTGGTCTCGTGTGCTGTTACGGGTATGAGGGCGGTTGTCACTTCCCGGCTGCCCACATCGTGCAAGGGTCTTTCTTGAGGAACCTAGAAAAGAAAGTGGATTAGCGTTGATCTTAACGACCTGAGAGCGTGACCACAGAGCCCGACGGACAACTGCTTGAGGCCGGTCGCGCACGGCCTTTTTATGAGAAGTTTCTTGAGTATTAGCTCCGCTCTTGAAAGCCCTTAGTGGGCACCCTTACCCAAGGAGACGGAAATCCGTGAGGTAGAGTGTATGACATTTTTAGGGTCTACCTTTTCTAACCCTTCCTTCCTTGTGAGAAAGCAGCATCGCTGCAGATGCTGGTTGTCGAACGGAAACACCTTACTGCTGTCACACCCCTCTGCAGTCAGCAGTACGACAGTACCTCAGACCTTGGTTTGCTGCTTTTAGTCTCATCGTTCTCCAATCGACCTGCCTGGCATAATAGAACCTTCAGGAACATATGTTCCAGCCAATATAGCTCGGTTGGTTCATCACGATAGGCAAGCTTGACCACCACGTCAAGATGGAAGCTACGGTCGGGTTCAGATTCAAGTGAAAGCACTTTAATACCTACGCTAAACGTAAATAAAATACCTGAAATACGCAGATCATTACAAACGATTCAATTTTCAAAACTAACAGTGATGAAAGGTATATCGTAGAAACAATTATTTTCACCAAGCTTTTCATTCACTGAATGATCATAAGTCACCAAAAAAGTTACTAACCCTTGATAAAAATATGTTTCATACAACAAATGCAGAAAAACCAAGTCCTTTACTGCACAACACTCAATATGAATTTCTAGTCACCGGAAATTGTGAGAAAACCACCATACACTTCGACATTTTCACACTAAGAACAGACTATTTATTTACTTATATGTTCGATAAATTTTAATCTGACCATAGATTGTTACCAATAAATGAATCTATTATTGAGATCAATAAACCTTGGTAATTTTATACTTGTATATCGCGAGAAATCATTTAAATAAAAGAGCCCTAACGTATTTGCACAATTAGCAATCACTTATCAATTAATAACGAAATTCTCCAGTCTCAAAAGATATGCTTTTAAGGAGAACTCAGTAACGAGCTCATATTTCTGTTACCAAATTTAAAGTAGCATAAATCTGACTCAAGGTTGATTGAATTGCCGTCCATAGAAAACTCGAATTTAAGCTATTTTAAACGCTTTTGATGTCTTTGTTTACCGAATTCACGTTTCAAAATGAAGTCTAGAATTTTAAGCGGTCAATGTAAACATTAAACGCCATAGACAAAGCTATTTTTATTCGACTGGGTTTATAGATAAAAAAGGGGACCGTATATTTTCAGTGCAATACTTTATTCGAATAAACATGATTTATTTGTTACAAAAGTAATGGTAAACCAGAAAGTCGTTTCCTCAAATCGTAATACATATGTTGAGATTCTGAAAAAATTCACAAAATCTGTTCATATTCAATGCATTAGGAAGCTTTGAGTAAATTAGCATGGAAACTATTTACATACAATTAGAGAAAATATATTTTTACATGCGATCTCATTAGGAATGTAAACGAAGGAAAAGATCAGCTACGAACCATGCAGTATGACACTTGTACTCACAGCTGATTAACCTAAAAAAAATGAAGCAAAATTCGAATCCAATATAACAAATGAATGTATGAATTTGTTCGTAGATGTAGACTATCAGGTTAGGGTCCACGAGATGATAGTAATCGATGGTTAGAGCCCGTGAATGACATGGTTCAAAATCGTTTGAAATGACACAGGTGCATCCACTCTTTGTATTCTCCCAAAATTCTCTTCTGAATACCCCATGACCATTTTCCTCTCTTTTTAGATTCATTCCACTAGGATATACTTCTTGGATAGTATCTTCCAAACCTAATCTTACCCATTACCGCTAATACTGCTACAACCTCTACTAATATGGGGTTTAAACCGACCATTGCGTCTCTGTGTTTATGTGGTATGGCAACTTAAACTGATGTACGTACGTACGAAGTTCTACGTTGTTGCTGGCTGACTGACTGAGAAGAAAAATCTTCAATCAAATAATACAACAGATAACAATAAACAATATCAATGTGAACAAATTCGAAAACAATCCTTACTTTGATAATTTATTTGATAAAACTGTTAATTGATGCAGTTCAGCAGGTGTGATAGACGATTTCAAAGATTCTACACTTTCTTTGTGTTGTGATTCAGAATCGTTCGAATCATTAGGCGATACAGCAGATGATGATTCGTTATATTCACTCAGCTTAGCTTGATGTTGCAGAATAAGTGATTCAATACGGTAACGTTGTTCGATTAAACGACTGAAAATGCAAATATGTATGTATAAATATATTTAAAAGCACGTAAACACTGGTAAAAAGGTCACCACAGTATATACAGGTGCCAAACAAACCACCAAATTTTTATATAGGATAGGATACTTACCAACTGACTAAACCAAAGATGGATTTCTTAGAAATCCATTTCCCAAGTATTAGACCTAGAAGTGTATTTCACGAAGTGCAGTAATGTTAAGAGATCCAGTCTCATGGTAGGTGATGACTAATAGTAGGTTCGTATAAAAAATTTTCTCTCAGGGAACCTGGAGTCTATGTACATCAGTGATTTGGAGTCAGATTTTTCAACTCCCATACGGAGAACCTTCGCACCCAATAACGGGTTTTAAGCGCAAGATGCCTCCTTTCCATTCTCTAAATTTCCTGAACAAAACCCATTACCACCAGAAGGCAGTGGGTAGAATTGCCCTAGAAGTGATCATTTGAAAATATTTCAAGAGGCAGAGTGGATTCTTCCCATAATACACTGTACGAAAACATATAAACATATATATTCGATAACTTGAGCTTCTTTCAGATAGAAATATTGTCGAATACCTAAAGTTTGATGAAAGTCAGTAAAATGATATGACATGGTTAAAAATAGACATAAAGAAACAAACTAAGCAACATTACCTTTTCTGTGAAAATTCATAATCACGACGTAACGAGATGCGATAAACCTCATGTTGTGAAAGTTCAATTACTAATCGAGCAACTTGCAATAAGTTAATCGAATACAAACAAAAGATAGTATCTGCTGTATATTCCTTCGTTCGCGATAATTCCTAGTATATTTAATGAATTTTTTTCAAAATACAACAAGTCAATTGTCTTTGAAAATAATTTATATCAAGAACAAAAACTAATTTAAAAATTATTGAAAATCACTGAGAATTTAACCTTTGTTCTGTTTTGATTTGAAACCACTCAATAGGCTAAATATCTTCACTAAATTATCTTAATATCTAAAAACGATTTAGTACAATAAATTGATAATTAAGAATGGATTGTAGCTAATTCCTTAAATCGATTAATTACACAGCAGTTTTTTTTATCAACTTGAGAGCTATCACATTCAATCGGACTATCTTCTTAGTTTTTGTTTTATCTACATCAAGTACTGAACTTATTTAATCATCCATTAGAAACTAGGAAAACATGACATTGTGTTTCCTTTCTGGTATAAGACTCATTAGGAGTACATACATCTGCCAACTTGCCAATATTACCCACTTTTTGATGGATTAAATTCAAATTGCTAATTAACATACAATGTGACGAATATTATTCATTGAACATTTTTAGCTACTTAAAAACTAAATTAGTAATCTGAACAGTATATCATAACGTGTGGAAAATATAATGAGTATTCAATAAAACTACTACACACATCGATGGGTTATTCAAATAACTAGTGTGTTACTATGTTACTGTCCTGCAGAATAATAGTAATAATAATAGTAGTAATAATAGTTGTGATCGATTTTCGTCATACTTTACAAGGCTGTTAATATTTGGTTGTCTTATTTAAAAATTTCAGTGTATTTTTCCACCACTGGAATTCAAAAATAATCTGACAGCATCCTACATTATTCTCATTGATTCTTTGTCATTCCAATATTAAGTGAATTTTTTTACCCTAATTCCAAAGACAAAGCAAACTCATTCACATATAATAAATGCTAGATTAACGGGTCAATTCAAGGGTTTCTAATAAATCATCTCCCACGAAAGATTTAAGTTTTGGGTTAATATGAACATTATGCAGGCCAAACAACAAAGAACGACCAATACAGAGAGACCGAATATCATCTACAAAATCAATTGAAACAACTATAAGAAGCAATACATAAGTCAAAGTGGCTGCTAGCTTCGACTACGTCTACATGAACATCGACTAGTGGTTAACCGCCGCGACATTGCATAGCTAATATCAGTGCTCAACTAATGACATAATTTTAGTTGGAAAATCAACAAAATACGGAAGAGAGTATACCGGCAGAGATTTCTCGGGAGAATGGAACTAGTAACGCATTGACCGATAGACATGACGAAAATGATCCGATCTATTAAACCGACAGCGGAAAGGATAAACGATTTCAAAGTCACAGATCAAGTCACAGTTGGAAACCATTAAAGCAAACATGCAAACAACCGTTGCACATTAATCAATCTATCAAAATTTTAGATCAACAGAACAAGCAGCTAGGTAATTGTGGAGAAATTCTAATTACTCTCTTTTTATTGAAGCAATGAAAGCTTAACGATTATACTATACAACTCATAGAACAAAACACCCATAATATTAGTAAAACCATTAGACAACATTTTACAACAACATATATTTATATTAAAATATAAATTATCAGACTTACAGTTGTTGTAATAAGTCCCATAGATACCATACGTGGTAGTATTCGTCGAAAATCACTTTGAGGAAGCAACACTTTTCGTTCAATCTACGAACAACAAGATGAAAAAAGAATTTACCTAAAACAAAACTATGATAATGTAGTCAATTCAATTAGGAAAAACTAAAATTTTAAATCAACAATCGATGTGTGGGGACGATTTCCAAGAAGTTGCATCGAAAGAAAAAATTCGAAATAGAGATTAGAAAACACAATAATTCGGTTAATTTAGAGTTTAAAAAACTAGCAGAAAACAATTAACCAGATAAAATCTGAGTGAAATTTTATGCTATGTAATTGCAATGCAGCCAATGAGTTAGGAAACTTTCTCTCTCACAGAAATGTGATTAAGAAATACGAACACTATGAGTAAATTAATCAATAAGGAACGATTTAGCTGTAGCAATTAAGATACTGTTTCACCTCCAATATACGTTCCTTAAAATCATTAATCGACCATTATTAGATCACCATTAAAAACCTGGAATCATTGGACAGCCGTTTTGTCCTAGTATGGGACTCATCAGCGGTATGAGTCCACGAACCCCGCTCACGGGAATCGAACTCAGGGCATTTGTTCATGCGCGCGAAAGCTTTACGTTGAAACAAATCTATAATGAAAATCATAAAATGCACTCTTTAGTGGCTAGCTTCGTGAGGAGATTCTCAGAGTCCTAGTGCGAAGCCGCAACCAGTCGAGTTCAACCCTGTCAGACGTAGGCAGTCACCCAGCAAATACAATGGATTAGGTCCCGCAATATCGTAGATTAAGTTAGACACTAGCATCGTTGGAAGCTGGCTCAGTGATCTAGAGTTTAAGCGTGAGCGTACGAGACCGAAGGTCCTAGGTTCGATTCCCACGAGTAGGGGTTGTGGATGCGTACTGCCGATGAGTCCCAAACTAGGACGAAAAGACTGTCCAGTGCTTCCAGGTTCTTAATGGTGATCTAACAATGAACGACTTATAATTTCAATGAAACTCAACAATCTTCACAACTCTGTAATGGAAATATAGATTCAGCCAGTTTATACCGGAATAAAAATATCCTGTTAAGAATAATCAATCATCAAAGCATACACACACATTAATCGATCCTTTGGCAGTCACTAATGTTATATTAAGGATACTTTGATGCTGATAGAAACCACTTGATCTCACAAGGTATATTCCTTTTTTAATGAAACGCAAACCCAATTGAAATATTAATATTTTAGTATTCCAATCTATTTAGAAAAATATAGAGATTATTATTGGGTATCTAGTACGATATACGTTACAGGTTCACACTAACAGTTCATTTAATGCCTTTTGGAAGTACTCTACTTTACTCTGTACATCAATTTGTCCAGAGAGATATTGTTCAAGAAAGGTGAATGTTGTTTTACTATGTGCTGTTTAAATGAAAACGAATCTCACTGTAATAATTACATTTTGATGCGTGTATGAAAAGTTTCACCATTATGACCACAACTGTTGTTAATGTAAGGCGCCTAACCAATAATTGGGACATGAAATCTGTCAAGACGATAATAATGGACTACAATCTTTCAAAACAAGTATAAACATGATATTTTATGGGCATGTACTAATTATTTTACGAAAAAAGGTAGTTACTAAAATAACACTTTTTATTACGAAGCAAAACAAACTGAAAACAAATACTTGTCAAAACTGCTGGAAAGTTAGACATCGAAACCAGTGCTCATTTACCTCTTCTAAATTTGAAGGCCCAGCAAGCAGAAGATATCGGAAAACACGTAATCCATTACTTTCAAAGCTACATTTTAAAATAAAAAACAAGAAGGAAACGAACCTCAATATATAGTAGGTACGAAATCAGTTATAGACAACGTTAGACCTATTATTACAAGACATCAACAAGAGTAAGAAATATTTAAATGTAGGCTCAACCTCGGATTCATATAATTTCACCATGAGATTTTAGTAGAAACATTTTGGTTCGGGCTTATACATGCGTTATAGTGATAACCACGTATCAGTCAGTTAGTTACAACGTAGAATCTCGTACGTAAGTACATCAGTTCAGGTTGTCATACCCGATCAGCACAGAGACGCGATAGTCAGTTCAAATCCCATAGTTGTAGAGATAGAAGAAGTATTAGCAATAATGGAAAAGACTAGGAACTCCGCCTGTAGAACCTTCAGGGCTACTGCTGGTCCCAAGACGGATAAAGGAGGAAGGTTGGGATTGGGGTTGACGACGCTGATTTCATTCGGAAGTCATGAGGCCGATGCCCCATCTGACAACCAGAACCCGGGAAGTAGCACCCGCCGTCATATCCATAAAAACACATGAAACAAAATCGGTCACAATCAAAGTTTTCATCGTTGATTGGTTGATTCACATTATTGAATTAATGTAATAAGACCAAGATGATTCTAACAATTAGTTAATACAATATTGAAATAAAAGCAGCTTAAATTATTATTAAATTTAATAAAACTATGAAAGTATTTACACACAAGAAGGAAAAAGATTAAAACAACTTACAGAACTTGAATGATATACTCCACATTTTTGATAAATAATTGTTTAACAACAAATTTATAAGCTAAAATTATGGAATATTAAGGAAATTGTCGTATATGTTGTAAGGGTTTTTGAAAAAATTGTAAATTGAATGTGATGTGATGTTTAAATTCTGTTTTGTTCACATCTATGTGTAAATATTTAAGATTTCCACTACTGATGTTACTAGTAAATTTATATCTTTTTCTGAAATCAACATTTCTCATCGACATAAAAAATAACTTAACACTGAACTTGTGTACACTACACATTAGATTGATGAATTAATTTCTTAATCATTGACTAAATACAAATATTTCAGTAGGATGCTAATACTGATTAATAATTCTACACAATCGCCTAAATATGTATAATACGAGTCATTTTATTTCAAGGCAAAATGATAAACAAAGGTCGTTACACCGTAGATGCATTCACTATATATCTTGTCTTAAATCACCAGTTTAAAAAATTAATTGATAGATTTTTTTTCTTACAAATTCATTCACTTTTTCTACTAGTGTGGTAGATACTACTCATAAGTTGGTATAAAAGTAGTACATAGGTTGGCGTCGCAAATAAGTTGCTACAAGAGAGAGCAATGCAAGCATATTGAAATGAATAACGTGATCAGTGTAGTTTAAATGTCAGAAGATGTGTAGAAGGAAACAGTCAATAATCTCCATGTTTTTCAAATGGATATAAGAAGATAAGGTGTACATATTTTGTTGACAGACTGCGTTTTCGCCAAATATGTACTATTCATCTGATCTGCACTTCTCCATTCTTCACACTACTTTTAACAATTAAATTACTGTTTTGGTAGTAATATCGATAACTTTATCTCCTTGCAATGATGTAATGGTGAAAAATTGAATTGATAAACATTTCAATTGTTAACAGATTATATAAGGATACGACATGTGTACATGTAACCAGCTAGACCAGGTTGTTGCAAAATAAATTTCACCTAAACAAAATAGGAAATGTTTAGAAATTAATAACTAAAAATAAAATGGAAGGAATTATCAAATAAATAATTAATTACAATATAAATATAAAATACACGGATATGCTTTGCGATTATTTAATGTTAAAAGCTGTTTGTTATGCATGATTTGTATTGGATGTGTAATTTTAAAAGCAAGTGGATAACATAACGAAAACTTAAGCTAAACTGTAGATGACTAAAAACGTCAAAATTAGTGACTAATTTCGTATGAATGTTTGAGAAAATAACAAACTCTGAAGGTAGAAAACATGGATCGATATGATACTATCTACTAAAACAATTAAGAGTTTATGAATAACTCGTTCCTCATCAACCAACCTCATAGAATGGAACAAAATCGAACACCTACCTACCGATGAAAACCTTCAAATTTTCCCTCATTATCTCAAACATTCTCTTTAACTTCAAAATGAAAAGAATACGACTAATATAAAAATTCAAATCATAATATAATGAGACTTTAAAATATGCCAATAAAGAGTTAGGAAACTGTTGGGGATGTCAGATCCCCAAAATTCGCTTGACAATGCCGTATTTTGGTTTTCACGTTTTGCCAGCATGGGCTGATCAGATGACCTTGAGATTTCAATTCCCACCAGGAAAATCCATGGCTGTGATTGGCTGCTGTGTATTTTGGTATGCTATTTTCTTAACTGTCTCAAGGACGTTCCTATGTTGTATAAATAAACGAGAGTTGTATGCTTGATTGTACTGTGATTTCTGGGTGTTTGTAGAAAAAACGTCTACGCTTACAAAGCCTTTTTTTCGCTTTGGGGATTCAAGGTAGCCTACCTGGACGCTGGTTTATTGTCTCGTTCGCGTTTATCGACTAAGGTAAACTCGTAATAGCCTCAAGCATACTAAGTGACGAACTTATCAGAAACCTCGTTTTCCACAAAGAATGAGTTAGACCTAGAAAAGAAGACAGTCCTTGTGTAGACCATTCCTAATTAGAAAAAAAAACAACCTTCACTCAAATGTTTCTAAAATTTTAACACTTATTTTAGTGAATAGAAAAAATGGTTGTTAGGATGTTCTGCACATTCATGTAGTGCCAGTTGTTACTTAGCAACAAAGAGTCTGAGGAGTCTTAGAGGGGCTAACGTTTAACGTTAGATTCGAACTCATACAACAGTTTGAGATGTTGTTGCTCAGTTTTCCGTGAAGTAACTTCGTATGTGACTGAGATAATTGCAAGAACTGCTAGAGGTCAGTCAGCTGAGATTAATAAGCTCATTTAAATTCATACCTATTCTTCACAACAGTCAAACACAGTTCAAAAGATTAATTATTAATATGGGTATAAATCTTTAAAACGATATAGCAAATCTTAAGCTTAAAGATTTGTTTTGGCTATTTATTTGCTGCCGGAACTTTTCAAATGTACAGCGAACACCAAAAAAACAATGCGAAAACCCTAAAAATAAACAATACGAATCCTTTTATACACAATGAGATTATAACGCTTGTACTCAGTCAGTCAGTTGCAACGTAGAACTTCGTACGTATGTACATAAGTTCAGGTTGCCATACCACATTAGCACAGAGACGCAATTGTCAAATCAAATCCCATAGTGATAAAGATAGTAGAGGTATTAATGGTAATGAAGAAACACTAGGGTTTGAAGATATTATTCAAGAAGTATAACTCAGTGAAATAAGGTTAGCAAGACAGAGGTAGAGGTGCTGACGAATTCAGAAGGTTAGGACTTGACAGTGCTCAAAGAATGGATGCACTTGCGCCATTGCAAACGATTTTGAGCCATGTCATTCAAGGTCTCTAACCATCGGTTACTTTCGTCTCGCGGACCCCAACCAGGCAGTCTACATCTACCAACATGAATCAGTCCACTTGTCAGTGACTTCATGCATTTCTGCCATGTTTTAGTCTGGCCGCCCGTAGCTTTCTTCCAATCTACTCCCACACCACAAAATATAGCTCGACGAGGCAGTCGGTGGTTATGGATACGTAACACATGTCCCAACCACCTCAACTGATGAAGTTTCAATATTTCGTCTATCGATCTGCTATCCTTACCTAGTACTCGTTTCCTAACGGTAGCATTGCTTACTCGGGTGTCCCACGATACACGAGCAATGCATCTAAAACATTTGTGATCGAACACTAATAACGTACGAATATCTTCTACTCTTAACGGCCATGTTTCGCATCCATATAGGAGAACGAAGCGAACTACCGCGCAGTACACCCGTCCTTTGGTTAGCGAACGGATATCTCGCCTACGCCATGAATGACGTAAATTGGCAAAAGCAAATCGAGCTTTCTGTATCCGAGCTGAGATTTCGTCAGTCACCAGGCCATCAGCACTGATGAGACTCCCCAGATAGGTGAAGCGATCAACACGCCCGACTGCTCCACTCCCTATCACTAGTTCGGGTGCCGACGCAACCCAGTCTTGAAACAACATTTCGCATTTCGGGGGGCGGGGAAACCGCATCCCGAAAATGCTCGCATTGTTGCTTATGGTAGTCAGACACTGCCACAGAACCTCACGATCTACTGAGTCAAATGCCACTTTTAGGTCCAGGAAGATAACTATTGTCGGACGTCTAAGTGTGTGTCTGTGTCCCAGGACCTGTTGTAGTGTGAAAATGTGGTCTATACAACTACGTCCAGTTCGAAAACCAGACTGGTTTTCTCGAGTCTGCTCTTCACGAGCTCTAGTTAGACGTCTAAGTACAATCGAGGCTAACAATTTAGAAACTATATTAGTTAGACTTATTCCCCTGCGATTGTCACAAGAGGACTTCTGTCCTTTCTTGTAGATTGGGACAATCAGTGATTGAGACCAGTCAGATGGGATTACGTCCAGTTCCCAGATCCTACCTAAGATCTCGGTCAGTCTAACTGTTAAAACTGGACCACCATCCTTAAACATCTCAGGGGTGAGCATATCAGGACCTGCCGCTCTACCTCCCTTTAGATTTCCTATAGCTTTCTCAACTTCATGTAGACTGGGAGGACTTAAATCGATTTTTCCATTCAGGATGACTGGGGATCGTAGGCAACCGAAGTGGGGCTGAAGACCAGTTAAACTGGTCCCTGAAACGTTCTGCCCATCGGTACAATCTCCTGGATTGAGAATGGATAATAAGACCATCTTTTTCCGAGATAGTCTCACTTACACTATGATTCCTAATACCGGTTGCTTTAATAAGGAGGAAAAGTTGTCTAGTGTTGCCTATCGCCGCTGCCTTTTCCATCGCTTTTGCTTTCGCCACCCACCACTGTTCGCGGTCGTTACGTAGGCTTTTTATCAGTCTGCGCCTAAGTCGACTTCGTTCTTCATCATGTTCAGAGTCAGGTGGGATGCGTTTTCGAGCATCCATCAGTTTCGGTGGATGCTACTGAGATCCACGGCTTCTTCCTAGACTTATGGTTTACCTTGCTAGCAGATATCACTGCTGTTTCCACAGCCTTTTTGATATCATTTCAACCTGCCTCCGGATGGGAATCACTTGCATGGTCGCCTAACTCTCTTTTTAGTGCCTCCTGAAATATTTTCTTAGCTTGATTATCATTAAATAAAGCCTTAAGAGGCTTCCTGACGGTGTCTTTCCTACAATCTAGTAAGACGCAAACAAATACGCGCTCGCACTAGGGCATGATCTGAATCTAAACATGTGCCCCAGAACGAGCGACAGTCCTCTATCGAACCCCTTCGTCCGTGGCTGATGGCGATATGATCTAGTTGCGTCCAAAGTTGAGACGACTTCGGTGGTTGCCAGGTCAAAAGATGTTTTTCCTTATGCCTAAAATTAATGTTTGCTAGAAATAGGCGGTTATGACGCTTGTACTACAGCATTATATAACAAAATTTTTATTTTCAAACAATATGTGAAAGATTAAAATTACATGCAAAAGTTGATGGTAGATATTTGAAATATTACTGGAATTTCACACAAAGTGTTTACACTTAATTACAACCAAAACGCACACCATAATTACCTCATCATCTATCAGTAAGGATATATACGAAGCTATATGATCTGGTACAGTTCGCATACTTCGCAAAAGCTGTCAGCATAAATAAAATAGAGAAAAAGAAAAGACTAAAATAAATCCTTATTTGTGATGAATAAGCTTACGGCATACTTTATCATACTTGCTGCCTAGTTTAAAAGCAAATGACGAAGTCATGTGGTTCTGGTATAATAATGGTTAAGTAGTTTCAACTAGAAATAATCAACAATAAATTTGCATTGTTCTCTTCCATACTTCTAATTGTACTGTTTACTTATGAAAGAATGAAATTCATGAAACCCTATATAGAAATAAGAAACTATGAAAGCGATTATATCAATGGTTGTTAACAATCTGAAACAATGATGAAAAAAGGCATATTGATTAATATAAGGAAACCAACCTCTGAACGTGAAACAGCTCCTGATTCTGGTGAGTTAATTCCTGTACCCCTATTGGCCGCTGTAGCAATACATAATAAATGTGACAGAATATCACCACATATCTAAATTATAAAATAAGAAGAAATGATGTATAAACACTTCATCCGCCTCTTTCAATTAAAAAAAACAAAGATGAACGATTCTTTATATATCTACTAGTGGAATAACATATAAACAAAAAAATGCTTACCTCACCAAGTTTTTCACTTGCCAATTGACATATTAATCGATCTCTCCACATTGTCTCCAATGTTTGAATATTTGGACAGACTACCAATTTCAGGGATTTAACTAACTGGAGTGAAGAAAATTAAAACAAGACATCATTCTATTTTTTTTTCTAAAGAAAAAAACGATTAATTGAAACGGTTTGAAGAGATTGGTTTAATTTGTAGGTTGTATTTATTAAAATCGATGTCAATTCGAGGAACCATTATTACCAGAGAGAACCTGGGTTCGATTCTTGACGGGGTGGTTATGAGAGCGAATTGCTGAGTAGTATCATACTAATAGGAATCAGCTTGTTTATAATCCCCTAGATTTTAATGGTACTCTTATGGAGATCAATCTAATGAATAAAAACTACAAAATGAAAGAAAATTAACTAAAAAAAGCCACTTGAAAAACAGGTTTGCAATCAGTAAAAGACCTGTAACAGCTGAAATTATCAATAAATAAGAAGGTTTTGCCCGATATTTATGTTCAAGCTTTAATTTCTACCGTTGAAAATTTCATGAAAATAATTCTCAGTTTAACGTCTTCTGTATAACTTCTCACTCAAATTATTTAATAAGTCATAGATTATTTTGGCAAATGGATAGACTAACACGTTTAGTTGATTCACTCCCTATCACTAGTTCAGCTGCTAACGCCAGCCAGTCCTGAAGCTACATTTTGCATTTTGATGGAGAAACCGAACCCCGAACAAGCTCGCATTGTTGCTTAAGATGTTCAGAAGACTGCATTTAGTCAGCGTCTTCACCAAATAGAACTATGCCATCGGCATACTCCAAGTTAACAATCGAGTCTTCTGGTAAATAAAGTATAAAGTGGATTAAATTGAAAAAATCATTACAGAAAAATTATTAAAATCACCTCGGATGATTCATCATGACGTTTTGCACGTTTACGTACTGGTTCACTAGTTCTTTCGTTTGTAATAGGCCAGTTAACGAATCCACTGGAAATATAATTATGTAACGCCTCTAAATTAGAAATAAATAAATTCTATTTAACAACAATAATATGTTTATCACTAATCGAATAGTAATATAACATACTATCTACTCCTTTTTAGCATTGATTGGACATCGTTAATTATGTCTACAATGTGGCTTATCAGCTGTGAATCGATATCTTAAGAATTTAATCTGTATTGTGCTTGAAGGTAAATTCAAGAAAGTTTCATCTGCGATAACAATAATCAGCAAAAACGTATATTAAACCTAGAGAAAAACAATGCTGTGACTGTGTTTAATAATGTTTTTAGTTGTGACGCTGAATGGATTGAGCCGAATTGTTTGGAAATATGAGATTCCTTGAAGGCATAGACACAGATTACTGATATATGTAAACAAGTAGACCTTAGACTTCAGTTTTCTGTTTGTTACCTTCAGCCATCCAACTAAAAAAGTACTTGAATAAGTAGAGAATTAAAATGACTATTATGATACCCTGGAAAGTGTGAACAGGAATATACTGTCAAGTTAGGTTTTCGTAACACCACTGATCACAATCCATTATGTAAGCACCAAAATAATCTTTATACAGCCAAGTCAAAATCAAAACGATTAATAGGATTTTGACAAAGATTGATCCTGTTGAAAGGTGATAAGTGAAGGAAATATTAAGTGTTGAAACTATGCAACCGTTTAATACCTTAGATTGGGAATATCCTAAAACAACGATAAAAAACTAAGCATAAGTTCATTTTCAAGTGGTATCATGATTAATCTGACAAATTTTTCAACAATATACAATTCATCCCCTGTGAAATGAATATGGCTTTATATGAAATAAGAGCAAGTGGAAAAAACTAGTGAATAGATTTCCCGGTATGAATTAATGAAGCTATAAACATCAGCATAAGTATTGTTTTGTTGGCTTCCTAAATACTTGATAACAAATAGGTTATACATACAGTTTCTCAACAAAATCGACTGGGCTAGTGAATTGTGTAGAAATCAGAATTTCTTCCTATATTATTCCTGCTGAACACAGTAATCTGGTTAGATATATTATTTTACTAAGACCCCAGTTACTTATAGCACAATTAACCATAACGAACCAATATATTATTAAAGATAATGGCTGGTATTTTTTATATGACGAAAATACTTTTCTATTATATGCAGTTGAAACTTTCCTACAAATGTAATTCGTTTTGACTGAGCATTATTTTGGTCACGTGTGTGCTTACATTTGAATAAGGGAACGATTAAAAATCTGAAAAGTCAAAAAGTATTTGGACGGACAATATTTAGAAAATTTCTAATAGATGAAATAGTCCTCTAACCGAAATGATATAAGTAGTAAATGTTGTGATGGGACTCTCATACAACTGACGAGGAAATGTACAGACAAAAGTTAATGAATACTACTTCCGACATGACAAACTGTATAATAAGCAAGAAAGTGAATTAGGATAGTTCAGATAACTAACCACATATATCCTCTTTTGGTATTTTTATTTCAGACTCCGAACCAGCCACATTTACAGGTGTATCAGTTGTTCGGGAAGATACATTTGAAGCAGTAGTTTCTTTGTTAGGATCATCTAACCAAAGTTTCGGATTTACAATTTGAAGGACATTGGTCTTAACAAGAGTAGTTACAGTGGTTCCTAAAGCTTCAACATAGCTGTGTTGTTCTTCTACAGGGACTTTATAAAAGATTGTGTCAAAAAATAAACAAATTACGTTTACGATCCAAATGTTTTTTAACACAATACACAAACAGGTCACCTAGAGACCCGCGTCCAACCATAGAGAAATAAATCATAGCCTGTTCAGCAACTTTGCCATAATAGTGAAACACAAGTTTGCAAAACAATGGAAGTCTAAATGCAGAAAATCATGTGCGTAAACCAGTAATATCATCATTACCTTGGTACAAAAAATATTCGTTCATAATTCAAACTGTATTTTAACATCAAATCTTTCCTTATAGTTAGAACGGAATGTCTAGTAAGTGAAATAAGACATCTAAAATGCAATTATTAATAATTATGAACACGGTAGGACTAACTTGCAAACTCGGCTAGGGTGTAACTTCTTATGGGAATCCTTTAAAATTTCCAACAAACTTGACGCACCTTTAACACACAGAATATGTGTGCTCACTGTGGCAGCTTCACCAAAATACTTATTCAGAATATAACATGCATACTCAGACGCTGTGTCTGACATTTAGTTAAGAATTAATGGTCTGTTCCTACAATATGGAATAAAATTCGAGATCGTGATACAGAATGATTATATAATGTAGATGAAATATATTTACATAAACAGAGTTGGTTAGATAGAAAAGATTGAACTAAAGAGCACCTTATTATGGATTCTAATCTGATGTTTAGTTTATACGGAATAGATACAAATGTCATTCAAAGACCAAACAGATGACTTTCAGAAAATAACACATGCTGAACCCCTAAGGCAGTTAGACTCAGGTACATTATTATGAGTAAAATGTAACCAGACTTATAAGAAAAAGCATTCACGGAAAATGAAACACTTAACCAAACTTTCATTATGAATTATAGCGTAGCGATATGAACGTCCCAATAATTTTTCAACTTGCCAAATATAACTAATTACTTAGATTAAATTAAAAGTATAGAAGACTGCCGGTCATTTTGGAGCACTTGTTTAGATTCAGAAAACGCCCCAGTGCGACTAACTCTACTCACATTTTTTTATCTGAATGCACCGCTAATGCAAACGATGCGAGTACACGAAGTTATTCCTGGTCTCCTGAAACTCCGTTCTAGACTACTTGTTGGAGCTTTAAATGTCCGGACATTTCAGTCAAATAGGGTAACAGGCTTCCTTAGCTAGGAAATTGGAATCTCGCGCCATCGATGTATGCTGCGTCTCCGAAACGCGCATACAAGATCCGAATAAAGTCATCAATTTGATCTCACCTAGTGAAGATAGACACAACAAGGTTTACGCTTCGAGTTTCTGGAATCCCTGATGCGGCTTCTCGGGGCCTCGCTGGTGTAGGCATAGTATAAAGTCCTAGGGCAGAACTAGCCCTCTTAGACTGGATTCCGATAGACAGTCGCTTTTGCTCTGTCCGACTGAACGGGACAGTAAGTCGTCTAAAAGTTGGACACAAATATATCACATCGCCATCAACCACCAAAGGAGGGGTTCGATAGAGGACTGTCGCTCGTTCTGGGGCACGTGTATAGATTCAGATCATGCCCTAATGCGAGCGCGTATTTGTTTGCGTCTTACTAGATTGTAGGAAAGATACCGAAAGGAAACCTCCTGGGGTTCTACTTAATGATAATAAAGCTAAGGAAATATTTCAGAAACAACTAGGAAAACAGTTAGGCAGCGATGTAAGCTATCCCCATCCAGAGAGAGGTTGGAATGATATGAAAAAAGCTGTGGAAACGACAGTGATATCTGCTTGCAAAGTAAACCATAAGTCTAGGAAGAAGCCGTGGATTTCAGTAGCATCCACCGAACTGATGGATGCTCGAGAGCTCATCCTGCCTTGCTTCAAGACTGGCTTGCGTCGGCACCCGAACTAGTGATAGGGAGTGGAGCAGTCGGGCGTGTAGACCGCTTCACTTATCTTCGTAGTTTCATCAGCGCTGATGGCCTGGTGACTGACGAATTCTCAGCACGGATACAGAAAGCTTGATTGGCTTTTGCCAACTTGTGTCAATTATGTCGAAGGAGAGATATCCGTTTGCTAACCAAAGGTCGAGTGTACTGTGCAGAAGTTCGCTCCGTTCTCCTACATGGATGCGAAACATGGCCGGTAAGAGTAGACGATATTCGTACGTTATTAGTATTCGATCACAAATGTCTTAGATGCATTGCTCGTGTATCGTGGGACAACCGAGTAAACAATGCTGAAGTTAGGAAACGGGTGCTAGGTGAGGATAGCAGATCAATAGACGAAATATTGAAACTTCATCAGTTGAGGTGGTTGGGACATTTGTTACGTATGCATAACCACCGACTGCCTCGTCGAGCTATATTTTGTGGTGTAGGAGTAGATTGGAAGAAAGCTAGGGGCGGTCAGACCAAAACATGGCAGAAATGCATGAAGTCACTAACAACTGGACTGAGTCATGTTGGTAGATGCAGACTACCTGGTTGAGGTCCGCGAGACGAAAGTCACCAATGGTTAGAGACCTTGAATCACATGGCTCAAAATCGTATGGAGCTATACATAAAAACTACTGTTTCAGACAGTAGTAATGATTTTAATCAACCTGTGTAGTTGTGAGTAAAGGTTTATCCCCGCAGCTTCCTTTGAATCAACACTCAGAAATTCATCCTGGAGTGCTTTAAATAAGATAGCTGACAAAACGTTCTCAATATGTCGTAAGCGAATGAAGAAAGTAGGGGCAAAGAATAAAGAAATACGAGACAACAGATGACAGAAAACAGTTGTTTTAACTATAATGGATAATGGGTTTAGGACGCTAGAAGTTCAGAGAACAAGGGTGAGAAAAACAGATTATTGATTTGCTACTACTTCAAATAATTACAATCACTCAGAATTTTTTTATGACTGAAAGGATTATTGTGGCAACGTAAGCAGATATGTATTGAGTGAAGAAAAAGGACAACTGTAATTACTACCTTAATAAGGAATAAATAAGACCAAAAAATGAGTCAAATCAAGGTAGTAATCCATTACCTTAAGGTTTTATTGAATTGTAAAAAGACCAAACCTTGGACTTAGAAAGACTGAGTAACCGAATCAAACTAACATTCAACAAGTATATCGATAATGTTTACATTTTCAAACCTGAATTTAAGACTGGAAAGCAACTGAATGCAACTTGTTGATTTTTCTGACATTAAGAGAAACAGTCCAATAAATATACATGGACCACAAAGTAATATTAATGAGGGTCTGGGGCAAAAAGTTCCTACCTCACCAATCAGTGCTCTGAAGTACTGATGTCTAGTTCATCCATTTTGTCTAGTTGAAGTCTAATTGACCTCCGGTTAAACTTCAATAACTCAGTATCTATAAACAAAATTAATATGATATTGGTGTCAAGTTTTTGTTTTTTACTTTTAGCGAATTTGAGATGCATAACAAAACGGAAACAGGGCAGGTCAATAAACCTCTATATAATTACTCTTGTTACAAACCACCCTAATAAAAGTCCAATATTCCAATCGTTTGGTTTATTATTCAGTATTTTTAGTCTGAACCCGATCAAATGCCACTGGTCATACTTACAAAAAAATCCTGTTCTTGAAATTGATTATTCGACTTCCCTATCGCCTATTCCAAGATCTTCACTTCAATGACTACCCCATTCTGAAAATGGCTAATCCAAACCAACGATCTGTGAAGCCTTCATGTGACGTTATTGATCAAGTATTTTCATTTCCTATTCCGCCTTGCTGGAAAGTGATTTACCATTTACAGATTCCAATATTTACATTAAGCACTCAAATGACAGTATTTAGCAAAGATGAGATGAGAGCTGTTACTAAACGTAAGGTACCAGGAAAACTGGAGCTAACAGAATCATAAACCTTAAGTGACTGGAGTAGTTGGATTGAATTGAGTATCACTTAATTTTGAGATTATTGTTTTGTTTACCACTTTTGTCTGCGATTTCAAAATGCCACATATGATCATGTTGTTGTACTGAGCCTGAACGTTCAGCGAGATTGCTTTAAACTATTAGAACAGTCAAATATGGTGAATTTTCAAGCAACCATATTAAAGGACTTTGTCAAATATAAGAGGTGATGGTACATTTCGTACTTATCAGCAAAACTAGACAAACTGCTTGAAAATTTTCGTGGAGATAAAAATACTTCTGGTCAAAAATTAGACCACCAGGTAAACAAAATACTCCAAGCTATTAGGTAAGGAATTATGATCAAACAAAACACCTCATCATAGAGAACTACAATTTACTCACACGCCGCGACCAAATTAGGTCCCAAGGTTGTTGGGCACTAGAAGGTCAAACTATTAAAGTGATTGGCGCGTCACTTCGACAGTTCATATGTAACGCATTTGAAACATAACTCTATCTACTCCTAGTTTGGTTTATCAGTTTGTCTTAATCTCACGCTAGCTTTATATCTGGTTGCTGTCTATTTATTCGTAAATTGCATGTGAGTGCATTCTATGTGCTTACTGAGTCGTCGGCTCATCTTTTGCTCTTATTCTTTCTTCTTCCAAATAATCTCATACACCACTGCTCACATCCCCCCAGCACACAAGGTACCTTCGGGTTGAAAGCACACCAACCAACGGCTGAAGTTGCACATAGGCTTTTTGATAAGCGGTTAAATCAAGACAAATACAAATTTGGTTTTAATTCCACCGCGCTAAGTCTGATAGCCTGATTTCAGACTCCAATGATATTATACAGCGCTTGCAGCACAACACGAAGGTAAGAGCATTACAAGCAATTAGTAATATAAATGATATGTTTCGGTCGTCATCTACCGTGCGTTTACAAATGTAATACACATTTAGTCATCTTATCTGACTAACAAAGTTGAATAACAACTATTTAATTCGGAAAGTTCCTAGTTAGCCATAATGGATGGTTTCGGGCTAACAATATCCAATATCTTTTTCACGAGCTAATGTAAACCAATTTAATTTCTTCGCGCTCGATTCTTGTTTTTTCGGTACGGTTCCAGGTGTTTGGTAGTATCCAATAAATGGGGTTTCAGCCACACGACTGTCTAATTCTAGTCGGTTGGCAGTTGGTTGTGAGTTTGTAGGTCTCGAGATTTGAATGATGACGTTTGTTTCAGGGCAGTAGGGTTTCTGGATACCAGCAGCTATCACATTACCAGACAGGAGATCGGTTAGTTGCAATGTGGAGAGTAATAAGGATAACAAGTATAAAATTCTAATGCTAATATGAATTTAATTTCAGAACTAAGTAATATATGGGTGAATTAAGTTTGTTAATTGGTGGTGAAGATTGTAAGAGAGGACCGTAGTGTGAGCAAGGGAGAGGAAACAGAGATAATAGGCGAGATAGATTAAGTAAGTGATCTGAGGAGATGGCAATGATAACAACCAGTAGGTATCAAAAGATGAATCATGAACAGCTTGTCCAAGAGGGGATGATAGTCCGTATGTGAGTACGTGATTATCAAGTCTCTTCTTAAAGCTATCTACTGAGGGGGTTGTGGTTATCTCGGCTGGGAGAGCATTCCAAGTTGCGACGGCTCTCAATGAGATAAAGTATGCACGAATCTGAGTATTCGCTCTTCGATGTGTAATCTTTCGAGGATTGCCTGGAAGGTAGTGGTGGTGATGCATCGGTAAGATGCTCACATTGGGATGGTTTGGCGTGCTTAATTTGTTGTACGCCACGATCAGATCACCTCTGATTCTCCTGTAGCTCAGTAAAAATAATCCTAAGAGCTGGAGACTATCGTCGTAGGGTTTATTTTTTAACCTTATCACCCATTTGGTTGCTCATCTCTGCACTCGATCGAAAGAGATTTATATCTCTTTTAAGCTGAGGGGGTGCGGTGACATTGTGAACCTCGGATTGTGGGGGCGCGTACGTCTTAAATAAGGTTAAAAATAATTTCGGGGTGATAGCACCAAATTGTCTTCGCATAAAGTGAAGAGTCGCATTTGCCTTGGCTGCATCCCGTACATAGTTTGGACTCATGTGGAGGCTTTCTGTGGTTATTAAACCGATATCGCGCTCTGAGGAGACATTAGGGAGCGGTTGTCCATTGAATGTATAGATCGTTTGCGTCGTGTGAGGCAGGAAATGCATGACGTGGTACTTCGGTTGGTTGAGTTTTAAACCGTTTTTCACTGCCCATTTCTCAATAGATGTAAGGTCCTTTTGGAGCTCAGTCCAATCCTCTTCGCTTCTAATGGACCTCCAGATCTTCACATCGTCTACGTAGATCAATGCCGGTGAGCTAACTAAGCCTAACAGGTCGTTACTAAATATCAGGAAGAGAAGTTGGCCCAGGACGGTCCCTTGTGAAACTCCCGATGTGGATAATCTCCAGCTCGCTTGCCCTCTATTTACCTTGGTACGAAACTTTCTATTCTCAAGGTAGTTTCTGATCCTTTCGGGCTTTCATTATGCACACGTAACACCGGATCTATCTGACAGTGGCGGGTTCGTATCTGATGAAAAAGTGGTCTTAGTTTAAAATGTTAGTAACTGTTGCAAGTACATAGGCGTTACTCGAGCTTGCATCGAATAGACAGGCTGTGATCTACTACATATGTGTTTCATTACCATAGATAAAGATACCCTCAGTATTCCACCGGTAATTAATAATTGTGACTTTACACGAGGCCAGTGTCTTCATCTATTCTGTTCCGTAGGCGATCTACTTTCCGCAACATTTATGGAGAAATAGTACGGATTTTCAAACAACATATGAGCATTTAGAATGTAGTGGGGGAGATGTACTTATATAGCTAAGCAATAAATTTAAAGAGTATTACGGTTAAAAGTGGAGCAATAGATAACCCTGAGGGATCAATGGTAAGCCGATAGAGTGTAAGTGAGGACAGTAAAACTGATACTAATACTAATACATTTATTCTCGAATAACTACCTTACAAGAGTCACTCCAGTTTATAGGCTAGATCAAATTGTCACAAATGCTTCCACATTTCCTTTAAAAGTTATAGCAGCTAAATTAAGAGTCAGTTTCTGATAGCATATTTACACCATGTCACTGACAGAAACAGTATAATACAGCCACATTTTCAATAGTAGAGTACAAATAAGGAAGGTGCACAATACGTTCTTTTGGCGATTTGCCGAGATCAATAGTGAATTTGTTGGGAAAGGTCAAATGGAACGCGCTTGATACGAGCTGTGATCCAGACAGTCATGTACATAGGGTGCATGTTCCCTAGAGGCGTCAAGGATGTCCCACCGTGTATGGGGTTCGGAAAAGGACAAAAGAGAGGGAGAAAAAGGCAGCAGTGTGGCAAGTGTATATATAACCAAAGCACTACTTACCCTGTAATGTTGAAGTAGTCAATACAGTAGTAAGTCAAGATAATTCAAAATTTTCACTGTCTAACTGCTTTTTTTATTGGATGCCAACCTCTAAGTCATACAGTAAGCGCCTGAGTAGGAATGTTGCGAGTGTCTCGACAGAATAGCGACCTCAGCATAGTTTTGAAATCACGAGCCATCAAAGAGCCGAAAGCAAACAAAATGTTCCGCCCCACAAACATGGGTGGTTTGAAATCATCGCCCACACCACCAATTTTTCCTGGTCAGTAACTCAACCCTCCCTCCTTTTGTGTTGTTAGGTTCATGTTAAATGAATAAAAGAAACTATTTTATGTTATACTTGGCGCTCTTTGTCTCACATTCTGCTGAGAAACATTATTTCTGCAAGTTCCTTTCGTAAACTTGTCTGGCTGTTACAACTTATGAACTATTTGTTGGGCATCAATGCAATACAGTTAACAGTTATGGAGAAATAGTACGGATTTTCGAACAAGATGTAAGTGTTTAGAATGTAGTGGGGGAGATGAACTTAACTAGCTAAGCAGGAGATATAAAGAGTATTGCGGTTAAAAGTGGAGCAATAGATAACACTAAGGGATCAATGGTAAGTCAATAGAGTGTGCGTTCTAATCAACCAGTTTACAGTTGAACAGTGTAGATCGAACCAGTGAGTAGAGTTGTGGTGGCCAATTTCCGCATATTCTTAATTTTCGCAATTAGCTCGTCTAGGCAATCGTTACAAAGTAGCGTCTGATGGTTATAAATCAGAAGATGAGTTCGAAGTATTGAATACGTTTATTTTCGACACACCAAAAATAGGGATAGCAGACCACAAGCAGACCAGGCAGGCACACTAGCGCATGAATGTGCGAGTGTGTTAATAAGATTAAAATGTTCATATGTATACACAGGAAAATGTCGGAGTCATCGTGATATTTAAGAGATCAATATTGAAGCGAATAGGATGCATATGCGCGTAGGCGTTAAACAGCCGCCTCATCCTCAATCAAAAATGATAAACGAATAAAATGTTCTGTCTTATACACAGAGGTAGACTGAAGTCATTGCCCTCTTCATCGATGTTTGCTATTCGGTTTTCCGACACTTTCCCTATGGTGATGTTGTGTTCATTTAAAGTGATCGTAAGACAATATGTTTTAGCATACTTGAGGCCGTGCTGAGAAACGCTTCCTGTAAGCTCCATATTACAACGATTTTACAACTCATGAACCATGGGTTAGGAATCACTCAGCACTGCATATTGTTACGGCCAGAAGTTTAGGTTTCCAAACAAACTATTAGCATTTAGGATGTAGTGGCACAAAGATGTTTAATAAAGCAAGCGAGAAAGTGTAAGAATAATATGGTTATCATTAGGGAAATGGACAATGAGACGGAATCAGTGATTTGTTAATAGAGTGCATGTAAGAGAACAGTAAACTGATAATAGGTAATGAAGAACTCCAAAAATTATTGGCATATATTCAGTTATATGTAATCTAAACAGGATGACGGTTTCTCAGGTTGAGTAGGTGCATGGCCACTGGAATTTAAACAGCCGAAGGTGAGGCCTGAGTTACGATTCGCTATGTTACCATAGTGAGTTCATGTGAGGCAGCTACAACTGAACAGTTTTGACTGACCCAGCTACTTTGAGGTGGAAATTCAAACAGATATATAGCCGAGTTGGGGGACAAATAGAACAGGCAACTTAGAATATGTTTCAGCAGGGTGTGAGTTCGTGCGTGCTGTTGAACTAGTGCAAACCAGAACTTCATTAAGATGCATTACAAATGCATGTAATCCATCTGCCGTGTGTATTCTTTAGAGAAGGCTTTCCAATATCACTGCATACTACATGGGGAAGTTGTCCAGGGTTTTGTATTATACTTTACAAGTTTAAACACAGATGCTTTGTCCCAAAGGTTGTGTATACATGGGCTCGAGGTAAGGACTTCTAACAGCGGATATTTGATAAATTCGTAAATTTCGTATTGCGTTTATCCTTAATACGGTTGTTAAATAATGCTTAACAGTGTGTACAATTCAGAGGATGATTACAAAATGTTGAAGTCTAATGTCACTCCGCTCCGATCATAAAACCACAGGCTTACGAAGCGAAAGGGAAATGACATATGATTGCTGAAAGGGGATGATATATATAAGGAAATGAATGAATTATCGAATGATTAAGTGACTAACATTGAGTTTGATTGAATTAAATTCAGAGTAGGTATTAACCTATAACCAAGTATATATGCTCATGCAAGCGTGACAATAACAAAAGTACGACTTTATGAACGGTTGTTCATTGGTCAAATGACGCTTTCTGGTCAGAGTGGATATAAACTCGAATGTGAGTTGTTATAGACTACATTACAAGAGGAGCATGTGAGTTTGTTCAGGAGCATGCAGTTAAGAATCAGATTTTAATTTAGCCTGGTTTGCCAGAATGGATCACCTCCAAGGATGTGGCATCGGGTGAGATAATGAATCAGTTAGTTAGTTTTAAATATTTTGGGATAAAAATGCCTTTGTATTCCTTCTATCTCCAGTATTTCAAGTAGGCGTAAGTTCGAAAATTAGAACGAACATTACACAGCAACAAGCTTTACACATGTTTTTAAAAGATTAGTTCTGGGTTCTTTATGGAGGAAGTTTCGAAAAACGAAATCCAGCTACTGCCTCATTTAGAATTCTTTGGTGGAAATATGTTTAGAACGTTATGCAATCCACATTTAGTTAGTGATGGAGGTTCGGACATTGCTTTCTTGCTGAGTGTGAGATTTATTTTAGCAGACGTAGTCCTAAAAAACTCCCAGCCGTATACCTAAGCAATAAGTTCCAAATTTAAATGCTCATACTGCATGTCGACTTCGTCGAATTCATTCTGGGCCGTTTGCGTTACACTTCCTACGTCACTTGGTTAGTTTGATTGGTGAATTTTAAGTCATTAGCTTAAAGAAAGGTTTTACCTCTATTTTGGAGCAAGTGAACTAGCTGTTAACATGGATTATAAAACGCGATGGAAACAAGACGTTTCCCTGCACAACATCAGTGATTATGGGTCGAGTTGTAGATGTTGTAGAATCAATGTTGGTAATTTAGTATCTACTTGTGACAACAGATCTTACACATTAAAATAGGAGATTTATAATCGTGAAGGAATGAAGTCTACTGATTGAGAGACTATGAAGCACCTGGTCGAAAGCTTTCTTGATACCAAAAACAGTATGTGGTCACTAGTTCGTTTAGGTCGCACATACTGTGAACGTCATTAAAGACGTCGATCAGATAAGTATTGAATGGCCTAGCTTTAATTGAAGTACCACAAAATGATCGACACATACCCCTTCTACTAACAGCTGCAGGCCACTCCTTTTTGCTCCTTCCCCCTATTATTTGGAGTTTCCTCACTATTTAAATTCTTATCTTCCACAGCATTTTTGGCTTTTTCTTCTATCAGACAGACAAAGTGAATAGCCTGAAGATGCTGATCAAATATCGTCGGTCACAAAGACATCAAACTTCTTGTATAATTAGGATTCCCTTTTGGCCATGTATTAACAGCTCATTAAATTTTTATTTTCATGATTTATTAACATTCAAAACACCTTGCTTTCTTACTGTCTTGTTGCCTTTCCCATGAATTTTTAAGCTATCTTTCTTCATATTCTTTCGTCATCTGCTAATCGCTCCTATCGGTAAACGACCTATTAAAAGAACTGCATCTTAGATTTCATACTATTAGTTAACATATTAGCATTAAAGAAGCTAAACTACTCTGATTCGTTTGTAACATGGAGCAAGTAGAGACAGTGTATTTCGAGGTGTGCGAGAAATAGGAATTAGGCCAAAGCATTTGTTGAGACATACCACATAAAGTAAGAGAGCCCAACACCACAAAAGTGGGAGAGTGGTGTATCTGACCAGCAGTTGTGACAGTATGTCGACGACCTCAATCTACCCATGTCTGAAGAGTAAATGTTTTGTTAGCTTACGATCCCTTACGACCTATCAGGATCTAAGTATTCAATTATATTGATGTTACTTTTCCATGTCAAATACATCTACGATCCATCTTCGTAACCTTGCACCGGTTTCACTTTCTACTAAGAAGTCCTAATGCAGGTTGATCTGAACAGTTATAATGGGAAAGCTAGTGACTTCTTGAGCAACGGTTTTTAAAAGACAACAAATGAAATCACTTTGCCTTCATGATTATATTCTGAAAATCAACGAAACTTCTAACAATTTAGTTCTTTTTTAATCTCTTTTATTCAGAAGATTATTGGTCCATTCGTTATCTAACTAGTGACTTGTCTTCAATAACCTACATAAGTGCATGTGTACAGTTAATGTTCTGATACAGAAAAAACAAAGGTCTGAATAATCATATCTTTTTTTATCCAAAACGTGAATTGGCATGTCTCTTGTAACATGTTTGTTATTTCAGAATAAATTATTGTTATAACGTATCTGCTGAGTTACGACTCAGTTTAAAACAGAGATATTTTCTGTTCTGCTTCTCTCCCTTTTCTCTTTTCCAGCACCTCATTCTACTACTACTATGATAAAAAAAGCTCATTGATAACTTCTTGAGCCACAGAGTTAAAAATAAGAAGAATAAATAAAATAAGACGAAAACAAGATCAGTGAGCCTCATTATTATATTTTGTAAATCAACATTATTACTAACAACTTCGTTCTTCTATTCATACTCGCCTCTATTCATACGACTAACTTCCCATTAGTTATCTCACTACTGAATTGTCTTTATTAACCTACATAAGCGCAGGTGTACAGTTGGTGCTCTGATATTAAAAAAGTCTGAGTAAACATACCTTTGTTTTATCCATGAACGTATGTTCGAAGCCGTTGTTCGGCTTGAAACAAGAATATTTTCTGTTCCGCTCCTCGTCCCGTATTCTTTATTCCTCTTTTTTCAGAACCTTATTCCAATCCTCATATATTAGTCTGGATATTTGCAGTAGACTTGGTGACCCTGCCCAAGAACATATGAAATCATTAGCTGATGAATATCAACCAGACCTTTGTACATTTACCGCATCAATTCTTGTTATATGAAAACCTGTCTCTACCATGAATCATTTCTCAGTCCATAAGATGATTGTCGTAACGCAACCTTCGTAACTGACGCCCATTATTCGCATTGTACATTCCATCTTTAGGAATCCAATGAATCTCGTGAAATGTCTCAGTATCAGTATACCGTTTTAAAAGAAATATGTTGCTAATCTTAACATTTTGATCTTAACTGTAAATTGGAATATCTCTTGTAAAATGTTTGTTATTTAAGAATAAATTATTATTATTATTACTCCTTAAATATTGGCCTTACTATTGCTGGAGACTTAAAGCTGCTCTAACCTGGAGCCTGTCAAATTATTATCTGGCGAATCTCAACAAGAAGGTCGTTACACATTTACGTCATCAATTCATTTGATATAGAGAACTGGATTTACCTTGGACTGATTCTCAACCAGCTGTGGTTAATCGTAAAACAAACGATATAACTCGCGCCAACGATTTTACATTCCAGTGTGTGAAGCATTGTTAATAATTTTAGGTGAAAATTATTTGATGAAAATACTTATCTAACTGAATAGCCATTAAGAGTAAATGCGTTAGCAATTTTAACATTCTGATCTTGCCCATAAACTGGAATATAGTTATTCGAGAATATGTTATATTCAACATCATAATATTTTAAAATTAATGCAGATGCACAACTGTATAACTTTTTGAATTCTAACAAGTCTAATATTAAGATCACTGAATGTACGTTAACAAGAGATATTTAACACTAGCTGTTCAGTTTTGAGGTGAAAGAATTACTGTCAGCCAATTAATACGTTTGAACAAATATATTCAGAAGTTAAGAATCGTAATATTTTACTTATCGAACTAGTCAGGCCTTATTTAGAGCACGTAGGAATGTTAGTTCAAAACGGATGTATCAGATGAAAAAGGACTTCGAAAACTTGTCTTTAAGAAGCAAACTGCACTATATATACAAGATAATTTGATAATTTCAGTGTAATACCTAACCAATTAGCAGTATCCTAAAATTTATATGCAACGAAATAAGACTGATTTCAGAGTCTGAGCGAGCACATATCATACGGAGAAGAACTGGAAGTAACAGTAATAGGTTTGTATCTTTGTACGTTTGATCATTATAGTTAGTGTGAGAAAAGTACTCAGATGTTGATAAAGCGAAAGAAGTATGTTTCACAGAATCAAGTAAATATCTTTGTTGTATTTGATAGCTGACGTAATATTATCCACTGTACTGCAGGACATACCATTAACTCCAATGGAGATCTATGCCAATATCTAACTCAAAGAATATCAGACACAAATATTGACCTGATAAAGATATATTTTTATGGAGACATTGTAATTTATGGACGAACCTTCACATTTCAAATAGAACGTCTTGGATTATGCCGAGCATTCATCCATCCACAAGGTTAAATGGCATTTTGACATTATATTTTATGTCCGTTTGGAATGAAAACCCTTAAATCAAATTCTCACCATATACAAGCTACCCCAAATACTATTCCTAACTCCTCAGGGTCATTTTCACATCGCTCCAAAGTCGTTTATGTATTAGTCTGGTTTTCACTGTTTGCTTCCGCTATCCCTCGATAATTGTATAATGCGGTGCTGTCTTCGATCATCAAGTTATTGGTACAACTGGAAAACTAAAGTGCTGATAATGGTATTGAATACTAAATATACTTCTAAACTGAAGCGCGGGAGTGATCTATTTAGAAAATCATAGCTCTAGAACCTGAAGCATTCGTGTGCTTATGACAATCACTAGTTATCCCTTAATATCACGCTGTTTAAAGTTTGCTTAAGATTTTTACGGGATTCAACCTGCAACTCGTGCATCTCTGTGATCAGCTATAACGAAGTTATTCTTATACATAAATACTACGTGCCACAAACTGGTTAGAAATCAGTTCAAAATAATATCATGGGTTTGGCAAAAATATAACGTATAATTTCTCCAAAAAAACCACACAGCGAACAATAAAAGAGAGGGCAACGATGAATAGGAGAATAGATGTATTCGATCATACCCATAAAGTGAGTTAACGATGCAACGAAATAAACTTTCCAAACAAAACGGATTATATCGATGTTAAACACTAACAAAAATATGTTAACTACAGAGATTTATTTATCGTTTCAAATACCTTCAACCTGACAGAAAGAACAAGAATCAGACGCTAAGAAACTTGCTCGTGAAAAAGATTTCGGATATCTATTAGAGATGATTTGTAGCAGAAAATCACTTGTCAGTAATGTAAAACAATGTGTGCAAGCATATTTCGCCTAGTTATTACTTTCACTATGTCTGTCGGAAGTAGTCAATGATAGTAATGTTAAACTACAAAGTCTACTCCTTTTTTAGTTATATGACCTTGTATACTGTCCTAATTCAAGTGAAGACGTTACTCGGCTACCTAGGTGACAATGGATAAACCTCAAATGATAGGACATATTACTAAATCTGTTGATTTCACGCTTTTTGATTGTAAATGGATTCCAATTAGTGCCAAGTTTGTAGTCGTTGGCTCAAAGCCTAGAGGGACTGGCGCTATTCAGATATACGATGTCTCTGCGAAAGATATTCAACTGGTATCTGAAGTAAGACCTCAATGATCTCCATAAATTTGCTGTATAATAACCCTTTATAGATTACTATCCTCCAAACTTGGTTGTTTATACCTATCTGAAACCCTCCTACTAGTTACTTTGTCTTGCCTAGAACCCGCATTTGTACACTAACAGAATGATTAAGCTATAAGTAAATAGTTTGATACAGCTATAAAGATGTTTATCTTCAGTTTAGGAGCTCGAATAGCGTGGTTTATCTTGCGGAAAGAATATCTTAAAAAGTTGGACAGGCGATATCATACGTTGTTTAAAATGGATACACGGTCATGTTTTGTTCAGAGTTGTTAGGATTTTAGAATGGCACTTACACTCAGTCTAAAAATTTCAAAAAGAACTATTGTGTGCATATTTGTGTTTAGCTCAGCTTTAAATGTAAATGAATATAGCTAAACTGTAAAATACGGTCAACTTGTCACATGTATTCGGAAACCCGCTGCTTACGCATGTCCTCTCCTGTCAAAGCCCAGTAAAGTAATATTGAGTCAATCACCAACTAATATACTCACTTCGGTAAGTATGAGTACTTCATACATCACAAGTTACTGAAGGTCAGACAAAGTTATTTAATTCAAAAAATACGTCTTCGCATTTTTGGGGAGTGCGAACTTCCTTTACTAAAAACGTAGATTATTCTTTCTATGAAATATCCTATTTTTATTTGCTGGTATTATTTTAATTTCTGTGGATGTTTCATATTTTTCAGAGTGAGAAGAGTAGTTCGTTCAAATGTTGTACATTTGGTGCATCCATGCTTCCACAAAGACATTTAGCTACTGGGGCGTTCAATGGAAGACTAGCAATTTGGGATATCAGTAGTGATGGGCGCCTTGACAATCCAGTCTATGGCGCACAAGCTCATAAAGAGATAATAAACGCTATAGACGGTGTTGGAGGACTCGGAGTTGGTGAGGGGGCCCCAGAAATCGCCACAGGTAGTAGAGATGGTACAGTTAAAGTGTGGGACCCAAGACAAGCTAAAATCCCAGTTGCTACTATGGAACCTGCTTCTTCTGATTGTATGGAAAACTCAGTTACCGAAAACAGACGGGATTGCTGGACTGTTGCATTTGGTCACGCATATAATAAGCACGATAGATGCCTGGCTGCAGGTTATGATAATGGTGATATAAAGTTGTTTGATCTACGAGCCATGAAGGTCCGTTGGGAGACCAACATTAAGAACGGTGTTTGTTGCCTACAGTTCGATAGGAAAGATATATCTATGAATAAACTGGTTGCGACTACACTAGAAGGAAAAATACATGTATGGGATATGCGGACACAACATCCAAAGAAGGGATTCGCATCATTAGTTGAGAAAAATCAAGGTGCTACTATTTGGCAGGTTAGTCATCTACCTCAGCAACGTGATGTATTTATGACTGCTGGTGGGAATGGATCACTATGTTTATGGCAGTATCATTATCCCAATAAACGCCAGAAGATAGTGAAGGAAGAAAATCCAGAGGGAAATGGTGATATCGAGGTAGCACAAGGTGTAATCGGTCACTTAACCCAGCTTCAGAATGTTACCTTCTCTACTCAACCAATATGCAGCGTAGATTGGTGTCCAGATAAGTTAGGCTTGGCAGTTTGTGTGGCGTTCGATCAAGCAATCAGGCTCCTAATTGTTACAAAACTAAATAAACTCTAAACGAACTATTCTTAAGTTATAACGTAATCTGTAATATAGTTTGTATATGCTGAAGTTATATTTTCGTAATAAATGCTGGAATTCGAGAGATAGGTTGCTTTTAGAAAGTATTTCCTAAAACTTAAATGAATTGTTTTGTGACCGCTGATTAATATCATGTGGCAAATCGCCAATGCGATTGCCGACTCTAATTTGGTCGGTTTCGCATCCAATCTTCACTTGAACTTAGTGTCACTGAGATGACCAACTACACGTCCACTCAGCACTATTAACATTGTATCAGTAACAAGGTGCCTACTGACATATTTTTCGTTAGTTCGATTCTGTGTCTAGCCTTTAGCTCAAAAGTTAGTGACAGGCCTCCACGATACTTATTTAGTATATATAGTTTGATGGCAATGCAGTTTATTTGTTTATATCCTCTTAACCAGCTAATATTTTAGCACTGATAAACTAGGTTTTACTAAATGTGATGGCACCAAGTCATCAATGCAGTATTATAGTCATTTGTCAACTGACTAGGCATGTGAATATTCAGGAATGTATGTTCTTAACTTTATGCAGAATTATTAAGTGTGAATTCCGTGGCACTTAGCCGTTGTTTAATAAACAATGATAGAAATAAAAGTCACAGGATAATCAATGATTATTCACCACTGTTCGTAATCATATTGATAAACTGTTGTGAAACAAAGCATTTCATGAATTCACCTTAAGAAAAAAGATATATTCTACTGCTATAATGAAGCCAACAAGAGGACACAGAATAGTTGAACTACTGCAGAATCTAAATTCGGTATGAAATAAGTCTTCACATCCGTTCGTTTATGCTCAACAGATATGACTATTAATGACATTACGATCATGGCAACATTAAATAAACTTGTATCCCACTTCCGATAAACGAATTAATTAGTTTCTAGAGGAAAAAACTCAGTATTATGGTAACCATTTTTCAGCTGTGATGGAAATTATTCAAGCAGGTTTGCCGTATGCTTGCTGATGTTAATGATTACTAACTGATGATCGTAAACAACCGATAAGCTTCCTGTAAATTAAGCACTTTCAATGAGCTGATAAAATCTACTTTTCTACCGTGATTATGCATATCATAGTAAACTACTCGAAATGTGTGGAGGTAGCTTAATGGAAAAATATCTTACTTTACATTGTGTAGAGGTAGGCTCAGAATAAGCTTCGTCTGCTTTGGTTTACGTAATCCAAGGGTCGAAAACATATTCCCACTACTTTAAATAACTCGGATAAGAAAGAGGGTACGTGGATCACAACAAATTATAGCGTATTCATTGTACATTTCCATTTTGTTTAGGTCAGTTTTTTCACACACACACACACTAATTTATCTTTATTTGTTTATCATCTCATTAAAGTAAAGAGTATTTTAAAAAAACCCAACTGAGTAAATCAGAAAATGAACATTTGTATTTTTTTGGCTATAAATAAAAAATAATTAGTTCTTTACAAATTTGTGTGTACAGATTGAGTGAGTAAGAAAACAAAAGAAAAAAATAATTCAAAAAAATATCAGTGCACAAGAAAATTTTTTACATGAAATGAATGCAAGCTATATATATACATATATTTATGTATATGTATATTTATGGTTCACTTAACATCATGCACAACCATCGAAGCTGTTTCGAATGTATATAATATATTAAACAAACAAAAGAAACGATGATATATGTCGAGATTTATTCTAGATTTTCTAGAAAATTTTCATCATTTTTTGTTTCTGTTCAAATATGTCATTTTTTGAGATTAATTATTTTTAGGAGTAACATTCAATTCACGTAATTGACGAATTATATCGTCTAGTTTTTTCTTTCGACCTCGTTCTTCTTTACGCATTGCTTGAAGGAATCCAGTGCGTTTTTTATCGGAATCACGTAAACGTTCTAACAGTTTGATTGCTACACTCGGAGGTACACGATCATAAGCACTGCCTGATATTGATTTTCAATAAAAAAAGTAACAATATTTATTCGTAGTAATATACGTTAGAATTATTTTTTATAAACTATATTTTATTGAATAAAGCTTCATTAAAAATAAACTAGCAAATGACCTTAAAAATTTTACAATAATTGTAATTATTTTCAAGCTCAATGTACATTGAATCACCTCTGCACAAACAGTATGTTAAGTGTTGTTTGAAAGACAACAGACATTGATGAAGTATTAGTCATAGATGATTGTGTACAGATTAGATTATAAAATAATAAAGCCTCGGTTTATGCATGATAGAGTTAAATTTACCAATAGTAGACTTCATATATTGTACGAAGGCAACTTACAGCAAATTTCATTACTTTGCATATTAGAATATTATTTGATAGTTTATGAATCCACTTAATAAGCCTCAATACTAAAAATAAGTCGTATAATATTTAGTTTCTTAAGCATTACCTGGTTCAGGTTGTTTAAGAAGGTTTAAAACAATCTCATTCTAAAAGATATTAAAATCTTTCGCTTTAACATGTATAGTGATTAATACATTATGCATTAAGTAATAAATTATTGGTTTACAATGATTAAATAAAGCCGAAAATTTAGTGATTAGTCATGGTAAAGCTTAACAGGTAAAGGATTTCAACTATAGGGCTGTAAAAATGTGTACTCCGTTCATTTGTTTATTATACCACGATCCATGGTGGTCCATGGTGGTATTCATTAGTCTATACACGACCCAAAGTGTAGCTTAAATCTGAACAAAAAAATTTGCAACTAAGTGTGTCGATGAAAGTTTTTCAACAAGAATACACTTATCTCACCTTATTTTAATTTACAAAACAGAAAAAATAGTTACCACTTGAAAAAATGCAATATTAATTTTTGTTACTTACCGAATTTTCCCGATCCTAAACAAGATTTTTATGGAAAAAAATAAGGGACTTTTTTTAATATGAAGAGAGGAATATGAGTATTAAAGTAACAAAATCAACGTTAGAAAAATAACATTTCATATGAATTCTGCAACAGTGTGTGTCTTTGGGGATATAGAACAATGAAGCTCCATGTGACCATTTAAAGAATCCAGTCAACTGCACTAAAAGGTGTACACTTGGACCTACATTATATAACGGAAGATTTGGCTATTCAAAATTCGAAATCTGTGTTGTGTAAAAGAATAGGGTTGACTGCTTCACTCAGTTCGGGAACCTCATCAATGCTGACGGCCTGGTGTCCAACGAAATCTTAGCGTAGATACAGAAAGCTCGATTGGCTTCTTCCAACTCGCGTTATGTATGGCATAGGAGATATATCCGTCTGACAACCAAAGGACGAGTGTACTGCGCAGCAGTTTGCTCCGTCCTAATTTATGACTTCAAAACATGGTCAGTAAGAGTAGAGGATATTTGTAGGTTACTGGTTTTCGACCAGAGGTATCTCTGAAGCATTGCTCATATATCTTGGGACTATCGAGTAAGCAGTGCTATTGTTAAGAAAGCGGTATTAGGTAAGGATGGAAGATCAATAGACGAAGTAGTGAAACTTCATTAGTTGAGGTGGCTGGGACATGAATTGCGTATGATTGATCACCGAATGTCTGGATGAGTGGTGTTGTCTGATGTAGGGATAGGTTTAAAGAGAGCTAGGGACGGCCTAACCAAAATGTGGCTCCAGTCCTTGAAGTCTTTGACAATGAGGGTGAGCCATGTCAGTAGGTTTAGACTACCTGGGTGAGGTTTGCGTGACAGTCGTAACCAGTGGTTAGAAACTTTGGATTAAATCAATCAAAATCGTTTGCAATGGCACAGGTGCATCCATTTTTGCCTTCTCTAAAATTTTAATCTGAATTCCTCACGACTGTCTCATTTTACATTTATTTCACTAGGATATATTTCCTGAATTATATCTTTGATCTACAACCTTTTCCATTACCGCTAATACTGTCATAACCTCCGCCATAATGGGATTTGAACTGACCATTCCATCTGTTTGTGCTAATGTGCTACAGTAACTTAAGAAATGTACGCAAACACCAAGTTCTACGTTGTGACTGACTGATTGCCCATAAAGTCACCACTGAAGTCGAAGTAAATTTTAGTAACAATTCCTTAATGATGTCAACTGAGATTAATGTCTGTATTTCTCGTTAACAGATATATTCTACAGTCCACCGAGGCGAGATGTCTGTAAACAATTATATCAGTTATAAGGACATCACTTTTTGATCTTCGGTATTTATATTTCTAATCTTGCGGACGAACTCGAATACATCATTAAAACCATGCTTCAATCAGGTGTTGGTGGAATGGTTTTAAAGTAGTTATTGACCACTGTTGTAAAGTATGATAAGACAGACAGATACAACGCAGAACTTCGTACGTAAGTATGATAAGAGTAATTGTACATGACCGGAATAGGCTTAAATGGGATATTCATGTTATGTACCTTCGATAATTCATATAACCTATGGGCTTAATTGTTTCGTATCTATATTTGATGAAATTACCCGTTGGTCTTTAAGCTTTTTTTGTTATAAAGCTGGTCAGTTCATTTTCTCGCTTATTATTGATGCCTTTTTTATTGATATTAATATTACAAACAATCCTCAATTTACATGCTGTGATTTTAAACAGTTTATTATGCTTTAAACCTGACCACTTTTGGATTATTGGTTTGCATATATAATTGTAAAATATGAAGAGGATTTATTGAAAAGAAAATTCTTTGTTCATTTACATAAGCTCAGAAATCAGAACAAAGAAAACATTACACTGTCCTGTTACATAATATGCATACCTTTTATTACCTATGAAAATTGGCTTGTCTTATGATTTATAATTCAACATTTTTAATTTAATTGCTTTTATTTATGAAACTGTCTACTGAAAATCATTTAAACCATCACTAAAATGTAGACAAAACATGTCACAAAAGGTAATGAAAACGCTTAACAATCAGTAGTAGTATACTGGAATTCGAATTTGTACATTTTTCCTTGAAATGAAAAGAACTAAAAGTAGTAAGTTTAGAATGATTCCTAACATAAATTAAATGTTTGATTGATACAAAGTACCATGATCACAGTTGCGATTTAAATTGCATCAAAGATTTATCTTAGTCAGATAAACGTTGAAAACCAAGAAACACATGCAGCCATTTTATTTCAGTATAACAATAATGATCAAGTGCTTTTCAGTGACTAATTTCGAGAGATATTTCATGTAAGAAGTTGTGATCAGTGAAGTTCGACCATATTGAGTGTGCGAAGCAATTACTTACTAAAGGAATTGAAAGATGTCTGAACAATATCGCGAATTAATCGAAGTCACATATGTAAAGCATTAGATATCGACTCAATGGTCTACAGTTTAAACGCTTTCTGAGATATGTGAAGATTGTGGGGTTAACTCTTAGTAGGGTAGTGAATATGTTTCGGTGACAAGCCATATAATAGGGCAAAATAACTGCTTAGTGCTGTTTAGGATTAGTTCATGATTTAAATTGTGAAATGTTACAGTTTTTCTCTTTTGTAATGAAATGAGTTTTGTTTAAAAAGGAACTTGTTGTGATGGATAGTTGATCAGTCTATTTTTATGTCAGTACCCATTTCCGTTTCTTTTTTTAATAAAAGGAAATTAGTATTTTGCGTAGATATTTAAAAATTCCATTGATTTTAGCTAATTTTTTCATGCTGCTCTAATTCAATCAAACACTATGATCATCAGATTCATTCTCAAATACACTTGTTTCGCAACTAATAAGTCATAGATTCTAGTCTCTTTATCATGGATTTTGGTTCAGCTGGCTGGATAATTTTACTATCACTCACATAAATATTGCAGCATGAAGGTGAGCACGAGAATATGTACTAGATATATATAGTTAGCAAAAAAATATGTTGGTTTCCATGACTGGAAAATCATCAACATGTAAATAGGATAAATTGAGGCATAAAGTGTAGTCCTTTGTATAATTTATTTGTTTAAAGCTCATTTTGTTAGTTTACTTGAATTTCGGTCATGTGAGTAACCTCTTCAATGGTGTTTGGATACAAATACTCTCATGAATGAATGCGTAAACATTCTGTTAGTAAATTTTTTATCACATGAAATTGAATTAAAGCACTGTAAATTTATTTTAAGGTTACTTGGCAACCTTATTTAACATGATAATATATTTTATCAATCGATGTTGAATGAAAAGGGGGACAGATAAAGCACAGTATAATCTGTCAATCAGCATGAACGAATAGACTGATATATGTCGGAGAACAGGTTACCATACTTCATGCTATTATAGTGAGATGGAAAATTAATCGGATGAAAAGCAAAGAAAAGATGATGTCAACCATGATAATAATCTGGACATGAAAAAGGATAAAAAAAGGACTAGAGAATGGTTAAATAACGGATAACATCTAACTGATAGATTTTGAGAAAGGATGTAACCGATGGATTTTGGGTTATATAATTTATCTCGGTCAGCCGTTAAACCACGACTGTTTGATGGGGCCTAAACCATACAGTTTGGACTTCTCGACATCATTTTGAACAACAGTTCATGAATTTTACGGTTGCTGTTATTTATGTCATGATGTGCCTATCCAAAACAGTTTTTTAACTCACATCCATGTCAGTTGACAGTGCACGTTGATGTAGATCGCAAAATATAAATACGACTGCTACATAAAGGGTAGTTGTTGTATGATGACTAGTTCTGATGCAGCGAAAAAAGCTTCTTAACTGTGAGCCCAGACAGGTAAATTTAGTTTGAGGTTAGTTAAGTCATTGAGAATCTCTACAAAACGCACAGGATCCTATGAACTTTATAATATTTAGCAACTAAGATTAAGTCTAATGTCATTAAACGATGCTCATACTGCTTGCCAACATTATTATTGCTCATATATCCTAGGACAACCGAGTAAGCAATGCTGTCGTTAGGAAACGACTACTAGGTAGGGATGGCAAATCAATAGATGAAGTTGTGAAACTCTATCAGTTGAGGTGGTTAGGACACGTATTACGTATGACCGGTCACCAAATGCCTCGAAGAGCGGTGTTGTCTGATGTAGGGATAGGTTGGAAGAGAGCTTTGATGGCCAAGCCAAAACATGGCAGAAATCCATGAAATCACTAAGAAGTGGACTGAATCATGTTGGTAGATGCAGACTACCTGGTTGGGGTCCGTGAGATGATAGTAACTGATGGTTAGAGACCTTGGACGATATGGCTCGAAATCATTTGCGGTAGCGCAAGTGCATCCACTCGTCGAGTTCTATGGAATTCTAATCATCTGAATTCGTCATCACTCTCACCTTTCTTTTTCTAAAGTTATCGCACTGAATTATACCTCTCGAATTATATCTTCGAACCCTAATCTTCTCGATTAATGCTAATACTTCTACTATATTTACCACTATGGGATTTGAGTTGATAGTTGCATCTCTGTGCTAATGTGGCATGGCAACCTGAACTGATGAGCATACGTACAAAGTTCTACGTTGTAACTGACTGAATGTTATCAGTTAGAAACTGTTTGAGGTAGTGAACACAGTCAGCTGTAGTATTTTAATCTAAATGGTGAGTATAGTAATATTCAGCTACCAAGTTTGGGATAATATAATTAATAATTTTATTCCTTAGACAATAATGATGACAATAAGCACTTTATTCAACACTAAAGTCTCGGTAGAAGCAAGGGATTCTCAACTGAAAATGTACTGTGTTGTGAGAGATTCCACTGAAATATTTATCTAATTTAGGAATTATTATAAAAAATGTTAACAATATTTACTCGCTCTTTCATCTTTAGCTGTAAAGTTTTAAACCATTTTCATACCACATTTTATATGTTGAATAAATAAATCTAAGTGCATTGACATCTACTTCTTCAAAGAATAGACAACAAGAAAAACATGTAAGCTATTGTGATTTCTCTAACTGAATCCTTATCAATCTGAATATCATGATCAGTAGTGAACTTTTTACAAAATCACGTTCATTCATTTTGCAACTTAACTGTATAGCTAATTTTCTGAAACAGATTTCAAGTAGACAACTTTTCTGATGACAGCTAAACAGTTTTAAAATAAGTGGTCAAAGGCTAGAAATTCAATATAACCCCTTAATATCATCCGCCTCCGATGCTTTTATAGTTGGTGACAGTTCGGTATGCAAACAGTCCTAAAAAACTGAGATATACATTGAGAAGATATAACTTTTTGTTGACCAAAAATGCAACTTCATATCTGTAGTCGCACATTTAAACTAGAGGAATAAAAGAATTGAGCATGAGATAAATAATACAGTATGCAAATTTTAAGAATATCCATATCAAAAAAAACAGGATGACTACTAACCATTAATATTTTTACGAAATGCAATATATGAAGCCCAATCATCTTTGTGATATAAATCCAATAATTGCCTTAAATCTGCAAAAATCAACCAAAGAGTAGTACGATCTAAACCTGGAACAGGTTGTGAACGTGCGAATGATTCACACAAAGATAAATCGATACTTAATTGTTGAAGACCCGTTTCAGAAAGTGAACGTACCTAAAATAGAAAGTAAATGCTGTAAGAAAAGAAAAAAAATCTTATAACAAATTAAGACAAAAACAATTCTACACTATGAATTGAAAATCTCAGTAATATGATACCTTATTTAGGTACTTCATTGTTACGCCTGCACGTAAACACGTCAACTTGATATACTTGAACTATTACGAGTTTACTTAGTCGGAAAACGAGAGCGAGGATCCGGCGACACGACATGCTACTCAAATCCAATTATCCCAACCCTCATATTGAGTAAAAATAAGAAGGCTTGATATGAAGTAGAAGCTGTATTCTACAAGCATCCAGAAAGTACGAGGTCCGAATCCAGAAGAGAATCAGGATCCCGGATTAGGGATCCGGGACCGGGTCCTGGTCGTGGTCATAAAACGTTACAAATAATGCGTAAATATAAATTTTGGTCGAATAGGAAACAGGATCGAAGTCTGTGACATTGACAGTTAAGACGACCAATAAGAAACAACATTGGAGCACGTGACATTGATATCTAGGACGACCGTAAAATTGACCAGTAGGAATTAACCAATAGGAATTGACCAATAATTCTCTTAGGAGTAGTCTGTGCCAAAGCCATTGATGGAGTTAATCAGCTGAGCCCATTGACTGCTTTCACTTATCTTGGAAGTTTAATTAGCCCTAACGGGTCGATGTTTGTTGAAATTACGGAACAGATTCAAAAAGATAAGTTGGCTTTTCCCAATTTGCGTCATTTGTGGAGTAAGTGGGATCCGCGGTTTATCAAACAAGGGACAGTATACTATATTACACATTAGTTTGATTTGCCTTATTCTTTGGCTAGTAAACGTGGCTTATGAAGGTCTCCAATTACGAACTGTGCTGGGAATCGATCACAATGGAAATGATGAATTCACTCCTTAACTGTCAAAGGATCATAAATTCCAGCATAACTGTATGCGTAATTTTTGATCTCATCTCATCAAAACGTATTCCTAGTGTTTAGTCTTCTTTCTGATCATTACAGTTACAATTATTTCAACTCCTTTTCTTCCTAACATATTAATTTCATCGTGCCGCAGTATGGTAAGTTAGGCTAATGTATGTTTGTACTAGGGTTGAACACTGGTTAACAAATGACTGAGACCTTACTTGTTAGAGCTTTTTGAATAAATAACTTATATTGTAGGTTACCATTTGATAACGTGATGTTTACTCGTTAACTTAGTCGAGAAAACATTGAAATACTACTGATTGTAAATTCAGATCTCTAAGTAATAAAGCTTTGATGAATCATACGAAACAATCAATGAATTATAAATGTCAGTGTATATAATCTAATTAAATTATTCAACTGAACATGTAGAGATGAAAAATTTATCGACAAGTTGAAACATTGAGGTTGATTAAATTATTATCAATATCAATCGACTTTAATATCAACAATGAAAAAAAAAAGTATTTTAATCTGCATATAATAACAAAACAAATATTAGTACACTTTGAATTTATGCATAAATTTGAACAACTTTCAATGGAGTTTGATAAATAATAATAATAATAATAAAACAAAGAAATACAAGTAGAATCAAACTCAAACGGAATACAGTATGAAATATGAACAAATATGATCGATCGGTTTACACTACTCTCTCTATATCTTTTATATTTGAACCGATTTAACCCAGACAGATTTCTCCACTCTTCGGATTTTCTTTTCGAGTGAATGGGTCTGTGAGGAAGGAAGTTATTTACATACAGATGTATCTGTCTTGTAGGGAATTGAGCCTATCAGTAAGTAATGTCTCATACTATCCACACTAAAGTCATTTCTTGGACTATCTATTATATACATGTATCATTTGATGATTTTCGATTGAGCCACTATGGTATTTACATAGGCATTACTTACAAACGTTTTACAGAGATTTGCGTATTCTTAGGATGGATTTCACGAATGAAAGAGTAATTAGGAAGTAAAGATCATTTGACAGCTATTCATTGCACTCTGCTTCCTTAATATGAGTGGACTGTGAATAGATATCGATGAATTAGAAATATCTGCTAACTACATTGCCTGTATATATTTCGCTCAATCTTGTACAGGATTGTGATTTTCCAGTGTTCTAGAATAAAGAAGAAAGTGGTTCTCAGCTTCCTGTTTTTCAATATTCTTTTAGTTGACTTTAGTTTCGAATAGTAACTCCGTTAAAAAGTAACAAGTAGTTTTTTTCTGCGGTGGATAAATGTTTCGACCCCGATATGGTTGGATTCCATTGATCACGTCCATCACGGCAATAGATGGTCATGGAATATCGTGAACTGCACACTACTGAATGCCCATTTGCGAGCGAGACCGAAAGCACTATACAATACATTAGAGTCCATTAAAAAATCTCCAACTACTCCACCATTAAATCTTAATTATGTGTAACTGATATAAAAACGTACACATTGTTTAAAATTTATTTTCGTTGAATTATATATACGTATATAAACTCACTTGACTACCGAATAAAACATCATACAATAAACGAGCAATATGTTTACACACTGATATACAAGCAGTTTGAGTGATTTTTGGAGGTAGATTTGAAAATGAATCGAATACTGATTTCAACCATGATGTTAAATGTACAATATTCTCAGTTGGTTTAACTTTTACACCAGTTATATAACTTACACCATTACGTCCATCAACAGTTTCACTACTACTAGTATTATTACTATTATTGTCATCAGTATCATTATAGTTATTTAAATTGATGAACTCTGCAACACTAGTCTTTAAATGATTACAAATTTGATCTTCAACCAATGCACGTATGTCTTTCAACAGTGATGCACCTTGTAATCGGCTACGTGGTGGATTAGCTCCAGAGTTTAGTGTAACTGATGCAGTCATATTTGAATCGTCACGTTGATCATCCTGTAGAAAAAAAGTTTTTTTTTGAAAAGCGAGAATATGTTTCAACGTATAGTATATATATATATATATAGCAGTTAAGACAGTTGACTTTTAATCATTGCTTCGTAGTAAGAGAACATGACTTCAACTAGTTTAAGTAATAAGATAGTTCATATTTATTGTATTTGTTCACAATCAGATACAAGAATTTGAGCATGACATTAAGGCGAACTAAAACAATAGACGATGTAAAGTAATTTGAACAAAATGAACAACATGAGATAAAACTGTTGAAAATATCACTTTGAGCAAACTAGACAAAATTTTATATGTGTAGCGGAATCATACACTTGTGTTTCTGAATCAAATTTTCTATGTAAATGATTACTATAACATGGGAAATTTCAATGTACTCTTATAATTGATAACTATATTTTTCATAGACATTTATTCAACAAATTAAAAAGAGATTTAAGTAATCTGCTAAGAAAAAATTAATTCTAGTTGCTAACTAGGCGAATAACACCATTAGTATTATGTAGTTGTCGGTCTAGAGTACTACAACAGTGTATGGACAGTTGTTACTTCTAAATGCCCACAATGTGGAAAATTATTTCTTCTTGAACTGTATAAGATGGAAACGACACCATCAGTAATCTTAGAGATTGGAAAGACAGGGAAGATAGTGAAACTTACTCTGATCATTGTGAAATCTTCTTTTAAACGACCACTGGTTATACCTGAAGCCTCATCTAATAAGGTATATTGAAGATAATTATCCAAATGCCCACAAACTGTTTCCAACTCATCCAAGTTTATGCAAAATTGTGTAAGTCGAGGTAATTGACGTAAGGATGAACGAACGGTCGAAGTTAAAACTGTATTTAAACATTGACTAAATAAGAAATTTGTAGCACGATTAATTGTATCTTCTAGTTCTGTATATGCTAAATCCATATTTTCACAAAATCGATAACACAAATCAATGTATTCACGAACAGTTTGATAAATTTTAGGTACCATCCATGAAAAGCACAATTGTCTAGGAAAAGGAAGTTCGGAAAATTCCACTGTATCGCCTGGTGGATACATTTTAAGGAATTCAGCTAACTGTTCCGAATTCAATATTTTAATTGTTTCATAATTATCCTCAGCAATTATTGTTTCAAATCTGCATGAAAATTATGTCAAGATAGAAAGTATTATTTAGAGAAATGTAAATGTTTATGGTATTTAAAAAAAAAAGTATAATAATGAGTTTATTTTTATAAAAGATTCCAAACATGTTGGGAGTGAAATATTTGTCACCGGTGAGATTCAATGAAAATCGTACTACAACTTAAACTGATCGAAGTTTAAATTACGTTATTGGACGCTGGTTTAGTAGGAGTTTCAATGATTAAATGTTCACTGCTAGAACTGAAAGTCCTGAGTTCAATCACTGGGTGTAACTGTGAGCGTATAAAGTTAAAAAGTGCCACCGAAGAATGAAACATCTGTCCAGTGATCCCTGGTTTTTGAAAGTACCCCTAATCTGTTGAAAAAAAACATTACCTACAATTGAGGATAGTTTTCATTCACAAATCTCTTTTGAATTAACTTTCAGATAAAATATTACACAAGATCAATGACAAATACTAGTTAAATAATATTCACTAATCAAGTTGAGTAAACTTAGTACACCAGGATGATTGAGGTCGATTTGATTTAAATATTACTTAACACTAATAAACAAAGTAACAATCAACTTTGGAAATGTATATAGTTCGTCATATTAAATGGATCAGTTTTTTCACTACTATTATGTTGCGACAAAAGAAAGGATTGGGAAAAGAAAACTGGAGAAATCCTGCAGTAATTATAATCATGTCTAAAAATTATTCCCAATCTGTCCGAGGTCTCTAAGGCCAACGCCAATCTAACTTCTTTTTCAGGTTCCTCAGTTAACAACCTTCCATTATGTGGGCAGCCCGGAAATGACATCTGCCCTCATATCCGTAACAGCACACGAGACCATATTGGTCACAATCAAATTAGTATTAATCACATCACTATTGCAAGTTCAAAGCACATAATCCCATAGAGATTGATTTAGCATTGATATTCTTTAGAAAAACAAAAAAGGTAAAACCTAAGATGAAGTCAAATCACTTAGCTTTTATTTATTTCTATTGATAAACGATATTTCTGACATGAAAGGAAGCTCGCAGTTACATTTTTTAACAGTGTATATTTACTCGTCAACCTGTGGTGATATCTGATTAGTTGTTTCGCATTTCATTTGTTTTACTTTCTATGTATCTCTCAAGGTTACACTTGTTATTTTATACACAGAGTTGAGTTATTATTACAATTTTAGCCTCTGATAAAGTTCTTTTGAAAGTCATCTTTTTTACAAATTAGCATGTGGATTATTAACGTAGATGTTATAGTGTATTAATCATCCAATCTATATAGCTTGCGTAGATTCCAATTCATAGTACAAGAATCTCCCAATGGTTTGTAGTTTGTAATTAACATAGTACTTGACTAAACAGAACAGTAACAAATCTACCTCATTAAAAGAGTGAAATAACAAACAAACCATTAAAATTAGGCATTACATAGAAATAAATTTTTTAAATCAACTTACTTAGATTTCCATTGACTAGCTAATAATCTATGATAGTATCGTTGAACAATACCAATGGTTTCACTTAGACCAGTTATTGAAAAACCTAAATTTTCCATTGTTCTTTCAAAAATAATTAAATAATCTTTTAATTTAATTAAATCATTTGGTGATTTACATGATTTGGCATTAACATGTACAAAATCTACTAAACGATTCACTGTATGCACCCATAATTCATCTAAATATGTTTGATAAAATACTGATGAACCGGATAATGTATGACGAATAAAATCATCAACTACAAAAAAACCACAGATGCCACTGAAAAATTCATCATAATTACGCATTTCAACCTGTGGAGAAAAAAAAATTGAATTATGAGAGTTAAGACAGATATAGTGGAATAGTCAACATCAGTTCCGTTTGACATGAGTAATGTTAAAGAATAAAATGTAGTACGACACAAAAAGAGAATAATTTAAATAGGGTTTGAAATGTAAATGATTAAAATATTTAATTTTCAATTAATGAATAGTGTATTTGAGTTGCTTTTCAGTGAATCTTATTTAGAGAACCAAGTACTAGTAATGGCGTTCATAGGAAAGTCTGACTGAAAGTTGAGTTGTACTGTAGTGGTCCCATCAATGGTTCAGCTTTCAAATATAGCCACAATATTCAACCAACCTCCGTTTAGTTTAGTTTGTGTACCTGATTACGTCCTTTACTTATTCAGAGTTCTTATACAAACAGTATGCTTTGAAGGGCACCAACGAGGCTATAATTTATGGACTAACCAATTACATTTTCGATAGCACGAAATTTATTTATTCATATGGTTAACTAACATTTTGTGATTATAGCTGATGTGAGTTCGTGACAAAAACACTAATTCTAATTCCTAACGCTTTGATCTAGCCCTAAAAACCTATTCCTTATTTCTCATGCCAATTTATAATCCTTTTTTAACCCTAGTAAGTAGGTGAATAGCACCACAGTCACTTTGGCATCACTTAAAGGTCACCTATAAATTATAGTCTCATCCTAATTATCCATGCTGATATTTCGATAAATGAACTTTTTAAAAAAACTTATTTATCATGTCCCAGTTGTTCAAATTAACAAAATCCGATCTTATCAATAGAGTTATGGATTATAACAATGAAATTTCAAAGTTTTGAACAAATCACAATTAATTGAAATGGAAAACAATGATTTCACTTTAATAGTAAACAACGATATTGAAAAACATATTGGCAAAACATGGTGCATTCACAATTTGAATTAACAACAATTCAACTGCAACCATGAACAATATAGACAAGTTTTGAGAAAAAAAATGAATAAACACTAATATGAGTTGTTGGAACATTGAGCACACAAACAGATTCATTCAGTATATGGTCTAAATTTACTGATAATAGAAGCTAAAGTAGAAGAGAATAGACTTTAAAATTAAAACAAAAACAACAATTGAATATTAGTTTTGTTAGGTTCGTCACTAAGTATGCTTGAAACTATTAAAGGTTCACCTTAGTCGATAAACGCGAACGAGACAATGAACCAGCGTCCAGGTAGGCTACTCTGATCCAATGGCTAACCAAAAGTCTTGATATAGCGTAGAAAGTAAATTCTACAAACACCCAGCAAGCACAATACAATCAAGCACAGAAATCTCGTTTATTTATACATCATAGAAACGTCCTTGGGACAGTCACAAAAATAGCACACTAAAATACACAGCAGCCAATCACAGCCAAGGATCTTCCTGGTGGGGAACGAAATCTCAAGATCAACTGATCAGCTCATGCTCGCGAACGTGAAATCCAAAATAAGGCATTTATCAAGTGAGTTCTGGGGATCTAACGCCCACAACAAGTTTAACAGATTTTGTTTGAATTGGATTCAATTAATTAAAGTAATCAATGTATGTAGTGTACATCAAACTCAATTAACTATTTTTTTTCTTCTTTGCAGTCTAATATTTTTGATCAAACTGGCTTAATCATTTCGTTAGTTAACAATTTCATTCTTCCATCTAAAATGTTTTCAGATTTACTAAAGTGAAATTAATTTAGTGCAGTTATGCAGCTCTTAAAATTGAACAAATGAATACTAGTAATTGAAAGTAATTTGTAATTTATTTGAACATAACATCTTATATGAATATAGGCGCAAATCAAATCAAAAATAAAAAACCTTTATGATATAACATATGTTATGAAAAAACCAAAATGATTATATTTACGATGTACCAAGGGACTAGACAGAGAGAAACAGTCAATAGATAAGTGAGACATGGCGAAAATGTGTTTTGATCTAAGTAGTCATGTTTTAATGGTACAAAATAACACAATGAAAGCAAAATATAAAAAAAGTACAAAATAGCAAAGGAGTGAAAAAGGAATGCTATGTGATGCTGTGAAAATAAAATGAAAGAATAAAAAAGGAAATCGAAAAAATCAAAGAAATAAAAGGAAGTAAATAGTACTATATTGAAGGATATATATAGATATATCCATAGCTGTGAGAAATTGCACAAAACCAATAATACCCAAAACTATGTGATTAGATTACAGAAGCTTTATAATAAGGATATTTTTCTCTTCAAACACAGATATTAGTACAAAGCGGCATCTAAATATTTATGTGCCAAGTAGATCAGTGAATATATTTGTGTCAGCTGGAATAGTTTCGGGGTTCCCAAACCAAAGCAAGTAGTATTCTTAGGAGGCTTTCACCTAGAAGTTTAATCCACAAAGCAATGGAGTAACATCAGGAGTTGATGCCCATGCTAGCCAATGATCACAATAGGTTCATACGTCATTCGTTCCGTCAGAATCTTGGAGTCCATGCGCAACATTACTTTAAAATAAGGGTTTTCCGACTCCCCTAGATTGATGCTTCGTACCCACCAACCCGGACTGTCGCTTTTTTTCCTCGCAATTTCGCAAACAACACTACCGCCAGGCGAAAGCAGTGAGTAGGGCATCCGTGATAGTGGCAATATACGCATGGCAATATGAGGATATTTCGAGAGACCGAGAGGAATCTCACAACTCTCAGCCGTACCAGGACAATTAGTAGGACATAGATGAAATCAAAGCATGTCCAATGCAGGATTATTTTAGGGCATGCTGACTGTTGCGTTCTCAGCCAGTCAGCGCTGGTGAAGGTCCTAGATAATACTTGGGTGAAAATTATAAATATGCTAACGTTTTTATCATTATGATTTGTTCATATTCAACTTGGTTTGTCAGAATATAACGACCATTCTCATTTTGGCGACTAATTGACTGGTGTACAGTGTCGAGGATAACAAAGCAATAAGACAGCGAGATCGTTAGCAAGGGAATTTACGGGTCCTCCTTGTTTCACACCCATTAAAGAGGACGGGGAGAATTGCCTCACAGTAAACTCTTCCCTTAGTTAGTAGACGGACATCTCGCTTAATCCACAAGTGACACGATCTCGCACAAACCAGTCAAGCAATGCCTATTTGTACCGAGATAGGCACCAAACCATTAGGATTGATGAAACTACCAAGATTAGTGAAGCAGTCGACACGTACAATTACTTCACTACCTATTATTAGATCAGCTGCCGACGCAAGCCAATCCTGAAGTAACATTTTGCATATGGAGGGGGAGAATCGCATCTCAAACATGCTTGCATTGTTGTTTAAGGTGTTCGAAGAGTTCTGAATTTTTTCAGTGACTTCAGCAAACAGAATGTGTCATTTGCATATTCGAAATCAAAAAGTGAATTTCCTGGTGAAAGTTCAATCCCTGAGAAGTTAGACAACAAAAGTGTTGTTAACTCTAAAAGCTTTCCTCCTTTCTTTGATTTTCAAAGCTGTAGAAACGCAAATATATACTTTTTTCCAAATGGTGATATTTAAAATAATAAACGAGCCAATAATAGGCCCAACGAGCGAACACCTACTGAACACAAGTCATTTGGTCAAAACAGATTCTGTGTTCAAAGTCATTTACAAGGAAATTAGCTGCCATCTTCGTAGCATTACCCAAGCATTTACCATGCATCTGGATAAACTATAATTATATGAACAGAAGAAACTGGTAGAACCATGGTCTACCATGGTCTAAACCTTTCGTAAAAATACATTTTTTTTCTTCCCTCACAGCCATCTGATTCCATTCTACCTTCTTTTCTATAGACCTTTTTACTTAACTGATTTGTTTCTGCTTCCATGAATCGCTTGATTACAGTCCTTCTCAATTTGAACATTTTATCTAATCACACTGAACCTTGTCAATTATAATTTCTTTATTAATCTTTATAATGAATATTCCAGGTCTTAACAACAAAAACATTATAATGTTTCATAACGTTATCTAATTTACCTCACTATTATCACATTCAACAAAATTTATATTATCATTATTAATGCAATTGACACCATGTGAAAAACAAGCATATATTTGTGTTTGTACAACTTTGAAAATGAATTCTTCGATGAATCAATCTTTATTGTTGTATACCTATATTATGCTCATTAACTGAATCACAACCGAAAGAGTAATGATTTGTAAGCAACTAGGACGAAACTGTATTCTTAGGTTTTTTATGTTAATTAGTATTTATAACAATAAGGTTGCAGCTATAGCTTGAGTAAATTAATGTTCATTCAAGAAACTAAAACTCAGTTTATCAAGTGTCATTGATTAGAGACCTTATTATTATTATACTATTTAGGTCACAGTAAAATATCATTTTAGGCATTCCATATCATTAAGTGTCCAGTCAGTCAGTTACAACGTAGAACTTCGTACACACGTACATCAGTTCAGCTTGCCATACTACATTAGCATAGAGACGCAACTTTCACTTCAAATCCTATAGTGGTAAAGACACTAGAAGTTTTAGCGGCAATAGAGAAAATTTGGGTTCGAAAATATTATCCGAGGAGTGTAACCTATTTGAATAAATTTAAGAAAAGAAAGATGAAGGTCATGAGCAGTTCAGACCAGGGTTGGAGAGAACACAGAGAATCGATGCACTTGCGCCATTGCAAACGGTTTTCAGCAATATCATTCAGGGTCTCTCACCATCGATTACTATCATCTCGCGGGCCCCAACCAGGTAGTCGACACCTACCAACATGACTCACTCCATTTGACAGTGATTTCATGGATTTCTGTCATGATTTGGTCTGGCCACCCCCAACTTTCTTCTAACCTATCCCTACACCTTAAAACATAACTCGACGAGGCATTCGGTGGTTAGGCATATGTAACACATGTCCCAGACACCTTAACTGATGAAGTTTCAATACTACATCTATTGATTTGCCATCCTTAATGAGTACTCGTTTCCTATCAACAGCATTGCTTACTCGGTAGTCCCAGAATACACAAGCAATGCTTTGAAGACACCTATGATTGAACACTAATAAGTATGTAAACGATTTATTAGTTTATAAGATTTTACTCACTGTTACTAATGATAAATTAATTACAATGACGAAATTTATTTTATTTATAAATATTTATCTATAATTAGTAATTTAACAATGAGATTGTCACTTTCAATATCAATTATGACAAGGTAACTTCACGAATTTTGAAAATAAATAAATAAGCATTTAACTGTATATGAAACATGAAATAATAAACATGCACACTCACACGTACACACATCAAATAAAAATTTTTTTTTAAAAAAAGAGAGAAAGAACGTCGAAACATTCATAATGAAGATAAAGTGAAAAGATCAATAAAAGCATTTATTTCATTGTAATTGTGTTTCAATGAAATCGGAATAACAGCAACGACAACAACAACAAAACACACATCAAACAATCAAACTAAATTGTAAATGAACATGGAAAAGACAATCTCTTGAATTAATAATGATGATACCAGTGTCTAATGATCATCATAGGTTGGTTGGTTTCATTGATAACAATGACTTCGTGTATATGTAAGAGTAAATGTGAAGCATTTTGTTACATCCAACTTTTTGTGATGGTGGTCTAGCACATTGATCAATCTATAATTTCATTCACACTATCTTCAGAATCTTATAATGACAGTTACATGTTAATATAATTTACAATGATTAAGAATAGTTCGAGTGTGTAAATCATTAATTCATATGATAAACAGTATTTCGTCAGAGTGCACACCTCTCTCTATATATATATACATACATATAAACATGAAAAGATCACAATGTCTGCTTTCAATCATTAGGCTTAAGTAGTACACTCATGTTAGAAAAAAAAGAAGTGTAAAGAGAAAAGTTTTTTGATTGTAAGTTTTTAAACAACAACAACAACAACAAAAGTATCGTTCAATGATAATAATATAAATTAATTTGAAATTAATAGAATGCAGCTTGTGAAACCTATCTTCGTTCTCTGTTCATATTTGAACGACGAGAGAGTATAATGACCCTATAAATAGGTTTGATGGCTTAAAGATGAGTTATATATATGTAATTTGCATTACGGGGTTGTGAAGATTGTTAAGTTACACATTTTTTGAGACCATGAATCGACCAATGTTAGACCACCGTTAGAAACCTGGAAGCACTGGACGGCCGTTTCGTCCTGGTATGGGACTCCTCAGCAGTGCGCATCCACGATCGATTCATGGTTTCAAAAATGTGTAACTTAACAATCTTCACAACGCCGTAATGCAAGTTACCTGTGCTCACTAGTGCCTAGCTTCGTGAGGAATCTTCTCCGAGTTCTAGTGGGAAGACGTGACCAGCGAAGTTCAACCTCTTCGGGTGTAGACAGTGTCTACCGAAGACTGTGTATGAGTTTGCACAACTCCGTGAATTGATCAAGTTAGACAGTGGTCCGATGGTTAGGCGTTCGCCTACAATACTGAAAATCCTGGGTTCGAATCCTGCGGGGTGCAGGAGTCGTGGATGCGCACTGCTGACGAGTAGTCCCACACCAGGACGAAACGGCCGTCCAGTGCTTCCAGGTTTCTAATGGTGGTCTAACACTGATCGATTCATGGTTTTAAAAATATATATGTAAGTATACATAGTAATGAAGTTAACATTAATCAAATATCTTTGTATATATCCATTCATACACACACACTTGTATATACAGGTTCAACATAGTGAGTAGTTTTCAGTTAAATCTTTCCTTTTGCCTTACATTTGATAAATGAAAATGTCAGACAAATATCACAAATCCTTGGCAGCCTAGTATTCTTGATTCTTATTCAGTTGTAAAAATGTCAGTAACAAGGTAATAAGTCAGTAGATTCATTCTAATAATAAATAGTCAGGTCATATACAGTGTATCATCTCATATGATTAAACCAATCAATATACTATTCGTCATTTTAACGATATTCACATTAACTTCACAACCATTACAAAACTTTGATGAATAACACGATATGGATGGTAGTGTTGAATGCAATCAATAAATTGTTGATAGTGAGAGAAAGAGAGAGAGATTGTATGTCAGTTTGAAAATGATTCAACTCTTGATGGCACAATGTTTGAATCCAATCAGATGATGAATACAAGCTCTAGAATAACTGAATTGTGTTATACCGAAATGAATAAGAATAAAATACGTAATGTTGATTGGATTAATTAAGCTAGAGAAGACAATGAGATGATTAGGTAAGATGATGTAGAAAAATGTATAGCACGATCTTAGATAAGAAAAAATGATATGTAAATAATCAGCTGTAATACGTATCTTATTCATCAAGACCAAATTCATTAATTCACCTTCCAATTACATGATGTAAAGGACAACAATATAACTTGTTGTCTTAAATTGAGGTAGATTATATAGAATTGGGGTATCCGATCTGTTAGCCGACAGTGAAATACTGTACACATCATTTTCTTGTTTTATTCCAATAGTTTATCGTCCTTAATAAATTTCTCTCTGAATATATATGTGCTGAATGATCAAAGATAAGATACAATCTAGTCCATGTACTAATCCATTTGTATTATAGTGTTACAGAGATTGTTGTTTTTTATTGGAATCATGAATCAATCATTGTTAGACTACCATTAGAAACATGGAAGCAATGGACTACCGAATTGTCCTAGTGTGGAGGCTTAAGCGTTCGCGATCGAGACTGAAGGTCCTGAGTTTGATTCCCGCGGGCTGAGTTCATTAATGCTCACTGCTGAACAGTCCTATACTATGACGAAACTAATAATGATTGGTTCATGATTATTCCATTTATTAGTACAAGTAAACCAATGTATGGTTTCTCTCTCTGTTTGTACATATGTATACTGAACAAAAAACAGAATAATAAAAATACTCAAGAATGTTTATATATTATTGATGTAAAAGTTTCCAAATTAAAAATGTGACCTCAAGGAATTCAGTAATCTAATCTATTCATAATTTCAAAAATATTTATTATACAAAGATATAATTTGTAGTATATACAAGCTATCTATTTATTACTTATAAAGCATAATGATTACTTATCTCATTATTGATTTATTGTACAGAATAATTGACTTGAAGTTGATCTTTAATTATTTAACAGAACAGTAAACTAATGTAATGCACAGAAGATAAAAAAAACCGACTAAGTCCTTGTATGAATTATCTATCTATTTTTAGTGAATATCATTATAAGCTAACATAGATAAATTACAGTAACAAGACCATTTTAAAATAGTCTAGTTGCAAGTATATAGTATCTTTAATAATCAAGAGAGCCACTAACGAAATGAAAATTTAAAACAGTGAGATATAATAAGCTGAAGAAAAATGGCAAAAACTAGAAAGTTGAGTTTTGCATAATTACTTACTTACGCCTGTTACCCCCAATGGAGCATAGGCCGCCAACTAGCATTCTCCAATCTACCTTGTCTTGAGCCTTCTTTTCCAGTTATATCCAATTGCTGTTCATTCTTTTCGTGTCTGCTTCCAAATATTGACATGATGTGTCCCTTCGTCCTCCTCTTTTCATTTGGACATGAGAATTCTAAGTAGGGGCATGTCTTGTGGAGCAGTTAGGTGCTTTCCTGATTGAGTGTTCCATCCACCTCCAACGCTTTTTCTTAATTTCTTCCTCGGCTGAAATTTGGTTGTTGCTGACGATGTCTGGTCAACGGATCCGAAGTATTTTGAGTAGACAACTGTTAATAAACACTTTTATCTTCTGGACGATGGTTTTGTTAGTTCACCAAGTTTCCGCCCCATACTGTCTTGACATTTGTATTGAAAATTCTGACCTTAGGTTGGTTCATAGTTGTTTTGAGTTGCAGATATTCTTCAATTGTAGAAATGGCACACTTGCTTTGCCGATTCTCGCCTTTACGACTGCGTCAGATCCACCTTGCTCATCAATTTCGCCGCCTAAATATGTAAAGGCTTTTACATCTTCCAAAGCTTCCCCATCAGGTGTGATAGGGTCGGTGCATGTTGCTTTTCCCTTTGTGTAGGTTGAGACCAAATGCATTTGAGGCTCCTACTACACCGATCATATCTTGCAATTGTTGTTGTGAGTGGGATAAAAGACCTAGATCATTTGAGAAGCCAAGATAGTCCAGATGCATCACAGCTGTCCACTGTATCCTATTTCCACGCCAGAGATGTTGATGTATTCAATATCCAGTCGACCAACAGGAGAAGGAGAAAGGGTGAAAGTAGGTAAAGTTGGCTGACACTACTATGATGCATTGCGTTTTTCACTAAGCAATACAATAAAGTCCAAATGTAAGTAGATCTTTAAGATGAATTTTGAAATTTTCTATGTTCGTAACAGATTATTCCATCTTAAAATCATAAAGTAAACTCATCAGTAGTGCGCATCTACAATTCCTGCACCTTACAGGATCCGAACCCAGGACCTTCGGTCTTGCGCGCGAACGCCTAACCTCTGGACCACTGAGCCGGTATCTAACGGTGTTAATGTCTAACTTCAATCGATTCACGGAGTTGCGAAACCCCACACACTGTCTTCGGTAGTTACTGTCTACAACCGAACAGGTTGAACTTCACTGGTCACGACTTCCCACTAGAACTCGGAGAAGATTCCTCACGGAGCTAGTCACTAGTGACCACAGGTAATTGTATTACGGGGTGGATGTGCACTGATGATGAGTCACATACCAGGACGAAACGGCCGTTCAATGCTTCGAGGTTTCTAATGGTAGTCTAACTTTGATCGATTCATGATTTAAAATGTTGAACTTTTATGTTGGTCAATTTTATCATCTACAATCCACATCATACGTATCTGTTAGTTCAGTGTCAGTTAATCAATCAGTCGTACGCAACATACAACCTGACATGTGCATCCAGTCAACTAGCCATACAGCATTAGCCCAATCACATAATATCATTTCAAAATACACCTCACAGTAGCAGCAGCATCGGTGGGAAAGACTAAGTATACGAAAACAAAAAATGGCTTTGAAAATATACTGTCATCTATAGATTAGCCATGATACAGTAAGCTCTTCCATATGAAGGTTATGAAAGCACAAATAAATTTTTGTTTTCAGGGGTGTGCTAGCTGGGATCAATCCATGACGAATAAGACCTATGAACTACATTAACCCCAACTAATTTATCATTAAGGACTCCCTTGTAACTTACTACTAAACATTTAGCTAGCTCTTGTAAATCGTATAGTATAGACATGTAGGAGGTGAAACAATTATCATTAGTAGCACGGGATTAGCACCGATCTATGTCGCATATTGAGTGTAGTCGCAATCGTGAAAATGAACAACTAACTCAGTGCTTTTAATGATCAAGAGTTTACCAATAGACTCGAAAGTTTTGAGTTCCATCTCCATTGGGTTTGCGGTGCTAAAGGCTCTCGTTCTAGTATGAAACATTATCACTTGTCTGCATAAACAATAACACTTGGCTATGTTTAAGTATATATATATATATATGATTCACTAGGCATCTGATAGTCATCAGCATCATCATTCTATGATGGAGGTGAAAAACTTACAATCATCTGCATTATACAATATGATATATTTCTTTTTGAGAATAAAGTACTTGAAAGAAAACAAACTCATCCTTGAAATTAATACTGATGTATTTTATACATGTGAATTGGATTGGACTCTGTTTTTGTTTGCTTATAGACTAATTTCACTTTCTCAAGTGTAATATGGTTGTTATTTCTTATACATGTGATGCATTCTAAACTATTCTTCATAAAACAATACAAGATGCATATGCTAGTGTTGATTAGTATTTTAATTTACAATAACCAATGAAGTGAGTACACATACATACAGTACCAATAAGTGACCTTAAGTTGATTAATTCTCAGTAAATCATTAGGCTATATAGATATATATGTTGAGGAAAAAACTTTTAACAGCTTTTTACTAAAAAAAATAATCGTAATAGCATGATAAGAAGATCTAACTAAGCCAAGAGATTATATTTATGTTTAAACAGTGATGTTGATGATGATGGGGACTGTAGATGAGATTTTATTTATACATGATAGAAAAGTCCTTGGGAGAGCCACAAAAATAGCGTACTAAAATAATATATCAAACAGTGACAGTCAATGATTTTTCCAGTGGGAAATGTAATATCTCAAGGTCAACTGATCAGCCCATGAATAAAATCCAAAATTAGGACCTTTATAAAGCTACATCGATAGCCTTTAGCGGCCATACTAAATTAGCAAAATGATATAGAATGATGGACAAGATGAATAATAAGAGAATGATAATAAAGAAGATTACACAATAAGGATATCGTTTGAAAAATACAAAACAAGAAGGTTTCAAAAGAAATACTAGGATTAAAGATGTGCAGTGATAAAAAATAGTTAGGTAGATTCGTGCTATTGTGACTGATTCTGAGCCATGTCAAATAAAATAAGGTTTTCAGCCAACGATCATCGAAATTATCGTGTGGATCAGAGTCAGATCGTTTGCATCCATTAAAACAGCTAAGCGCATGAGTCTATAACTTCATAGACTAATATTAAGCTTTTTTGTTCAGTTTTATTCCAATCTACTTCTATACTAGTTAACTAACATTGTCGTCGAAAGTAAACAATGCTTAGTGAAATATAATATACATTTTAACTACTTCAACTGATAAAAATTCATAAATTTATCAACTGATTTACAGATTGGAATGAACTTGAAAGCTTTGTATATATTTGAAATATTTGTAAATATTCACTACGAACATTGAAATAATGTACTTTAAATAAATGAGAAGGCCATACTAAATTGTTAGAGCATATCAATCAATCACTACAGGAGGTGTAATTCACAAATTGGGATGAATGTACATCGGTTCAAGTTGTGCTATTCCACGTTATTATTAAAATGAAGGGAAAAAATGACAAGAAAAGTAGAGAATGAGAAAAAATAATACAAACCACCATCTATAAGAGTTTAAACATAAGAAAAATGAATCAAAATGAATAAAAAAAAAGCATGACAAAATATGCAACCATACAACAGACAAAGTTTATTAACACAATTTTTTACATTGATTAAGATGCAGTCATTTGTAATCGGACGACATAGTTTGTAATAAGAAAACTTTGTAAAGGAGAATTTCTGAAAAATATGAATCCAATGCACATGTTACATGATTGGTTGAAGGTAGTAGTCAACAAGAAACTTTAAATGTTATATCATCTAGAGAACTGATGTTTTTGGCAGATCAACAACTGAGAAGAATTTGATATATATAACATTGATCACTACTTGAAGATCCCCGATCGTAGCTGCTACCTTGACGTGGTGGTCGGGCTTGCCTATCGTGATGACCCAACCGAACTATACTGGCTGGAACATATGTTCCTCAAGGTTCTACCATGCCAGGCTGGTCGATTGGAGAACGATGAGACTAAAAGCAGCTACCCAAGGTCTGAGGGCGAAGTCGTACTGCTGACTGCAGAGGGGTGTGACAGCAGTAAGGTGTTTCCCTCGGACAACCAGCATCTGCAGCGATACTGCCTTCTCACAAGGAAGGAAGGGTTAGAAAAGGTCGGCCCTAAAAATGTCACACCTCACCCTACCTCACGGATTTCCGTCTCCGGAGGTAAGGGTACTCACTAAGGGCTTTTAAGAGCGGAGCTCATACTAAAAAAACTTTTCATCAAAAGGCCGTGCATGACTGGCCTCAAGCAGTTGTCCCTTGGGTTCTACGGTCAAGCACCCAGGTCTCTAAGACCAATACTAATCTACCTTCCTTTTCAGGTTCATCAAGAAACACCCTTGCACGGTGTGAGCAGTCGGAAAGTGACAACCGCCCTCATAGCCGTAACAGCACTTGAAGATCAATCAATTGTATATATATATATATAAAATAAATTAAATAAATACACTTGAACGACTACAAAAAAAATGAAGAGTATTCCTTTTTTTCTTTAATCCTTCTTTGAAGTAATTATTCTTTTTTAACTTAATCAATATATATACTAAAATAAATCATTATAATATTACTTGTTATAATTATCAAGTGAATATGATAACAAAATGACTTACTTGTTGATTTGGTGATAAACTCAAAATTAATTGACATTGTTTACGTCGTTGAGCACAATAATGTCGTTCAAATTCAGCTCGTTCATTCAATACAGAATGAATATGCAAACATCGATAAACTGGTCCAAAATCGACTAAATCTTCTACTTTTGAAAATGTTTTATTAAAACAATCATTATTATTATTATTATTAATATTATCATCATCATCATCCATGTTTAATGGAGTATGTGATTTGATTACTGTTTGACGATTATCATTGTTATGATCACCGTCAACGTCAACATGATTGTCCACCTTATCATCATCATCATCTGCATTAGTAAGGCATGAATTATTTGCATTTGTAACAATTTGAGTTAACATTTCTAATTCATTATCTAAACTATCTGTATTTAAATTAACTGTGATAAAAAGAGAAAACAGATGATGATCAGTGAATCAATAATACGCAATGGTGCATATATATATATACAATTAATAAAACAGTAAGCAATCAATAACATCATTAAGAATAATGAAACTATACAATCTATACAATAAACTCTTTATGGGAATATACTTTCCTTTTTCATACACAGAATTCAATGTGATGAACATGTGTAAATTGAACTATTTAGATGAATTAGTGTAATTCAGTTATTAAGTGCAAGTTTATCAGGCTTGGTCTTGAGGTTTATTTAAAGTAATAAGGAACTGTACTTTTTTTCAAGAGAAAGAAACAATACTTAGCCTGAATGTAATGAGATCGGAAGTTGAATGCCGTAATATTGTGCTCATTTAAGACAAAATTATATAAAATGTAGAGTTTTATTATTTTTACTCTATAAAAATGTCATACAAATAACAATAATGTTTTAAATCTGATTCACAGTGATGAATATGTTTCTGTAGAAGAGATGTTATCAAGAGTAAGAAATTTTATTTCAAGCATTCAATTATTGTTCTCGACCAACATTATCAGAACCTATACTCTACTATGAAACAAATTATAGTATATACAAATAAAAAGCTTAAATGTACATTACTAACCGGATCCTTTCTGAACAATAGATTTCAATGTCACTTGTTGTTGTGATTCTTTGTTTGATTTTTTATTTATGTTCTGTGTTTCTTTGTATCCATTAACTGCCAAAGTATCACATAGCGCTTCACTATCTATTCCAGATGATTGTGCTGCTTCTCGCATAGCAAATGCACCAAGAATTATTGAATTTTTCCGTATGTATTCAAGAAAATCAGTTAATTCACCAAGACTTGCATTCTAATGAAATGAAGAATGAAGAACTGTTAAACTATTGTTTTAATTCTGAAAGGTGTTTTTTTAAAAAAAAAAAGGAAATAACTATTCATCTTATGGCAGTGTTTTGCTCGCTCAGCACAAATCTCTGTAACTCATATGTATATAGAGAAAAAGAGACTTGGAAAATCTTCAACACTGTATTTAAACTTGGTTTATACAGATGGATAATATACATCAGGGCTTTACTTTTCTCTGAGTTAAATAAGTTAACTTAAAGCTTTTCACTATATTCTTACTCTCCCTATATATATATATATATATATATATATATATATATATAGTTTCTTATTGGTTCGATATCTGAAGCCTTTATCCTTAAACCATAAAGCTGTAAATAACTACTCTCATCAATGAATAAATCACGTGGATTGAAGTATTTTTGCTACGATAAATAACAAACATATAGTTCATCCCAATTTTTAAACTACTTTTGTTGCCATGTTAGTAGGTGTAGACCATTTTCTTTGGGGTGTTCGCTTGATAATTGCAACAGGTGGTTAGAGGCTTTGAGCGGCATAGCTTAAAATCATTTTCCGATGGAGCAGATGCATCCATTTTTTTATCTTGTCACAAATTCTAGTATTCTAAATTCCTCGTGAGCTTTTATACTCGTCTAAATTTATTGCATTACAATATGATTCTCGAAATATATCTTCAAACCAGAATCTCTTCCATTACTGTTATTACTTCGACAACGTCTACGGATGATAGCATTTCTCTGCGGTAATGCGGTACGGAAACTTGAACTCAATCAATCAAACAGCAACATAGAACTTCGAAAGTACGTACATCAGTTCAAAATACCATACCACATTAACACAGAAACGCAATTATCAATTCAAATCCATAGTAGTAAAGTTAGTAGAAGAATTAGCAGTAATCGGAGAAATTAGGGTTGGAGGATATTATGCAAGAAGTAGAATCTAGTGAAATAAACTTAGAAATAAAAAGATAAAGGTGATGAGGAACTCTGAAGGTTAGGATTTGAGAGCACACAAAGAATGAATGCACCGGTGACATTGAAAACGGCTTTCAGCCATGTAGTTCAAGATCTCAAACTATCGATTACTATCATCTCACGGACCCCAACCAGGTGGTAGTCGACACCTACCAATATGACTCACGCCACTTGTCAGTGATTTCATGGATTTTTGCCATGTTTTGGTTTGGCCGCCACTAGCTTTCTCCCAACCTATCTCTACACCTCAAAACATAGCTTGACAAGGCATTCGGTGGTTAGGCATATGTAACACATGTCCCAACCACCTCAACTGATGAAGTTTTACTTCTTCACTACTCCGCCTGCAGACCCTTCGGGGCTACTGCCGGTCTCAATCCCGGATAAATGAGGAGAGTTGGGATTAGGGTTGGCGACCCCATCGAGCAAAAAACTAACTCATTAAAAAACCCAACTTGAACTGATGTATGTACGTACGAAGTTCTACGTTGCAGATGACAAGCTGGCTGATTTTTGTTATAGTTGGAGATTACAGTTTTAAATTTGTTTCTACTTTTAATTATTATTCAACTGATGTGAACATTTGATGAACAATCTTTTGGTTAATTTATTTTTTTTAACGCTGTCCAAAAGCAGATTTTAAGTACTGACCAACAGATCTCTAACGATTATGACAAACATCTATATACAACACCATAGTTTTTTAGGTGTATTTGGAGTAAGGGATATATATTTGAAGTTATATATGAATTAACCGACTATGATATTTGTCAGACTAATAGATCACATACAAGTTCATCATGATATTCAAATATATGGATTCTAGGAGAAAAAAACAAGGCACTTTATTTTATGTCCATGATAACGATGTCAGGTACTATGCCAAGCACCAATGAATTCACACATAGTGCCTAATCGAATTGTGATCATAAGATATCAGCTAGTGGCAGGAGAAAATATCATAACCAAACAAATATGTATGCAACAATAATAAAATATATAACATGAAAGTAAGCACACACAGTATTCAGTATTTATACAATAAATTCAATGAACATATTGTATAAAGTAATTTGTCACTACTATTTTTTTATACAAACATATAGATATTTGTACAAAGGGGCACCTAAATATTTATGTGCCAAGTAGATCAGTAAATAAATTTGTGTCAGCTGGAATAGTTTCGGGGTATCCAAACCAAAGCAAGTAGTTTTCTTAGGAGGCTACTCCCTAAGGCTTTTACCTAGAGGTTTAATCCACAAAGCAATAAAGTAACGTCAGGAGTTGATGTCCCGTGCTAGCCAATGATCACAATAGGTTCATATGCCATTCGTTCCGTCAGGATCCTGGAGTCCATGCGCAACATTGCTTCGAAATAAGGGTTTTCCGACTCCCCTAGGTGGATGCTTCGTACCCACCAACCCAGACAGTCGCTTTTTTTCCTGGCAATTCCTCAAACAACACCGAGTGCCAGGCGAAAGCAGTGGGTAGGACATCCGTGATAGTGGCAATGTGCGCATGGCAATTATGAGGACATTTCGAAAGAGGAAGTGGACTTTCCTAAATCTCGGCCGTAGCAGGGGGATTCGGGAGTGTCAGCAATATCAACAAGAATTACTAAAGATCCTAAATCAAAACTCTAGGATTATTATACAGACTAGACAAACCTTAATTCCCGCTCTTGTTTTTTGGTATGCGATGAATGATGATTTCGGAGAAGGCGAACGGGCGAATTAAATCCAGTTGTGAATGTTCTAGGTCTTCAAGATTTTTCAAGGCATGGTAATACCTTCCATCAGCAATACTTTGCTCAATGCGGATGAATATTGTTCTAATATTGGAAGACTGATTTGAATGGCCTCAATACACTGATTGACATGATCTAACGTGAGTTTACAGGCAGCTAACTTATCACATGATTCGCTAAACTAGTAACAAAAAACACAGAATTTCTTCAATAAAATAACATCGTGGTGTAAAGAAAGTTTATAAATACAGATGTACATTTTGTTATAAAGCGATATATGGATTGTTATAATGGATATAAAAAGATTGAACTGCTTTAAAACAAATTGAAGGTACAAATATGACTGGCATTCAGTATCCTCCATAATTTAGTAATCTGTAAAATATGACCAGGATCACAATGAAATGGTCAATAACAGAAAAATTTTTATTTTTTGACGTTCAGCTTGACACGTTGTATTCTGAAAAATATTATAAGAACTTATCATAATTCAGGGATGTGTAGAGTTACACATCACTTTTATATTATCTTAGCAAACACTCCAAAGTTTTGTTTAGATGCACTTAGTCAACACATTCGTAAAATACTCCTTATGATGGATATTTATCATATTTATTCCAGATTCACAAAAAGCTTTACCGATTAAAGCTCGAATTATACAAACTCAACGGATGAGGCTAGGATGGAAAACTAATCTATATGAAGAGTCTCATTGCATCGATAAATGTCAAGTACAGACAGAAAAGGGAGTCACAAGAATACAGTATGTGAACTAATCCAAAGCTACAAACATTACAGCGCATATGAGCAAAACGCAATCAAGTGAAGAAAATCGGAAGAAAACGTAAAGCATAAAAAAATGTAAAATAAACAGGTATTATGAATGATCATAAAAACTTTACTTATATTTTGCTAACTCAGAATTAAATCTACGATGCATGTCTTCTTACTGAGACTTGGGACTCAGGAACCAATCACTTTTGAAGTCATGAAAATATCGATTTTAGTGGAACCAAAATAAAGTAGAATTAATTATTTATCTGGTGGGTCGCCTATCGCCAAAAGGTGGAAAGGCAACACTCTAGAAACTACATATTCCTAGGTTTTTCAACCTGCTACGTGAGTTTTTATCTGACATACCAATCATTTTCGTTTTTGTTTTAAATGAATACCATTAAAGTTTTGCTTGAATCCGTAAAATTCTCCGGACAAAATTCGAGTTGTAGGAACTAAGTAATGCAATGGTCATGGATTGACTATTGAAAGTGAGATTCTGGTATTTAACAATAAGAATGAATCAGATGAACCCTTTTACATCATAGCCTCGCTTTTATATGTCATTAATTTTACATTCAACAGTTTAACAATCAGTAGATTTTACGTTTTGCGATAACAATGATGAGTGTGATTGATGCTGCTTACATTCATATAATCATATTTTAAAAGCAATAACCGTATCCCTTAAATCAGGTACTACATCTTAATTATGGAGTTGAATCTATAAATAGTTAACTTTTCTGACGATAAATAAAATAAGAGCCAAAACTTCACTGAATGTTCAATTTTTTGGTCTCGCAGAATAGCTAAAAGTATTACAAAACGTTGTAAGCATACTAACCTGCAGAATATGGTCTGTTACAGTCCGTGGTTAATAGCTTCAGAAAACCCATAGTAAACTTCTAACACCTCATATTACCCTATACCTCGGGACAGTATATAGATGCCAGAGACTAATTTTCCGATAAGGTCCACAAGAGTGACCGAATTTCCAACAAAATTTTTAAGCAATGGAAATTGGATGTGGAAATTCTCACTTGGTTTTGAAACCCAACGTTTAACTGCGACTACATTTGGGTTGCCGAACTTCCTTTATCGAGTGGAATTTAAGACACAAACAGCAATCCTTGGCCTTTATTAAATGGTTTAGGGACAAAAAACGTGGCCTACTAACTTACAATAACTTCGAGTCACCAAAACACGTTGAAATTTAGTTTTAAAAAAATAGGAAGTGAAAAATATCCGCGTACTGAAACGTCTGGCGTAATATTCCCATTTTATTCAGAGATTTGATAGCTTTTAAAATACTTAGCAGAAAGTCTCGCGATTACAGAAACCTTTTATTCTATAAAATCGAGTCTGATTAACGGAAATTTGTATACATAAATACCAGCCAGCTAGTTTTCCACTTGTTTGTCTACCTTTTTTAAAGTGATGGTCAAAAGCCGTAAAATCGTGCTGAAATTTGACGGAAACAGCACTAGCGAGAAATTAGGTAGGATAAAGAGACAAATTCAGGTATCCTGTTTAAATTTCAACATCTCAGCCATTATATCAATAAATATAGAGTTTCGCCATTAAAATTGTTCACATTAAGGAAACTTATGATTAGGAACTACAAAAAATTGCACGATTTAAAATAACCAAAGTGAATGAAAGCCAAATTAATCTAACCTTATTAACTGTTACTTCTAGCTCTACGTTTAACGCTTGTAAGTCGTTTTCGAGCTTTGCTGCATTTTGTTGAATATCAAGTAACTCACGTGTGGAATCAACGAAACTTTGATAGTGGTAGCTGCATGTCTTTTCTATTTCTGCATTGTGCTCTGATGCACGCAGATCAAGAGGACGCTATGAAGCTGGCAAGCAGTTCCCCTGTTGGACCTCCCATACGGGCTTTGAAGCTGCGAGCTCACTCTCTCGTAGGCTTGCGAATAACATTTGCTAATGATCCACTGCTACCAGATTCAATCTCGTCAAGTAACAGGTTGAAGTTTAAATTGTTGATATTTGATACCGACATCTCGACATTTTATTGCTCCATGGTCATGTAACTTCAGGCTTTGGTAAATTCACATTCAGCCCAAAAGCAATCCGCCAACAATCAGAAATAACACAAGCATGAGATTTAACACGGAATGATATTCAGAACTAGAATTCAGTAAAGTCTTAAATGCGTTACAGTCAGAAAACT
>OX103972.1:32151630-32696827 GCA_944470395.2 Schistosoma turkestanicum
CTTCAATCCTTCATTGAAGTAATTATTCTTTTTTAACTTAATCAATATATACGAAAAAATAAATCATTATAATATTACTTGTTATAATTATCAAGTGAATATGATAACAAAATGACTTACTTGTTGATTTGGTGATAAACTCAAAATTAATTGACATTGTTTACGTCGTTGAGCACAATAATGTCGTTCAAATTCAGCTCGTTCATTCAATACAGAATGAATATGCAAACATCGATAAACTGGTCCAAAATCGACTAAATCTTCTACTTTTGAAAATGTTTTATTAAAACAATCATTATTATTATTAATATTATCGTCATCATCATCCCATGTTTAATGGAGTATGTGATTTGATTACTGTTTGACGATTATCATTGTTATGATCACCGTCAACGTCAACATGATTGTCCACCTTATCATCATCATCATCTGCATTAGTAAGGCATGAATTATTTGCATTTGTAACAATTTGAGTTAACATTTCTAATTCATTATCTAAACTATCTGTATTTAAATTAACTGTGATAAAAAGAGAAAACAGATGATGATCAGTGAATCAATAATACGCAATGGTGCATATATATATACAATTAATAAAACAGTAAGCAATCAATAACATCATTAAGAATAATGAAACTATACAATCTATACAATAAACTCTTTATGGGAATATACTTTCCTTTTTCATACACAGAATTCAATGTGATGAACATGTATAAAATTGAACTATTTAGATGAATTAGTGTAATTCAGTTATTAAGTGCAAGTTTATCAGGCTTGGTCTTGAGGTTTATTTAAAGAAAGTAAGGAACTGTACTTTTTTCAAGAAGAAGAAACAATACTTAGCCTGAATGTAATGAGATCGGAAGTTGAACGCCGTAATATTATGCTCATTTAAGACAAAATTATATAAAATGTAGAGTTTTATTATTTTTACCCTATAAAAATGTCATACAAATAACAATAATGTTTTAAATCTGATTCACAGTGATTAATATGTTTCTGTAGAAGAGATGTTATCAAGAGTAAGAAATTTTATTTCAAGCATTCAATTATTGTTCTCGACCAACATTATCAGAAACTATACTCTACTACGAAAGAAATTATAGTACATACAAATAAATGTACATTACTAACCGGATCCTTTCTGAACAATAGATTTCAATGTCACTTGTTGTTGTGATTCTTTGTTTGATTTTTTATTTATGTTCTGTGTTTCTTTGTATCCATTAACTGCCAAAGTATCACATAGCGCTTCACTATCTATTCCAGATGATTGTGCTGCTTCTCGCATAGCGAATGCACCAAGAATTATTGAATTTTTCCGTATGTATTCAAGGAAATCAGTTAATTCACCAAGACTTGCATTCTAATGAAATGAAGAATGAAGAACTGTTAAACTATTGTTTTAATTCTGAAAGGTGTTTTTTTAAAAAAAAAAAAGGAAATAACTATTCATCTTATGGCAGTGTTTTGCTCGCTCAGCACAAATCTCTGTAACTCATAGGTATATAGAGAAAAAGAGACTTGGAAAATCTTCAACACTGTATTTAAACTTGGTTTATACAGATGGATAATATACACCGGGGCTTTACTTTTCTCTGAGTTAAATAAGTTAACTTGAAGCCTTTCACTATATTCCTACTCTCCCTATATATATACATATATATATATATATATATATATATATATATATATATATATATATATATATATATATATATAGTTTCTTATTGGTTCGATATTTGAAGCCTTTATCCTTAAACCATAAAGCTGTAAATAACTACTCTCATCAATGAATAAATCACGTGGATTGAAGTATTTTTGCTACGATAAATAACAAACATATAGTTCATCCCAATTTTTAAACTACTTTTGTTGCCATGTTAGTAGGTGTAGACCATTTTCTTTGGGGTGTTCGCTAGATAATTGCAACAGGTGGTTAGAGGCTTTGAACGGCATAGCTTAAAATCATTTTCCGATGGAGCAGATGCATCCATTTTTTTATCTTGTCACAAATTCTAGTATTCTAAATTCCTCGTGAGCTTTTATACTCGTCTAAATTTATTGCATTACAATACGATTCTCGAAATATATCTTCAATCCAGAATCTCTTCCATTACTGGTATTACTTCAACAACGTCTACGGATGATAGCATTTTTCTGAGGTAATGCGGTACGGAAACTTGAACTCAATCAATCAGTCAATCAACAGTAACATAGAACTTCGTACGTACGTACATCAGTTCAAAATGCCATACCACATTAACACAGAAACGCAATTATCAATTCAAATCCCATAGTAGTAAAGTTAGTAGAAGAATTAGCAGTAATCGGAGAAATTAGGGTTCGAGGATATTATGCAAGAAGTAGAATCTAGTGAAATAAACTTAGAAATAAAAAGATAAAGGTGATGAGGAACTCTGAAGGTTAGGATTTGAGAGCACACAAAGAATGAATGCACCGGTGACATTGAAAACGGATTTCAGCCATGTAATTCAAGATCTCAAACTATCGATTATTATCATCTCGCGAGCGCCAACCAGATAGTCGACACCTACCAATATGACTCACTCCATTTGTCAGTGATTTCATGGATTTCTGCCATGTTTTGGTCTGGCCGCCCCTAACTTTCTTCTAACCTATCCCTACACCTCAAAACATAGCTTGACAAGGCATTCGGTGGTTAGGCATATGTAACACATGTCCCAACCACCTCAACTGATGAAGTTTTACTTCTTCACTACTCCGCCTGCAGACCCTTCGGGGCTACTGCCGGTCTCAATCGCGGATAAATGAGGAGAGTTGGGATTAGTGTTGGCGACCCCATCGAGCAAAAAACTAACTCATTAAAAAACCCAACTTGAACTGATGTATGTACGTACGAAGTTCTACGTTGCAGATGACAAGCTGGCTGATTTTTGTTATAGTTGGAGATTACAGTTTTAAATTTGTTTTTACTTTTAATCATTATTCAACTGATGTGAACATTTGATAAACAATCTTTTGGTTAATTTATTTTTTTTAACGCTGTCGAAAAGCAGATTTTAAGTACTGACCAACAGATCTCTAACGATTATGACAAACATCTATATACAACACCATAGTTTTTAGGTTTATTTCTAGTAAGGGATATATATTAGAAGTTATATATGAATTAACCGACTATGATATTTGTCAGACTAATAGATCACATACAAGTTCATCATGATATTCAAATATATGGATTCTAGGAGAAAAAAACAAGGCACTTTATTTTATGTCCATGATAACGATGTCAGGTACTATGCCAAGCACCAATGAATTCACACATAGTGCCTAATCGAATTGTGATCAAAAGATATTAGCTAGTGGCAGGAGAAAAAATCATAACGAAACAAATATGTATTCAACAATAATAAAATATATGACATGAAAGTAAGCACACACAGTATTCAGTATTTATACAATAAAGTCAATGAACATATTGTATAAAGTAATTTGTCACTACTATTTTTTTATACAAACATATAGATATTTGTACAAAGGGGCATCTAAATATTTATGTGCCAAGTAGATCAGTAAATAAATTTGTGTCAGCTGGAATAGTTTCGGGGTATCCAAACCAAAGCAAGTAGTTTTCTTAGGAGGCTACTCCCTAAGGCTTTCACCTAGAGGTTTAATCCACAAAGCAATGGAGTAACGTCAGGAGTTGATGTCCCGTGCTAGCCAATGATCACAATAGGTTTATATGCCATTCGTTCCGTCAGGATCCTGGAGTCCATGCGCAACATTGCTTCAAAATAAGGGTTTTCCGACTCCCCTAGGTGGATGCTTCGTACCCACCAACCCAGACAGTCGCTTTTTTTCCTCGTAATTCCTCAAACAACACCGATGCCAGGCGAAAGCAGTGGGTAGGACATCCGTGATAGTGGCAATGTGCGCATGGCAATATGAGGACATTTCGAAAGAGGAAGTGGACTTTCCTCAATCTCGGCCGTAGCAGGGGATTCGGGAGTGTCAGCAATATCAACAAGAATTACTAAAGATCCTAAATCAAAACTCTAGGATTATTATACAGACTAGACAAACCTTAATTCCCGCTCTTGTTTTTGGTATGCGATGAATGATGATTTCGGAGAAGGCGAACGGGCGAATTAGATCCAGTTGTGAATGTTCTAGGTCTTCAAGATTTTTCAAGGCATGGTAATACCTTCCATCAGCAATACTTTGCTCAATGCGAGAATATTGTTCTAATATTGGAAGACTGATTTGAATGGCCTCAATACACTGATTGACATGATCTAACGTGAGTTTACAGGCAGCTAACTTATCACATGATTCGCTAAACTAGTAACAAAAAACACAGAATTTCTTCAATAAAATAACATCGTGGTGTAAAGAAAGTTTATAAATACAGATGTACATTTTGTTATAAAGCGATATATGGATTGTTATAATGGATATAAAAAGATTGAACTGCTTTAAACAAATTGAAGGTACAAATATGATACATTCAGTATCCTCCATAATTTAGTAATCTGTAAATATGACAGGATCACAATGAAATGGTCAATAACAGAAAAATTTTATTTTTGACGTTCAGTTGACGTTGTATTCTGAAAAATATTATAAGAACTTATCATAATTTAGGGATGTGTAGATTAAACATCACTTTCTATTATCTTAGCAAACACTCCAAAGTTTTGTTTAGATGCACTTAGTCAACACACTTCGTAAAATACTCCTTATGATGATATTTATCATATTTATTCGGTTAAAAAGCTTTACCGATTAAAGCTGAATTATACAAACTCAACGGATGAGGCTAGGATGGAAAACTAATCTATATGAAGAGTCTCATTGCATCGATAAATGTCAAGACAGACAGAAAAGGGAGTCACAGAATACAGTAGTGAACTAATCCAAAGCTACAACATTACAGCGCATATGGCAACGAAATCAAGTGAAGAAAATCGGAAGAAACGTAAAGCATAAAAAAATGTAAAATAAACAGGTATTATGAATGATCATAAAAACTTTACTTATATTTGCTAACTCAGAATTAAATCTACGATGCATGTCTTCTTACTGAGACTTGGACTCAGGACCCATCACTTTGAAGTCATGAAAATATCGATTTTAGTGGAACCAAAATAAAGTAGAATTAATTATTTATCTGGTGGGTCGCCTATCGCCAAAAGGTGGAAAGGCAACACTCTAGAAACTACATATTCCTAGGTTTTTCAACCTGCTACGTGAGTTTTTATCTGACATACCAATCATTTTCGTTTTTGTTTTAAATGAATACCATTAAAGTTTTGCTTGAATCCGTAAAATTCTCCGGACAAAATTCGAGTTGTAGGAACTAAGTAATGCAATGGTCATGGATTGACTATTGAAAGTGAGATTCTGGTATTTAACAATAAGAATGAATCAGATGAACCCTTTTACATCATAGCCTCGCTTTTATATGTCATTAATTTTACATTCAACAGTTTAACAATCAGTAGATTTTACATTTTGCGATAACAATGATGAGTGTGATCGATGCTGCTTACATTCATATAATCACATTTTAAAAGCAATAACCGTATCCCTTAAATCAGGTACTACATCTTAATTATGGAGTTGAATCTATAAATAGTTAACTTTTCTGACGATAAATAAAATAAGAGCCAAAACTTCACTGAATGTTCAATTTTTAGTCTCGCAGAATAGCTAAAGTATTACAAAACGTTGTAAGCATACTAACCTGCAGAATATGGTCTGTTACAGTCCGTGGTTAATAGCTTCAGAAAACCCTAGTAAACTTCTACACCTCATATTACCCTATACCTCGGACAGTATATAGATGCCAGAGACTAATTTCCGATAAGATCACAAGAGTGACCGAATTTCCAACAAAATTTTTAAGCAATGGAAATTGGATGTGGAAATTCTCACTTGGTTTTGAAACCGAACGTTTAACTGCGACTACATTTGGGTTGCCGAACTTCCTTTATCGAGTGGAATTTAAGACACAAACAGCAATCCTTGGCCTTTATTAAATGGTTTAGGGACAAAAACGTGGCCTACTAACTTACAATAACTTCGAGTCACCAAAACACGTTGAAATTTAGTTTAAAAAAATAGGAAGTGAAAAATATCCGCGTACTGAAACGTCTGGCGTAATATTCCATTTTATTCAGAGATTTGATAGCTTTTAAAATACTTAGCAGAAAGTCTCGCGATTACAGAAACCTTTTATTCTATAAAATCGAGTCTGATTAACGGAAATTTATATACATAAATACCAGCCAGCTAGTTTTCCACTTGTTGGTCTACCTTTTTTAAGTGGATGGTCAAAAGCCGTAAAATCGTGCTGAAATTTGACGGAAACAGCGCTAGCGAGAAATTAGGTAGGATAAAGAGACAAATTCAGGTATCCTGTTTAAATTTCAACATCTCAGCCATAATATCAAATAAATATAGAGTTTCGCCATTAAATTTGTTCACATTAAGGAAACTTATGATTAGGAACTACAAAAAATTGCACGATTAAAATAACCAAGTGAATGAAAGCAAATTAATCTAACCTTATTAACTGTTACTTCTAGCTCTACGTTTAACGCTTGTAAGTCGTTTTCGAGCTTTGCTGCATTTTGTTGAATATCAAGTAACTCACGTGTGGAATCGACGAAACTTTGGTAGTGGTAGCTGCATGTCTTTTCTATTTCTGCATTGTGCTCTGATGCACGCAGATCAAGAGACGCTATGAAGCTGGCAAGCAGTTCCCCTGTTGGACCTCCCATACGGGCTTTGAAAGCTGCGAGCTCACTCTCTCGTAGCTTGCGAATAACATTTGCTAATGATCCACTGCTACCAGATTCAATCTCGTCAAGTAACAGGTTGAAGTTTAAATTGTTGATATTTGATACCGACATCTCGACATTTTATTGCTCCATGGTCATGTAACTTCAGGCTTTGGTAAATTCACATTCAGCCCGAAAGCAATCGCCAACAATCAGAAATAACACAAGCATGAGATTTAACACGGAATGATATTCAGAACTAGAATTCAGTAAAGTCTTGAATGCGTTACAGTCAGAAAACTTTAAAAATTGTACATACTTGACAAGGTCATAAGATGTCGTTAATATTATGGTCAAACAGTTTATAAATCGTCGTTTCGTTTGGCAAGAATAGAGGATTATAGAATATTTTTAGGTTGTGACAGCGAATTTATATCAATTGGTTCATATTTCATATGGATAAACCTAGTTTGTTTGCCAAACAAGTAAAACTGACTTGAATACTACGAACATGAGCTTTTCTTTGAGAGACTAGCTCTGAACTCTGTATTCTATTTGTAGTAGTGTGAAATGGTATTATTTACAGCAATAACGTAATTTTTTGGAGTCACAAATGTAGCATGCATTTAAAAGCACGTGAAAAAACAAGATGAATTTTGATGAATGTGTGGACGCTATTGAAGAACTCATCGAACAAGCAGGTGGCCGTAGGTATAATAAAGAAGTTCAACGGATGATTATCCTCAACAAAATAAAGAACAATCATTGTTAGGTGAAAACGAGATGGATGAACATTAGCTGCATACTGAGAATAAAGGTTTCTACTGCTTAGGATGTGACTCCGAACTCACGTCTTAGCTAGCGTTGCTAACCGTTGCCAGTGTTGGGGTAGTAGAAAACAGAGTGTAGAAGGTGCACTCGACTGCCTAAACGGATGGTTTGCGTGTATGAGCGCGTCGTCGTACCACCAATTTACGTTGCATGTTACAAGATTTTCGACGTATGAATAACTAATCAGTACATCGGAAAGATCTGTCACGTGATAATCATAGAGCCACTGGCATGAATGATTCGGAATATAATGATGAGATACGGCAAGAAATGGAACGATTTCACTTTAGGCAAGGGCAAGGATCAGACGGGTTTACGCATGAGCAGAATAACGACAAGACAATACGGGTTTTTTAATATGAATGTAGTTTACACATCCATGTCCAGGTCGAAAACTAGCCTGGTTTTCTCGAATCTGCTCTTCACGAGCTGTATTAGGGCGTCCAATTATTGACAGAGCCAATATCTTCGACGCTATATTAGTAGAACTGATTCAGCTGTTGTTTTCACAAGAGGACTTTCGTCCTCTCTTACAGACAGAAATAATCAGCAACTGAGTCCAGTCAGATGGGATTACACGCAATTTTCGGATTCCGAAAAATTTCTACGACAATCTTATTGCTAAAACTGGACCATCACTCCTAGAAACTTAACGAGTTAGCCTGTCGTGGCCTATTACGCTTCCTCACCTTAGATTACCCAAAGCATTTTCAACTCCATTAAAGGTTTGGGGATTTTCATCTATTTGCTATTCAGAATGACTTAAAACCTTGGACAGTGGATATGTGGCTGAAAGTCAGCTGAATGGATCCCTGAAGTGTACAGCCCATCGATCCACATTCCTGGGTTGAGTATGAGTGGTACGACTATCCTTTTCTGCGACAGCTTTGCTAACAGATGGTTTTCTAATATTGGTTATCTTGAATAAGCGGAACAGTTGTCTACTGTCACCTATCATCTCTACCTTTTCTATCGCTCTTGCGTTCGCTATCCACCACTGTTCACGATCGTTGTGTGAGCTATTTATCAGTCAGAGATCAAGCTAACTCCGCTCCCATCATGTTCAGAGCCAGGTACGATGAGTTTTTGGGCGTAATCAGTTCGGTAGTTATAAAAATAATGATAATTTATTATCAAATAACCAACATTTTACAAGAGGCATGCCACTTTACAGGAAAAATCAAAATGTTAAGTTCGGCAACATATTTCATTTAAAACGGTGCACAGTTACTGAAATACTTCATAAGAGACATTGGCTCCATTTAGGTGGCTAAATGTCTTCACATAAAATTAAAGATAATTTCGCAAACTCTATAAAGTACAACGCGTATAATTGGCGCGAGTTACGACGGTTGTGTAACGACGAGCTTCCTAATGGTCGTGAAACAGTGTGTCTGGGGACTTGGTGTGAGTTTCGGGAATAGTTGATAAATCTCTTTACAGTCTAACAACAGCATTATTAGTTTCTTGAACTTAGTAATTGTGGTACAGATACGGATAGTAATTGGTAACCTGTTCCGCAATAGACTGTATCGTACTACAAAGAAATTACAATGCAATGAATTTTTTGTTTTTGCCGTAAATAATGTAGTGCGTTGTTTCTAAGTCTGTAAGCAGTGTCGTGGTTGATAATTTATCAGTTTATAGAGAAGTATTGGGTTGTTTTTCAACAGACGGTGCCATAGAGGTTCTAGGAAAAGATGTTTGCATCTTTTTGTGTAGTTGAGTTTATAGCTTAATCAGAGCGGTCGCCGCGTGAAGCTTCTCTGTACATTTTCTACTCGCATTTCGTCCATGATATTGGTGTTTGAAAACATGAGTAAACAATATTCAAGTGAGCGCCTTATACAAATTTTGAAGAGTGTAAGCTTAGCCTCACTTGTCAAGAAGTTCGTGTTTATAACCCAATTAGCCGTCTGGATTTAGAGATAATATCTGAGGCATGTTCTTCGAATTTTAGGCTTCTAGAGTAACTAATACCCGGGTCGCGCGCTGATATAAGTGTCTGAACCCTACATTTTTGTAAGTAGAGTGGTGTATCAAGGTGACGCTTACTAAAATGAATTATGCCACATTTGTCGTGGTTAAACGGTAGTTGCCATGTCTTGCTCCAGGTAGTTAAGTTATCAAGATCACTCTGAATCTTGGCTATATTTTCGTCCAGATCTTCAGGCTTATAGCTGTATACTATTTTCAGATCATCAGCATATAAGTATGCTCTTCCAAATCTTATAGTATTACATATATCGTTTATGTACATCAGGAACAAGAGTGAACCTAAGACACTTCCCTGGATAACCCCACTGGTTATTGGTCTTGGTGATGAAAAACAGTCGTTGTACTCAACCATTTGTTGTCGCCTATTTAGGAATGAAGCAAACCATGAGTGAAGTGGGTTAATGATTCCGAATGTCTTTAGATTAAGTAGAAGCCTTTTGGGTGGGACTTTAGCAAAAGCCCGTTTAAAATCGGAGAAAAGGACTGATACTAGAAGCTCTTTGTCTTGTTTATGCGTGAGATCGTTGAAATAATCTAACAGACATGTATCACACGACTTGGACCTCAAGAACCCATGCTGTGAGGTCAATATCAGATTGTTACTAAGTAGATGTTTTACTGACTCTGCCTTAACTACTTTCTCCATAACCCTAGATACTACCGAAGTTATGTTTATGGGTCGGTAATTTTCAACGTTCGCTGTAGGCACAGATTTAATTGTGGGGATGATTTGTTTAGTCTTCCAGTTATTAGGGTAACACTCTGTAAAGAGTGATATAGTGAATAGTTTGATTATTGCTACCATTTTTCAGCATGCTGGCTGTTATACCATCTGGTCCTTCAATGTAAGAGTGCTTCAGTGTACTAATCGCCTTAGAAATGTTCTGTACACTAAATTCAACACTGGCGATTTCACAGGAAGGAATTTGGGTCAGGTGTGATTCATTTGTTGGGTTTTCGTTTGTTAATGTAGCACAAAAGTGTTCGCTAAACAGCTCTGCGATACTTTTAGGGTCTTCATACACATGGTTGTCCTTAATAAATATGCTACCTCCTTTCACTTTGTAGCATTTAAGTTTATTCCGAAGAAGTTTTATAACTGCAGAGGATTCATTGTTCAGCTGAACAGCACGCTTTTACTGTGCGATTGCCTTTTGAGGACGTGTTATTCCTGCCTCGACACATATTTCAGTCATTGTTACTAATGAGGAGAAGTCATTACAATTATGAGGTCTGGAAGCATGTCTTCGAAGACGTTTTCGTATGTGACCTGGCGTATGTAAGTCCTTAGGAATTCTGGGTCTCAAGGATCCTAAGGGTGCAAATTTATCGAATATATTGTACATTTATTATTTATTAGTTCATCGGTATTGTTTTCGGTAAAGTATTTAGTCCAGTCAATGCTTCTGAGGGAATTTCGGAAGTATTCCTGATCAGTTCCATGAAAGTCCCTACGAAGTATAGTGGATTTACGTTCTACAGTTACAGCTCCTATATCAAGGCAGCAGATGACCACATTATGATCGCTACCTGGGAACTTTTTTCCAACATATACAGTATGAGGAATGAGATTGCTGGTGAAAACTAGATCCATTGTATTTTTATTTCTGGTTGAGCCTTTAACATGTTGAGCCCACTTTCCAAGCTCTAAGCATTCAATAAATGATTCGAATCGTCTAGGTGCTTTGATTGGGAACCAAGAAATTTCAGGCATGTTGAAGTCCCCACAAATAGCCTTGCTTGTGAACGGTAGGGGTGAAACAAACGTGAATACTTCTGAAAATAATGCTAGATTTCCTGTTGGTGCATGAGGCTGACGGTAGACACAGCCGAACAGTGAGAAAACTGCATTTGAGGGCTTCAGATCAATCAACACAGAATCTAGCAATCTGTTTAGCTCCGATATATCTCATGAGAATGAGTTTAGGCTAGAGTGGGCATATAATAATAATAATAATAATAATAATAATAATTTATTCTCAAATAACAAATATGAGTCATCCTCCACCTCTTGCTTGTAACCTATCACTTAGAAACAGATCATAGTTTTCAAGAGATATAGTAAGGTCAGAAATATTACTACAGGTCCATGCCTCAGTTATCATAATAAGTGATGGTTGGCAAATAATAATAATAATAATAATTTATACTCGAATAACAAACATGTTACAAGAGATATGCCAATTTACAGGCAAGATCAAAATGTTAAGATTAGCAACATATTTCTTTTAAAACGGTATACTGATACTGAAACTTTCACGAGATTCATTGGATTCCTAAAGATGGCATGTACAATGCGAATAATTGGCGCAAGTTACGAAGGTTGCGTTACGACAATCATCTTATGGACTGAGAAATAATTCATGGTAGAGACAGGTTTTCATATAACAAGAATTGATGCGGTAAATGTACAAAGGTCTGGTTGATATTCATCAGCTAATGATTTCATATGTTCTTGGGTAGGGAAACCAAGTCTACTGCAAATATCCAGACTAATATATGAGGATTGGAATAAGGTTCTGAAAAAAGAGGAATAAAGAAAACGGGACGAGGAGCGGAACAGAAAATATTCTTGTTCAAAGCCGAACAACGGCTACGCACATACGTTTATGGATAAAACAAAGGTATGTTTACTCAGACTTTATTAATATCATAACAAAAACTGTACACCTGCACTTATGTAGGTTAATGAAGATAATTCAGTAGTGAGATAACTAATGGGAAGTTAGTCGTATGAACAGAGGAGAGTATGAATAGAAGAACGAAGTTTTTAGTAATAATGTTGATTTACAAAATATAATGAAAGGGCTCAGTGATATAATGTTTTTAATAATAATAATTATAATATATATTTATTCTCAAATAACTACGTTACAAGAGTCATGCCAGTTTACAGGCTAGATCAAATTGTCACAAATGCTTTCACAATTACTATAAAGTTATAGCAGTTAAATTAAGTACAAGAGTCAGTTTCTGATTGCATATTTACACCATGTCACTGACAGAAACAGTATTATACAGCCACATTTTCAATAGTAGAGTACAAATAAGGAAGGTGCACAATAGGTTCTTTTGGCGATTTGCCGAGATCGATAGTGAATTTGTTGGGAAAGGTCATATGGAACGCGCTTGATACGAGCTGTGATCCAGACAGTCATGTACCTGAGGTGCATGTTCCCTAGAGTCGCCAAGGATTTCCCACCGTGAATGGGGTTCTGAAAAGGAGAAGAGAGAGAGAAAAAGGCAGCAGTGTGGCAAGTGTATATGTATAACCAAAGCACTACTTAACCTGTCATGTTGAAGTAGTCAATACAGTAGTAAGTCAAGATAACATTCATACTGACCACTTAAATTAAAGTAAATTATGGGAATATAAGAATATAACACACAGATAAAGGAGTACAGCAAAAAGAAGGGAGAGTTGTGCAGTGTCAGGTGGATAGAAGAGAAGTCGAAGTAAGAAGCTGGATTTATGTACGTTGAAATCGAAATTCTAGTTAAAAGAGTAGAGTTTGTAAAAATAAATATTTGACGAATAAAATCTCACACTGTCTAACTGTTTTTTTTTTTTATTATTGAATGCCAACCTCTAAGTCATACTGTAAGCGCCTGAGTAAGAATGTTGCGGGTGTCTCGACAGAATAGCGACCTCAGCATAGTTTTGGAAACATGAACCACAGAAGTAGCAAGCGTATAAGCTCAACCTCAGTGTTACTGACTATTCGCCTCATCAATCAAAGAGCCGAAAGCAAACAAAATGTTCTGCCACGCAAACATGGGTGGTTTGAAGTTATCGCCCACACCATCAATTTTTCCTGGTCAGTAACTCAACCCTCCCTCCTTTTGTGTTGTTAGGTTCATGTTAAATGAATAAAAGAAATTATTTTATGTTATACTTGGCGCCCTTTGTCTCACATCCTGCTGAGAATCACTATTTCCGCAAGTTCCTTTCGTAAACTTGTCTGGCTGTTACAACTTATGAACTATTTGTTAGGCATCAATGCAACACAGTTAACAGTTATGGAGAAATAGTAAGGATTTTCAAACAAGATATAAGCACCATCATTGACTTGTACTACAAGTATCGGGATGAGCACTACCAACAGTGATAAGATAGATGAGGTTAAGAGCATTCCTAGTAAGGAAAGTAATGTTGATCGAGTAAAGTTGGACACTGTGTATGAGTCGACTGGATATCATGAGAAGTGTACTGCTGCTTGTACAGCTGCGGCTACTAATGATAAAAGCATTGATAATACTCCTGCGGTTCTCCACGCTCAAACATCCAATTTTGTCTTGATCCGAAGTACTCAAAGAAGCTACATTGGTAACAGCAACCGAAGAAACAGCACTACTTATTGTTACGTCCAATTTTTTGCTCTTTGATCCTTAGAAGCACAGTTTGTCGATCTATTTGCAATTCACGATCCCAAAGATTAAACCAAAAAGAAACTCCAAAGTAGATACCAAAGTTTATTGTCAATTCACAATAATCGACCAAAATATCCTTGGTTTATTACAAATAGACGACCAATGATATTTATATGAAGGTTTTAACTAGCCAAATGTCTTCATTCCTCCCGTAACACTTATAGTGATTCCACTCCCGTTAGCAACACGTTTATTATTCACATCAACCATAGTATTCCAAAATAATCCCAATATGCATTCCGTAGGAAGTCTCTCAAAGTCAATCTCTTTTACTGCTTCTGCTCTCTCTTCTGGATGAACTGATTCGAGAACCTGTAAACAGTTACTTATCCACTTGGTCAGTATGAACCCACTTTTTGTGAGGAGTAAACATAAAACCCATCTCCTTCAATGTTATGCATACTTTACAAAGCTTAATTGCGAAGTCAATTAGGCCATCGGCAGATCCTTCAACAAATTTGTGGCTAAGTAATTCAGTAATAAGATTACGAGCGACAAGATGTTCTTTACCAAATAGATCATACAAAATTTGTTTCGCTCTATCGTGACCCAAGTGACTGGGCAAGGGAATAAAATCTTTAATAGCCGTTCTGGCCTTTCCTTCACAATAGTATGACAAATATGACAACAACTGGCACTTGTCAGACAGTTTACTCTCTCTAATACTTGTAAACTGACTAATAAAACGGTGATACCGGCTTGCTTGTCCATCAAAAATCATCATATCGATCTTAGGGAAAACCGTATTATTAACCGTAGTACGTAATGTATCCTTTAATTCATCAATCCAATCGCATTTTGAGGTGTTAAATACCTCCACGGAATGCTTATTACGCGCAATGTCACAATCCAAGTACCTTTCCACCTTAGCATTTATCTCAGATTTGTCTACTGACAGTCGGTTATCGTTTCCCATGACCTTACATTCTAATTCGGCCATATCAACCTCCTCTTGAAGATCTAACATTTTAAGCTGCCTTTCTAACTGAAGTCTCCTTTCCAAATTCTCCTTCTTTAGTAATGCATTATCTAACCTCAATCTAGAAGTACTAAACTGAGCTGAGGACTTACCGTTAACAGTAATGTCGTCACGTTTATCATCATTAAAATCAGACATACCACAGACAGCTTTAGAATCTTTACAATCCATTTCGTCATTTTCATTCGGCTTTTTGCTTCTGGTTTCCATTGTATGCCTTTGTTCGAAATTCGGTTACCAACCAAATGTGAATCAGTCCAAACGTATTCGACCAATAAAACCAAAAATTGGACCAAAAATGTCCAGACGTATCCACTGTATGACAACAGAATAAAATTGAAGAACTTTTGTTTCGTCCAAGTTTTGCTCTTTCCCGTTATTGAAGTACAGTATGTCGATTTATTTGTAATTCACGAACCCAAATTAACAAGAGAACCAAACTCCAAAGTAGGCACCAAAGTTTATTCGCAATTCACAAATAGTCGACCAAAATGTCGTCCTAACAACAATAATTATAATAACTACAAATACCTTCAATTTTATAGGTTCCTGGAGCAAAAACTCCCAATTAGCAAACCAAGACAAACAGAAACCAAAATGTCCGAAAATACAAAATCAAACAAATTCATAAGTTAAGTAAAACAAATATACCCAAAAAACACAGTGAAATTAATGATATTTATATAAAGGTTTTAATCAGCCAAATGTCTTCGTTTCTCCCGTAACACGAAAACACGATCATTTAAACACAAAATACTATCAGGAGTAGTGGATAGCTCATCCCGCTTTGAAAAATAGATAGGGAATCTTCGTTTTAGATTAGCATTCCAACCTTTCCGTATAGCATTAATTATATATCCAAAGTTTCTACGAGTTTCTCTAATGAGATCTGGACGTTTCACTGGTAAAGATTGCACCGACAAACAGTCTGAAGTATTAACAGGTTTATCTTGTAATAACTGTCGAGAAATGTAGTCAACATGTTGAATTTGCTTGGCACTCCTGTGCTGAACCGTATAGTCATAGGCAGTCAGAGCAATACTCCATCGTTGAACCATACCAGCTAAGGCACATGCTAAGGATTTTTCAGGATGATAAATAAACTGTATAGCCTCATGAGCAGTAACAATAGTGAATTTTTTTCCGAATAAATATTTATGAAGTTTTTAACAGCCCAAAACACAGCTAATGCCCCTCGTTGAGTCTGTGAATAGCCTCGTTCAGTAACAGTAAGTTTGCGTGAAACACAAATAACTGGTCTACCTTCCTGTTCCAAAACTGCGCCAATACCCACAGGTGATGCATCAGTGATAAGCACAGACTGTACACTAGGGGAGTAAGTTCGAAGAACAGCATCACTTTGAAGAAACTTTAGTAGACTACGTAAGCATAACTCTTGTTCCTCATCCCATTTGAATGAATTGGATGTCAAAATATTAAATAAACAATTTGCACGACAAGAAAAATTAGGAATAAAACGGGAATAGTATTGAAGAGCACCCACTAGTGAACGTGGTTCCGTAAGATTTTTTCGAGACGGTGCATTTGTCAGTGGAGCTAGTCGTTTCATATCTGGTCTAAAACCATTATCATCAACTAGGTATCCAAGACATTCAAAACTAGATACACAAAATGAACACTTATTTGGATTTACTGTAATATTCTTCTCAATTAGTCGACGCAATAAGGCAATAAGTCTCTGGTCATGAACTCCCTTATCAGCACCATGAACAATCAGATCATCTTGATAAACTTCAACACCTTCAAGATCATTAACCACCTTATTCATAACTTCCTGAAATATGGCTGGAGAACAACTTAACCCAAATGGAAGGAAATTGTATTTAAACAGACCAAAAGGAGTATTAATTGTCGTCAAAATAGATGAGGATTGATCTAAAGGTATTTGGGGATAAGCATCTTTTAGGTCAACTTTCCAGAACACTTTAGAACCATGAAGTCGATTTAGAATATCTTCAGCCTCTACCGTCGTACATGTTTGCTTCAACAAACGGGAGTTCAATGTTAGTCTATAGTCACCACATATTCCAGGAGTCTTGCCATCCGATTTCAGTGGCGTAACAATAGGAGTACCCCATGCAGAAGACTGAACCGGTTCAGTTATGCCTTTTGCACACAAATCATTCAATGTCTTATGCACTGCATCTCGAAGACCATAAGGAATTATTCGTCTTTTGAGAAAAACTGGATCACCCTGTACTTGAAGTTTTATAGGCTGAATTTTCATACCTCCACTGCACTTAGCACACGTGGCTATCAAATCTTTAAGTAAAGCATCAGAATTTTCTTTAGAAACTAGGAAAGACAACTCCACTTTTAGCCTTTTCAAATTCCTTAAACCCAAAATTCACAAGGTATGTATGGGGAATCATCATCTCTTATTAGCAGTTCACAACATTCTGCTATAGGCAGTCTATGTCCATTAATCCCCAATATTGATACTTCAGTGGGTTGTACCACAACGTTAGGATCTAAAGATTTCAAGTTCTTGAATGAAATAATGGACTCTAGACTGCCTTTGTCCACAATAAAGTCATGACATGAACCAAGCGATGTAAATAATCGCTTTTGAATATGAGCATTACATTTCCAAATGGTAGACAAAGATAAAGGATCATTAGGATCAGCTGAATTATTGGGATCTAAATTACAAGATTTAGTACTACTTGAGGCAAAATGAACAGTAGCTTTGCATACTGTTTGAATGTGTCCTATCTTACCACATCTAAAACATTTAGCATTACGAAATGCACATGAATTACGAGAATAAAGTTTTCCACATGACAAACATTTGCCAAACTTGGTCTCACCCTTGTGATTTCCTTTGTAATTCTTTATTGAAACACCGTTCATATTTACACGAGAATAGGAACCACTGTTAAACGAACACAATTTTGATTGACCCTGAGATTGATTTTCATTATGACAACTAATCAAAGTATTGGAGATCTTCATCGACTGAGTATCAATTTCATTCAACGCCTCGTAGTTAATACACGCAGTTCTAACATCTTGAAAGGAACAGTTCGACATTCTTAACAGCTCTCTTTCCAAACCCGGTATGTTAATTCCTGCGATTAATCGGTCTCTCAGTTGCACATGAAGTTGATCACCGAAATTACATTTGACATTCAAGAATGAAGTCCTTAACCTTTTGGTCATTTCGACGAGTCATCTTATGAAATTTCGCCCGTTCACGGCATTCAAAACTAGTGCACTTTACATGATTTAATGATAACTCCTTAAGCGTTGCATAGGGAAGTGAGATAGGTTTTTCCGGATATGCCGAAGTTTTTAACAAGCTGTACGCTTCTCTTCCGATGTGTGTCAGGAAATGTGCCACAATCTTATCATCGTTAACATCTTTCTAGGTCATGCTCCAGATTTCAAACCTTTCCAAATAATCCTCAAAAGATTCAGAAGTTGAATGAATGTCTAACTGTTCCATCACAAGCTCCATCGCGACGCCAATATGATAATTAGAAGTATTTGAATTATAGGATGAACTAATAATCCCAGAAATAACGTAAGTGGATCAAGATCTACTAGATAAGCACGGGAGAATGTACTGTATTTAGAATTCGAAATCAGGCATTCAACAACCAAGAAGTCACTAGTTCATTCAAACACCAAACTATGATCATCACTAAATGTTCCATACTATCCCGTCACATATATCAAAATAAATCCATGTTTTAATATTTTATTGAAGGAGAAAGTAGGTATTACATAGGAAGCAGCGCGTTAAGTAGAACGGCAGCAACTCGAAGAGAACGTTGCGCGCAAGAAGTGTATTTTTTGGTACAGTTAAACAAAGCGAGTACAATAATGTTTACTTTTCACAAATCGTATTTTCTTCGTAGAAGCTTTTCACTACAGTTGTAATGTGCTTCACCGAAAAAACAGCTAGTATTAGCCGTTCTTATATTTACGTGTATTTACACGTATTTATACGGTTAATTTCGAGTATCAAAAAATATCTGGCATCTCTTAATGTAAATAGGAGTCTGTTTTTGTTACGAAATTTCTATGAATTATTGGAATTATTTACGAACGTTGTTGTTTTTGCTATTACATTAAATAAAGTGCATATGCAGCATACATTCTTCTTAAAGTAATATGTGAAGTATTTTATGATTTAGTAAATGAATATGGAATGACTGATCAGATGTTTACATCAAAATAAATAACATTCAGTGTTTTCAATGAAATTTACAACGATTTCCAAAATATCCCCTGAATTAAATTAAAATTCTGTCCAATTAAATCAAAATTAAAATTATATTACTTCTCATTAATGTTTAACTGAGATATCCCAATCGGTCTTGTTCAACAGTTGACCCGAGTTTTTGTTATCGGAAAGTTGTTAGAAAGTGCCCTCGAACTGATAGCAGTTTGACCATTAACAAAACAACTGCAAACTATTGTACAGATATTTTGTTTTATTTTAATAATCAATTCGAATACATACTTCAATCGTAGTTATTCTAAACATTTCAAAGGAACCAGCGAATCTTGATAAAAAACCAAAGCAAACAGATGAGTACAGTAAAGTATTAACTCATGATGACCAAACTCAACAGGACCGAAAAGGGGTGTTTAATTCTTATGACCGCCTGGCTCGTTCGCAGGAGGCTAAAGCAACTAATCATCAGGTAAATAGAAATGTATATGTAAACTATAGTTCCAAGATTCACAAAATTTATAGGGAAATAGTAACTATGAATAGTAAAAGCAATGATTAACAAACCGGAAAATAAGGCTCTTAAGATACAGAATGTACATCTGAAGCCAAGTTAACCTAGTAGATGTCGAGGACGTAAACAAAATATACCGTTACTTGTTCTGTGAGTTTTGATCGGAGGCCGACTGTGTTATCGTTGATTTGGATTTAACATCCTGGCAGCATCTACTGAAATCAACTAGCTCTAAAGATAAATTAATTATATTTGGATATAAATTGGACAATGAATCAATTCATTAATATTAAAAAATTTCTTATGGTTTAATTGCAGTGTAAATAGATACACTTTTATATGATCTGATTTCTCTTATATCACCCAACAAAATAAATCTATACAGGAAAGGTGCAAATTTATGGAACAAAACTTATAAACGACTTTAATCAATATTCACAAAAAAGACCGCTTACACACCGCAATTCATAATTGTTAAAAATGTGTCCAACACACACTGATTTTTGCAGCCTTCGTTACTATGTTTGTTATGACTTGAACCATCTACGATAGCTTTGATCAGATATTCAATATGATGAAAATTTGGCCATTTTTGTAACTTAAATCGCAATTGAAAACATATTATTATTATTATTATTATTATTATTATTACTATTATTATTATTCTAATGACTGTTATAATCAGCTTATACACTGATATTGATATAGTTTATTAATTCATACAGAAAAGTCAGTTAATCACACAGTCAGAGGTCAAACAAATAAAACAATCAATACGAATACTAAGATATCCGCATATAAAAATCTATGAAAATAACTAATCATAAGCAAGGTGGTCAGAGTGGACTAATTTAGCACATGAGGAATAATTTTGTAAAACTCATTAAGTAAATACAGAAGGACAATGAAAACTCTTTAATTAAACATTGAATATAAGTTGAAGACGATTAAAATTTTTACATTTGCACATTCGTAACAATGTATACTGATTGGGCTGTAGTTTGACTGAGAGTGATAAAACGTTGAACCGAAAATCCCCATGTATGACAAAATGTCAAACGAGTTACGAAGTATGCAACAGAACCCATTTCTAGTCATCATCAAACTTACAAACTTGGAACCAATTTAAGTTTAATACAGAATCCTTTGTTCTGAATTGCGTTATTTTCAATTTAAACCAACTACTTAACCGAATACATTTCCGTTTTGTTAGGTATACAGGAATTTAAAACACACCTACTAATGCTTTTCTCGATAGCCTTAATATATTTAAAAGGCATATATATATATATATATATATATATATATATATATATATATATATATACCTTATAATAGCCGTCTCAGTGACAAATTATTCTATATTGCATTTATTAATGGAAAATCTGACCTTAAATAACCTTTATTTATTTTCTCTTTTTGGAACACCCAATAAACGGTAGGTAGCTATTTAGATCAATATTTTGGCACCATAGGATTAGATTTTTATTTTAAGCTTAAACCAATAAAAACATTTAATCTTGTTCTGAGAAATGCCACCTGCTCATATTAGTTTTAAAATTAATTTTGCCAGAATTCTGATACATGTGTTTAAACTTGAATTCATAACCAAAAACCAATCTATCAAATTTTATCGTAATCTAAGCAGAGATGTGAACGAGACTGAGAAAATAACTGATTGATTCCTAGTTAAACAAAGTAAATCAATCTTTACCACGAGACTGATTATTTGTTTATATATCTCTTATAGTCCACGAATTCAAACAACTTAGTTTTTGTCGTAAGTAAATTTTGAGATTAAAAGTGAATACTAACTATAATTTTCCAAGAATCCTCTGAGACATTCATAGAACAGTCACACTAATATCATTCTAGTTAGTGTGTATAGAAAACCGAGTAAGCTATCTAAGAATTGTGTTCATGAGTGAACTTTCAACTTAGGTTCTTTGCATAAGTCTCGGTTTAACCTGTCAAACAAATGTATTACATTCTTTAAAGTTTCTTTTAAAATGGCTTCGTAATCGAGGAGGAAGTTTAATTATTTAACCCGGTATTCACTAAGTGAATTTTCTGGTATTGTGTATAGGTGATACAACTATGAGAATAATGTATTGTTAGTGGGATATAGATGGAATGAAAGCATGACTACGTTGCTACGCGCTGATTGGCTAATTTCCTATCCAATCAGCGCCTGATCGAGTCTTGGAGAACAGGGTAGAAAATTCTCGTATTGTTAGCTGCATGCTGATCGGCTAAATCTAATCCAGTCGATCACGTGAATTTCTATCCAGAAGCTTCTCATGTAAATGCTATAAATAAACTAACTTTGTATCTATTTTCACCTTCGCCATCACCTTTGGCTTCTTATTTCCATTTAACCTTGCTATTTGGAATATAATCTTTTCCTGTTCAATCGTGTTTTCGATTCTTTGGAACTTGTCCAGTTTATTATGGTCAGAAAATACTAAGCAATAGGATTAAGCCGGAAATTATATAAGCAAGCATTACAACATGTATACAGTTAAAAACTGCATTTAGAAAAATGATCAAATATTCTTTAGATATGAATAAATAGATTGTAACCATTGGAGTTTTGTTTCACAAAAAAAATATTTTTTGTCCCACAGATTGATTTTCTTGTACTTCGTTGGTATTTAAAGCGAAATCTTTTGAAATGTTTATGTTCACAGTGTTTGTTAAAAAAGGAATCGTTTAATCGGTTCTAATAGAAATCAAGGTAAATATTTTTATTGATTAGGAGTTAACCAATGATGAAAATGAACTGTTCTAAATATGGCAAAAGACACCTACAGCCAGTTAAAACTAAAGACTAAGAATATGAAATCAATTTCTATTAGTTAACTTAAACATAATACCCAGATAAATCTTACTTCAGTGAGAAAGATTATTTAATTGTAAACCGGTTGTTAAAAGAAACGAATCTTTTTTACTTTACAATGAATAAATGATTTTATAAAACAGAAAATTAATTAGAATTCGACTAGCTTAAACAAGAAAACTTTAAAAATATGAATAAATTAAATGAATGAAATTTTCACTTGTCAATTTTAGATATATCAAATTTAAATTGTGTTCATGTTTCAAAGTCCAAACTCTTAACATAACCCAATATAGTATTTTAAGCAACTAATCCAAAATCATTAAAAAGAAGGATGTAACAGCTAAGGAAAATTTTTTTTCGGTGCTATCGTTTTCTGGAGCTGTACAATTGTATTTATAGGTAATCTTTCAGGTGATGTTCTAGGGTTAAATAAATTATGATCGACTGTACTGCTCCAGAAAAGGATACCATCGAAAAGAAAATTTTCTTCGCTGTTACATCTTTTTTTTGATGAACTAATGGGTTTGTTTAATAAACCGAAACCAGCTTATGTGAACCATTCCGATGATCCCAGTGTTTCGTATAATGAGTAAATAGTCTCTTTATAGGGTTGTGTAGATTGTCGATTTTCATTGAAATAATGAATCGATCGACCGCGATTAGAACACTAGGAGCACTGGATGGCCGTTTCGTTTATCCATTTATGATTTCAGTGAAACTCAGAAATCTCAAAAACCCGAAAATGAAAATCACCACGTGTTCACTGGTGACGAGATTCGTGAGGAAATTTCCATAAATCCTAGTGAGAGGTCATGACCAGTGGAGTCCAACCATTCTGGCTGTGAAGTATTGCCCACTAGAGACGATGGGTGAGGTCGCGCAGTGTCGTGGACTGATCGAAGTTAGCATGTCTAGTGATCAAAGGGTTAAGCGATTGCGCGTGAGGACGAAGATCCTAGGTTCGATTCCCACCAATGGGGGTCGTGAATAAGTTATGTTGATGAGTCCCATACTAGGATGAAACGACCTTCCAGTGCTTCCAGGTTTCTAATGCTTGTCTAACAGTGATCGATTCATGATTTCAATGTAAAAAACGCTTATGGAATACACTCCATGTTCGGCGAAAAGCTGAATTTCTACAATACAATCAGTTTACTTATATTTAAGTCCTGAAACCGTAAGACTAATTAACCAGAACGAATTCGATTGTGTGCAGTTTTGACAAACTTTATACTGACCAAATTTATAGTTGAAAAACAACCTTAGCAAGTTTGTTGTATTCTATATATTTATTGAACATTACTCAAGAAATAAGTCATGATAAACAAGAATATGATCTTTATTCAGAACTACAGTGGTTTGTGTTAAACAGCATGTTCCCAAATTTTCGAGTCAGAAATTTACACTTTGTTGTATGTGAGATTTGGTGAGGTTGGTAGGTATTCGGTCAACAAATGAATTGAGTCCGTAAAGAGGGAATAGAACAAGATAATCAGGAACGTAATCTATCATTTACATTCAAAACATGTGTGGCGGCTCTGCTGAAACATCAAACTCTTCAATTATTGCTGTCAATATGTCTACAATGAAAATGATACCACTAAGTGTGGCTTCGCTTTTCACAATCGTCTCTTTCGTAGAGACCATACGCCTCTAATGTAATTATTTTGAAAACAACAACCTGAATATTGATGTTCGGAAACGATATCTAAAGAAACGACTCCCACGATATACCTGCTATCTTCAGTTTATATTTAATAATGCGTTCCACAGACAAACTGATGGCGTCGCTATAGGTTCATTACTCGGCCCCCTCCTAACGAGTTATTTCATGGCTAACCTTGAGGGCATAGCACTTCAACCGAAGATTGACGGTTTTCATTAATACAAGTGGTTAACGAAGAACACTTTCCTAATTTAAAATAAAAACCTGTTCTTCGTTGTCGTCAGATCTATTGCTATACAGTGCTGAAGCTTTCCCCTGTGATCAGAGGTTCGTTGTGAACATAGTGGATGGTTTTGAATTACTTAAGCAAGTTTTGCGAATAGTTCATGTCTGTCTCCAATTCTCGGCGTTCTTCTTTTCCTTTGAACACGAGAGTCCCAAGCAAGGGTTTATCTTGTGACTGTAGTTAAGTGTTTTAGCTATGTGTGTCCTATCCACCTCCACCGCCTCTTCCTAATTTTCTCCTCCGCTGGAACCTGATTTTTTCTCTCGTACAGTATGTCATTGCTTATAGTGTCCGGCCAACGGATCTGAAGTATTTTGCGTAGACAACTGTGATGGCTTTGTTAGTTTTCCAAGTTCCTACTCCATACAGTAAAACTGCCTTGACATTTGTATTAAAAATTCTGCTTTGGTGTTTGGTGATAGTTGTTTTGAATTGCATATGTTGTTCAACTGTAGAAATACAGCCTTTGCTTTGCCGATCCGCGCCTTCACATCTGCATCAGATCTACCTTGCTCGTCTATGATGCTACCCAAGGAGTCGCCATCAAGTTTGAATTGGTTCGTGCATGTTGTGGTTTATCGGAGAATCTTACTTTTCCCTCTGCGTATGTCGATACCTGCTGCTGTTGAGGCTGCTGCTATACTGATCGACTTCTTTTTCATTTGTTGTTATCTGTGCGAGGGAAAAGCGAAATCATCTAAGAAGTCCATATCAACCAGCTGCATCCCGGTAGTCCACTGAAACCCGTGTTTCTTTCCAGATGTGGACGTCTTCATAATCCAGTAGATCACAATAGGAAAGAGAAAGGGTGAGAGTAAGCAATCATGTCTGACACCGATCTTCAACTCGAACAAGTCTATTAGCTGTCATCCGTGCACGATTTTGCAGTTGAATCTATCATCAGAATTCCGTAATTTGTTTACTATCTTCTCAGGGACGCCGTAGTGTCGAAGAAACATCCAAAGTGTTTTCCTGTGCACCTTATCAAATGCTTCCTCGTAGTTAATGAAGCTCATATAGAGTAGTGATTTCCATTCAAATGATTGATCCACGCTGATCCGTAATACACTTTTGAATACTTTGCCTGGTATTGAGAGTACAGAGTATTGCATCTGTAGTTCTCGAAATTGTTGAGATCGCCTTTCTTTCGTATTATGATGAGGTATCCTTCTTTGCAGTCTGTTGGTACTTCTTCAACCCAAATCTTGTTGAAGAGAATGTAGAATATACTGGCAGTTGCTGCCACGTCTGCATTCATTGCGTCACATGGAATGTTGTCTGATTCCGCTGCTTTGCCTCTCTTGATTTGTCTGATGGCCGTACTGATCTCTTCAGTTGTTGCTGTGCCAACATCGATTGGAAGGTCCACAGATGCTGTTATCCTGAATTGGTTGAGTTTGCCATTATTTTGAAGAAAGGCCATGTTAAACTTCTGTGATGTTGTCCGCCCGCTGTCTAGCGCTTCTTCCGTTTCAGTTTCATTTTGGCCACCACCAAGAGGTGATCCGAAGCCATGTCGGCTGCTCTCTTGTTTCTCACGTCCTACATCACCCATTTTATTGATGCAGATGTGACCGGTTTGGTTATTTGTAGTGTGATCCGGTGATACTAATGTAGGTTATGTGTATGTGTTTTTGTGGGAATACTGTGTCACAGATGACCAGTTTGTTGAAGGCACATAGGTTTGCGAATCTCTCACCGTTTTCGTTCCTTTCTCCTAGTCCATGTCGTCCATTGATGTCTTCATATCCAGGGTTGTCCATGTCAACCTTAGCATTTAGGTCTCGCATCCAAATGGCCAAGTCCTTTGTTGGGCGTTTCTCTACTATTGACTGCAGCCTCTGGTAAAATTGTTCTTTAAGGTCTCAATTGCGATCGTTGGTAGGTGCGCGTAGCCTTGGATAACGTTCATTGTAACTACCTGTTTCTTTGTTTCGAAGGATGCTTTGATGATCCTGAATCCCTGAGATTCCCATCCTATGAGTACCTTTTGTAGTTGTTTGGACGACATCACTGCAACTGGTTGTGTATGTGGATTATTTTGTTGTTCATGGCCGGAGTATAAGAGTAGCTCTCCTGAAGTTAGTCCTAGTTATCCAACCTGCGTGTAATGTGTTTCACCTATTACAAGTACTGCCAAGTTGTGTATTTTCATCTCTGCAGCAGCTTGGATGACTCTCCAGTCTCTTACGTTGTACGAACATTCCATGAACCTAAAAGAATGGTTGCTGTGGTTGTCAGAATGGACATCGGCCTCGTGAGTTCCGAGGGAACCCGGTTTTCATCATGAGACGACCTAAATTTCCTGAATGAGGATCTCTCAGGGCAGAGTTAAAATGGTTTGAATCGGTTTTTCTGATTATCGTTTTATTTAGCGATTTAGTTTTCTTTGGAATGTGGTCGGTAACCCCATGCTGCACCCTCCTCGTTTATCTGTGCTTTGGATCGGCAGTAGCCTCATAGGGGCTCCTGCCACTTCTCATGATGAGTTTTACAGTCATGTTAGCGGGATGGGTCAAATCGGCCTGTTCATGCTGGATATTTTGATTGATGCGATCACGGGTTGGAAACAATCACTGCATTTATTGGTGTATACAAATGGTGTGAATTTTTCAGAAGGATATTTGCTATCTGTGTGGCTGTGACATAGGATTGAGCTGCTTTGTTCACGTTGTAGTTTTAACAAGTAAGCAGTATCTGGTTCTCCTGAAAACTAATGTAAAATTACTCATTATAATTGAGGGTGATTTCATCTAATTGTGAATTTAATTTACTTCAGTGTCATCTTGGATATGTTCAGTAGTTGCCATTGGTTTCTTTAAATTTATAATGAAATCAAAATGGAATTCAAAATCTAATATCCGCTACGCATTAATAAATAGAAGATAAGATGATATATCACAAAGGTCAATATATCGAAAACCAACTTGAAACGAACAGTTTACAGACTTTCATATCTGGGTTCCATTCAACAAAACGATAAATCTGTTTCAATCTTTATCATCAAGAGCTTGATAATAATAATCGGAAAAGACAATAGGCGATGAAATATCCAACTTCTGACAAATATTCCATGAAAATGGCTATTCACCTAGGTTTGCTGAGTGCAACATGAAGCTTGAATTATACAATATGCAATAACTTATTTTGTTTCTAAGAAAACTTTCTTCATGAAAATTGAGTTCAAAGGAAACGCTGCTGTTGGAATTTCGAAGAATCGGCTAACAAATCTTTAGTGGAAAATTTTATGCAGCTAAGCTGCTAATTGCTCTTTCTAGTCTCCTCCCCATCATTCGTGGATGTGTCGCAAATAAATTCTCGCTCTGCGTCACATCAGTGTGTATTTATCGATGTACTTTGTACTGTGAAACAGGTTATATTGACACGCACAGTGACTGCTTTCCAAATGCATCTTTCACATTTTCCAGAGTGGCTTTCAAGATGTGAACATAAAAAAATCAGTAGTTTATTATTATTGAGTTTTGTAAGTTCATTATTATTTGAACACCATGTGAACTCTGCTCGTATGGCCTCACCTGATAAGTTCTTGAAAATCATCTCTATAGTCAGATGATTTGGTTCGAAAGGAATGCAAATTAATAAATTATTCACTAGTCATGTGCCAGCAATCTGTCTTTTCAAACGTGAGCTTTGTGCCCAAAAGAAACACATGCAAGTCACCAATCTTTTATTAAACCGTAATTCGATTTTCAATACATCTGCCTACTGTTTTTAATATTACTAGTCATAATTATTTGTTATTATCACGTTTACCTGATAATTCATTCATTACCATTCTCATACTCGTCGAGTGGACAATTTTCATTCCTACGTTTGATATCGTTTCATTATCGCTCTTCAATTCACAAGTAATAAACAACTCGCTTTGAAACGTAATGTAATCTAGTCGTCCTTTTATTTTTCAATAGACTACCTGTGAGACGACAGTAATCGACGGTTAGAGACCTTGAATGACATGGCACAAAATCGTTTGCAGTGGCGCAGATGCATCCTTTCTTTATCTTCTTTCATGAGCTCAGGACCTTTTTTGAATGTATTTCACTGCATTACATTTCTTGAAAAGTTTCTTCTAACCCTAGTCATTTTCATTATCGCTAATATTTCTACTACCTTTACTGCTATTGTCAATTCGATCTGTGTGTGCCAATGTGGCATGGCAACTTGAACTGATGTATGTACGTACGAAGTTGTACTTTATAGCTGACCGACTGACTCCCAATTTTAATTTCTGATACCTACAGTTAAAAGTTTTATAAATATCTGCGCATGAAGGAGAACAAGATGAACGTCATTTGACATTTGCAATTTGCTAGCATTTCATCTGTCCACTGAATGAAAGTTTGATTACTTATAAACAATTTTATTACAATACTAATCCTTTTGAACTAGAAAAGTGCGCTAATGTTCCTATGTATTTTGTATTTCCAGTAAAGTAAAGAGTGAAACTGACCATCTGGTGAACTGAAAGCAAACCATTCATAATGAACGTATTGTTAGTATAATATCAGCGCATTTCGGTCAGCAAACTGTACCTCTATTGAGTATTTTTTTTGTTGTCAGTCAACTGTTCGTTTCTATATATGACAATTTTTTAAAGGAAAAAATGAATCTTAGTGAAGTTCATTCTAAATGTGACTCAGGATAATCAAAAGTAAGTGAATTTATGAATTTTCTATCTTAAAATCTTTTTATAAATCTTATCGGATGCCGTTATGAAGCCTTCCTTCAGAGCATCCTCAATCAGCATATAACCCTTTTTTCGAAGAAAAGTAGATCTCTACCTCTCTTAGGTTATATCTAGTTTTATTTACGAATTCAGATGTATTTTTAGCAGTTAGAATGTAGTAAGAGCTAAGATGATTATTTCCACCATATTCTCTGACTGCGTTCGTCTAAACTGTATCTGCATGGAAGAAAAGACTTAACAGACTAAATCACTCAATATTTTGTGGACAGTTTGCATAAGGTGAATGTCAACAGAGCGTTAAAAATCAACTAATAATAACAAGCATTGATTTTAATTTTGTGTGTAAAAGTCATTAATATCGAATGTTTTCAACTCGGTCTACGTAAACAGAAGGAAGATGTGGTAAGTACATATCACTCATTTATATCGATGACGGTTTGGCATTCGGTTGATTGAATCCCGTGATAAGGTTTTGCGATTTCATTAGTCAACTTTTCTCATCAAATATTTAATCTTAGAGTACGATATCATTCCACTGTACTGTTGATAACTGCCGGCTATCTTCTAAAATACTATTTTCAATTCACCAAAGCCTTTGAACAATGCGTAATTATACACATTAGTCTGAGAACCACATACTCGTACAGAGTTCAAACAATATAATGTGAACTTTGTAAGGTAACACTGTACAAACAGCATTATGTTCCATAATAATATTGCACCATATTGCTAAGTTCCTGCCATGTTGTTACACTCCGGATGTACCTACATAACAGTACAGTATCCAAGTAGTAGTTAGCTGAAACTGCAGGTAAGATAAATTTAAGATACAAACAATAAATACTGAAGTATAGGAGCTCCTCCAACGTTTATATGCACATAAAATTACTGACCTTAGAAATAAGCCGTGTGGGATGTTGCAAACTATCTGTATGGATTTTCTGCTATTATCGTAACCAATAGGTGGCATGATTCAGAATCGACAGCAATGGCGTGGAAGCACTCATAATACACCATCTGTACAACATGACTAATCTTCCTTTACTGTTGTTAATTTGGCACTGATAATTCAGACTTGTGGTGTAGCAACCTGAGATGACGCACATATATGCAAAACTCTTGGTTTTTTTTAGTAGATGTTTGTCCAGTAATCTTGTCTATATCAATGACAATTTAAAGAATAGTAGTACTGTTCTATTCATGTTAAATATGTTTGACTAAGCTTAGAGAGAGCAGAACACGATTTGCAATTGATAACTGGTGTGAATATATTTGTTACAGATCACCTGTAAGTCCTGAACACACTATCTTATTCCCATCGAATTTTTACGTCATACTGATTATCTAGAAAAAATATCATTTATTACCACCGGCGACTCACTTGACGTATAACAATCAGTTAATAGGTTCAAATCTCACTTCAATTAATCGGATTTGAGCAATTGACTAATATCTCAAGATCCCGTATAAAACGTGACTTACAATCATATATCTATATCTATATATATATATCACTGAATTGTATCTCCAAGAAATTTATTGAGTTGGGTGCATGCCCAGAAAATTTCCAATAAAAACACTAACAAAACCAAAAAATGAAATGCATATTATTTTTTCAGATATATATTAAGTATAAATGAACCTAGGTATTTTAAAATAAGTGCTGTTCTGGACACAAATACACGCTGAATCAATGTAACACTACTATTAAGTTCGGAAACCATATAGCATGAATGAGAAAAAGGATGAGATGAAAACCATGTCAAAGAGAAAAGAATAAAGGACAGCTAAGTAAATTTCTAGGTATCAAACAAAATGAAAAATCAAGTAAACAAGTTCGAAGCAATGAAGTTAACAATCTCTTCCATTATACTACAGAAAAATAAAAGAGATGATTACACATAAAAAACATATAGATGTAGGCTGTGTTAAGAATAACTATAAGCACATTATTTGATGGAGGAAACAAATTCATGATTTATAATCATAGCTTATTTAGATGTATAATTAGCTGCAAACTCTTTGCCTTTCTCAATATTTGCTTTTAGCTCTGGGATGACCTTTTTCAGTAAGTCAATTTCATATTCATTCAATTTTCCAATACCCATATTCTTTTCAACACCTTCAGCCTAGAATTGGAACGAAAGAAAATTAGAGATAATTAATATCGAAAATTAACTGTAGAGAAAATGAATTAGATTTCAAAGTAAAACAAATTGAATAATTGAGTACAAACGGCATTTCACAAATTTTGAAGACAACTGTCATCAGTTCGGAAAGAAACGTACTCACAGCTAAAAATAACACGATGTGTATTCAGTGACAATTCTATTTGACAGCTTACACATTTGATTATCGATGATTAAATTACTACAAATCTGATTGACACCTCAGGGTAGCAACTAAACCATAATAAGTCTACTTAAGTAGCCATGTTTTAGATCGATAAGTCGTCAGAGAATATACTTGTCCAATAGACAAACAAATATTTGTCCTGTCACAAGTGACACAAACTACCAAAAGTAAAAAGAGTCAAGTTAATTCATGCAAACACTTTGTTAAAAATCCGCCTGGAGAATCTCTCAAGCTTCAGCCGATCCAAAGCACAGATAAACGAGGGTGCAGCATGGGGTAACCACCACATTCCAAAGAAAACTAAATCGCTAAATAAAACGATAATCAGAAAAACCGACTCAAACCATTTTAACTCTGCCCTGAGAGATCTTCATTCAGGAAAGTTAGGTCGTCTCATGATGAAAACCGGGTTCCCTCGGAACTCACGAGGCCGATGTCCATTCTGACAACTACAGTAACCATTCTTTTAGGTTCATGGAATGTTCGTACAACGTAAGAGACTGGAGAGTCATCCAAGCTGCTGCAGAGATGAAAATACACAACTTGGCGGTACTTGTAATAGGTGAAACACATTACACGCAGGTTGGATAACTAGGACTAACTTCAGGAGAGCTACTCTTATACTCCGGCCATGAACAACAAAATAATCCACATACACAACCAGTTGCAGTGATGTCGTCCAAACAACTACAAAAGGTACTCATAGGATGGGAATCTCAGGGATTCAGGATCATCAAAGCATCCGTCGAAACAAAGAAACAGGTAGTTACAATGAACGTTATCCAAGGCTACGCGCACCTACCAACGATCGCAATTGAGACCTTAAAGAACAATTTTACCAGAGGCTGCAGTCAATAGTAGAGAAACGCCCAACAAAGGACTTGGCCATTTGGATGCGAGACCTAAATGCCAAGGTTGACTTGGACAACCCTGGATATGAAGACATCACTGGAAGACATGTTAGCAACTCTAACAATTTTTTCTTGCCTGTAAATTGGCATGGCTGATGTAACTTGTTGTTAGTTTAGCAAAATAAACATGCAAACATTCCAGGTGAGGCAATGAAAGCAGACGTGACAGCCACTGGCAGTATATTCTACATTCTCTTTAACAAGATTTGGGATGAAGTACCAACAGACTGCAAATAAGTATGCCTCAACAAAATACGGAAGAATGGCGATCTCAACAAATGTGGGAACTACAGAGACATCACTCTTTTCTCAGTACCCGGCAAAGTCTTCAACATGGTATTGTTAAACAGAATGAAGGATTCGGTAGACATCCAACTTCGAGATCAGCAGGCTGGATTGCGTAGAGACCAGTCTTATATCGACCAAATCGCGACATCACGATCAGTGTGGAACAATCCTTTGGGCTGAACTCACTACTTCACATCAACTTCATTCACTACTAGATGTGAAGACACGGACTAATGCAAGGGCAGCACCTCTACAACTGGAAAACATTAGAGACCCTTAACAACTATCAACCAACACCAAAGTCAGAATTTTCAATATAAATGTCAAGACAGGTTTACTGTATGGGGTGGAAACAAAGCCATCATCCAAAAGAAACAGGTGTTTATTAACAGTTGTCTACGGGAAATACTTCGGATTCGCTGGTCAGACACTATCAGCAATAACCTACTGTAGGAGAGAACAAACCACATTCCAGCGGAGGAAATTTGGAAGAGCTGGAAGTAGAGAGGACACACATTGAGGAAAGCATTCAATTGTGTCACAAGGCAAGCCCTCACTCGAAACCCTCAAGGCCAAATGAAGAGGAAGACCGAAGAGGACATTACGTTGAGAAATGGAGATAGACATGAAAAGAATAAACAAAAATTGGACAGAACTGGGAAAGTTTCAATACAGAGTAGGTTAGAGAATGCTGGCCTATCCGCCATCGGGGGTAACAGACGTCAGTAAGAAAAGGACTTTGTCAACTATCAAATACATTAGGGTTGGTGCGAATATCCCGCTGAACTAACTAGTTTTCTAATGTCCAAATAGGCAATGGCGAAAACTACTTTTCGAGGCGTATTTTAGGCTAAACTACGTTGTTATTTAGTGTCAACAAGGAAATACGAAGGGTAGCACACTCATTGTTTTTAGTGGAGGATAGATATTCAACATGCATCGTGGAATCGGAATTTATTTTAAATCTGTGACCTGATACGCGGCATCGATTCTAATTAGTTTTTGTCCAAATATTTTCTTTTAACACCAATAGAGTACAAAAATAGATACGCATTGCCTTGTAAAAAGCGAGAGTATTGTTTGATGATTCTGTAAGAAACTTGGTTAATATTACGGTTAGATTACTTACATAAGACCATTACACACACTGTTGCGAATTACAATAAAAGCATGACAGCGTTAACTTACACCAAGTGCAAGGGGAGTTGAAAAGAATTCACATTCACTAACATCTGATTGTACAAAAGCACACTCCACCACACCAGCTCGACCACTCATGGCTTCTAAAAGTGAAGCAGCAAATCTTACTCCAGCATAAGCCATTGATAAAGTAGCAGACCCCTAAAAAACCAAAAACGTATATAATACTGTAGTTATGCAATCACCTTATACACTTTAGCGAAGCATTCGCCACTACAACGGTGAGCAAATGCCAACGATGTAACGTTTCTCAGTTTTTATTAATGATCAGTCATATTTGAGCATTTATGACTTCATTATCAAGTGATGTACGGTTGTAGAATGGTGGGTAGTTCCTTACTCCATGAATGGATAGCAGTCTACTAAAATTATCGATAAGATTTTTAAAATAAAACATGGAAATACATGGGACATAGAGACCAAATGCAATTAGGTCAGGTCACATTATATTGTATACTACCACTGTTAGTGAATGGATGGTTGTGAACTTCATGGTTTCCAAAGCAGTACGGATTAGCACGTGTTAATTTAAATGGATGGTGCTACCTTAGTCTTTAATCAGTATAATCCTACATCAATTGCTATCATACATATTTTTATTTTATTCAATGTCGCTAAAAAATATTTTTAAGTAACTCACACTATTTTGTTTGTTTTCATTGTCTTAGGCTTTTCGCTAGATCATGTTGACTGCATCCTACTTTTAACGGCCAAATTCTTACAATTATTTGAAATGAGGAATGCTGCTAATTTATCTTAACGAAAAAGCATATAATTTGTCGGCATCTAAAATTATGGGAGATTTTTATTGCCAACCAGTTATCTACTGGTGACAGAGACCAATTTTAATACAAGCATAAAAGGTAGCTAAGTGCACAAAACTATTGAAGCACTAGTTTGTCTAGATGAAATGGGAGTAATACATATATTTCAGTAAGCGCATACGAAATGGTTTTTAAATTTTTAACTCATAGCCAAACCGGACTTTACATACTTGAACTACGCATGAAGTATATTAGTAAATCAACAAGAAAAAAATAAATAAACATAAGTTCAAAAACATAAAGCCTTGAAAATCTTACCGCTCCAGCCTTTGCCTCAACAACTTCAGTGCCGGCCTCTTGAATACGTTTTGTGATTTTTTCTCTTTCATCCTATAATTTGGAAAATTTGATGAAGTAAATGGGACGATTAATCTATTAATGTTTATAAAACTATTACTTGAACTGATCAGCGACAGAACATTCACAAGCGAGAATAATTGTGAGGCTAATAATTCACATACTTCGCTTTTGGTTTTTTACACAATAGTAATACAGCTGTTTACAAAGTGCCGAATGCGCTACAAAAACATTAAAATGTAAAAGAGACTCGACAGCTGAAAATGTACATTTTACCCTTTATCCAAATACTCTTATGATGAAAAAATGTCAGAAGCTATTTAAAACAAGCCTAATTTATAATACGACAACTAGTCTTAGAAAGATCAATCAGTAAGCTACAACACAGAACTCCGTACGTACATATATCAGTTCAAGTTGTCATAAAAGATTAGCAAACGGAGATCGAATTGACTATTAAAATCCCGAAGTAGTAAAGAAAGTTAAAATACTGTAAAGTGTACAAGAGAAGTACATTAACCTTACACAGGCTCTCCAGTCGAACCCCACTGGTCGAGTAAGAGCTCATGGCGATCTGTCATCGGAACTGATTACTTCGAGAGGTGTTTATCAGGGTTTCCCACTCCCCCCATTCTTGTTTGACTTTATCATAGACTTGCTCCTAGAATTAACATTATCTTAGTCTGACTTTTCAGAGGTGGACTTTCTACCAGGAAACTCGTTTGTTGACTTAAAATATGCCGATAACATAGTTCTACTTGGTGAAGACGCTGACGAAATGCAGAGTCTTCTGACCACCTTAATTAACAATGCAATCATGTTCGGGATGCGATTCCCTCCCTCGAAATGCAAACTGTTGCTTCAGGATTGGTTTGCAGCGGCAGCTGGAGTAGTGATAGGGAGTGAAGCAGTTGAGCGTGTCGACCGCTTCACTTACCTCGGTAGTGTCTCATCAGCGTTGATGGCCTGGTGACTGACGAAATCTCGGCACGGGAACAGAGGGCTCGATTGGCTTTTGTCAACTTGTGTCATTTATGGCGTAGGTGAGATATCCTTCTGCTAACCACAGGATGAGTCTACTGTTCGGCAATTCGCTCCATCCTACTCTACAGGCGTGAAACATGGCCAGTAAGAATAGGAGATATTCATAGGTTACTGGTTTTCGATCATAGCTGTCTCCGAAGCATTGCTCGTGTATCATCGGACAACCGAGTAAACAATGCAATTGTTAGGGAACGGTACTAGGTGAAACTTCATCGGTTGAAGTGGTTGGAACATGTGTTGCGTATGCCAAACCTGACTGCCTCTGCGAGCTATATTTTTCGATGTAGGAATAGGTTAGGAGAAAGCTAGGGGTGACCAAGCCAAAACATGGTACGAATCTATGAAGTCACTGACAAGTGGACTGAGTCATGTCGGTAGGTGTTGACTACCTGGTTGGGGCACGCGAGACGATAATAATCGATGGTTAAAGATTTTGAATGACATGGCTCAAAACCGTTTGCAATGGCGCAGGTGCGTCTTCTCTTTGTGTTTTCTCAAACTCTATTCTGAATTCTTCATCACTTTTATCGTTTCCTGTTAAATTTCATTTCACTAGATTCTACTTCTTGAATAATATCCTTGAACCCTAATCTCGCCGATTACTGAGAGTACTTCTGCTGCCTGTACTAATACGGGATCTGAAGTGACAATTGCGTCTCAGTGCTAATGTGGTATGGCAACTTGAACTGATGTACCTAGGCACAAATTTCTGCGTTGTAACTGACAAACAGACTGAAGAAGAATAGCCATTTCAACTGGATTCACAGTAGTTGCCTTCAATTTTTTTCATGTGGTTAACCGTGAACTAGAGTGACTTTCATCTAAACGTCCAGCGAATGAAGTTTTGGAGACTAGGAGATTATCTTAATTTTGAACCTGTGCGAGTTATATGTTTTGCACTAGATGTTGACCCCCAAACTGTCGAGAGATTAACGGTTTGTAAATCTGATACGGAGTCAAGGATAATTGTGTTGAGGCTATGACTTGTTTGTCTCACAAAATATATACTGAGATCGTGGAGTCGGCCATTTGAATACAGCTAAAAACATAAGTTATTAGAAATTCTAATGAGAAGAATAGGAATTATGTTGCTTCCTCATTCATTTAGACTGTCATTTCTATTTGTACCACCCATTACTTTTTCCATTACTCTTATTATTCACACATAAAACTCGTTTCTCATATTATGTATCCCATGATATCTTGGTTGTGTGAAGATATAGTTTAAGATAAAATTACACAAAAACGTGTACTATACCTGGGGAAATGATACATGGGGTCTACATTGGGATATTACAGGAAGAATCGTAATACCTGAGTGACCACCAATGACAGGACAAGAAACCTTTCGCACGGCAAGATCCTAAAGAAAATACTTTAAAAAGCCCAAAAACTAATCTACTTTTGCCTGAGCAATAAATGTATTTGATCGAACTACATCAAGGGTCGTAACCCCAAACAGGCGCTTTGGATCATAAACGTTGTGGCGTTTTAAAATCTCCGCTGCAATCGGCACAGTGCTATTGACAGGATTTGTGATTATGCATATCATTGCTTTCGGGCAATTTTTAGCGCACGAATCAATAAGTTCTGCAACAATCGATGCGTTTGTATTGAACAAATCATCACGTGTCATCCCTTAAAGAAGAAAATAAGGATATGAAAGAAATTAATGGTGCGAAAATCTGAATACAATATCACCATACATTTTGTTGTCGATAACTGAAACTCTAACCCTAACAAAATCAGTTATATCTCAAAAAGTAAACATGTCACACCTATGCAAAGCCTTGAATAAAAATTAAAACTACGAAATTCATGAACTGTTCACAGCTGCAATTTATTTGAATGTCATTACCTTTACTATCATTGGATTTGAATTGACAATTATATCTCTGTGTTGATATGGTATGGCAACATAAACTCATGTACTTACGTACGAAGTTCTACGTTGCATCTGACTGACTGACAGGGTCAGTTAAAAGCAAAATAGGGATAAAGTTATTAGCAGGATACCATTCTTGTCAAATAAGCATATATTTATCACTAGGTCAGTCAGTTATACATCAGTGCAAGTTGTCTCTGTTATCGCTACGACTAACTCTACTCATACTCCCTTTTCTCACTGCACCGCTAATGCAGACGAAGCGAGATCACGAAACGTCGTTCCTGGTCTCTTGAAACCCCGTTCTAAACTACATGTTGGAGCTTTTAATGTACGGACATTGTGTCAAATAGGGCAACAGGCATCATTAGCTAGGACTTTAGAATCTCGTGCCATCGATGTATGCTGCGTCTCGGAAACGCGCATACAGGATCCTAGTAAAGTCATTAACCTGATTCCACCTTGTCAAAGCGAAGAAGCAGCCCGATTCACTCTTCGTGTATCCGGTAGCCCTGATGCTGCTTCCAGGGGTCTTGCTGGCGTAGGCATAGCGTTAAGTCCTAGGGCAGCATTATCTCTCCTAGACTGGATCCCAGTAGATAGTCGTTTGTGCGCTGTCCGACTAAACGGGACAGTAAGGACTCGGAAAGATAAGGACACTCGCCGTTGCCTCTTCGTCATATCTGCCTATGCCCCCACTGAATGCAGTTCAGACGAGGTTAAGGATGAGTTTTACAGAAAGCTTTCGGACCTCCTCCAAAAAGCTAGGCGCTCTGATATAGTAATAATGGCTGGTGACTTTAATGCTCAAGTAGGTAGACTAGGTGAAAAGGAAAGACATCTTGGTGGATGTTATGGTGTAGCGACTGAGAGAACAGACAATGGCGACCGTCTGTTGCAACTATGCTCAGATAACCGCCTATTCTTAGCGAACACTAACTTTAGGCATAAGGAAAAGCATCTGTTGACCTGGCGACCTCCAAAGTCGTCTCAACGTTGGACTCAACTAGATCACATCGCCATCAGCCACCGATGGAGGGGTTCGATAGAGGACTGTCGATCGTTCTGGGGCACATGTTTGGATTCAGATCATGCTCTAGTGCGAGCTCGTATCTGTTTAAGGCTTACTGAACGTAGGAAAGACACCGTAAGGAAGCCTCTTAGGGTTTTACTTAATGATAATCAAACCAAGAAAATATTTCAGGAGCAACTAGAAAGAGAGTTAAGCAACCATGCAAGCGATTCCCATCCAGAAGCAGGTTGGTATGATATCAAAAAGGCTGTGGAAACAGCAGTGATATATGCTAGTAAGGTTGACCATAAGGCTAGAATGAAGCCGTGGATCTCAGTAGCATCCACCGATCTGATGGATGCCCGAAAACTCATCCCACCTGGCTCTGAACATGATGAAGAACGAAGTCAACTTAGGCGCAGACTCATAAAAAGCCTACGTAACGATCGCGAACAGTGGTGGGTGGCGAAAGCAAAAGCGATGGAAAAGGCAGCGGCGATCGGCAACAGTAGACAACTTTTCCGACTTATCAAGGAAACTGGTATTAGGAATCCTAGTGAAAGTGAGACTACCTCAGAAAATGACGGGACTATTATTTATTCTCAATCCAGGAGACTGGATCGATGGGCAGAACACTTTAGGGATCAGTCCAACTGGCCTCGAGCCACTCTTCAGTTACCCACGATTTCCAGTCATCCTGAATAGCAAATCGACGTAAGTCCCCCTAGTCTTAATGAAGTTGAAAAAGCGTTAGGAACTCCGAAACGAGAACGAGCTGCGGGTCCTGATAGACAGACCCTTGAGATATTTAAGGATGGTGGTCCAGTTTTAGCAACTAGGTTGACTGAGATCTTAGGTAGAATCTAGGAGCTGGACGCAATCCCATTCGACTGGTCTCAATCACTGATTGTCCCAATCTATAAGAAAGGACAAAAGTCTTCTTGTGACAATCACAGGGGAATAAGTCTAACTAATATAGTTTCTAAAATATTGTCCTCAGTAATACTTCGACGCTTAACGAAAGCTCGTGAAGAGCAGACTCGAGAAAACCAGGCTGGTTTTCGACCTGGACGTGGTTGTATAGACCACATCTTCACACTACGACAGGTCCTGGAACATAGACACACATTTAGGCGTCCTACAATAGTTGTTTTCCTGGACCTAAAAGCGGCATTTGACTCAGTGGATCGTGAGGTTCTGTGGCAGTGTTTGTCATTGAAAGGTGTACCAGAGAAGTATATTAACCTTATACAAGCTCTCTACTCGAACACCACTGGTCGAGTAAGTGCTTATGGCGAATTGTCATCGGAATTCTCTACTTCAAGTGGTGTCCATCAGGGATGTCCACTTTCTCCATTCTTGTTTAATTTTATCATAGACATGCTCCTAGAAATAACCCTGTCCTCGTCTGAATTTTCTGGAGTAGACCTTCTACCAGGTGGCTCGCTTATTGACTTAGAATATGCCGATGACATGGTCCTACTTGGTGAAGATGCTGACAAATTGCAGTATCTTCTGACTACCCTAAGCAACAATGCAAGCATGTTCGGGATGCGGTTTTCCCCCTCGAAATGCAAAATGTTGCTTCAAGATTGGGTTGCATTGGCACCTGAACTAGTGATAGGGAGTGAAGTAGTCGAGCGAGTAGACCGCTTCACTTATCTTGGGAGTCTCATCAGTGCCGATGGCCTGGTGACTGACGAAATCTCAGCTCGGATACAGAAGGCTCGATCGGCTTTTGCCAACCTGCGTCACTTATGGCGTAGGCGTGATATCCGTTCTCTAATCAAAGGGCGGGTGTACTGTGCAGCAGTTCGCTCCGTTTCCTATATGGCTGTGAAACATGGCCGTTAAGAGTAGAAGATGTTCGTAGGTTACTAGTATTCGATCATAGATGTTTAAGAAGCATTGCTCGTATATCGTGGGACAGCCGAGTACGCAATGTTGTCGTTAGGAAACGAGTACTAGGTAAGGATGGCAGATCAATTGATGAAGTGGTGAAACTTCATCAGTTGAGGTGGTTGGGACATGTCTTGCGTATGCCGAACCACCGACTGCCCCGACGAGCTATGTTTTGTGGTGTAGGAGTAGGTTGGAAGAAAGTTAGGGGCAGCCAGACCAAAACATGGCACAAATCCATGAAGTCATTGACTAGTGGACTGAGTCATGTTGGTAGATATAGACTACCTGGTTGGGGTCCGCGAGACGAAAGTCATCAATGGTTAGAGACCTTGAACGACATGGCTCAAAATCGTTTGCAATGGCGCAGGTGCATCCACACTTTGAGCTCTCTGAAATCCTAATCTTCTGGATTAGCCAGCACCTCTAGCTTTGTCTTTCTAACCTTATCTCACTGAATTATATTTTTTGAATAATATCTTCGAACCCTAGTCTTCTTTATTAACATTGATACCTCTACTATCTTTATCACTATGGGATTTGATTTGACATTTGCTTACTTACTTACTTACTTACGCCTGTTACCCCCAATCGAGCATAGGCCGCCCACCAGTTTTCTCCAACCAACTCTGTCCTGGGCTTCCCTCTCCAGTTCTGTCCAATGTTTGTTCATTCCTCTCATACCTTTCTCTATTTCTCGGCGTAGTGTGTTCCTTGGCCTTCCTCTTTTCCTTTTGCCTTGAGGGTTCCATGTGAGGGCTTGTCTAGTGATGCAGTTGGGTGCTTTTCGTAGTGTATGTCCTATCCACTTCCATCGCTTCTTCCTGATTTCCTCCTCCACTGGAATCTGGTTTGTTTTCTCCCACAGTTCGTTGTTGCTGATGGTATCTGGCCAACGAATACGAAGTATTTTGCGTAGACAACTGTTAATAAACACTTGTATCGTCTGGATGATGGCTTTGGTAGTTCTCCATGTTTCCGCTCCATACAGTAGAACTGTCTTCACATTTGTATTGAAAATCCTGATTTTGGTGTTGATTGATATCTGTTTGGAGTTCCAGATATTTTTCAACTGTAGAAATGCAGCCCTCGCTTTGCCAATCCGCGCCCTCACATCTGCGTCCGATCCACCTTTCTCGTCGATGATGCTGCCAAGATATGTGAAGATGTTAACGTCCTCCAAGGTATCTCCATCAAGCGTGATTCGGTTGGTGCATGTTGTGTTGCATCGGAGAATTTTGCTTTTTCCTTTATGTATGTTGAGACCTACTGCTGCAGAGGCTGCTGCTACACTGGTCGTCTTCTCTTGCATTTGTTGTTGAGTGTGCGATAGAAGAGCCAGGTCATCTGCGAAGTCCAGATCGTCCAGCTGCGTCCTAACTGTCCAGTTGATACCGTGCTTCCCTCCAGATGTTGACGTCTTCATAATCCAGTCGATCACCAGGAGAAAGAGAAAGGGTGAGAGTAAGCAACCTTGCCTGACACCGGTCTTCACCTCGAAAGAGTCTGTCAGCTGACCTCCGTGCACGATTTTGCAGTTGAATCCATCATAAGAATTCCGTATGATGTTGACTATTTTCTCAGGCACACCGTAGTGTCGTAGAAGCCTCCACAGTGTTTTTCTATCCACGCTATCGAATGCTTTCTCGTAGTCGATCAAGTTGATGTAGAGTGGTGAGTTCCATTCAATTGATTGTTCCACAATGACATTTGCGTCTCTGTGCTAATAATGTGGTATGGCAACACGAACTTATGTACATACGTACGAAGTTCTACGTTGCAACTGACTGACTGACCGACTTTGTCTTAAGCAATGGAGTTGCACTACCATGGAGTAACAAAAGACCGGCAGATCCCTGTCTTGCAAAGCCTTTTGTCATGCCAAGATACCATTTTATTCACTGACGAACCATTCCTTTTTTGAACTAATGCCAGAGTCGGCAAATAAATTATAATATGGAGCTTGCTGAGACGAAATTCGTAGGACGTGTCTAAGCCACTGAATTTTCATGAAGATACCAATCAAACTGTCGTCATTTTGACCTGACACGTCGATAAGATTCTATCGCCAACGAATGTCATCAAACCTCCGGGGACAATGATGGTCGAACACAGTTGCTCAACGCCCCTAACTCGGAAGCTAGGTTTTACGAGCGTGGAGAACTGCACTTACTGATACGTTGTAGATCTGACGTTCTACAGCCAGACTAACATAACAAAGGCCCGAAGGTCGACCCGTATTGGCACAAACTGCTTTGATTTTTATCGCGCTACCACCAGCTTCGACACAACTATCCAGATACACCAACTTCTTAGTAGATAACACTAACAACTGATATTAACTTTTATTTTCGTAAATAAGGTGTAGTTTTAATGTGTATTGAGAACCATATGATGAACTGATCACTCAAAACCCCAACTTTATATGTATGACCTGGATATATCAGTAATTCTCGACATTTCGCCACAACATTTCAAGATAAGCTATCAATGGTTAATTTTAGTATGTTAGTAATTCGTTACATAAACTGATCCAGTGCTGGTTTAGCATAGGATATTTACACAAGAGGCTGTCGTTAGAAAACCTAGTAACTTTAAATTGCTAGTGATACTTCTAGTCTCTGAATGTCGTGGAAAATCCAGTGATATAAAAACAGCAATATCCTCTACAACTGAATGTGTGAAGTACGCCGTTACATGTTTACTCAAAATGTGAGCAACCCACAATCACAAACACCTTATAATTTTATTGCCATGAAAATTGAACGTACCAGACCCAATACGTTTAGATACACCTTACCAAACCACGACATGGTAAAACTTACGGATAATCACTAGAGATTAGTTATCTGCAAATCTAAAACCATTAGAATTGCACTCTGTAAACTGGTGGAATTTTTTAGTTGAAATCTTCCGGGTGGCAGTTATTAGCACAACTATACTATTAGCCACGATAATAAAGTTTAGAAGCCCTATTGTGGCATAAGAGCTAAGAGGAAAGTGTTACGACATTGGGGACATACGTGGTTCCACCACCTTTGTTATAATTTCAAAAAGATAAACAAATTTGTCCAATAAGAACTCGAAAAACCCCACCCAAAATTCAGTTTAGGAAGAAAAACCACTCAGCTTACCAGGCTTACGAGGCATTCCCGCGGGAATTATAACAACACTTGCTCCTGATAGACATTCTGCAAGTTCGCCGGGTCCAATATGTGCAGTTACATGAGGTTGGGTTTCAATATGACTGAGGTCAGCAGCAACACCTTTTACGTGAGCAATATCATACAATGCAAGCTGAGAAATTAAAGGTGATTGTTTCAAGAGCAGTGACATCGGCTGACCTATCCCACCACTAGCACCTAATACTGCAACTTTTGGAGAATGCTGTAAGAAAAAGTATGTTATTAAAAGGTAATAAAATTACCTTTGAAGAGGTCAAGAAGCTCCTACAACTGATCCCGAATCTGAATGCATTGACACCTTTTGAGAACATCTCTAAGAAATGCGCCTAATACAGCGGACAGGGCTCTACCGATAAGTCAAACAAACAGAACTTGTCAAGGACAACAGATACAGAAGCATGTGTAACGCTACTGACTTTTGGTTTATAATTCCAGATTTTATTAATCTTATGTTGATGTCATCGGTCACCCTCATTATTAGGAATAAGTGCATTCTCAATGTTTATTCAGTCGTTAGCTAATATTTTTATCCTCTTTTCACATTTACAAGCACTTTACAGTCCTTATAATATAACGTAACTTCAGGCTGGACAAGAAGCAGTCAAATGATGGGTATTATGCACATGTGAATTGCAGCCATTGAGCTCTACTAACGTAAGTAAAACTAACACAAAGATCAAGTTGGTGGTTGTTTTTATATAGTGTCAATTACATTTATAATTTTTTACCGTAAATCACTAGACTGCTAAAGGTGAACGTCTTGTTGTTAGGTGGTGACTCCATATTTCTTACTTACATACAGCGATGCTTGTCTACCCCCCACTCAACTCCAAGTGAGCCGGACAAGTATTTCATAGCCTTTCTTCTTTCAAATGGTTTCGTCTCAAGGGATATGACTGTTGGGATCAGCGATTGTCACGTTACGACGTAGTGTATTTCAAGTGGTTCAAATGACTACAGACGTAATTTAATCTTTTGCTGAACTCGTTTTCATGTCTATTACGAATGGATCACCTGTGCCTCTATTTAGGGGCCTCGCTGATCGTATGGAGCAAGAATAATGGAACATAATACATGAATCAGTCAAAACTACTGGCCAGTGAGATGCAGAATAGCTGTGAATGCAGAAAAATTTGAAATAAACAGTGTAATTATGGGTGGTCCAGGGGCCATGATAATAAAGTTAAGAGTTAGTAGATAACCTGTTCAAATAACACAGGTTTTTAAAAATCAGTTATTCACTTCATTTTCTTAAGCAAACATTACATTCCCTAGTTTCTAATGTTAAATAATGAACTGTCTGTGCGTTTAAATGGTTGAACCTCACCCTTCACTAGCTCTCTGTGTCGTGTAATAGACAGTACAGTCACAACCCTGAAGCTTCGCATTTCGCAACCTGACGAGCGAATATATAGATCTTACTTTAGAATGAGGAAATAGCAGATCAATTTAAATGTTTCGAATGATTGTAGACATCTTCGCTTGAAGGGTTAAAGTGTCCCTGGCAGTGGATCACCAATGCTTCCAGATAGAGACCTAAGTATGTCAAATAAGTGAAATCGAATAACCAATAATTTATGACGGAACACTGTCCACAACCCTTGAGGTGTCGAGTTTCATTGTGAGGGACTCCTGAAAAGTTACATTGGTTGGCTTCACTCGTGTCACGACTACTCATGAGGACTAGTGGGTGTGCCTACTGTGCTGCACCTATGGTTTCCGGGAATCGCTCCTAAGGCTGGCGTACAGGTTTCTTGGAATGCTATGTCACTGCAAGATTGATTTTGAGTCAATGCCATGATGAATAAATATCCAGTTTTTTAAGGTGTTCTTCGTTGAGCATAAAATGAGATTTTAAGGAGACATTAGCTGTTACAGTCCCAAGAACTGATTTATTCTTCCTGTTTTTAATAGGTTCAAAAGTATCCTTATCCTTCTGAGGTAAAGCACGCAAAACCGTATATTAATAAGCTAGATGGCATCGGATTAACAATGTTATGTATAAAGGAGATAGTCCTACTGCTAAACTCTCCAAACGTTCGCATCAGTGTTATCAGGGCAATATTTGCTCTAATGTTATTTTGCCTCAGTTGGTGTAAGACATTAAATTTATAGAGTACCATAACCCCTAAGTCTTGTTCAGTCCAAGATACCTCTAGCGATGTAAAGATCTAGGTTGTATGTGCGATAAAAACCGTGTCTCCTGAGCACGTCCAATGATAACGTACTAACAATGATGCCAATGAAAGTCTAGCAGAACTACAAGGTTGAAATGTAGTCTCAGAAGAGTAACTAGTTCTGTAGTTAGGTGTAGGGTCTCAAAAACCTTTTCATTTTCCATTTTATCGCCTAGGTGAGAAAGAGTTATTGGCCTCCTACGCTAAGGCGAAAGGACTCGAAAGGGGATTCGAGCAGGAAGTACGCTGTATAACCAAGATTCAGAATCATTTAGTAGAAACCTCAACCGTTGGACTGAGCCACGTGGGCAGGTACATACTACCTAGTTGAGGTGAGTGTAATTCTAATGACCAGAAGTTAGGAAGTTTGGTTAACACGGCACAAAGCCGGTTGTAATCCTGTAGACACACTCAATGTTTGTCTTAGTACGCTGGCTTTTTGTACTCCAAAAGTTTATTTTGCCTTCATAATAACATTCCCCGTTACATTCTACACCTGAACCTGTACAACTGCTTCTTCTATTATTCTGATATTTTAGTCGACCATTTTGTCGTTCTGTGCTAACATGGTGTGGCGGATTTGATGGATACATATATGTGCAGGACTGTGAGTTGACTAAGGCTTCTTACAGATAACCATCCGTAAAAATTAGTCGGGCGACTGAAATGCTCCTTGGGTCCGTGCTCCATAATTATTCATGCAAATTCAGGAACGATTACTAAAGTCAACAGGGAATGAAACTTAAGAACAATCTACGTTACTATATACTTCAACAATAGTAACAGTAACGGTTATTTCTAATAAAACAGTCGTTTCATGTAAGGTTTGTGAAACTTGAGGGATTTATAAGTCATCAGTATACAAACTACTCATTTCTCAACAACAAAGCTGTCATTAAGTACCTATCAAGTCACAAGAACAAAAGTAGTGGCTGGACATCACCGTAAAGACTGGAAATCAGTCACTAAGAGTAAGTTGATCGGAACGAATTTCAATATATGAAAAATGATTTGAGTGAATCTAGTTAGATTGAGGTACTTGAAAATTTACCCACAGTGTTTAATTCCATCAGCGGACAAGAAGGATTATATTAATCTATGCGACTTTTACACGTGTTTTATGGGATGGTAGCATTATATGTGGTTTACCAGTACTACCTGACATTAAAATCTAAGAATATGATAGCTATTAACGCGCTAAATCATATTACCAGAACCATAAAACTGATTAGATATGGGTGCGTAACCTATGAAGTCTAGCGTCGTCCATTTTATTTTCCATCTTCATCTCGCGCAAACTAGTGGACAGTGTTTTCCGGTTGTTAAGAACTCTTGAATAGGGATTTCTCGAATCTTGTTGTGCTATTGCTGATTGCTGCCTCCTTGATCCTTTTCCAATTGTTCTGCATGGTTGTTTAATCTCCATTCAGTAGATCGTGCAAGGCCTGGAACCTGTTGTTGAGGGCTATCCTGAGTTGGTTGAGTTTGCCAGTATCCCGAAGAAAGGCCGTGTTAAACTTCTGTGATGTTGTCCGCGCGTTTTCCAATGCTTCTTGAGTTCCATTTTCATTCTGGCCAATACCAAGAGGTGATCCGAAGCCATGTCGGCTGCTCTCTTGTTTCTCACGTCCTATATCACCCATTTTATTGATGCAGATGTGACCGGTTTGGCTCTTTGTAATGTGATCCGGTGATACTAATGTAGGTTATGCGTATGTGTTTTTGTGGGAATACTGTGTCACAGATGACCAGTTTGTTGAAGGCACATAGGTTTGCCAGTCTCTCGCCGTTTCCGTTCCTTTCTCCTAGTCCATGTCGTCCATTGATGTCTTCATATTCAGGGTTGTCCATGTCAACCTTAGCATTTAGGTCTCGCATCCAAATGGCCAAGTCCTTTGTTGGGCGTTTCTCTACTATTGACTGCAGCCTCTGGTAAAATTGTTCTTTAAGGTCTCAGTTGTGATCGTTGGTAGGTGCGCGTAGCCTTGGATTACTTTCATTGTAACTACCTGTTTCTTTGTTTCGACGGATGCTTTGATGATCCTGAATCCCTGAGATTCCCATTGTATGAGTACCTTTTGTGGTTGTTTGGACGACATCACTGCAACTGGTTGTGTATGTGGATTATTTTGTTGTTCATGGCCGGAGTATAAGAGTAGCTCTCCTGAAGTTAGTCCTAGTTATCCAACCTGCGTGTAATGTGTTTCACCTATTACAAGTACCGCCAAGTTGTGTATTTTCATCTCTGCAGCAGCTTGGATGACTCTCCAGTCTCTTACGTTGTACGAACATTCCATGAACCTAAAAGAATGGTTACTGTGGTTGTCAGAATGGACATCGGCCTCGTGAGTTCCGAGGGAACCCGGTTTTCATCATGAGACGACCTAACTTTCCTGAATGAAGATCTCTCAGGGCAGAGTTAAAATGGTTTGAATTGGTTTTTCTGATTATCGTTTAATTTAGCGATTTAGTTTTCTTTGGAATGTGGTCGGTAACCCCATGCTGCACCCTCCTCGTTTATCTATTCTTGGGATTTATTGTGGTGGCTGAGTCACGTCATGAGTAGCTATGGTGCTTTCTAAGTTGGTTATGAACCATGATTGACAACGGGTGGTAAATAAGCAATTATCATCCCTAATAATGTTTGCTGGCTCTAAGGAACAACGCGCAGGTTAACAGACAGTTGTGTGTTTTACAATAAAGTGGCTGGACTTATTGGAAATATCGGAATTATGAAAAGTGTGGTCTTCCAGTTGGCACATCATTTTATGTTTTTAATTGATATGTGACTAAGTGCATGCACTTTGTTCTGCAAATTTTCCTGAGCATGACACTTTTCAAACGTAACAGGGTGCAGGAAACAGGACGTAGTGTAGCAATTTACATCGACAGTCACTACAGACTCCAATGGCCACTGAGAATACGCACGAGGTGGAAACCATCTATATCAAAACTACCATTCTTACTGATTATCACTAACGATTTTGTGGATAAGACCAACTCACCGAACATCATATACTGACAGCGCCAGAATAAGTATACGCATGACAAAGTTAAAACATTCACTAATCCCCTATGACTGTCCTCTTGAATTATCGCGAAAAGCTATCTCGGACCATTACTCACAGAGAGCTTGTATACTATGGCAACGGTTACTTTACACGGAGAGAGAACGATGTCATTATTCTAGAACTAATGAAACTTTTGTATAAGAATGGACTTCGGATTTTGAAATAATTCTTGTTGGGATACAAGAAAATAAGAAACGACCTAACAGTTGCATATAATATACAAAGTCACTTCGAAACGAATATCCTAATCACCGCACTGTAATCTACTAACGAAAACGTGCACACTGAAGAGCAAAAATCCAACCATAGCTCCGTTTTCTCGTTAGGAGTTGCTGTCTTTTAGAGTTCTCATATAGCCTAAGTGACTGTAGTTCTCTCAGCTAATAGCTTCTAAAGGAGACTTGGAAATTACATATTTCGCTTCCAATCATCGCCGTTCATCTGCCGTTCGTTACGGCTCTGTCAATTTGTGTTGTTCGAGTGATTAATTGACCGCTTTAAATCTTTGACCTTCGTCTTGTTTAACCTCTTTTCCATTAGAAGTTTCTCTTCGATTACTTTTCACATGACAATCAACAAACCTCTTATCTAGAAACGTGAAAGCCACAAGTACAGAAAACGTTATTGTCCTGAGACAAACTCGGATTACAAGATAGAAAAACCCGCAAACAACTGTTGAACTGACTAGAACTAGTGCTATAGAGTAGCCAGACCACTCACATTTGTTGTCATTTAAACCCTGAAATCGTATCAAAACAACAGCAAGCTCGTTGCAAAAACCTTAAATTTTGGGTTTATCATATATTCATATCATCCCTTCTCACTGTCTTCTGATTTTAAAATCCCTGAAGGTTTAACCAGCTAACGAATGTGAAGTGACATGATAGTTACTATTTCTAGAAGATTCACTGTTCTGGGACAAACATATTATATGAAATTCCAGATATTCCAACCCCAAACTGATTGTTAGATCACTTGTACTAGTGAAGCAAACTGGCTATAAATGATACTAGTGACCTAGAACTGTACTTTAACACTAAGAAGCGAGCTCAAGGAAGTCAACTGATTTACAATGGCTAGTAACGAAAAATTAGACATTGGACTGGGTCGTCGCGACTGAAGGTCAAGGTCCTTACGGTGAGTGTAGTCACAGGTTAGACGGTGCCTCGTTCCTTAAATCCAAATTAGCTGGAACTTCCCGGGACATTTAGAAATATATTGCAGGGTTCTGATATCCTTTCAAAACATTATACCTAAAGTGTTTATTAATTCGAATTTTATTAAACACCACTCGTCTTCGCTCTGATGTCTTCGGTATTAGAACAGCTGATGGAGATGGGCTTCACACAAGCTAAAGCGTTTGTCTGATTTTTTAACTTTGCTCATTTTGGCCTAGGGAAAAAGCCTTAAAGTTTTCTGGTAACAAAGGTTTGGAGGAGGCCATGGAGTGGTAGGTATTCTAGATTCATATAAACCAATATTTTTTAGGATTGTAGAAAATGATAGTGGTGATGAAGAGAAAGGTACCATTTAGCTAATAAGCTGTATAACTGCCTTTCACAAGGAACTTCTAACAGTACCACTGAAACTGAAAAAGCGGATTCGCCATCATCTTACAAATGTGATGAGTAGCTTTCCTACTATTTCCTAACTTTATTTTAGTTGCGAAAAGTGTCTCAGAAATGAAGATGAAGTTCAACTGCACAGTGCACGTACAGGGCACGTCAATTATTCACAGTCCCTAGATAGAGTTTCACCACTGACAGAAAATGAACGTAGGGAACAAATGGAGAAACTTCAGGTTTCTGTCTGAATTCGAATTTTTTTATATTCCAATTTAGTTGCTGTAAATGCTTTTTTTTAAGAACCAACCATCACTGTTTAGCGTGGAAATGTTGGCCATACAGGATTTAGTTCTTTACGTGGACATAATTAAGCGTAGTTCATTTATCACATGGGCGGTAAGAGTTGAGGATATTCATATGCTATTAGTATACGATTTTGGATGTTTCCGGAGGATTGCTCATGCATCCTGGGACAAACCAAGTAAGCAACTATAGTTAAGAAACGAGTACTACGTAGGGATGGCAGATCAATTGATGAAGTAGTGAAACTTCATCAGTCGAAATGGTTGGGACATGTGTTACGTATGCCCAACCACTGACTGCCTCAACGAGCTATGTTTTGTGGTGTGGGAGTAGATTGGAAGAAAGCTAGGGGCGGCCAAACCCAAACATGGCACAAATCCATGAAGTCACTGATAAGTGTACTCAGTCATGTTGGTAGATGTAGGCTACCTGGTTGGAGTCTGCGAGACAATAGTAACTGATGGTTAGAGACCTTGAACGAAATGGTTCAAAATCGTTTGCAATGGCGCAGGTGCATCCACTCTTTGTGTTCTCTCAAATTCTAATTTTCTGAACTCCTCATCACCCCTATCTCCTCTTTCTAAAGTTATCTCACTGAATTATACTTCTTGAACAATATCTTCGAACCGTAATCTTCATTTCTGCTGATACTTTTACTATCGCTACCACTATAGGATTTGAACTGGAACTTGCGTCTCTGTGCTGATTCGGCATGGCAATCTGAGCTTAAGTACGTACGTACAAAGTTCTACGTTGTAACTAATTGACTGACTGTTGTTCATTTACCACCTCTAAACTCTAATGGCTACTCGATTATCATCGTCTGCTCTGGTCCATATCTGAGTCATCGATATTTTCTCAGCCTTGGAAAATTCGACAGCAAAATGGCTAAGGAGCAGGCTTAAGGTTTGTATCTTTGTACATCAGCATGTACACACTATCACCCTTGCATTTATCAGGTAATTAGAGCATCAGAAACACGTCGGTCGTTCTATTCCCCTTGTTTTTTCGAAACAGTCTTTATCCTTAATGATGAATGGCTTTTTGTCATATATTTTTGTACTCGTTTTAACTTGTTTATGCTGCTTAGTAGTTCCTTGATGTTACTTATTATTTGTAACCATCGGTCTACTTCTCCTCATTATATCTGTCCCAGTATCGATCACTTGTTTATAGGTTCAGTAATTAATGTTTAGCTAATAGGATAGACTAAAACATCTGCCTATTTATCGTGATACAACTATTGTAGTAGGTCCGACTGTCACTAAAAATAGATCTTACAGTATTCACTCAGTAACTGACTTTTTGCCGTTTTTTATAACTATTTGCTTGTAACTTGATACTCTAATTCTTATTTAGAATGAAATAATTGTCAATAAGACATTACCTATTTATTTTTACAGTCGTAGTTCATTCTTTTTCTACTTAGTTCTATTAACTGTATGAAACTTCATCACTTGATCATACTGATGAGAACATGTAGATATTAAAATAGTTAGAAAGCCTTTTACAGAAAGTTTTTTGATCCTAATTTGGTACTTTTAATAGATAAACTAACTTTGATGATTTTACCACAAAAAAGTATCTATATAGATTTGTAACTAACTGTCAACGTGAACTCATAAGATTAGCAACAAGTAAATCATTATTGCTTTTTAGGCTAGTGAGTTCCTTACGAATGGAAATTTGCAGCAGTGTCACGCTACTGTTATACCGGTGAAACAAGTCTTTAATAGAACTCGGTTACTTGATGGAGTCAATTTTCTATCATAATTGAGTAGTCTGATATTCATATTTACTGTATTTTAAGTACATATATGTTAATAGGAACTTCTACGTGTCAAGAAGGCCCAAAGAGAAGAACAAGAGAAACATGAAGAGATTGAGCGTGAAAAGAAAAGACGTCAGCAATCCAAAACACTAAGTTCAGCCAAAGCGAAATTTGAAGAAGATGAAATACGTCGTTTAGTCGAACAAAAAAAGCGTGAAAAAGAGGAGGATCGGGCTTATAGGTAAGTATGATCTGTCAACTTCAAGAGAGCAGTATTTCAAAAGTCTTATTACTCTAGTCATGTCGTTTCGCATGTTTTTATCGAACATCGAAGCGGAGAATATGTTTTGAGAGATGTTTGTCAACGCTGTATTTGTAACTGAAGAAGAATTAGCCAAATGATTCACATTTTGCGGGAATCAAGCTGTCTGTCATCTTATTACGTGTGACAGCCTTGGCAAAGAAAGCTATTCTTAAATTAAATATGTATGCAGAGTGAAAAGGCACTGTCAGCGGCCGACGATATCAAAACTAAAGTATGTCTCTTCAGATATCCTATATATAAATTAAGCTACTGCTTGTGGATGTTAGTCTATCACTGATTTTCTTTTGCGGTTCTCGAGACAATAGTAACCGATAGTTCGAGACTGAATGACATGGCTCAAAATCGTTTGTTGTGGCGCAGATGCATCCTTTCTCTTTCTCCTCCCAATTGTAATCTTCCCGATTACTAATGGTCTTTTTTCTCTTTTTAAATTCGTTTTGCTGCATGATACTTTGCAAGTGATATCTTCGAACCCTAATCTCCATAACCGCTAACACTTCCAGTGCCCATAGTACTATGGGATTTGAATTGAAAACTCGGTTTCTGTGCTAATGTGTTACGGCAACCTGAAGTGACATATATATATATATATATATATATATATATATATATATATATATATAACGAAAACGCCACATTCGTACTACGTACAGCTCAGATTGCCATGCTGAATCAGCACAGAGACGCAAGTTCCAGTTCAAATCCTATAGTGGTAGCGATAGTAAAAGTATCAGCAGAAATGAAGATTACGGTTCGAAGATATTGTTCAAGAAGTATAATTCAGTGAGATAACTTTAGAAAGAGGAGATAGGGATGATGAGGAGTTCAGAAAATTAGAATTTGAGAGAACACAAAGAGTGGATGCACCTGCGCCATTGCAAACGATTTTGAACCATTTCGTTCAAGGTCTCTAACCATCAGTTACTATTGTCTCGCAGACTCCAACCAGGTAGCCTACATCTACCAACATGACTGAGTACACTTATCAGTGACTTCATGGATTTGTGCCATGTTTGGGTTTGGCCGCCCCTAGCTTTCTTCCAATCTACTCCCACACCACAAAACATAGCTCGTTGAAGCAGTCAGTGGTTGGGCATACGTAACACATGTCCCAACCATTTCGACTGATGAAGTTTCACTACTTCATCAATTGATCTGCCATCCCTACGTAGTACTCGTTTCTTAACTATAGCTGCTTACTTGGTTTGTCCCAGGATGCATGAGCAATCCTCCGGAAACATCCAAAATCGTATACTAATAGCATATGAATATCCTCTACTCCTACCGGCCACGTTTCGCATCCATATATTAGGATGGAGCGAATTGCTACGCAGTACACTCGTCTTTTGGTTAGCAAACGGATATCTCGCCTATGTCATCAGTGACGCAAGTTGGCAGAAGCCAGTCGAGCTTTCTGTGTCCGTGCTGAGATTTCGTCAGTCACCAGATCATCAGCACTGATGAGACTCCCGAGATAAGTGAGGCGGTCTACACACTCGACTGCTTCACTCCTCATCACTAGTTCTGGTGCGTATGCAACCCAATCTTGAAGCAACATTTTGCATTTCGAGGAGGAGAACCGCATCCCAACCATGCTTGTATTGTTGCGTAAGCTGGTCAGAAGACTCTGCATTTTGTCAGCGTCTTCACCAAATAGACCTATGTCATCGGCATATACTAAGTCAACAAACGAGTTTCCTGCTAGAAGGTTCACTCCTGAAGAGTCAGACTATGATAATGTTAACTGTCAAAGCACATCTTCAACAAAGTTAAACCGGACGCACACCATTCAGGATGACTGGAGATCATGGGTAATCGAAGTATGACTGAAGACCAGTGGAACTGCTCCCTTAAGTGTTCTGCCCATCGATCTAATCTCTTGGATTGAGAATGAATCATAAGTCCATCCTTTTTTAAGATAGTTTCGCCAACAGATGGATTTCTAATTGCCGGTTTCCTTTTGATAAGTATGAACAGTTGTCTACTGTTGCCTATTGTCGCTGCCTTTTCCATCGCTTTTGCTTTCGCTACCCACCACCGTTAAGGATCATTGTGTAGGCTTTTATGAGCATGTGTCTAAGCTGACTTTGCTCTTCATCATGTTCAGAGCCAGACGGAATGAGTTTACGAGCGTCTATTTGTTCGGTGGATGCTACTGTGATCCACGGCTTCTTCCTAGCCTTATGGTTTACCTTACTAGTAGATATCACTACTGTTTCCACAGCTTTTTGGATGTGATTCCCTAAGAGGTTTTCGTGCGGTGTCTTTCCCACGTCCAGTAAGTCGCAAACAAACACGCTCTCGCACTAGGGCATGATCTGAATCTAAACATGTGCCCCAGAACGAGCGACAGTCCTCTATCAAACTTCTCCATTGGTGGCTGATGGCGATGTGGTCTAGTTGGGTAAAAAAACGTTGAGACGACTTTGGGGGTCGCCGCGTCAAAAGATGTTTTTCTGCTAGAAATAGGCGATTATCTGAGCACACTTGTAACAGACGGTCGCCATTATCTGTTCTCTGAGCCTCGACACCATAAGATCCACCCAGATGTCTTTCATATTCACTTAGTCTACCTACTTGAGCTTTGAAGCCACCAGCCATTATAACTATGTCAGAGCGCCTAGCTTTTTGGAAGAGGTCCGAAAGCTTTTTGTAGAACTCATCTTTCACCTCGTCTGAACTGCAGTCAGTGGGGCGTAGGCAGATATGAAGAGGCAACGGCTAGTTTCCCTGTCTCTCCGAATCCTTACTGTCCTGTTTAGTCGGACAGTGCATAAGCGACTATCTACTGTGATGCAGTGTAAGAGCTAGTTCTGCCCTAGGACTCAAAGCTATACCTACACCAGCAAGACCCCGAGAAGCATCAGCATGGCTTCCAGATATACGAAGAGTGAATCTAGCTGGTTCCTTAGTTTTGAAACAATGTCCGTACATTAAAAGCTCCAACATGTTATTTAGTACGAGGTTTCAGGAGACCAGGAATGACGTTTCGTGAACTCGCATCGTTTGCATTATCGGTACGTGTCGATAAAGGGATGTGAGAAGAGTTAGTCGTTGAGTTAAGAGAGATGGTACGGGGTATATAAAGGATTTGTTTGTGTGCTGTTATGGGTATGAGGGCGGCTGTCACTTCTTGGCTGCCCACATTATGAAAGGCTGTTTTTTGAAGAATCTGAAAAGGGAGTTATATTAGTGCCGATCTTAACGACCTGGGAGCGTGACCGCACAGCCCAAGGGACAACTGCTTGAGGCTGGTCACGCACGGCCTTTTTTATGGGTAGCATTTAAAGTGTTAGCTTCGCTCTCGTTTAAAAGACCTTACCGCCGGAGACCGAAATCCGTGAGATAAAGCGAGGTGTGACATTTTTAGGGTCGACCTTTTCTAACGCCTTCCTTCCATGTGAGAAGGCAGCCTCGCTGCAGGTGCTGGTTGTCCAAGGGAAACATCTTGATGCTGCCACCCCTCTATGCAGTCAGGAGCACGATTTCACCCTCAGACCTTGAGTATCTGCTTTTAGTCTCATCGTTCTACAATCGACCTGCCTGGCATTGTAGAACGTACAGGAGCATATGTTCGAGCCAATATAGCTCAGTTGGGTCATCACGATAGGCAAGCCCGACCATCACGTCAAGGTAGCAGCTACGGTCGGTCGTAATAATTTGTTGCGAAATTTCAAAGTTTCCGATATAGTAAATTATGCTAAGGTTTTTAATTATTTTTATTATTTAAGCTGATTTAAAAAAATATAAGTGAGTCGCTCACTAAAGTCGAATAATAATCGCATTATTCAATTTTTTTATGATTGTGAATAAAATTTAACACTCCGTCTGTACAGAGAGAAATTGAGGGCTCAAATCGCTCAAGATCAAAACGAGAAGGTTAGTTGATTTAGATATTTTATCCGAATGGAATTTTATCTTTGTAATAAACTTAGATGTTTCCAAGCCAATCGATACATTTTTTTCTATACTACCAGTTCACACCATCAAAGTTTAAATACAAGGTAGTTACTTGTCTGATTAAAAGCATCACTTTTAAAGAGCTAAAGACTGAGGTAAAGTTCTTGTTCTTTCTTCCCAAGTTTTCTTTCTTACTGCAACTGGATACTTTTTCAGATGTTTATCTTTCATGTAGACCGAAACATGTTGGAATCCTTTTATGAGCTGGTACAAAATTTGTAAATCAATTATTGTATTACTTTATCATGGCTTTTCACAGGATAAGTACGGCAAAGTTCAGCTAAATAACTCAACAATGAAGAATAGCATGAAGACAAATCAGCACTGAACGTTTTTACTAACCTAAACTGCCGATAATATTTATTGCAGAGTTACATAGGTGCTTAAAGAGTTACTTTCTATGAACATGAAGTTCTACCAATTAGAATGCATTTTTAATAGAGCAACATTTCAGTACTCATTGGAAGCTTAAAAACGACTAAAAAGCGTTTTCAGAAGAATCGTTTTTTTCCACAAATTTTGGTCAAATGTTAAGGAAATAATACTTTTCTCAATTACTTTATCTACGTTCAACAAGGTTCATAGGGCTAATATACATCTATATGATTTGTTACATTATTCAGCAACTTGGGTGTAAATGTAGCCGATATTCTTAAATAGTCTCCATTTGTATATTGTACATCAATTCATCAGTTTTAAAATCTCATCAAATTGAACTTAATATCCCTGCTATAAAGTTCAAATGGAGATTATATAAGAATTTAATCACTGCGTGAAACTCATCAGAGCTTTCTTTTGGTGATGAAATTCCGGGTTAACAAACTTCTTGGTTTTGGATTAGTGCTTTCAATGGAATCTAGGATAAGTGGTCTGTTGCAATTGGAAGACATTAGCTGGATATATCTAAATCCGATTGTTAGTGTTTGTAACGATATTTCAACAGTACACATCACTTCAAACACGAATGGTTTATCCATTAGACTAAGAACTCCAGATAACTGGTATATAGTTCGTCAGGCGTGCGGTTATATTTTCTTATCGCTGATATTATAGACTAATCGGTCAAAAAAGCTTAAGTGAAGGCTCAAGATATACTAATAGAAACTAATCAGTTATAATCTTGCATATCAGGAATCGGAAATTACAGACCCTTACTAAAAGTTGGACTCATAAATATTTAACATTCTTATGATATTCATTAATTACTTTTAATGTTTAAGGCCATTTTGAGCTTGTGCAGATTTTTTTGAATATCAGGAATATTGTACTAAAGGTTATTTACTAAGCGTATAATTAATATTTGCAATCTGGTAATAAACTATTTTTTTGGCTGTTGCAAGTATACAAGCGTATCATGATGTTGATAACCACAGTAGTTTAATTGCTTGTCATGACGTATCTATATTCAACAATAACATAAACAAATCCACCTACATTATGGTGATCAAGGGATAGTTCTCTTGCATTTCTAATAGTCTGTTTTATTATCTCAAATGCAACAAAGTTCAACCATATTGGGAGTTAGGCAGTTACGCACCAAAAACAATTGATGATGGTGGCGCAATATCGTGGGTTGATTCAAGTTAGATATCAACACCGTCAAACACACGCTCAATGATCAAGGGTTAAGTGTTTGCGCTCGAGACCAAAAGTCCTGGATTCAATTCGCGCTTGCGAAGTTATGGATTCTCATTAGTAATGATTTCCATACTAGAATGAAATGGCCGTCCAGTGCTTCCAGGTTTCCAATACTGGTCTAATATTGATCAATTCATGATTTAAATGAAACTCAACAATTTCCACGACCCCATATTAACTTTTATGATTACTCTATTCACTTGGTGTGACAAATCTTTCTAGATTCTTTATTCTAACTCTTTTCTACTATTCAGTGTCTTTATTTTTATTTATTTGTTGCACTTCTTGTTGATTTCCTCACTCTATCAACTGATCGGAAGTATGATAACTTGAACCGATCCATTTTCGTACCATCTGTTTATGTTACCATCGATCACTATTCATTTGTTGGTGCATCATCAAATTATCCACCGAAAAAAAATCAAGTTGATAATTGCGACCTCCTAATAGGCATATCATAACTCACTGTTTGTATATCGTTCAAGAGTTGGCAAGTAAAAATTAGTAAGCAATAATTATTCATTGTGCCCTAATTGTAAGATATTTAAGATGAACTTATCAAGGCTATCTTGATATTTCTAATTAACATAAACTTTACTTAATCCCCTAAGTAACACTTAGGTGAGTGACGTAAAATGACCTAAAATTTCTATGTTACGTTTATGTAGCGTGCACGTGAAGCGGGTGAATTACTATCGACTGCTCCATCAAATTCAACTTCTGTACCAACTACAGTACCGGAAACAAAGTCAACAATTTGCCGTTTAAATATTCGCTTACCATCCGGTCAGTCAATCAAAGGGGAATTCGGTGTTAATGAACCTTTAAGTGCAGTTGCATTATATGTCAGTCAAAATTGGCCTGATTCTTCAACTTCCATTGATCCACAATCTATTCAATTGATGACTAGTTTTCCGAAACAAGGATTTACAATTGAAGATATGAATAAATCTCTTTTAAATTTAGGTGAGTAAAACTTTCTGTATTCACAAATAGCATATATAATATGTAGAATGACTGCTACGCAGATAGATAATGGTATTCATCTTTAGCTGTATAAGTTAGGATTAATAGTGTAAGTCAGACATTCACTCACTTATCCCTTTATTTTAACTCTTGAATATTAAGAAAGGCATTATTTTTAATGTCGAGCTAAAATATTTTTGATCTAACTATAATGTAGTTCCAAAAGTTTCATCATGAAACTGTTCTCTAACAAGCGTGTCCAATATATCATAGTACTAACTAGAATCAGAATTTGGTTACTATACCAGTGTAGACCCATCTAGGTACTTATTGGAGACTTCAGGGTACCAAGCATTTTCTTCATGCGCATTTCTAGCAGATTTCTGAATTGTCTGCAGTGCTTCTGGTCAATATCATAATGTCCAGAAGACTAAACCCCCATTCCACTGATAAGTACAGTGAACCGTCAACCGTATTCAAAGGAATTGAAATTAAAGCTGTTTACAGTTTCCAGAAATACCACCCATAAACAACAGTATTAATTTCACTCACTCGATGAATAAGGTAAAATTTATACAAGAGAAGTGACACTTAGTGATAAAACAAAGTATGGCAAAACCATTGTAGCAGCTTCATTCGAAATATTAGCCTGTCCAAGGCTGAAATATCAATAAACCTAGTGTAAGTTAAAGAATCTATGGGGTAAATGGCACATGACAAACTTCTTTTAAATGACGTAAATATTAACCGTTGATTTTGATGTTCTCATAAATTCCGTCTAGAAAGCCTAGGGTTCTCTATAGTGACCAAACCAGTGTTTAGAGTTGTATATTGATACTATGTATTAATTTTTCCATGAGTAAGCTTGTTCTTAACGAGTTTGCTTCCAATAATCTTCCATATCAACTTTACTTACCTACAGTTCTCATAAAGTGGAAGTTAGATTTCTGAAGCAAATTCGCGACAGGGATTTTTTTGTAAGGAGAGAAATTCCAGTGATCTACGATTAGCAGTCAGTGTCGAATATTTTTGTCAGTATCTAGTACATTACCGGTGGACCGATTCATCTCCGACCGAAGCTGCTACCTTGACGTGGTGGTTGGGCTTGCTTATCTTGATGACCCAACCGAGCTATATTGGCTGGAACCGTGAACAGTGGTGGGTGGAGAAAGCGAGAGAGATGGAAAAGGTAGCGGCAATAGGCAACAGTAGACAACTTTTCCGACTTATCAAAGAAACTCGTATTAGGAATCCTAGTGTAAGTGAGACTATCTCGGAAAAGGATCAATCCAGGAGACTGGATCGATGGGCAAAACACTTTAGGGATCAGTTCAATTGGCCTTCTGCCACACTTCGGTTACCCACGATCACCAGTCATCCTAAATTGCAAGTCGACGTAAGTCCCCCTAGTCTTAATGAAGTTGAAAAAGCGTTAAGAAATCTGAAGCGAGGGCGAGCAGCAGGTCCTGATAGGCTTACAGTTTTAGCAACTAGGTTGACTGAAATCTTAGGTAGAATCTGGGAACTGGACGTAATCCCATCCGACTGGTCGCAATCCCTGATTGTCCCAATTTATAAGAAAGGACAAACGTATTCTTGTGACAATCACAGGGGAATAAGTCTAACTAATATAGTTTCTAAATTGTTAGCCTCGATTATACTTAGACACCTTACTACTGCTCGTGATTAGCAGACTAGAGAAAACCAGGCTGGTTTCAGACCTGGACGTGGTTGTATAGACCACATCTTCACACTACGACTGGTCCTGGAACACAGACACACATTTAGGCGTCCTACAATAGTTGTGTTCCTGGACCTTAAGGCAGCATTCGACTCAGTGGATCTTGAGGTTCTGTGGCAGTGTTTGTCATTGAAAGGTGTACCAGAGAAGTACATTAACCTTATACAAGTTCTCTACTCGAACACCACTGGTCGAGTGAGAGCTTATGGCGAATTTTCATCGGAATTCTTTACTTCAAGTGGTGTCCGTCAGCGATGTCCACTTTCCCCATTCTTGCTTTAATTTTATCATAGACATGCTACTAGAACTAACCTTATCCTCGTTTAAATTTTCAGGAGTATACCTTTTTCCGGGAGGCTCGCTTATTGACTTAGAATATGCCGATGACATTGTCCTACTTGGTGAAGACGCTGACAAAATGCAGTCTTCTGACTACCATAAGCAACAATGCAAGCATGTTCGGGATGCGGTTTTCCCCCTCGAAATGCAAAATGTTGCTTCAAGATTGGGTTTCATCGGCACCTGAACTAGTGATAGGGAGTGAAGTAGTCGAGCGTGTTGATCACTTCACTTATCTGGGGAGTCTCATCAGTGCTGACGGTCTGGTGACTGACGAAATCTCAGCTCGGATACAGAAGGCTTGATCAGTTTTTGCCAACCTGCGTCGCTGATGTCGTCGGCGAAAAATTCGTTCTCTAATCAAAGGACTAGTGTACTGCGCAGTGGTTCGCTCCGTCTTACTTTATGGCTGTGATATATGGCCAGTGAGAGTAGAAGATATTCGTAGTTTACTGGTTTAACATCATAGGTGTCTTCGAAACATTGTTCGTATATCGTGGGACACCCGAGTTAGCAATGCTGTTATTAGGAATCGGGTACTAGGTAAGAATGGCAGACCGACAGATGAAGTGGTGAAACTTCATCAGTTGAGGTGGTTGGGACATGTGTTACGACGCATGCCTAACCACCGACTGCCTCGTCGAGCTTTGTTTTGTAGTGTAGGGGTAGGTTGGAAGAAAGTTAGGGGCGGCCGAACCAAAACATGGCAGAAATCCATGAAGTCATTGACTAGTGGACTGAGCCATGTCGGTAATTGTCGACCACCTGGTTGGGGTCCGCGAGATGATAATAATCGATGGTTAGAGACCTTGAATGACATGGCTCAAAATCGTTCGCAATGGCGCCGTTGCATTTATTCTTTGTGTTCTCTCAAATCCTAATCTTCTGGATTCTTCAACACCTCTAGTTTTGACTTTCTAAACTTTTCTCATTTAATCATACTTCTTGAATAATATCTTCTAATCCTAACCTCTCCGATTTCTTCTAATACCTTTACTACCTCTTCTACTATTGGATTTGAATTGACAATTACATCTCTGTGCTGATGTGGTATGGCGACATGAACTGATGTACTTACGTACGAAGTTCTACGTTGCAACTGACTGACTGACTCTGGTTACGGCTTCTCAGTAGAACTCCAGGAATTGTGTTACGAAGCTAGTCGCTAGCGAGTACATGATTACTATTAGTATGGTTGGAAGGTAGCGGTTTGTCGAAACTGTAATGTTCCTTTATGCCTCCTGGTTTTTAGTGGTAGTCGAATGTAGACTAGTTCGTGATTTAATACTATGGCAATATGAATATTCTAATTCTGCGTTTCAGTTGTTTTATTAATGATAACATCAAGATTTTATTCTGAAATATTGACTTAGTAATATTATTCTCTTGTTTTTTCATCATCTAGGTTTGTGCCCATCTGCAGTTATGATGGTTCGACAAATAGCTCAATAAATACAATGTCATTCTATTTCGACCATCTGTTTATACATTTATATATACACATGTATTCATAGTCACTATTGGATTGACTTATTTTGATACTTAAAAACGAAAACCATCTAGTGTGAAGTCGACATAATTGAGTATTCTCTTCTTTGTTGGATTCTCTTAATCTTTTTCGTTTTCCCATTACAATTGTCTTCATCTTTTCTCACTTTATCTTGAAAGACAGAGCTGTTACCTAATTCTTTGCCGTTCTTATCTTTTGGAATGTTTTCTTTTTTTGCATGTAAAATGGAAGGGTAACATGTGCTTCTAATGATAATTATTCAATAATAATCATTGTAATATAAATCACAATTTATTTGATATTAGATATTTGAAGACGATTAATTTAAATGTGATTTAGTGATTAAGGTATCCAACCGCGCTTCATTTACTTTGGTGTTGATGATCGTATAATATTCAGCATCTCTTGAAGTTGGTACATGAGTTTATTTGTTTTTTCTATGTTTGCTATCAGTTCCAACCCTCTATATCTCATCATGTTAACCTTCTTCTTTCTGTGCTAGTTTGATATTTGACAACTAGGATCGATACGCATGATTGACTAGGTTGTGTATTTTCTATGGACCGGGCCTTCCGTTAGTCCTAACTATCATATTGCTGAGAAGAAAGTAAACGAATTGGCTTTAAGATTATGTTGTGTGAATGTCTCCGCAACTAACAGTACTTGTTTACATAATTTAGTCATACCAATGTGAATAACTATAAGGTTCGGAACATGAGATTATTTAGTTAATATTAATTAATTTCGTGTGGATGATTTCTAATCATTTACAAAATTCAAATTTTTATACCACACAACATGGAAGTTAAATTTTCGTATATCACTTTTTACTAACTTTCGTGCACTGTAGATGATCCTTAAAAGTTTGTCTCGTGGTTTTGGCTTAAAAATTACAAGACATGCGACCAACTTGAGGAAATGCAATTTGTGGTAGCAGATGATCGACGTCCATCGTACATTGCCCGTTTAAAAAAACGATTTTACTGTTTTTGTGCATCTACTGTTTAAAAACGAACTTCTTACAACTCTCTTAAATGGGTCTTCCTCATTCACCAAGTATATGTAAGCATCTTTATCGCCCTTTGAAATTTTCGAAAATACAATCGTAGATGGGAAGTTTTATAAGATAGTATTATGTGGTCTTGAGCAGACTCATGTGCATAATTTTTGCTTCAATCACAGAATTTTTTCATTCAGGGTCTCCGTCGAATACAGATTTATTTACATCTTTCATTCATTAATATCGTATGTTGCGTTTCTGTGCGGCAAAATTAAAGAGCTTACCTCGTAACGTGCAATATGATTAGCGCACCTGATACTCAAGTCAACCTAGGTTGGTAAGTGTCAAAATAGGAGTTTACGTTCATATCGAGACTGTTATTAACCAGTGCTGTAGGCATAATGCTTATATACCCATGATTTCTGCAGCATCATTCGTTCTTATTGAGATTCGAAACCTGTTCGTCAAAAATGTTTTGATCGAATTGGAATATTTATTAAGTATATATATGTAGTTTGAGTACCTTAGGACGATTATACTCCAGGAGGTGAAAGATCTGAATCAAACCAAGTCATATTTGTCTGTGTCTTAAAACTTACCGACCAATTTTGCACCCAGTCAACCATCAAAATCCTACTTTTAATTAGTTCTTCCACTTACTCTTTAGCCTAGTATCTCTAACTTGTTCAAATACACATCTGACCAACATCACTAACCTTGACTCGGCAGCTGGGTTACTATTGGTGCACTATTCACTAGCTCCGCTCTATGCCCAGCCTTGAGTCCAGAAGTGAAAATCAACCATCATATTTGATTTAAATGCAAACATATCAGACCTCACCATATCCTAAACTGAAAAGTAACAATTATGCATATACAAGTCAAAAGTGTCTGTGGATGGGAGAGAATGTAAATGATAGACTGGTAAACAAAATGGGAACAGTAAGTAAATTGGATGGTTAAGGTTCATGGTTCAGCTGAACGGAATCGGAGGTAATCTAGTTTCTTGACAATTATATATCAAGAATGTACATAATAATAGCAACCCATAAATTGGTTCTCGGAGTTTTCCTTCATTCTTCGCTCTCATGTAACAAGCATATATGTATGAGTTTAATGGCATAATGTTTGTTCTCATTTCTTTTACTGTCACACCCAAAAAACTTGTCTAAAAATGAAACTGTGAATAAAGCCTTTTTAATTACTTCAGGATACTGTTTAGTATGTCTATAGTCTTCTGGAACGGTAGAATGTAGACGTATACCTTAAATATTACTCACATGGACTGATCAACACATATTTCTGCTGTGACAGAGCGAATATGAAGGGAAATGCAACTCTTGGAACTAATGTACGAATTATTGTCATCTTTACTTTCTTTGTATAGTTAGCAGATAGTTGTATCATTGTATTTTTATATTCTCTTTATTGCAAGCTTCCATTGAACCTATTAATTATTGTTGTATTTTTCACGTATGGCACTATTTCATGCGAAGTGTGATTTCCTTTATGGATTGCGTTTTAGTCTGATGATTCATGTAACTAAGCTACTAAGGGTTAAAGAAACGTGCCAGGTAGTTGAAAATATGATAACAGAAGCTTGGCTTCTGTCTTGTGTAAGATGCAATGCAAGGGATAGAAAGTGTTTGTATTTCCGAACCAATAAAACTTAAGCTTTCGTCACCTCAAGAAATATATCATTGGTTAAAGCTGTAGGTGGAATAGAAAACACTGGAGAAATTATTTGAATTCTGATTGGTGAACCTTGCAAATGATAACTGAACATTTTAAATAATTATATTTCTAGACAAATGAAGTATAATGATAAGTTAACTGAAAAATATTAAAATGTACTGAATTTCATTGTTATGTAATAGTAAACAAGTACATCGAAGAGTATGTGCTGAATGAGTAGCATACCATCATTTTTTTAAAATTAAGTTAATTGGTTTACATTCTAAATTGTAGAGCAGATCCTAGTAAAACAAATATCAATAAAATCGTATAAGCATTCACTTAAATTGGAATAAATTTGGTTTTAACTTCTGACTTCTTGTAATAGAATTGTGTACTGTGTTGAATTGACAACTTAATCTCCATGAAAACGGATTGTTGAACTATACAAATCCATATAAACGTTTAATCAATTACTTCTTAAATATTGTTATATAAAAAGTCTTATAGATGAATGCTTTAGATTCTGATAAAACGATAGTATATTTGACAAAAAGCCTTTTTAAAAATTTAACTATAGAAAATATCTCGCAACTTATCTTAGTTTTTTCAGAAGCAATCAATCACAACTAAGGTAAGAGAATACGATTCGATTATTTTTGACAAATAAGTATTTCAAATAAATAACTATCGAATGTTTTAGGAAATATTTTTGGCATATTTACAAAATGAATGATTATTTTTCTTTCTTTTGGAAATTTTTGAAAAGTCTATCCTTTTTTTTAATGTGTGTAGATAGATATTGTGCACATTTGACATTATTTAATAAATCTTCAATGAAATAATGATGAATGCAATTTATAGTTTATCAAAATATGAATGAATTCATTTGATTTTTTTAGCAGTGTTTATTATTTTATTTGAACTATTATTTATCCATACCTTCAAGTGATAGTATATAAATATCGCTTAGTTTATTTAAAAAAATAATAGTGATTTCCTTTCAACCGTTATTGTTTTCACATTGTAAATGCTCAACAGTGAAATGAACCTGAAACAATGATTCTGATATTTTTTTGGTTTAATATCAGTGGTGAGAACTCAATGAATTCCTTATTCCTTTGATGGTATTCATATCAACTACTTTAATAAGAATAAGTAGTTCAGTGTAGTTAGTTTAAATAACTGTAACTTCAAAAGCAAACATGAGACAATTGTACGAGACAACGAAGAAGCTCGCCGGAAACTATCGTAAACCAGAACGACCAGTGAAAAGCAAGGAAGGGAAAATCATCAGCAACACTGACGAACAGCGAAATAGGTGGGTAGAGCACTTTAAGGAACTCTTGAATCGACCAGCTCCACTGAACCCACCCAACATCGAAGCAGCATCTACGGACCTCCCAATTAATATTGGCGCACCTACGATTGAGGAGATCAGTATAGCCATCAGACAAATCAAGAGCGGCAAAGCAGCAGGACCAGACAACATTCCAGCAGAGGCAATGAAAGCAGATGTAGAAGCAACTGCAAAAATATTTCACATCCTCTTCAAGAAGATTTGGGATGAGGAACAAGTACCATCAGACTGGAAAGAAGGATACCTGATCAAAATACCAAAGAAAGGCGATCTCAGCAAGTGTGAGAACTACAGAGGCATCACTCTTCTTTCAATACCAGGCAAAGTCTTCAACCGGGGTATTGTTAAACAGAATGAAGGACTTCGTAGACGCCCAACTTCGAGATCAACAGGCCGGATTTCGTAAGGATCAATCGTGTACTGACCAAATTGCTACATTACGGATCATTGTGGAACAATCGATTGAATGGAACTCACCACTATACATCAACTTCATCGGCTACGATAAAGCATTCGATAGCGTGGACAGGGAGACACTGTGGATTCTTCTTCGACACTACGGTGTGCCTGAGAAAATAGTTAACATCATACGGAATTCTTATGATGGATTCAACTGCAAAATCGTGCACGGAGGTCAGCTAACCGACTCTTTTGAGGTGAAGACCGGTGTCAGGCAAGGTTGCTTACTCTCACCCTTTCTCTTTCTCCTGGTCATCGACTGGATTATGAAAACGTCAACATCTGGAGGGAAGCACGGTATCAACTGGACAGTTAGGACGCAGCTGGACGATCTGGACTTCGCAGATGACCTGGCTCTTCTATCTCACACGCAACAACAAATGCAAGAGAAGACGACCAGTGTAGCAGCAGCCTCTGCAGCAGTAGGTCTCAACATACATAAAGGAAAAAGCAAAATTCTCCGATGCAACACAACATGCACCAACCAAATCACGCTTGATGGAGATGCTTTCGAGGACGTTAACAACTTTACATATCTTGGCAGCATCATCGACGAGAAAGGTGGATCCGATGCAGATGTGAGGGCGCGGATTGGCAAAGCGAGGGTTGCATTTCTACAGTTGAAAAATATCTGGAACTCCAAACAACTTTCAAACAAAACCAAAATAAGGATTTTCAATACAAATGTGAAGACAGTTCTACTGTATGGAGCGGAAACATGGAGAACTACCAAAGCCATCATCCAGACGATACAAGTGTTTATTAACAGTTGTCTACGCAAAATACTTCGGATTCGTTGGCCAGACACCATCAGCAACAACGAACTGTGGGAGAGAACAAGTCAGATTCCAGTGGAGGAGGAAATCAGGAAGAAGCGGTGGAAGTGGATAGGACACACACTACGAAAAGCACATAACTGCGTCACGAAACAAGCCCTCACATGGAACCCTCAAGGCAAAAGGAATAGAGGAAGGCCAAGGAACACACTACGCCGAGAAATAGAGAAAGATATGAGAGGAATGAACAAACATTGGACAGAATTGGAGAGGGAAGCCCAGGACAGAGTTGGTTGGAGAAAAATGGTGAGCGGCCTATGCTCCATTGGGGGTAACAGGCTTAAGTAAGTAAGTAAGTAAGTAACTTCAAAAGCCATCAGTAATTATTAAGAAGACAAATGTTATATTGTAAAACTATATCTAATACAAAAAGTTATCACATAAATTATTTCATTCGCAAATTACTCTGAAATGCAAATGATTCTCAGTTCATTTATAAATCTACTCTGTTCAGTGTTAATTATCATAATTTTCATTCCCAAATTTTTTTTACACTTCTATCTATATATCCACTACGGAGATTTTTATTCGTTTCTATGACAGTTTTGATGAAGAGATTATGATTGCAGTAAAGTTGGCGCAACTGATTATATCAATAATGATGCAATTGCGTAATTATAAATAACAAATTAAGATTTTGACTTCTTTTTTATCGATTTTGTCACACCTATACGACGTCCTATTCTTTTCAGTTTTGCAGTAACTTCTTCTTCCATCAAATTGAAACACATTGCAAATAAAGACAAACCAAGAGCTACATACACTGCTAAAGCAATCATCTTTTCTTTTGGATTTTGTGAATCAATTTTTGTCCCTGGAAAAATGATAGAATTGAAAGCAATTACAAATGTTATGAGAGATAAATGAAGTAGATAAATAATCAAAATGAAATCAGAAAGAAAATCAACACTAGATGATTCTGATATTATTACCTCAGGATTACCGCCATTGAAATGTAGACATAATCTGCACTTGAGTCTCATATCAAATAAAAAGTAATATAAATATTCTACTACTAAGAGAGTTAGATCATAGGTGTCTTCGAAGCATTGCTCGTATACCGTGGGACAACCGAGTAAGCAATGCTGTCGTTAGGAAACGAGTACTAGGCAAGGATGGCAGATCGATCGATGAAGTAGTGAAACTTCATCAGTTGAGGTGGTTGGGACATGTGTTGCGTATGCCGAACCACCGACTGCCTAGACGAGCTTTGTTTTGTAGTGTAGGAATAGGTTGGAAGAAAGCTAGGGGCGGACAAACCAAAACATGGCACAAATCTATGAAGTCATTGACGAGTGGACTGAGCCATGTCGGTAATTGTCGACCACCTGGTTGGGGTCCGCGAGATGATAGTCACCGATGGTTAGAGACCTTGAATGACATGGCTCAAAATCGTTCGCAATGGCGCCGGTGCATTTATTCTTTGTGTTCTCTCAAATCCTAATCTTCTGGATTCTTCGACACCTCTAGTTTCGACTTTCTGAACTTTTCTCATTTAATCATACTTCTTGAATAATATCTTCTAATCCTAACCTCTCCGATTTCTTCTAATACCTTTACTACCTCTTCTACTATTGGATTTGAATCGACTATTATATCTCTGTGCTGATGTGGTATGGCAACATGAACTTATGTACTAACGTACGAAGTTCTACGTTGCATCTGACTGACTGACTGACTGAAGAGAGTTAGATGAATTCGATATCATTTAATTAGGTTTCTATGGAGATCATCCTAAATTGATCGGATTATGACTACATCCACTGACGAAATATTGAAAATAGGGAATTATTGAATGGTTGGTCAGCATTAGTTTCAGAAGCTGAAGGTATCAAGTTTAGTGATGAGTATAACTCTTGCCAAACAAAATGTTGTCTTGTAAAGGTGTACCGTTTTGTTTACTGATCAAAACGTATCGTTTAATGCCGATGAATTTCACACTAGCCAAAATTCTTATATTAAAGTAGGAAATTTCTAAATCTTTCGAAAGCATGTTTGATATCCACAGTAAAATAACATGAACAGAATCTGATATTCAACTCTTTCTTTTAACCAATTACATTGTTACTTTATTTCGACTTTTTTCTAGATCATTAATGTTATTTTAACTAACTGAGCTTCACTTATTTTATTCTTACTTGTTACTAGCGTTTTTTATTCATTGCGTAACCATTTGTTTCTTCTCATTTAGATTTCGTTATTACCAATGATATAGAATGTTCTTCTGTTTAACGCATATATTCACGATCTTTTATTCAGTCTATTAAAACCATTTGTATCTCTACTATACTGTACTGATGTATGATCATAGCAACTTCCAACTAAAATCTTTCATATGAGTAATCTAAATTCAGTTTGTAATTATGATTTTAAATATTACAGATTGTAACCGGCTGATGAAGACAAAACCAAGTAAAATAAATTCATCTTATTCTTCTAACCCAATCTTTGTTCTTACTCTCTTCAAGATGATAAACGGAAATATGTGTGTGAAATAACAGAGTTGCTGATTTTTTAATATCTGTGCATAATAAACATGAAGGGGTCTGTTTTAGCTCTCAATTGCAATGCAGGGTAACAGAGGATCGGTTCCGTGGTCGACGGTAAGCTACTTTAAGATTTTAAGCATGGTTTACTAAAAGGTATCAACCACTACGAAAACGTGGTTTATAAGCTTCAGCTATTGAAGTGTACAACATGTATCTAGTCACTTACCCAAGTAGCTGAATTGCAAATCTGATCTAATCAGCCATAAAAACTAGAAAACAATACATTTACTAATATCTTGTTATTTATTAGTGTAGTGTTTCATCTGATTAACAGTCCCGTTGACTATCCATCAACCTTAATCTAATATGTTTATTTTGAGAATTAAATGGAAACATTGAGTTATTTAGTGATGCATAAATTTAGAGTCTGTCACTTACTGATGACTAACTATTCTGAAGAGTTATTTACTATGTGATTCTTATTAGCATCAGTTTCTCATGAAATTTCAACAATTCTGTTCATTGCTCAATAATGTGATGAGCTCAGAAAGCTTATTTCAACCAAATACAGGTGGTCCAGAGGTTATGCGTTCGCGCACAATACCGAAGGTCCCGGGTTCGAATCCTGCGAGACGCAGGAGTCGCGGATGAGCACTGCTGATGCGTCCCATACCAGGACGAAACGGCCGTCCAGTGCTTCCAGGCTTCTTATGGTGGTCTAACAATGTTTGATCGATAATTTCAGATGTGAAAAACCACTAATCTCCATAACTCCAATTGAAAATACCAAATAACCGAAATAACTGCAACTGTATAATCTATTCCAACAGTGTTATTGATTTGATGGTGTGGCGGTAAAACAATTTCAAAAAATCATTTGCTCATAATTTGGCTGATGTTGAACACTGGAAACTGATTGCTTTGTCTCAACAAAATGACTGATAATTAACGTTGGAAGAATTGTTTTATTATTAATATTCTCAACATTCTAAGTCATTGTGCTTTTTCAAGAATCACTTTATATCACATGGATTGGCAGATGTTTTCAAATCGTTATCCATCTTCAGACTGGTGGCTAATCAATTTAAGGTTATTATCTAGACATTTGATTAGTGGAAAGTTTTCTAGAAAATCACCGTAGAAAGTATGATTTGTGGAATCAACTTTTTTATAAGTTCTCTAATTGTCATATAGGATATTGACTTTCTTCGAGTCATATTACAAGCCAAATGACGGTGAAAAAATGAAGTGGTATGTTGTAACTTAGTGGATTCATGCACAGGTATTCAGTATGAAATCTATAATTCCTGGTCATTGTCTAGTGTGAAATTGTGAATATTTGCTTTCAGGATGTTTGTAATTAGACCAATCAGTCATAATCTACATACAGACTCGTACAAATGCTTAGCAGCACAAGGTGCTGCACAATCCGGCGAAATTAACAAACCCAATGACAAGAGGATTAAAATAATCAAAGAATCAGTAGTGGTTACAAAAAGTAAGCATTTGCAAGTCCGGTTCAAAAAGTTAGGAATCGAAATAATATGCAGTATCAGCTAATATTAAGGCTCTGATCCGCTGTGACCGATTCTCAGTCATATCATTCAGAATCTCTAACAGCAGATCATGGTTGTCACCCACAGGAATATAATGAGCATCTTGTATTTTGGGAATTTCTCTATAAACGTGATCAAATGTAACGATGTGATAAATAGAAAGGTACTGCAGTTCTATTTTACCGCTATGATATGGCAAAAGATCCGCAACAAGTCTTAAAACTAAAAATATTTAAAGTATTCTGTAAAGCAATGAATGCTCTTCAAAATACTTTATTTCGAATAAAAGAAAGATTCGCTTTACTTCTAAAATGCATAGTGAAATGACAGGGAAGATTTGATGTTAGGTTTTCAAATGCTATCGTTTTAGACACCACTGTCAGTGCTTACTTAACGAAGAATTGGGCATCTTAGTTTATCTATGAGTCTAGTGGCCTTAATTGTGATTAGTTCTACTTATTGGTTTACTTTTCTTCATTTGTCCATGTATTTTATTCAATTGTTTTATTCCATTAGACTTCAGTAGGTTTGTAATTGACCTATCTCGATCGATTTGATAAATGAGATCGAATTCGATGTGTCTGTGAATTCCTGGGTGATTTAAGTGTCACTTTCTCAGAAATTCCTTGATATTTTTAGAATCTCTTAGATCTTAAATTTTAACGTTTCCCTAGTCTGGTTCACGTCCGTACGTATATCGCTTATCGTGCAGTTTCGTCAAAACCTGGTATTCGTGTTTGAGTAATTTAATAGATCATCCCCATTATTTAAGTTAGTGTTTTTTGTAGTTGCTACAGCATACTTTGTATAAGATACTGTATTCATCTTCCTTTGGTAATTGTGTAATTAGGGTCATGTTAAATAGACTGGAGTAAGTTCGCTGTTTCGCGGGCTATTTTGATTACAAAGGGTTTTAAAATTCTTGTAGTGATTTCTGAAAAGTTTTTCACAAAGATTATATAAGACACTTCAAATAATGACGTTACTTAAAGGAAATAATGTTTTGCAAAAATCTGGCTTATAAAAATGGAATCTTCCTCTGATTTATAAACTAGATTTAGACTTTTTATCATAAACTTTGTTACAGAAGAGATGAAATTTCATGATCCTTGATAAACTTATCAATCTACATGTTCTATATCAAATGAATCCCGTGATTTTAATTTGAAAACCAGAAGAAAAGAGAAATGAGTAATGAGATTTCTAGAAAAAAATTCCAAATGTAGACATTTTATTGAATTTCAAAACTAGAATACTACTAGTAACCTTATCCATAGTTAACTACCGATCATTATTTCTGAGTAGATTCTTTTTTTAAATAAAAGACTTCTGGTTGTCGGTGTATCAGTATAATAAATACTAAGGTTATTTTGTTCTCTCAAGTAATAATTTAATATTTCATTTAACTTGTTTTGCCAAAATGTCAAAGACATTCATCAAGTAAAAGATTGAATCATCGTATAAATATTTTATAAAATATTGTTACTTGATTAATATGACTAAACAGTACTCAGTTAACTGTACCATAAGATTAAATTCGAACATTGTTGTTTTAATGTGATACATATAACTTACGTACCGATTGAAACACAAAATAAGTACAACATATTCACGAATATAAACCTCTTCAATTCTGAATATACGAAGGGATTAATAGTCATTGTGATAAGAATCATCAGAAAACTGACTGATTTTAGGAACAAAAAACATACAGGAAGCAAATGTACTTGAAAAAATTCAGTACAATCAGTCATATGTTATTTGTTCAAATCGTTATATCGTCTACAGTTTATAATAGATAAGCTCAAGTCCATTGAGAAAATGAGGATAAATTCAACAAATAACTCAGTATGACTCAATTTAGTTTAGCGTATACAATTGAAAATGTCTATCAAAACAAGACTTTGTCATGACTTCGTTTAATTCTTCCACAAACCATGAAGAGAAATGTTTATTAGTTATTGATTAAGATTCTCTATATTTAATTCAAAATATTTGACTCCTATCTAGAAATATTCATTTGTATTGTTATGTTACATTCGATTATTATTATTATTATCATGGCTACCAACATTACTAACATATCGTTATCAAATTTGAATTCTTATAATTAGGTTTATAATTCACAATACCGCTATGGCCAATTCATGAACCACCTTGATATGGCTAATTGTTAAATAGATTCATATAAATGTTACTGTATGTTTATTACTCCTAATACTTCTGCTACCTCCCTTTACTATGAGATTTGAATTGACACTTGCGTCTCTGTGCTAATGTGGTATGGTAACTTGAACTGATGTATGAACGTATGAAGTTCTATCTAACTGGCTGACTGACTGACTGTATGTTCTATGGTAACCTAATCAAGAACAACCCTTTTCTCTTTTACATCCTTCTTGGTAAAACAATTGATTACTACTAATACTGATGGTAGTAATAGCTGTAGTAGTAGTAATAGTAGTATATTGCGTTTTGAAGGATCCATCAGTCTGTAGTTTATATTATTCACTGATTACAGATATTTGGCATTAAAAACTAGACAAACTTAGACATCCCTTTCGTTATACAGCCAGACTTTAAAGCCATGTACCTATGCTTTCAACAGTCATCAAACTAGCAACCTACATGCCTCACAGTAAGTATGTTATCTTCTAGACAATTAATAAAGTTTAATAATCGTGAGCACATAAGTACAAATGTACTGAGAGGTTATAAAAGCGAATTGACGTATGAGTTATCAATAGCGAGTGCCTCTGTTACAGTTATGTAAATAAAGAAAATGAGTTCCAATTTAAATTGGACACAACTGTTGCACAAATATTGCACAAAATCCATATTATTTCATTACTTCATTCTTAAAACTAATAGACATAGTACTTTAAATCACCTACTTATATGGGATGATTCAAATAGTTTCAGTGCACATTACTTTCAGTATACGTTGAATAATTTTTGAACTAAATGATATCAGTGTAAGCTTTTGTCTTTCTAATTTCAGACAATGACATAAAAACTATGTTTAGAACTACAAATTTTTCTCATTATTCTAAAATATTGAACTTTAGCCAATGTAGAAATGAAACATTTAGGCTTACATTTAGTAAAGTTTTTTTTATCATCATGTCTCTGTAGGTTAAAAATAAGCAGGATTCATTTGAAATTATTGTTTTGTAGAAAATATTTTTCTCATCGGTTTTTGTTTTAGTTTATCAAGACAAGAATAACTTCAAATTCATAGTCACAATTAATGTGACATTTCTCTTAAATATACATTTGGAAGAGATAAAAAAAACCGACTTACTAGTAAATCTATTCTATATAATTTTTTTTTTTTGATTTTTTTCCAATTACAAGTTGTTTTATGCATAAAATTAATATTTGAAAATTTTGTAAGATTACTAAACTAATTATTAAACTGTATGATTTATTTGTTATTGAGATTGTAGGTAATTTATTCAATTAACTTTAGATCAGAGATTTGACTTATTCTCCTCTCAGTATGACAAAAATTCATTTAAAATTCTTTGTTGAAACCAGGATACAACAATGTATACTGTGTCACTGTTTCAAGAAGCCTAATTTGACTACTAATTTTAAATACTAGCTATTTTTAAACCACTCAGTACTTTATAAATGTAAGTTATATTATAGTATATTTTGTAAAAAGTTATTCTGATAAGAGTACACAATGTTTTTCTCTATTGTACAAATACAATATCACTACACTCACTTATGAAGAATGCATATAATAATCATGATAGAAAGTAATATCATTTGATTTATTCTACTGCATTCATAATATCTATAAAAACTAAGAAACCTACTATTTGTTATAGTATTTATTACTTTTACTAGCCAATTGCCTAAACATTGAAATTTCAACCGATGAGTTGTAAATTCAAATCCATTTTCAAATGATTAGATTTTAGGAGTAATTTAAAATTGAACGAAATAATACGAACTAGATTAATCTATCAAACTAAAAACTGGTTCCAACTAATCATCATTGATCAAATTGAATAGTTTATTGTTTGATATTCTGACATTTATTTTTTTTTCAGTCAATAAAAATACTCAAGTAAATCATAAAAACTTTGACTAAATTTTGCTAATTAACTCAAACCAAGTAAATATCATTGAAAGATAAATAAAGGAACTAGAATGATGTTAACTTTAAATGACTTAATTAAAAGCAGCCATAATAAGAGAGCGCATAGACTGTTCATTATTTAGTAACTTTTGGTGGATTATTCAACCGAAATTTATTTTCACCATCGAAATAATGAGATGATCTGAGCTATACCACCAATAAGAAACTGGAAGCACTGGCGGGGCGCTTCGACATATAATTTGTGATAACTCAGTGGTATGCATCCGCTAAAATGCACAAATGTTTCACACCTGATGCAAATTTGATGAAGGGTTGAGTATGATCATGCATTAGTGAATGTCAGCTTAATGGTGTCGAGGCTTAGTGTTCTTGCGTGAGACCTTAGGTCATGCATGCACATTGCTGAGTGGCAGTGTTATGGACAATGTGGTCATCTAAAGCTTTAAGGTTTTCACCGCTGGTCTATCTAAGAGCATTTCATGATTCCAACGATGGAAATGCTGCAATCTCCACAGATTCCCTATACTAAAATCCATTTATTCAAAACATTTCCCTAATATTTCAGTTTAGTTGATTCTTGCATTCGGTTTACAGTATCAGTTCTTCGATATTTATTTAGGCGAGTTTTATTTAAATTTTATACTACATGCGATACAGATTATAGAATAAACCGTAAGACCGATGGTTCCACAATGGTCATTTCATTATGAAGTTTGTTCCCACTTATCTGCCATCATGGCAAAATAAGGTAAGGCGAGTGATAGAATCTAAATAATAGATTTGATGTGCTTTTTAGTAGCCAGAGATTTGACTTCCATTTGACTGAATGATAAAAGATCCATGAATATAAATCTTTCCCTTAATTTTTCATAATACACCTAGGTCAACCCCGTTTGATTGATAGCGGTAATTAGGAGCCAATTACGGACCGAACTGTATGAATTTATTTCAGGTAGCCACTAACACCAAGATGAGAAGTGGGAAAGCGAACAAAAGATGGTCTGCCTGCCAACTCCATTGGACAAAGCATGACTAACTATTTATGGGCAGACAAAAATAAGCTAGAGATATGTGACGAATAGAGTATGAGATATATACACGCTCAAATAAAAAGTCAAGGATATGAGCGAATAAATGAAAAGGTCAAATCTCTGTGGATAATGATTTAAAAAGAATGAGCTAATCGGTATGCCGAAACAATAGAATAACCCATGTAAGAGTGGCAAAGTACTAGGCGCTAGAATCTGACTGCTCCACTTGTACAGACGGAGTATATGACAACGGTGTTCCACAACTGATCAAAGTTAGTGAATTTCCATTCAAAACTAGAAGACATATTTGGCGGAAAAAACTGGGATAAATTTCTTAACAACTATGCACCTAGGTATTTTAAGCATGTAAATATACACTAAGGATTATTTTCCTAAAAACGCGAGTTAACAAACCATTAAGAATAGGTTAGATTTAGGCTAACTTTTGGTTTAGTTTAGAACTTCTAATCAGAACACCTTCATAACTGTATGCTGGTTATGGACCATTAGGTTTATCATGCTGATTGCAAAATACGAATCTTATAGTCTCGAAATAGGATAAGGCAACTGTTCAGTGTTCCCTTGTTTTTAACTGCACGTCAGGTGATAACAGTTCTAAGGGAACATTATCCTTAATATAAGCAATGATAATATCACAATAACTGCTAATTCTAGATCGATTATCATACTATTATACTACTACTTTTTATGATTCTTTGTGGAATAAACATTCTACATTGCTCTAACCATAAATTGATTTGGCCGGTTTAATTTTCTTCTTATATGTAAATAAATACAGTTTAAAAGGGAGTAAAAACGAAGATGGATGCAGAATAACTTGTGCTTTCTTCAGGTGCTTACAGTCTATAGTATTTAAAAACGAAACTATCATAGAAATTTATATACGTTGTAGTATGTGTACATTCATGTCGAGCATACAGGGCTTGTCTCAGCGTTTGAACGATTTATTGTATCCATTTTTTCGTGTCATCATTCACAGGCTGTTTGAAACTTCGCCTGGAGCACTTCTGGGGTTACTGCCAGTCCTAAGAATAGATAACGAAGGAGGGTTCAGCATGGGGTTACCGACCCCATTCCAAAGAAAACTTAATCGCTAAACACAACGCTAACCAGAAAAATCGGTTCAGACAATTTTAACTCTGCCCTGAGAGATTGTAGGTCTTCATTCAGGAGAGTTATGTCGTCTCATGATGAAAGCCGGGTTCCTTCGGATGTCACGAGGCCGATTATCCTTCTGAAAACCAGAGCAGTCATTCGTTTAGATACATGGGATTTTCGAACATTATGGGAGACCGGAAAACTATTCCGAATTGCGGCAGAAATGAAAAGACACAACCTGGAGCTGCTTGGAATCAGTGAAACACATTACACGCAGGTTGGATAACTAGGACTAACTTCAGGAGAGCTACTCTTATACTCCGGCCATGAACAACAAAATAATCCACATACACAACCAGTTGCAGTGATGTCGTCCAAACAACCACAAAAGGTACTCATAGGATGGGAATCTCAGGGATCCAGGATCATCAAAGCATCCTTCGAAACAAAGAAACAGGTAGTTACAATGAACGTTATCCAAGGCTACGCGCACCTACCAACGATCACAATTAAGACCTTAAAGAACAATTTTACCAGAGGCTGCAGTCAATAGTAGAGAAACGCCCAACAAAGGACTTGGCCATTTGGATGCGAGACCTAAATGCCAAGGTTGACTTGGACAACGCTGGATATGAAGACATCAATGGACGACATGGACTAGGAGAAAGGAACGAAAACGGTGAGAGATTCGCAAACCCAAGTGCCTTCAAAAAACTGGTCATCTGTGACACAATATTCCCACAAAAACACATACACATAACCTACATTAGTATCACCGGATCACACTACAAATAACCAAACCGGTCACATCTGCATCAATAAAATGGGTGATGTAGGACGTGAGAAACAAGAGGGAAGCCGACATGGCTTCGGATCACCGCTTGGTAGTGGCCAAAATGAAACTGAACGGAAGAAGCACTGTACAATGCGCGGAGAACATCACAGAAGTTTAACACGGCCTTTCTTCGGGATACTGGCAAACTCAACCAATTCAGGATAGCCTTCAGCAACAAGTTCCAGGTCTTGCACGATCTAATCAATGGAGAGAAAGCAGGTGGGTGTAGCATTTTAAGGAACTCTTGAATAGATCTGCCTCACTGAACCCCCAACACGAACCAGCACCTTCGGACCTCCCAATTAATATTGACCAACCAACCACTGAATGGACCTCAGTGGACAGTCAATACCACACGGAATTCTGATGATGGATGACATTGAATAAGCGCGCATGACTAAAAGCTAATAAACTCATTACATGTGAAGACTGGCGTTGGACAAAACTCCCTATCCTCACTTATTCTCTTTCTTAAAGTGCTTGACCAGACAATGAAGACCTAAACTCGTCTCGGGAAGGAAAGAATACAGTGGACAGCTTGGACCTCACAGATAACGTAGCTCTTCTACCACATACGAACGAGTGCAAGTAAAGACAGTCAGTGTAGCAGCAGCCTCCTGTACAGCAGTTGGTCTCCATATAAACAACGGTAAAAGCGAATACCTCAGAAACAACCTAACGTGCACCAACCAAATCATACTTGAAGGAGAATCTTTTGAGGACGTAGATGCCTTCATATACCTGAGCTGCACTTTGATAAACAAGGTGGATCTGATGCAGATGTAAAGGTGCGGACTGGCAAGACAAGGGTAACATTTCTACGATGGAAGAGCGTGTGTAAGTGAAAACAACTATCAACCAACATCAAAGTCAGAATTTTCAATACAAATAAAAAGACAGTTCTACTGTATGGGGTGGAAACTTGTATAACCACGAAAGCCTTAGTCTATAAGATACAAGCATTTATTAATAGTTGTCCACGCATATTAGTGAGGGTCAGCTAACCAAAAGCCATAAGCAAAAACCTGATGTATGAGGAAACCAACCAAACTAAGCGTGGAAATTAGGAAGAAGTACTGTAGGTCGATAGGACATATATTAAGGAAAGTATCTTATTGCGTCACAAGACTAGCCGTCATTTTGAATCCTCAGGCTTAAAGGAAAGGAAGAAGACCAAAGAACACGTTACTCCGAAAAATGGATACGACGCGAAACGAATGAACTACAATAGGATAGAACTGGAAAGAAAAGCTCAGGTCAAAGTAGGTTGGCATACGCTGATCTGTGGCGTATGCTCCACTTTGAGTAACAGATATAAGTAAGGTAGTTGTTTTTACTTGAGTGTGTCTGCCATTTATTTCTCGTGCTTCATTCCTAACTTATTTTGTCTGACTATAAATGCTTAGTCATACCTCATTACATTTAGTTGGATCACTAACCTTATCAACTTCGCTTCGCTCTGCATGCCTGTCTGCATGGACGATTGCCTGAAATACACTCATCCAATCCGTATTTGACTTCTAATTACCGCTGTCGCATAAGTATGATATACGGAAACTGAACGTGACATTTAATTCACGTATATTCAACTATTCGTAAATATAGGTGTCAAGATCGTGGGCCACTGAAGTAGTGAGCACTACTTCGAATGAATGCAGCCCCAACTTATAAATATGAAGGCGATTAAAGATGAATATAGTTTTATATTACAGTTAAGTCTGGTGAGGATCTAAATGAAAATAAGAACATTTTTGATAAGTCAGAGTAAATGCACTAATGCAAAAGTCAGTTAAGTAAAATCTTTTCCAATCTCAAATTAATTAGCATAGTATCTACTCTAATAATAAAATTTGGTATTAGTGAAGCTACGACATAAACAAATTCACTTTAATTCAAAGTAAAAAGATAATCTCCCATTTGACCAGTCACAAGATTTGAAATTAAAAAATGGTGTCATTGTTTAATAGCTGTACTACATATGTCCATCATAATGTGAAAATGTTTTGTTAATTTTATGATGAAAACTGGTACCATAAAAATACTGGTGATAAAAATAACAGGAGTCTAAATTTTAGTGACACGAAAAGTTCATGTCTAAGTAACTAGGTACTAAAGGTGAGATCAATAATAATCCAATAAATTTCTTCTTTCCTTATATGGACTTGAACAGACCACATAGTTCCAGGAACATGAATAACATTGAAGTTATATCGAATAACAATCAACAATACTAAAATACTAGTTATTAGTGAGTTATGAAATAACTTATGATTTGATAAGTAGAATATTAGTAATTAATATAGTTTGAATGTTGCATTTTTATTTGCTTCATTTCTTACAACGTGTTCATAGATAATCGGAAGTTGAGTGTCTGATTACATGTAGTAATATTTTTCAAAACTGATTCGGAAAAACGATCATAACAATTCAAGTTATCAGTAATTTTATTTCAGAAGAAAATAATTCCTAGCATTTCACATTTTGTTTTAGTGTAGCTAATTCAGTTTTAAGTCACTCATATGGCGCATAAAATCTTCATAATGACTGAGTTATTACTGGTCAAATGTATCTGATCATTTTGAGTTGGTAGTCATTGATAAAAAATGGATTTCTGTTAAAACTCCATCTAAAAAAGTCATATTCATGAACCATATCATTTTTTAAAATTACCAGTGATAATATTGAGTTTTTTGTCATACACATGGTCTGAAAGTGATCATTTTCACTTTGTGTGCTTGTGGTTTTGTGATCCGTTTGTGGTGCTATTATAAAAGTAATCGACGCTTCGTATTTGTCTTCTGCTTTGTACACCGTTAGGCGTTATCTGGTCACGGTAGTCAGGATGGGCAGTATTCAAAGTTTTAGAATATATCGAATACCGACGGCCACACAACTGGTGAGCCCACATCCACCACATCACTTTTAGCTGATATTATCTACATTGAACCAGGGATGATTAATGTCCTGAGTGACCTTCTAGGATTACTGACGGTCTCCAGCCCCGATAAATGAGGGGAGTTGGGCATGGGATTAGCAACCCTATTCAGCAAACAAACAAACCAGTAGAAATTATTTAAACCATTTGAAAGGATGTCACTTAAGCAGCGGGAAATTTCCACACTGGTTTATTGGTTAACCAGTTGAAATGACAGGTTTTTTGTGGCAGTTTAGCTAAGATCGGCTTGGGGTTTCAACGGTTATATCTCTTAAGTTAACCTGTATGATTTTTATGTCTGTGTTCTACTTCCAGTTCAATTATACCAATAATCGATCAACACTAATTATAAAGTTCATACCTACCTGGTACAATATCGCCGAATCCAATTGTTGATAATGTTACAAAGCAAAAATAAGACCATTTCAAATAATCCGTTGATTCCCATAAACAAAATACGGCAGCGCCTAATAAAATATAAACCGTCATCATAAGTATAGTTAGTGATATTGGAACAGTCTTTAATGTTTCACTTGATGATTTATTTGATTCGTTTGTTGCAGAATGAGCTGTATCTAAATCACTTTTATGTTGAAATTGTTTTAGCTGACGATTTATATTTATCGTATTCATTGATGAAGGTAATTCAAGGTGATTCGGAGTATGCATTGATTCTTTGAATGATTGATCATTGACTGAATGTGTGGTATTTGAGTAATAATTTGATAAGTCAAAACTTTCAAATGGTGTATGTTGTTGTAAATATGGATTTAATGCATATATATCATGTAAGTCAAATATTTGAGTTGAATAGTTTTTTGTATTTATCTGAGGCGTTGTTGATACTACAGTCTCCATTAAATAGTCTGCTTTACATGACGACAATCTAGATGAAGAAGTTTGTGATTGTTTATCACTCCATGTTATATTTGATCGTTCAATATTTTTAAAATTCAAATCGTCACTTGGATTGTAATTAGAAATCATATGTAAGTGATGATTATTGTTAATACTACCAATCCTGTTAGTATTCAAGTAATTGTGAACATTGCTGGTTGGTGTTCGTTTGTATCTTTTATATTTTACTGGATTTGATGATGTAAATGTTGAATTATTTCTTTCACAGACTAAAATATCATTATTCTGTGATAGTTGTAATTTTTGAGTAATTTTTCGATGAGTCAACTGATTGAAACACTTTTTCATACATTTTTTAAACTGTATAAATGCCGGTTGACAAATGCGCACATAGAAAACTTGAAATAATGATGCCATATAATTACCACTGTTTGATAGATAACAAAAAAATAATGGTATACCAAATACAGCATACATCATTGTAAGAAATTTACCTAGGCGTGTATGTGGTGTTACATGCCCGTAGCCTAAAAATAAGATTTGAAAGACAAAGCAATGTAGTTGCGAGAAATTATAAAATAAAGATAATTAGTTAGTAATGGTAGATTGAATGTCCCATCAGTTGATTAGTGTCATTTGGCATACATGAATTCTATACGACCCTCCTCGATATGGCCATTAGGTCACAAGCAATATAAGCAGGAATGAATAGCTGATGGCGATGGGATCCAGGACTCACGTTTCGACCTACTTGAGGCTCGTCAGCTCGAGTGAGTATCAACTCTGGGACACAGGTACATACAGCAAAGATGAGTCCCAAATAGGACGAAACACACGTCTGGAATTCCTGTGCTGGCTTCTATCTATCTCTGCTAATAAAGATTATCGTTTCTGTTTCCGGATGGTCTAATTATGATGAAACCACTCACAGAATGAAGCTCAACGAAAATCATCGACATCAGCCGCAAATATTTCTGTTGATGGTTATCTATCGATTAAGCTGAAAACCATTTAAGATATTATGAGAATTTTGTATAGTATGTAAGTTTTAATCGGTCAATTTTCAAACAATGGCTTATCGCTTGCTTCATGAACTTAAGACTTTTAAATAGAAAGAGAATGCGATCCAATGTGTATCACATAATACAATTGTTCGTGGCTTGTGATATATCCACGCAAGCGAAGACGAGAAATCTGAATGCTAATAAAAATGAGATCTTCATTATATTGAAGTGTCAGAAAAGGTAATAAGTATGAAAACAGGTTCGATGTGTTGATGGAAAAAGTGTTTCACTGTTTGACAAAAAATTATATTCAGAATCTTATTTTCTTCCTTCCTCGAAGTGTTTGGAAGATTTTACACATTATACACCAGTGATCTTAAAGGTAACACATGATTTAGTAATCAATTCAGTGAAGAAAAATTCCTTTCGAACTACTTCTTCATTATGGCTCTACACTGATAATCATACGATATCAGTCAGTTGGTAGTGTTACATAACAATATTACAATGTCATGAAGGATTAGAAATATTATATCAAATCAATAGCTATGCAGTTACAAGTAGATAGATATTATTAATCAAACTAGTTATTTATTAAATGATCGTGATATGAAATTCAATAAGTGAAAGACAGTATGTTTAGTAAGAGAAAATAATCAAACATTTTGAGTAAAATATTGACTATAACTAGGTAAGTTTAACTAGCAAAAGTATAGATAAACTAGGAATAAATATTTTGTTTTAAAACAAACTGGCTTGGCTCATGTTGATGATCAGAGCGGAAAGAACTGTGGAATAAATTTACTTTGAGTGCAAAGATTCCGATCATTTCGGCAGCATAGAAAAAAAAATAGAATTCACAAACTGTGCAGTATATTTGATGGAGTAAGGTGGATTATTTGAAAAGTTCAGTTCAAGTCTTCTTGGTTTTCTTATGTTAATCAAGTGAGCAGGAACTGAGTTCCTAAATATATTACACTGTAATTCGCTCAACCAACCTAAATGTAATGCTTGGAGGAGATAAGACACAAAAAATGATTTGTGATAATAATAAAGGAAATTTGTATCTTGAAAGTAAATAATGTTTGTTAGATGTTTTGCCAGAATAGATATTTTATGACCGATTTTGTATTAAGTTAAGGTATTTCATCGGGCACTGTTTTCATATTAGGAAGAGTAAAGTAAAAATGGACTGATAACGGTAGTGGTATTATTAGTAGTACGTGCATTTGTTAAAGCAAATACATGTAACCAAAAAGCACACTATAACAAATAGTTTCCGTTCAAAAGAGGTCTCTGAAAAAACTTTCCACTAGCTAAAATATGAAAAATAAGCTCGTTAAAAAGTAAGAACACATTTTCTGAGAGTTTATGAATAACTTTTGAACAGAGCTTTCCAACCAAATATTTACCTATTGGGGCAATTAAAAAATGTAATGTATAACTTACTGTAAGCAGTTGGTAAGTACTTTAATACTATCATGTCATGGCGAGGATACCAGAAATAAAGGTTACTCATGAACAGTGATGAATATTGTAATTTTCATCTGTACCAACTAACTCTAAAAGATTTCCATTAAGCGATACTACTTTGAATAGAATGTTGCATTGATTAAATTTGATTTGATGTACACTAAATAAGCATGAGATAAAGTAGTTACTCACTTATTTGAGTGTGCTTGAGATGTCTACAATTGATTTATACAAAGGAAAGCTGAGACAAGTTCCAAATATTCAGTTAGATGTAGTTGTAATTTAGTAAAGTTGGGAATATGATCATCATTCTTCAAAATCTATGATGATGTTTTGAACTGTTTGTTTTCTTTTACACCGTATATAAAATCGGTGTTTTATTACATCCCAAAAATAATAAATTTCGTAAACGCTGGTATAATACTATTTTACAGTGCTATTATAATTAACACATAACTATTCCTTCATTTCAATACAATCATCAAATAATTCTTAGTCAATTTTCCATGGGTCAACTGTTCTAATGTAATTTTATAATCAACTGATAAGCACTTATTTAACCTTAATATCTATCTTTTAAGCGATCGAGTGTGCGGTGACAAGAATAAGAGCAGTTTTAGTTTTTTGTAAGCGATTAGTTGTGAGATAATTTTTTACATTAAGGGGATGTGAAGAGTGTTAAGTTATACATTTTTGAAACCATGAATTGATCGATGTTAGACCACCATTCGAAACCTGGAAACACTGGACGAAGTTAATGTCTAACTTGATCAATTCACGTTAGTGGTCCAGAGGTTAGGCGTTCGCGCACAATGCCGAAGGTCCCGGGTCCGAATCCTGCGGGTTACAGGAGCCGTGGATATGCACTGCTGATTAGTCTCATACCAGGACGAAACGGCCGTTCAGTGCTTCCAGGTTTCTAATGGTGGTCGAACATTGATCGATTCATGGTTTCAAAAAAGATAATTTTTTAAAATATTTTAAAGTTTACTAATATTTGCTTTGAAAACATTAACTGAACATCACTGAGTAGTATCATTGCAGACTTGATCTACTGCACATATTTCGTTCACTTTGATAGTGTTTAGTTAAGTGAGCCTGAACACACTGATTGTCATTATTGGCAGTGAAATTTGAAAATGAAAATAGAACACTATGAAATGAGGAATGAACTGTCCAAGAAATAATTAAATTCATGTATACAGCAAATAGATGATGGTATATCAGAATTCTTGTAGTCTGATTTGAAATGTTAAGAGAGTCTTTAATTTATGTGTTAGTATGCTGTTCAAAAATGAGTTCTTTCTTGTGCTACAATTTAGTCAGAAAAAGTTTTAAAAGAACTAAATATGTTTGCAAAAAAATACACTTTAATTAAATCCTCAAGTTTTAAAGCAAAACGTTCTTATTAATAATTAGTTCACAACACTAATGGATCATAGACTAGTAATCGCTGTTAGGTTCTCTAATGCTTAAAATCGATCACATAATATTTCATGTAAAGATGCCAAGTGAATCGATATTTTGATGTACTTGGTTTTTTAGGTATTAAAAAGTTAATAGAAATGATTGGTAGTCAAGGTGCTTTAGATTTAGAATATTATCATTCATGTGATATTTTAGAACATTGAGTAAAAACATCGTTACGTTTTAAAAGAAATTTCTCAAGTTTATATGAAACTTAATTTTTCTTTCTTCTTTTTCTTAACTAAAACAAAAGATGAAAATTAACTATTCATGATCTAAATTATCTTTGTTTGAAAGATGTGACTAGTTAATACAGAAGAATTTAAGTTACAAGTTGCATTCACATCAGTCACGCTTGAGTTGCTAACCAGTTAATCTATTCAGTATATCTTAAAAATTCTGTTAAGCCAGAATGAACTGATAAATGTTGCACTGAATTTACTGAACACTCATCAATAAAAGATTTTAATAAAATCAACGTTTCTAAAAGACGATAGATTGAAAGAATTTAAAGAATATCTAGCTAACAGCTTATAGTTATGTTGACTTACATTTTCACTATCTAGTCAAAAAGAAACTAATGCTATCATCGACTAATAAGGAGTTGATTTCAAAAGCTTGGATATTGAATAGTTTAATTAAACAATAAAACTTTAACTCTTTACAATGGTGCTTTATCACTTCTCAATACTAAACTGTTTTTAAGACGGTGAAATTTGTACTGAAAATGAATAAAACATTGTTTTAATTAGCATTTATTAATTTGTTCAATATTATACAAATTTTCTTATGTTTTTAGTTAATATTATTACAGTTAAATCTGTTCTAAGAAATAACAGAAGTAATATATCATTCTAAATTTAGATGAATAAGAATTTCACTGCAAACAAACTGATAAATTTTCTTTCGCAAATCTTAGATATAGTTTTTTTTACTCCTCTTCCTCCTCCTCCTCCACAACCACAGTGTCTAACTTAATTTAATAATGATAAATAAAGCATAAAACTTAAGTGATAGATAGGAAAATAAAAATAATATTATGAATTTGAATGCATAAGAGAATGCAAAACCTACACTATACGATTAGACAGAAACCGTTGAACGTGTTACAAAAATACTCTTTTTATTTAGTTTTATTTTTTAAAAGTACGCTTCTCACAGTGTTATGATATGTCAGGTGTATTATGCTTTGACGTAAAATTCACCCTCAGAAATGAAATGAATAGTCTGAGAAAATGTTTGTAAAGTGTATGAAGGTTTTTAGTGATAAAAAGCAATTGAATATGACGCAAATGGATAAATGTTTTGTTCAAGAGAATAGTGTTAAACCTACACGAATTTATTTATAATTGTCGAAATAAAAATTCAATTTATTGAAGAATTGTTCGAACGTAGAAAATGCTAGTTAATGAAATTTTCCTAGATCATGAATCCATCGATCTCAGTTCGAAATAAAGAAACACGTGAACTATTGGTATAGCAAAATGTACTCAACAAAACGTTTGTCATGTTAATTAGTATGTGAGATTTTATACCGTCAACATTATACTTTCTAATTTTACTATTTACTATGGGGATATTATTATTATTATTATTTATTAAGACAACATACAAGTCATCATTAAAACTTTTAAAAAGTGTTATTTCATTAAAAACGTATTTCTTTGGTAAGTAATATATTGTATAATATATTGTATTGTAATCTACAGTTTGATGCATTTGATGTACGTACAACTTATTAACGAAATTCTCATCAAGTCTTTTTCCCTTTGAACGTGGAATAATAAATTTTTCAAAATAGTTGATTGCTTACACAATATGTGTCACGATAATCTTATATGATGAGCTTGTTTAATGAAAAGTTTGTCTCCTCTCTTAAACATCCTGTTGTATTTTTATTCAACTCAATTAATAAGTAAAACAAACAGATTATTATATTTGTCCAATTATTGACAAATTACAGAAAATTCTTTTTTGAATACTTTTATTAAGTGAATACACCAGAAAATAAAATGTATGATGATTAGTGTATTTTATTGCTTAGACTTAAAATTTGCATCAAAAATACAGAACCATTTAAAACATTTCAATACAAATCTGAGCATCAAAACTAATTAATTAATTGTAAATTCTGAACAATAAAGAAAATGCATAACACCAGTGACTGAATCAAAGAATAATTTACAATTAGAGTAATATAAAAACATGATAAAACATTTCATCTACACTCACTAAAATTAAAAAATTTACCGAATAAAAAATATATGTATTGACGTTTCATGTTTTTCTTTTATCGTGTCTGTCCTACCACTTATTATTAATGAAACCATGCAGTACATTTTACAAATTATATTCAGTAGCAATACATGGTTTTACTAGATGCATGGACAAATGCCTTGAGAAAAATTTGTTAAAACGACTTGTGCAGCAATATTGATTACTAAACTGAATATTATAATTCCAATGAATAAGTCTTTTATAAAAAAAAGAGAACCTTTAACTAGCTGAAGATATCAAGAAATTAAAATTGATGAGTGTTAACTTAATAGTCAGTTGACATAAATATGAGTAGCAGTTAAGTGTAAAGTAATAAGTAAATACACCTAAACAGTGTAAGAAGGTATCAATAAAACTGTGAATATCTATTTTTGAATTTGTGAAAAATAACACACAGTTTTCAATAACATTATATTTTTCGCTGGGCTAAATAGTTTTTGAGAATCTAGGTTTATTTTTAACTCAGTAAGTTCTGCCTTCATGATGGATAAGTTTATTTAAAGGAGATATGATAACTGTTACACTTATCTAGCAATGTTATTCATCATTATCGATTTACATGTGATTATTAGTGCGGTTATTGATTATTAAAATAATACTGGTGATTTTATGTCAGCTAAAACTACAGTAAACATTATTGAAGGTTGTATTTTGTTTAATGACTATACAAGTACGTTTATTAGCTACAGCTTTAAAGCCTTTTTACTTGAACAAATCCATTTATCATTGAAGTAAAAAAGTTTAATAATTCTTTTATTCGAAGGAATTATTGAATACTATGAATTATTCAAAAATAAAAATAATATGGTAGTGAAGTAACTTAAACAAATTTTTTATTTGATGTAAGTGTTTTGAATCGAAGTTCGAATTTTCATGAAACGGATCATGTGACATGTGTGCTTGTTAAATTAATTAATGTAAGATATATATATATATATATATATATATATATATATATATATATATATATATATAAACAGGTGTCTGTTATCACATTAGTAGGAAAACTGGTGTAAAACTCTAAATAACGAATTAAATGATGACTTTCTAATTCAATGAATTATGTTTTTAAGAAAAAAGATCCATTTCATATTTATTGATTGAATTCAGTGAAAATAATGCATAAAAATGCAATGTTGAATGTATTATAAATGGAAGTGTAGGATTTAAATAGATCAGTCGATCATACAGTAGATAATTATATCGCTACCGAATGTATGTTGAAATGGATAAGAGAAAATGAACGCTTACACGATTGTTAACGTTTTTATTGATGATAAAGCTGTTGGAATCAATAACTGAGTTATGATGTCAATAAATCGAACGTTTGACTCTCAAACACACAAGAAAAGGGTAACTATAAAAACAAAAATGAAAACAGTGAAAAATCTGAGTGATTAACTGCTTACAAAATGGTTACAGACGGATCGAGAAAAGGATCACTGAAGTATATATAGTTAAATTTGTGAATTATTCCGAATCCTAAGCAACGTAATTTGAATAGTTCAGTTACAACACTATTGACTACATCAATGGGTATGGTGGATTTGAGTTTCAAACGAAGAATAGTATATATTTTAACTTTCAGGAAAACTTTCTGTTAATGAGAATTAACAAGTATAAGATGGACTACCAACCATCTTTGGGTATTGAACACTATTCAGAAATGAATGATATATGAAGTCAGAGTTCTAAATAGCTAACTAAAACACTTGATCTTTACAATGTAACCAACATACATTACTAGACAATAAGTTATTATTATAGATATTTTACTGTTAAACTTAAAAGTTTATACTTCAGTTCTATGAGTTAACTGAAAACTAATTATGAAGTGAAGAAATATATGCTTTAACTTAGTCAGTTGAGATTTTAATGCGGTTCTAACTACTAATGATGTTCCCGTTCAGGAGAGTGATGCTATCGTGGTTAAAGTGCATTTGTTAGTGATTCGTCACTGTTTTATTCCAACGTAGCTTTCACCGAAATGATCAAATAATTTGAATAAACGTTTATGACATATTTGACTGTGTTAAATAATGTGACAAATTCGAAGTTGATTACTCTTTGTCATATAATAATGGGGATTTCATTTACAGACATATATAAAACAAGAGTTTTTAGTGTTGTAACATTCAAAAAGCCATTTGGTCAAAAACAGTGAACTTTAAGTGTTACAGCATTGTATTTTCCATTTCTTCATAACTGTATTTTGTTTATTCAACAGAAAATGAAAAAAAACACCGATTTCATTCAATAGTGTTCGTCAATAATTAATAACTTCTGAAAAGTAAACGGTAGTAGGTATTCACAAATCTATATTATTTCAACCTTATACTATCTTATCTAACAGTCATTGATGTTTAGTTGAATTAATCCTATTTATAATTGTAGTCAGTTGACAATAGAGTTAAATTGTCATGCATACGATTTAATTATTGTTAGCCAGTTGATTTTCGATAAACTCATCTCTAAATAAGCGGATGGAAACAAAAGTTTTGATTTAGATCAAAACACTAATTCATCACTTCCTACTTTTTACACTTCCTCAGCTGGAATTATATTAAGATGGTAATGACTATTTTAATTAAACTAATAATGTGTAAAATCACCTGGATACATTTTTATTGAATTTTTAATATTTTTATACGTTATGAATAATGGAATTTATTGGATTTCTGATAATCAGTTGATTTGCATATCTACTACCAACATAAATGTTGTACTGAACTTTTTCCCTAAATAATAGAAAATAATCTTGCTTAAAAATCAAATAAGAAGATGAAATACGATCACTTGAAACTGACTAGACAACTGGATTTATTTGTATCGCATGTGTTTAAGTTCACACTGAAACTATGAACTGCCAAAAGTATCGATTAGTAATAACAAATTATTTAAAAGAAAACAGAATAGATAAGTGAAATTTTCAGCTTCTCATTTGCACAGATTCCAATTTAACTGATTCACTGTTAAATGATTGAATTTGAAAGTTATAATATTTTTAAACACGAAGTCGGTTATAAGATTTGTTTCTTTGATAACGAGAGGATTTTATTAACCGAACAAAAATGATACAATCACTGTTAAATAGCAAAACAAAAAATTGTACCGGAAAATATTGAAATATTGAGATATTAGGATGTATCACTGTTTATTTCAACTATATACTATAATTATTAGTGATTTTCGAAGTACCTGGGAAGTTAAGTTATTAATTAAACCAAACAATTCTAAGAAAGAATCCTAGTTTTAAATTTATTTCAATATCTTCAATAAATTTACACAGTAAAGTTTGTCTAGGATGTTATCTATGCCAAAAATACAGTATCTTTGTGTATTATATTCACTGAACAAACTAACATAAAAATCAATCAATGATGTCTAGATTAACTGACGGATGACTGACGTCGCTGAAGTATCATTTGTTCAACTATCAACTTAGTTTCATTTTCCTAATGATCATAAAATATTATTATGGAAAGAAATACACATCTGTTTTTTACTTCATTCAGATAGTTGCTCAGATTATAATATATTCATGAGAATTAATGTTTTGATTTCTTTTTCTGTTTTACTTTATAAATTTTTAAAATATGCACAAAATATCTGTTTTTAAAGGACTGAATATGTTTATGCAATAATCTTTCAGGCAATAGAAGTAACAGAAAGATAATAGTTTTAAATAGGTTAAAATTTTTGCTAAATGAGAATTATAAAAACTTAAATTACTATTGGGTGAATGTAAACAAAGTCAATTAAAACAAAACAAGAACTATAACTGTTAAAGCCTAAAATTTATAATGAAATTGAGTTTTTAAACATGAATCAATCAAAATATGTTCATCAAGTAAACTCTGGATCATTTGTACACATTCTACTTAAGATAGATGTTTACAAAGATGAAAGTATTATACTGAAACAAACTAAGTATTCAATGCTTTTTAGTTTCAAAATAATGACTCATTTGATCTAATCTTATCATATAAATTGTATAGGTAATTCTTAGCGAAAACAAGATAATTTTTGTTTAAAACAAATTGAATCGAAGCTAGAAATTAATCACGTTTAATCCTAAAAGCATGAGGTACCGTTTCAAATAAAGCTTCAGTACTTTCAAGTGAACATTGTTCCGAATGATTTCTTATTTACGATTGTGAAACAACAGATAGACACGTTACGGACTTGAGTTTTTATAGAAGAAATATGTGTGCTTTCTTTTAGCTAAATGGTATGATCTTGAAGATTTTGTTAGTTTTTTGACCAAAATCAGCACAAAATTCAGACTGAAATGTGCACTTGAAATCTCGTCACTTGTGATTGACTGCTTGTTTTGTTCAACTTGATTAATAATCAGAATCAAGGCTGATAGGAAAAGCTGATCGTCAGATAACATGAAATCAGAATTGAAGATCTCCACCATCTGAAAATCTACCTTCCAAAATAACAATTAACAATTAATTACACCTTAAATAAGTGAATTTTCAAATATTTTTATTTAACAGATTCAGTCTATTCGTGATCTGCTGTGACTTCTTTAAGGAACTGTCTTAAAGTTAACCTAGTCGATAACTCAGACCATAGCTTCTCAGTAATATCGTGCAAAATAATTGCACTTAAACGTTTTTTTGTTCTTCAAAATTACCAAGTGTTTACATCAATTAAGTAAATAAACAAAAATACTATTGGAAAATAAAACAAATCACTTCAAAATTAATGAACGAATAAATGCCAAACACGTATATTAGTTTAAAGAAAATTTTATTTATTTATTTAATCGTTTGGCGGTAACAGAGCATTAACTTTTAACGTTTAATATTCAATCACTTTATAATGTTTTTTTGGAATTGACGATTAAAAATGATCATTATTCATGCGAGAAAATGGTTAATCAATTAGAAAAATAATTAAAGTTTCAACTAGAATTCAATTTGTTTTACTGAGTAGTCTGTGTATAAATACTAGGGAGTTGGGAAGTAAACTGTATAAGGTTTACTAATGGCTTCTTGTTCACTGAATGACTAGCCAATTTAAGACTTGTTTATCACTGCATCAGTGCTGAAATTAGAATTTTAGATAATCGAGTAGATGTTAAATGATGGAATTTGTTTTGTTAAAATTCAACTTGATAGATAAGTATATACTAATAATAATAATAAGTCAGAAACAAAGTTTATGTCGCTGATGTAAAAAAGGGATTATTCCCACTACACCAAACCATTTTTGAACTGCCCAGATAAAAGGCATCCTAGTATATTTTTATTGAATCTTGTTACAGAGATACGTGTAATGCAGTTATGCCAACTCTTTTTACAGCTAATATAAGTGTGGTAGAGTAGTGATATATACACAATGAAAGTATGATCTGAGTGGTCCGTGAGCAAAAGCAAACAAATACTCAGCTTTATAAAATATTGAGATACTAAAAATATTATTTTGAACTACCTTTTGTGATTGGTTCTATATTGAATTTCATTTTTTGTGGACTGACGGTAATTTGAGTGAATAAACTGTTCTATCTCGATAGTGAGGTTTCCATTCATGAGTGGAATATCGTTTTGGTGTGTGTGTAAATGCATCTAGTGCCCGTATTTTATTACTGAATTATTGTATCGTTTCGTTAAAAAAAATATATGTTTTTTTGATTGCAACAAGTCAACACATAAAAGATATCTCATAGTAGAGAGATAAAACAACATGATACCTATTCATGAAATATATGAGACTGATTAGGTGCCAAGTTTAGATGAAGGCGTTCAGAAGAAGTGATTAAGTTAGATGAATTAGGTATGTAAAGCTCAAAATCACATTAATATCAATAAACTGATTCCTTGACTTTTTTAGTGAATAAATGTTATGTATTTTTTATATTCTTTAGTCTTTTCAGCCTTTTACATAGAGTTAAAAGTTTTTCGTAGTGTTTCTTGGACTAGTAACAATTATTTTTTATTTATTCCGATATTTCTATCCGATTCTTTGGAATTTATTGGTATAAATTATGTTATTTCTCTATTAATTCATAACTGTAAAAAGTAATTCAGTTTCTTTTGTTTGTCTATTAAAACTGTAAAATACAAAGTTAAAAATGATGTTATTATTGTTTTTACCTTTAACCAACATACTGATCTCTAAAAAATGAACAATTTAGTTGTGCAAGCTACCTACATTGCGTAGTACTGAAAGGTTGGTGATAATTTAGAAAAAAATAGTTCAGTGTTAGTCTTATAGAAGTCATAAATACTCCTTGATTATCAAACATGATGTGTCCCATACCCGGACGAAACGGCCATCCAGTTCTTTCAGGTTTCTATTACCGGTCTGACAATGATTCATTCAATGTAACATGTTGGTAATGTCATTGTAAACTTTATGTTTATAATAAAAATCTAATGATAAGTGATGAATTGTTCTAGAACTAAAGATCATAATAATTTCATTATTTTTACTTTTAAATGAAAGTATTATTACTATTATTCATCTTGTATCCATATAGAGTCGACTTGGTGTCATACTTTTTCTACCAGCTTTATTACCCTTAATTAAATCCTAAAAGTAGATTTGCTGAAATAGTTTTCAAACTACAGACCTTAAACTTAAAAAGAAGTTTGTGATGTTCATTGCGGGTTATAAAGTTCTTGAATTTTAATTAAGTAATAAGCGATAATATGTTGAACGCAGCATTAGATCTTAAAAATACTGGTAGGTTTATGAAAGCTTTTAACTCACTATTTGGTACAACTGGACACGGTTTAACTCAATCTGCTTTTTTCTTGATAGCTGGATTTAATTTCCTGAAGGCAGTGTGTCTAAGGAAATAGTTTCTAGATACGAATTTGAACCTTTGGAATGAAAAGGCTGATGTTTCATTGGTCTAAAAGGTTCTAGTTACTGACAAATGACTGGAGACCCCAAAGTTCCACCTTATGAGTGCATAACCCATACATAATCTTGAATTAGGATAAAACAATTGTGCAACTAATTGTAGTCTGTAATGATTCACCATTTGATACTGGTCTAGGATGAAAAATAGATTAAAATTTAATCAATTTCCTAAAACCATATTTTATTATTAAGCAATCCGAAGGAAATTACGAATTCATCGGTAAAAAAAATTACACTTAAAGTTTAAAAGTTCATATTAGCATATTATCTATCATTTGTAAATATATATTTAAATAACCTAACATTTTGGTAATCTACTAGAATAATTCGGCACCAAACATTATATGATGAATGATTTCAAAATCTGATGCTTCAAATGTCAAAGAAATATAAAACGTAAGTGGTATATCTACATATATTTGTGTAAACTATTAAGTCACTTATCAGATTTTTTATTAATGACTTATACGTCTAGATAATATATATATATATATATATATATATATATATATATATATATATATATATATATATATATATATCCTTTATTTACTTCGGTTTGGGAAGACAGGGAGTATCACTAATCCCCATATGAAATGTGTGACTTAAGGATAAGCGCATGAACTTGTACTTCGTGAGTGAATTGAATCAAATCATTAGATCTTATAATGCAGATGGCTAAGATATTCAGTTATATTTAGAAAGGAGATTCTAGACAGCAGTTCAAACAACTACCACCAATCTTCAGTAACTCTGTCGAATTGAAGTTATTCAAACTTCTTTACGTCACTTGAAAAAGTAGAAACTTTCGACTATTAATGAAATACTACTAGTTCATATTTGAACTGTTTTTATTTAGCTTAATTCATTGGCATTTTATTATAGTCTTAATTAATGTTACAATAGTTTCATACGAATGGTATTGAAGTTTTGTCTACTTTTAAAGACTAATACTTGTTAGCCTAAATTGAAGTATGAAGATAAAACCGAAAAATCGTGTTTAAAAATTGTTTTAGATAGATTAGTTATTGAATAAACGAATTATATCGATTATGAACAAAGTTACGATTGGGCGAGATTACATTTTCAAAATAACGATAAAAGATGTACATCACTGACTAAACTAAACATCAAATACATTGAAAACGGTAGTTCATTGGTAAACTTTGGGTTACACCATATTACAGAGGTAATTTCCTTGATAAATTTGTGTTACATCTTGACCTGACATATTTATGCCAATCAGTAACCTTGTACTAACTAATGTCATAATGTGCAGAATAAATTATGTAGTTTGCATGATAATGTGTACGACAGTTAATATTAAAATGCAATTTGTTTAATGTTTAGTGGCTGAAGATGTATTGTCAGAGCGACTGGGCTAAACTTTTTTGCTAAAAGACAATCAATAGCAAGGGATGTCCTTCAGTAACCAAAGCTAATTAGTTTCTAAGATTTTTTTAAACAGAATGAATAAATATCATATTTTGTTTTTATGCTTCTGATTTTCGAAATTGGGAACTCCCAATTCCATTTGTAACCACGAATCGATCAATGTTAGACCACCATTAGAAACCTGGAAGCACTGCACGTCCGTTTCGTCCTGGTATGGGACTCATCAGCAGTGCGCATCCACGACTCCTGCTCTTCGCAGGATTCGAACCCAGGACCTTCGATATTGTGCGCGAACGCCCTAACCGTTAGACCACTGAGCCAGTATCTAACGGTGTTAATGTCTTACTTGATCAAATCCACGGAGTTGCGCGACCTCATACCCTGTATACATCCGGACAGGTTTGAACTTTACTGGTCACGTCTTCCCACTAGAACTCGGAGAAGATTCCTCAGCAAGCTAGTCACTAGTGGACACATGCTGCTGATGAGTCCCATACCAGGACGAAACGGCCGTCCAGTGCTTCCAGGTTTCTAATGGTGGTCTAACATTGATCGATTCATGGTTACAAATAAAACTTAACAATCTTCACAACAACCACGCAATGCAACTCACTATTCCCTTAAAAAAAGTCTGTTCACTGGGTAGTGAGTCCGAAAATTCTCATTGTGTATGTTGAAACCTACCACTGAAGTGTTTGCTGCTATAATGGCCATCTTCACCCTCATTGATGTGTGTGAGATAGAAGAGCAACATCATATGCCGTGTCCAAATCATCTAGCTGCGTCCCAGTTGTCCTTTTCATTCCTTGCTTACCCAGACAGATATACTTTAATTTAAGTGATACTTAATAGCCAAGTACACATTGGGTAATTCAACTTCAAACTAAGTGTTTCCTCTCAAAATTAGTGACATTACCCAGTTCTTGAAAGTGAACGTTTATGTAAATCGCCTGAACCCATTATTCTGGTGTTTTTAGATTGTTAGCAATTTTTTATTCTAAAATTATTTTTAATTTCTTAATATATGATTGACATTTTTTGTTATGAATAAGTCAAGCTTGAATATATTGTACATTTTACATAAAGTGAGACAAATGTTCCTAAAAAGTTCCTCAATATGACAAAAAAATTACAGACCGTATAAAATAAACTTCACAGCATGCACTGTGTGATTATGTCAATTTAGTCATGTACGTATACTACTGGTATTACTAATAAAAAAGTAACAATACTAATAATAAAAATAACAATAATATTCTTATGTTCTTATACAAATGCTTAGACTATTGGTGAACTACTAAACATTGAACAGAAACTTAATTACGATTAATTAATTTTGTGTAACATAATAACAACATTTTTACAATTTGTGTTATCAAAACTGTTAGATTTTTGCCTTGTGATTTTAATCCCACTCATCAAATAAGTTTTTTGATTTCAATAAAAAGCATTTCATTTTAAACATTAGTCACATTTCAGAAAGAGAAAATGATTGGATGTTTGAGAATGTTAAAAATAAGTTATTTTTAGAATTATTTGACTTTCTAGCATTGGTCAGTATTTATACAATCGGTTTATAAAATAATAACTTCTGTGTACTTTAATAATTTTCGAAAATTCTTTCAGTTATACATAATTTTTGTAGTAAACAAATTTTTTTTACGGATCTAGAAGGAAAACATCACTGTTAAATGAAATTCTTATTCTTAGTTATGATCAAAATGTTTCTTTTATGTTAGGAGAGCGAAATGAATCAAAACAGAGTCTTAAACAAAAACTTAAACAAATCTAACAACAACAATATTCAATCTCAACAAGTTCCTTATCATTTTCTTGAAGCATGAATATGAGATTAATTGCAGGATTAAGAGTTTGTATGGATACTATTGATGGCATAGCATTCTATAATCTGATTGTGATTGTCAACATTTATTTGAAAACGAGGTTAAAATGGTACATTCACTATTTGAGCTGGGTATTGATAACACTATTGCGTCCCCATTAAAAAGCTTGTAATTTTAAAGATTTTAAACCTAGAGAATGTAATTTTGCAGAAAGATGATCAGATTAAGTTTATTTTTCTGCTCTACGATTACAAGTATAGAATTAGTTCTGTTGGAGACATTTTTAATATAGAACAAAGACAGCTGTCTCTATTCTGAAATAAAAAGATTGTTTTTCCCTTTCATTGTATAATTAGCATTTATTTTATAATAAAAGATTTGTTTTTACATTATGAAAATAGATAAGAAACAATGAGGAAATTTATTACATTCACTAAACTATTTAGCATTCATTATATGTTATACATATCATTGGTAAATTCATATTATCACAGCATGCTTTCAACATGCACACCATCCCGTTACTTCGTCCTGATTCATAAATGTTATCTTCAAGATTTATTTTATTTCATTTTATTTTTTTCTGTGACTTTTTCTTATCTTAAATAATTTTAAATGATCGTCAACGAAACATTGAACTAACATTTTAAACAAAATTTATGGCTACAAAAAAGCTACAATTACAAAATAAAAACAATAACAATAACAACACAGAAACAATGATTATAATTTAAAATTGAACTATGAAGCAAAAAACAAAATTTCAAATTTCTTATCCTCTAATTTAAATATCATATATATTATGTGTGATAAGTTGAAATCAAACAACAAAACAACTGTATAAAGGTCAACTTGCTATGTTCACAATGATTATCTGTATTTTATCAATCAATCAATCTTAACATTCAATTCAATAAACTAAATAATGTGATATTATCGATGGATTACAGAGAGTAAACGTTACGTGATATGATAATCGCTTCTCAATAATAAAGTGGTCAGTTTCATCTAGTGTTGGTTGAAATTGGCTAATATTTAACTAATTAGTCGGAGCAATCATATTTTTCCATTTTTTTATCATTCACCGAGTAAGTCGCTGAAATAGTGGCAGGAGTGTTTTTAGAGATCCGTTTTTTCGTATCATCTTTCTGGTGAATTTATTTATTTAAATTAGTACTAACAAACCCTGATAGAAACTGAAAATATACAGTTATATTCATACAAAAATGAGGCAAGGGACTGACTGTCTAGTGCAGAATATCTAACAATTTTATTGATAATCAGTGCTGTGCGTGAAGCTGTAACAGTTAAATTTTTTTCAGCAATGGTGTTTCATACGAAGTCTATTCGAAAAGCCCGACCGTAGATGCTACCTTGACGTGGTGGTCGAGCTTGCCTATCGTGATGACCAAACTGAGCTATACTGGCTGGAACATAAGTTCCTGAAGGTTCTACCATGCCAGGCAGGTCGATTGGAGAACGATGAGACTAAAAGCAGCTATCCAAGGTCTGAGGGCGAAGTCGTACTGCTGACTGTGACGGAGGGGTGTGACAGTAGTAAGGTGTTTCTCTCGGATAACCAGCATCTACAGCGATGCTGCCTTCTCACAAAGAAGGAAGGCGTTAGAAAAGGTCGACCCTAAAAAGGTCACACCTCACGCTACCTCACGGATTTCCGTCTCCTTGGGTAAGGGTGCCCACTAAGGGCCTTTAAGAGCGGAGCTAATACTGAAAAAACCTTTCATAAAAAGGCTGTGCGTGACCGGCCTCAAGCAGTTGTCCCTTGGACTCTAAGGTCACGCTCTCAGTTCTCTAAGACTAACACTAATCTATCTTCCTTTTCAGGTCCCTCAAGAAACAACGTTCCACGGTGTGGGCAGCCGGGAAGTGAAAACCGCCCTCATACCCATCACAGCACACGAGACCAAACTGGTCGAAATCAAATCCTTCGAAAAGGCTTATAATATTTCTAGCCACCACACAAAGTATGAATTATTGCCTAGTACTGAAAAACAGTATTTCCTTAATGGGTAGTGATAGAGCAAGCAGTTTTTTATTGTAATCTAACCAGTGTTACTTATGAATAGGTAATATACAGGTATCACAAATGAGTATGTTGTATAGTGAAGTCAGTCGTAATGTGAAAAAAATTTCGACAAATTTCTATAATATACATCATTGAGATTAATTGATTGAATCATGAAAGAACAACTCATATAAGTGAACATTATTGTTTTCGATTAGATAGTCATCAAGCTTTACTCTAATATACATGAATATTTATATGAAATACATTAAACCAATCAAGGCAATTTGAGTCAATAATCACAATGAAATGAAATAAATTACGTCACTACAGATAATAGGTAAAAGTACAATCTTATAGTAGGAAAACGGGTATACTAGTGGTAGTAAGAATAATGAAATACAATGAGAGAAGTTTTATCAATAGTTCAACATTGGAATTAGTAGGTGAAACGTGGATAAGCAAACTTAAAATCATCATCACAAAACATTAATTTGAAAGTATTCGGAATTGGGAAAATTAACTAAAACTGTGTGTGTTGATATATATTGCTTATCTAATCAGGTGTCATGGTTAAATGATAGATTCTTTAGTGGCCCTATAAAATATATGCATATTCCACAGTTTCAATAAGAAAAATAATGAGATTGGTCATCACGACAAACGTTTGGTCTACACACTATCTATCATGGGTAATTTAAGTATTGTAGACTGAGATTTCAAAATATGGAATGTCTTAAATCAAAGTAATATTCAAGTTAGAAAATAATTCTATTTGATTACCAGTATTTTGTTCAGTTCATCGACAATATTTGACTGAAGATCAGATTTTAAATTTCAGTAGTCGTATGAAGAAATGTGGAAATAATTTGTTGACTTTTGCCACAGATTGATTCATGTTAACTATTCGAATAAAAACTTAAAAATCTATTGTAATGGCACTAATATCACATGAAATAAGTTATTATTTGTAGAAAGCAAACTATACATAGATGTTATTTCTTGAAAATCTCAACCTACATAAAAAGAATATACTGTCCAAACGTTGGTTATTTCTAAGAAATCTATTCTTTCCCAACTTAGTCAAACTAAATGATAAATGAAGTTTAAAACACTTAGAGAACAACATTATATTGTTGCAAAATATCACGAAACTAATGAACAATAAGATTACCAATAATGCAAAACCCATTACATTTAATCAATCATCTATAACGAAATTCATCTGTAAAAGTGATAATAATAGATTTTTCTGAAACAACATAACATTTTCTTAAGTATATTACAATTTAATATCTAGAATCGGTAAAGCATAACCAGAACTTATGCTTTTACAGTTAAATGGACTGGCTAGTACAATTTATAAAAAACAGAGCTCACTTGCCTTCATAACCATGGAATTTCATTGTTTAGAGATATTATGATATGAAATTAAGTAATATAAGAAAAATTAAGAGAAGTTTACCAATAATCAATCATTTTTACTTTTGAGAACATTCTGTATCGAAAAACGGCAAGGTGGCCTAAATATCTACTGCATAATTAGTGACCTGTAAAATTATTTCGCCCAGAAAAAGTGCTTATGTTTGAAATCATAGTGAATCATCTTTCCCACCATGTTATACAATGCATAGATGAGTAAATGTACAATATTTTTTTTATCCAACTAAATGATCCAGTTCATTGTCTAACCATTTTATCTATCTTTCTTATAATGTGAGAATTATGAGCAGGTGTCGTTGTTCAACTCCTTTGCATTCATGCGTTAAGTCAGTCGTTTTTTTTTTTGAAATTCGAACATTGCATCTTTGATTTTGATTACCATTGATTGTAATACCTTTGTGAAAAGGTTTGAACTTCAAGAAATATGATGATAAGGACTATAAATTGAATTTATATTCAGAAACCTAAATAATAAACAAGTCTTTTTTCATATCGTGTAAAATCAGATTAAAACATGTTTCCAGGGACATTTTTTAAAAAACAAAATCTAGTTTATTATACAATTCATTAACATGTCTAATTCATTTGGAAAATTGTGAATAAAACTAATTATTTTGAAACTATGTAAAAGCTTTCAAATTTATGAACGGTATTTCATCCTAATGTCAGAATCAACTACTATGCATATCATTTTTGAATAGATAAGTGTAAACTAAATTTTGCCAATTAATTTAAACAGACTAATTAAAATAAAATTTGAATCAGTTCAATTCATTAAATATCTTGTTAGAATAAGTGAGAAAAAAGTAAAACATGTTTTTTTGTTTTTAAACTGTTAGTATGTATGAATATCACAACAGCATTATTCAAATCTTAGTGTTTAATGAATGAGAAGTCAATTGAATGTAACCTTGTTTGACTAACAGATCTTGCATAAGATAAAACGTGTCATTTTTTTGATTTATTTTCTTAACATAGACAAACTGCGACTAAGCGAGATGAGAAATTAAAATGAATACTAAACAGTTCATAGTAGATGAGAGTAGTGTGTTGTACGCTACTTATGTTCACATAAGTATTATATGATATCAGACGGAAATCAAACGTCTGACAGCAAAAGATCCAGAAGGAAAGAATGAAAACAGAAGGCGATTTGTAATTAACGTAAAGTGAAATGAAGTTTGAACAGTCTAAATGAAAGAACACTGAAATCTGAAACAAATAAGGATCAATTTGCAAATGATGATTTCACGGGAAGATTTTGTCCATATGCTTAACAACTCTGCAATATTCGTCTAATCATAGAAGTTGATGCTCTCACCTGATTTTTCGTGCACAACAGTAGTAGTAGTAGTAATTATGGGATAGGAAAATATATAATCATTGATTATTTAATTGATAGAAAATAGACATTTTATCTTTATTTCCCAATTCTTGTGGTGGTGTTTCGTTCTTTAAGCTGAAAGTTATGGTTGTGGAGCTTTCATTGTTCTTCGGAACAACATCATCAGTACAAACTTTCAGATAGAACGAAACACCACCACAATCATCCAGCTGAGCTACAAATTACCAATTTTTTTGACTGCCGGCAAATATTTAAAAAGTAACTTAATTTTTTATACATATTGACATTGAGGAGTTATATAGTAGATAATTTGAAATTCTGTACTAAAATTATTAGACAGAAATGCTCATTGCTTATTTTTAAAAAGAGCAGATTTTGACGTCTAACTAAATATTTCATACTTGTAGAACAAAATGAGTTTCTCTGGCTGAACATATTTTGTTTGTTTTCAATCAAATAGGTTCACGTGAATCGATATGCCTATTGAATATATCCGTTCGCTTAAATCCGTGTTTTTGCTATCTTAATATCTCAAGCTCAGAATTATACAGAAACTATTTAAAAAAACATAATTTAAAACGTTACAATTAACATTTATTAAACATAAAAGCATTTCCTGTTAGCCTAATATTCGTAGAAGTCTAGGATGTAATTATCATACTTTGGTTAATTGAACAAACTTTAAGATGCAGTCTTAGATATCTTATCATTGTACTGTTAGGACAGTAATTGAAATTAACATTTAGAAACTTCGATGATAAACAGTACTGTATTTTAAATAGAAATTACCTCATAGGTATTTTACAGTGCTATCGGTAGATTAGATGGTCGTAACACTAATTATCTCAACGAATTTAAGTGTTTCGTTTTAATTTACATAAGATTACCATTATAAAGATGTTTCATACACCATATTAATTAAAACTAGACAATGTCTAGGTGTTCAACATTTGACTATTTTGAAGAATATTCTATCTACAGTTAAGTTTGGAAAATTAATGTCTCTGCTATCGTGAATTAATATCCACTGATAACCGGTAGAAAGTGAACTGATAGATTGATTTAGCATGAAATATTCCAGTATTTCTCACTTCGAAGCTAACAAACAAGAACGAACCTTCAGCTTTGAGATCTCGCTATAAGCTCACAAAAGACGTATGTCATTGAGTCCATACTTATTAAATTCATAACAGAATTATAACAAGGATCTGTTTATACACTGCTTAGCATTATAATTTTCAAAACCTTATTCGTCATCTTTTCCTAGCATTTGCTTTTCATTACTTACTTTCCACTATCTAACTTGGATAAACAACATGATGTTGAAATAAGATAAATTCTGATTACGTGAACAAGATATAGAGGCATGGCAAAAAATTAGTCTTAGAAAGCTTTTCTTGTTGCATATCAGCAGCAATAAGTTTATCCCATTCGTTTCAAATGTAATTTATCATACAGTAAAAAATGTTTCTTGAGAAAATTGCATTTTATGAAAGTACTCATCAATTAATCAAAATTTACTAATCACATAAAATACAATATGGTTTACATGGTTAAACATGGTTAACAAAAGTCATTATTTTATAATGTTTCATTTCACTGTTCTTTTCCCAATATGTAAATAAAACAAAAAGAAGAAAGTATATTTCCAGATTTCCAGTTTATTTAAACAAGTTTGTGTATAAAGTATGATAGTAGTAGTACAATGGAGAAATTTATGAAATCTATTGAACTCACTAGACGACATAGATGAATGATTTTTGTTTAAAGTAGACTATTAATTAAATCAGTGTTTGTTTTTTCTTTTAGTTTAGATTTAATTTTTAGTCATGGTAAAAAGGATCAATTCAGTACAAAACTGTTAAAATGGGAATAACTAAAATGTACTATTTAAGTTTAAAATTCTTAAACACACTAACTGATTCAAAAGTGAGTATAACTAACAACATTTGTATAATTAAGTGAGAACATACAGAATTATCCTGCGACTCGGTGTATATTTCTAGCAAGTTCAAATTAAGTCATCAGATGACTTGAAGCTTTTTTGATAACAAATTAAGTAATCTATTTCATGAATTCGCTTTACCTAGACAACTATTAAAAACGCTGAAGCATAGAATGATTTGTTTCACATGAAAATAAAATTAATCAGAATTGCACATTGATGATCCTACAAAGAAACAAAACTGAGGATCATACAGTAAACACCTCATTGCCAGATCAATAAAATTACAATTATAAATGAATGGAAGCTTCACAATTATTCATCTCGGAACGTAAAGATTAAATTTTAGAAGAATAATTATTTAGTGGTTCTCAGTGGTTTTAAAATAAATTTTTTGGTATGAACCTTTGATTGTAGATGTTAAACGTTGACAGCTATGCTATTATTATTTCATTATCGTTGATACAACCACGTTAATATGATAAAATTCAGTCTGTTTACAAATATCTGCAATAATTAAGAAATTCAACTGCATTATTCGATAAACTACTTTACTATAGATTGTATCTTTTTATCCATTCATAATGTGACCCATCAAAGTCATTTGATTACATTGTTATTCATATTTGTTAATGTACATCACTTATAACCTGTAATAACAGATCAGTCGTATTGCTGTATTGTTGTGAAGATGATTAACTTACATTACTGAAACCATGAATCGATCAATGTTAGACCACCATTAGAAACCTGGAAGCACTGGACGGCCGTTTCGTCCTGGTATGGGACTAATCAGCAGTGCGCACCCACGACTCCTGCACCCCGCAGGATTCGGATACAGGACCTTCGGTATTGTGCGCGAACCCCATAGCCGTTAGACCACTGAGCCGGTACCTAACGGTGTTAATGTCTTACTTGATCAAATTCAAGGAGTTGCGCAACGTCGTACACAGTCTTCGGTAGACACCGTCTACACCCGAACAGGTTGAACTTCACTGGTCACGACTTACCACTTGAACTCGGAGAAGATTCCTCACCAAGCTAGTCACTAGTGAGCACACGTAATTGCATTGCGGGGTTGTTGTAAAGATTATTAAGTTACATTGTTAAAACCATGAATCGATCAATGTTGATGAGTCCCATACCAGGACGAAACGGCCGTCCAGTGCTTCCAGATTTCTAACGGTGGTCTAACATTGATCGATTCATGTTTTCAATAACAGATCAGTGTGTTTAATTCAGATCTGAAACTACTTTTAAATGTTTAACTCAATATAATTGTTTGAATGAAAGTAAGGAAATAAACCTTACTCATATACTAACGTCTAGTATCATTATCAGTAATCATTATCAATCATCGAACACAGAGAGAAATTCAACTAATTCACATGTGTAGAAATAATTCTGGTTACTTATTGATGACTTATTCATTTTAATCATTCTCTGTCATATTTGTAATTGATAATGTCTTATAAATATACTTGTTTGTTTATTATAATAACGAACATATGATCTGCCAACTAATGTTTATATCAATCATTATCAAAGTTGCAAGTCTAGCAATGAATTCTGTTACAGCCTCCAAAAACAATTAAAAAAAACAATGAAATTTTTATAAAAAATGAATGTAAATTTTTCATCATAATACAAAATATACATTCTGCATAAATAAATAAAGTAGTTAATAAAAACAATAATGCACATCTTTTGAAATTAAAGTTTCACTTAAAACAAATCGAAATCATAAAAGTATTGGAAAAAAAAGAAACGTTTACCAGATGTAGAAATAAAATTGTTAGTGATATTTTATGATTACCATTTATTTTTCATCTTGTTAACAACAGATTCACTTGTACCTTTTTGAAAAATGTTGTAATTTTTTTTCTTTTTTCGTCAAGATAAAAAAAAGCTACATTAAGAAAAATCAATAGTACTGGTTCACTGGGAAAATAGTTAGTTATAAGACATGGATGTTGATGAATAGTGGTATCCAGGATGTGAATTTCATTCTATTTGATATTCATCTGCTTTTAATGATGCTTTATAAGTTACTAGCAATATTGAGGCAAAGCGCACAGGATGTACATTATACCGATGAAACTTGATCAATTTTAGTAGTGATAATAATAGGGGGAAGGTTGAAACCACCAACATAAATGGTTATAACTATTCATGTAAATAGTCAATTATGCATTATTAATGTAAGATTTAACATTAAAGTTGCCATGCCGCACATTAACTTGATGAAATAGTAGTAAATTTAACTATTTCAAAGTCAAACTGCGCGAAAAAACAACATCAATTTCAAAGGAAATGTAGACAAGAAAAATAGTTTTGAAAGAAACATAGGTAATTAAATTTTCTTAGTACAAATAATCATAACAGTCTAATTTGTTTTCAGGTTTCATTATAGTAAAAGAAATAGTTAAATGGTGGATGGAGAAATAATTATTTACTACATGTGTTCTAATTTTTTGTTGACTCAATAAGCTTTCTTAGTGAGCTATTATGCAACTGGAATAAAGTAATTCCTCAATCAATCACTGTTAGACCACCATTAGGAACTTGGAAGCACTGGACGGCTGTTTCATCCTGGTATGAGACTCATCAGCAGTGCGCATCCATGACCCATACAACCTGCAGGATTCGAACCTGGGACCTTCGGTCTTGCGCGCGAACGCCAAACCTCTGGATCACTGGGCCCATCCAGTGCGTCCAGGTTTCTAATGGTGGTACTTAGTGTTAATTAAATGTTTGAGATTATCAAGTCGTATTTGATATGTTCTCATGATATTAGCTCAGTTTGTAAAGTGATAGGTTAAATTGTGATTTTTGGGTGTGTATGAAATTTAAAAAAAAATGATTCTTTATTAAATTTTATTGAATAATTCATAGAATTCAGAAGCAAAAGTTACTGTTTTGGAGCTTCAGTGTGAAAATCAACTCTTAGAAGCAGGTAAATGTAAATAACGAGTTGCAAATAGTACTGAACACATGTCCTGTGTTTCACTGACGGCTGCGTATCAAATATACCAAGGCTTGTGATATAATACAATATACTCAAGCAACCCATTTATGACATTAATATGGTAAGAGAAACTGATTAACTGTAGTTCTGAATATCAACAATAAGTATCAACAAACCCTTATGAATTGTATAACTTATATTTTGGATGAAAATTGTGCTTACTAAACATGCTGCATGTAATGAAAGATTATATCTGAATCGATTCATTATTATTTTATTGATAGTGTTAATCGTTAATCTAGATAACCAAATAAACGAAAAAATACCAAACTGGAATGTGAAATATGTTAAGTTATTTATTTAATTGCTTTGTAGATCACTTGTACAACACTCTTTTAAAGTGGGGAAGTAGTTTATTTGGATCTAAGTTTTGATGTAAATATAGTTTGTTCTATGGGAAAATAATTAAATTATTTGAAATGCTAATAATAACTAGCACGCAACAAGATGTTGAGTTTTCAATTTGTGCTTAGGAAATAAAAATATCAGTGCTTTATGATTGAATTCTTTTTTTTTAAGGAACTAGCACTTAAAACAGTCTAGACTCCTTTAAACTTTCGATAGAAGCAAAGCACTTATATTTGTCTCATCTACTACCTCACCAGTTGAATTATATATCAGCTTGTATTGAAAATTTTTCAAAATCGTTATCAGTTTTCTGCTTTTCAAGCATTTAATGGAATTTAAATGATCATAACAAGCCTTCGTTATATTTGAAAAAAAAAGTTACTGATAAAGAAGTTTAAAGATAGTGATTTGTAAAAATGTGAGGCATTTCTTTCAAAATTAGACTAGAATTGTTTATTTTTGAATTTTTTTTCAGTCAAAAATTTCTAAATAATATAATCTATTGGCCAGCTGTAGGCAAATAGTTTTTAATTGAATGTTTAGATGAAAAAATGAATTATTTCTATTTTATTATTATCTCAGAATTTGAGAGTTCAATTCGGTAAAAACAAAGAATTCTTTAGAGACTGACAAACCCAAATTCACTACCGATAAATAATTTAAAATGTTCATAGCTAACTAAAAGTATTTACTATCAAATGACCACTAAAATTTATCTCATTGAATCGTTTAAATTTGAAATAATTCAACAATAGTATCTCTAATCTCGATTCTCACTATTTATGGAGTACAATATCTGAGATGTATTAAATGTGCCTTGTCTAATGAGTGACAGATAAATCATAAACGACATTGTACACTTCTAAATTATTTCACCCAACTGTTCATGATACACATTTACGATTTACAGATTTTGACATCTGATTGTAAATATTTCAGTCACAGTATTTCATTTTATATGCAGATTATGCGAAGAACCTGAAGATGCTTCTACCATGTTAAAAAAAAACTGTAAGACATCTTATTGAGAAATTTTCATGCTTAACATAATGCAAGTATGCTTCTTCAGTTATATACTAAATCAGCCTTATATTAAACTTTTAGGACTCACTAGTTTAAGTTACTTTTTAAAAGCATTCACAGATTGTTCGGTAACAAATAAACATATAATATAAATAGCTATTATACAGCTTAATTATTACTCGAAAATTACATATTGTTAAAGATATATATATTTACCATTAATTGTCTTACCTATAGTTGTTATGATAGTGACAGCGAATAAAATACTTCCTTCAAATGTCCAATTAAAGTCATCTGTATGTTCTGATCCATTCCAACCTTCATCTTTTATAGCAGTTACAATTTGTTCAACATACTTTGCTAGTTTATTTTGTAGATTATTTTCCAGTACAAAACTTTTGTTTAGAATTATTGGCAATATATCATCTAATTTTGAAAGTAAAACAAAATGTTTTGGCAAAGAGTTAATCAGATCTGCCGAGAAGTAGACTTCATCTGTTTTAGAATCGTTTTTTAACTGTAAATTTAGTGTTTGGTTGACAGATGTTATCGGTGTTGATTGTGTTTTCGGATTTATTAATGTTATTGAGTCTGTTTTATTAGATAAAGATGAGGTACTTAAATCGTTTTCATTCGAATTATTCACAGAGGGCGTTAGAATGGGATTTAAATCATCTGATATTTGACCTATCGGGTCGTTTGTCACCGACTTATTAAGTAACTGTTCTTGTTCTGTATTAAAATTGTTATGGTATGAACTGATGAATTCGGTATAATTTTTGTGAAACCACCATTGTGGTAATATTCTTTTCGGCCATCCTAAAGTTGATAAATACCATGATAAACCATCTAATTGCTGTTTCTGTTCATCTTTTAATTCGTTTGATAGATAACGTTTGCTATGAATACTATTTACTATAGCTAAATTTTCAATAGAATCATATAAGTTCGAGTGAATATTTAATTTCCTGCCAAAATTTGTTCGTTCAAATTGTTGAATTATATTTACATGATTCAGTATAGTATCCAGTAATTCCAGTTGTGAGTTTCGCCATTCTAGAATTAAATCTTTCACTAAAACTGTGCGTTTCTCAAACATTTTAAGTTTTATTTCTGATTCATGATCACGTTCCACAGCATAAAACATTGAACCACCAATCATTGTATAAATAATCACCAGAATAGCTAAACCAACATGTGATAACAAAAAGGTAAATAAACGTTTTAAGCATAATATAGTTTCAGTTTTTCTTGAATTCACATTACTGCTGTTATCACCGGAAGTGTGTATAGTTTCATCTTTGTACAATGTTTGATTATCACCTAAAGTAAATGGCACATTAAGTTTATTTAGGTTGTTATTGTTAATGATAGGTGGTGTTGAACTGATTACAGATTGTTGATTAAAATAGGTACGTTGAGGTGACAAGATTGAATTTAGATATGACATGTGTGGTAAATTTATTTGGTTAATATAACTAGAATTCTTATTACTAAGTTGGTCTACAGTATTACAGCATGTTTGATTTTCTGAAACTTTCACTTTTTGACTTGAAGGTAAACTTGAAAATGATGAATGGAATTCAAAGTTTCTGGAATTTGTTCTCATATACAAGATTGTGAAAACAATTTCAGGTATTTGATGCAAGCAAATGGATTCTCTTTATTGTAGGAAATTAAGTAAGATTATGTCATTTACTAATTGGCAAGTGATGATTATTTGTTACTCTATTTGTCGTATTCAATAAATGGTATTTTGAAGGTTTTCTTCAAGGGAAAGTTTCAATCAGAGCAACTAACCAATCAAGTAGCAGGAAAATATTCCGGCCAATCAAAATGATGACAAATAATAACTTACATATTTCGTATATGTGGAACCAAACATATACAGACAGTAGATTGTGAAAGTTTGTCAGTTATGCACTAAGTATGGCGTGTTTTTTCGCATGTACACGAACAGACAAATTTAATATCAGTTTGATGATGAACAAAAATATCGGACTTTTTCGTTTATTGATAAAGGAAACAAGCTTGTTGATATGATCTAAAAAAATTATAGAACATACAAATTGTTTGTAAGTGATGCAATAATACATCACTTATATTAACTATCTAATATTCTTGGTCCAATTACGACGACCACTAAGCTCTTGTCTTGAGATTTTAAGCAAATTGGAATCTACATTATTGCGGCAGTGTGAGTTTTCCTAGTAATCTTGTATAACATGAAATTTAAAAGCATTTGGCTCCTTGTTTTATTGATAAACTTAATAACTTTAACTTCGTTTTTATCTTTAAAATAAAAATGTATTTAATACCGTTGTGTTCCTATATTTGTTGATTAACACCCATTAAACTTAAGTTGAATATTATTACTAATGAAAATCATAAACGAATCACTATAGGTTGAAAATAGTTATTTAAACATGGGTATTTAACAAATGCACTTTCTGTCAATGAATGTATTACCTAGCTGAACAATTTTTTCTAGGCTAAATTGCCTGACTCCGATATAACTGAATGATGTTGATGCCATTGAAATATATAAACTTTTTAATTTCGTAATTTGTTTTTCATTGTCTGTTAATCACTATAATACAATGTAAAAATAAAAACAGTCAAATACATAAGTTGCATTTATGACATTTTAGTGAGTAAGCAGACTGAACTGGTCAGTTTGAAAGTAGAATCGATACAGTTCAGAGTTAACAGTGAATAATTAAGAAGAGCATATTTTTGAAAATAAATGAGAAATAATATGGATATCATCACCATAGTCTGACTTGATAATTTCAAACAGATTGAACAGTAGGTAGCTAGCTTGTTACTAATAAAATTCTATATTCCAATGAATAGGTAAATAAACATTTTCTAGCCTTACTCAATGTAAGCAATTTCCTCGGATAATAAGTAAATAAATAAAATCAACTCAAGTTTAAATGGTACAAAACAAAAACTTAAAAATATATAGTACGATCAATCAGTAAAAAATTGGTCCGATTAAGTCAATATCGTGTCACTCTGGTCATGGTGATTTAAGAGGTATGCTTGGGTACTGTTGTATATGTGTGAGTATGAGAAATGTGACATGTGAAAGAACAGTGTTGAATTCGTATGTGATAGTTGTGTGAGGTGTGGAAAGAGTCAGATATGATAACTTGCATGGCTGGTTCAATTCGGGTGAATTGTAAAGCCTTCTCTTCTTTTTACACATTTGGAATCATCAACCAATCATTGTTAGACCCCCATTAGAAACCTGGAAGCACTGGATGGCCATTTCGTCCTGGTATGGGACTCATCAGCAGTGCGCATCCACGACTCCTGCACCCCGCAGGATTCGAATACAGGACCTTCGGTGTTGTGCGCGAGCGCCTAACCATCGGACCACTGGGTCGGCATCCAACGGTGTTAATGTCTAACTCTGATTGATCTACGGATTTTGCGCGACGTCACCCAATTGTCTTTGGTAGTTACTGCCTACACCCGACAGGGTTGAACTCTTTACTATATAGAAAGCTTCAGGTAATCATTTTTCCTAATAGTTGAACGAGCTTTTTAGAATTAGTTTGATATGTTTAATATCGTCTTGATGGTTATTAAAGTTAGTATGCACTGATATTACTGATATAATTTAGAGTTTTTCAAGTTCTATAGGAATGGTAAGTAACACAACTAAATGTGTAAACAGTTCTGCCTCTATATAAAGAGAACATTGTCCTCTATACACACTAAAATATTTTGTTTCCTAATATTCTTTAATTCTCTTTTGTTTCAGGATTCATTAGAGTTTTCCTGTTGTTCCATGGCGATATGGTACAACCAAAGTACCAAACCATGGTAATTCAGTCAAACTGCTACGAAACAGTCGATCGTCGCCTTTTACTGCATGTTTAGTGTTTATAGAAAATATATTAAATTGTAAGTAAATATTTCTGTTCTTTCTGTTCATCCTCTTCTGAAGTAATAATCTGGGTCGTTCTTCTGAATCGATTCAGAGCTAGAGAGATTTTTGCACTGAATGGATATGCTGTTTTGATGAGTCTATCAGCTTTCGGTATATGCTTATATCAGAGTTCCACTAAGATTTCTTTCAACTACGCTATACACAAATAATAGCTCACTGTATCCATTTTCTTTCTCGTAAGTGGAGTTAATGTTGACTGAAATAGTGTTGATCAGTTTATAGAAAGACCGTCCGAAAGTCTTTTTCATAACGGCCAAAATATCTTCAGCAAATCTTAGCCGAATTCATGGTTTAATTTAGATGGCAAAAATATTTGATTCTATATGTGACGTTAAACAAGTTGACTACAATCTTGGACACTGGAGATCCCATTGTTTCTACGTTTCTTTGAAGTTAGATATAATTAAATTTAAGCATGGTTTCAGGAATTTTGTGCTTGAACCGAAGCTTCAAGGATATTTGCCAGATAAGATTCGATAATTTTGGTAAAAGCCATCGATGAAGCCTAGGCGTCTATCAATGCATAAAGATGTTATATCATGTCTGACCGTGGTTTTACCCTGTTGAATTTTTGAATTAAATTAAATGAAATCTTTAATTACATCATGTTAGTTGTGTTAAAGTGGCTTCATTATGCATCCCAAATACTTACGTAATGCCTACATAGAAGTGTACTTTTCTATTGTCTTTGTTAGCTCTTGTGATTACAGTAGCTCTGTCATTTCGAAGTGAGTGCAGAGCTCTCCATTCTTTCAAGGTTTTAGACTTGAGGTATTTTTATTTAGTTGCCATAAGAGCGGGATTTAGACGTAGCAAGTGAGACTTTTCTCAGTGATGGTTCTAGAATAAAATTAATCCCTAGAGTGCTAAGTGGTTTTCTGTGCCGAATGGATTCCAATTTTTTTCCAGTGGAATGATTGGATTGTTGTTTAAATTTCTGTTTTAGTGATTATACACGATTCAGATTATTAGAATTTGTTTTATTGAAGTTCTATTTTATTTCTGTGCTTATTTAGTCTCTCCATACTTTTTGATTTGTCAGAATTTCGATGAATTCAAAAAATGTCGTTCTTTAGAATTATAAAGGTCATACATATAGACTTGTAATTCAATGGAAATTAATGGTTGTTTGGATAATCTAGGTTTTTTAATGTGTCCCTGGAATTTCATTGTAAATTTATGTATTTGTGAGTATTCTGTTGTGAAAAATGTTCTTGATATGCATTGAAAAGCCTCTAGAGAGCGCTAAAACCGTCTTGATGGTGTGTAAATTTTAGAGGAGGTGCGCATGTGAAAAAGGAATGTCAAATTAACAAAATAAAGTCGGATAGTAGTCTGAGTAGAGTAAAATAACTAGTGCTTTTTTGGTCACAATTTTTAAAGCTTTTTCATGAGGGGAGAGAAAGGTCTTGCGTTAAACGATGTAAGTGAAATCTTGGAGAATTTGAGGAATAACCAAACAGAGAGGGATATTTTCAAATGAAAAATTCATGAAATCAAAATGATTTTGATGAACTAATTCAGTAATAAAAATAAATTTATTTCTTTTGGATATAATACTTCGGCTGTATTGCTTAGATCGAAATCATTTTTGTTATTTTGTACTGCTTGATTGTCAATTTGTTAAAAAAGATAATCCTTCATTAAACTTCACGTAAAACTGTTTTAATAGAACTTATAAATTTTAAAAAAGCGTTTTTCACTAATAGCTCATTGGATAAAAATCGGTTGATAAAATTCAGTGTAGCTAATCAAGTCAAAGGTACTAGTGACTTATATTCTAGTCAGTTATTATGATCTATAGCATAGTTTCTGTTTAAGATTTGGACTGGTTTAGATCTGTTTTCTTCTTTTTTTATCCAAAATTGCGCATTTATTCTTATTAACAAAAAACTGTTGATCAATTCCATTGAAAATCTTTTAACAGAATGTGAAATGTAATACGTAATTGGACTAATTTTTTTAGTAATAAAATTATTTGATGAAAGTTCTTCATGTTTTTTTTCACTGAAATGAACAGGAGATTTTTTTCTGATTTATTTATTTATTTTTCAAAAAAAACATGCATTTTTGTGTAATTTATCATTAGAAATAAAGAAATTTTGATTTTACGTAAATTGCTGGATTTTTGATTAATGCACTTAAGTTAGAAGAAAAAAATACAACTGATTGAGAATTATTTTCATTAAACGTGATCTCTTAGAAATGTTAAATTTTATTTAAAAGCTATCCCAATATATGAATGAATAGTCTCGAAAAAAGTTTTTTTTTTTTGATTACCAATAAAAATTATTATTATTATTATTACTTAAAAAGGAAAAATGAAAGAGGATTGGACACTTTGTTAATATTATAAAGTTTTTTAAAGAAAAGGAAATCAGTTTCTCTTTTGCAATAAATGATAGTTACTTAAAGCAATGTAAGGATTTTCTTTATGCGGGAATTATTTCAATTAGTTAGATACCGGCCCAGTGGTCCGATGGTTAGGTGTTCGCCTACAATACCGAAGGTCCTCCTAGGTGAGGATCCTGTGGGGTGCAAGAGTCGTGGATGCGCACTGCTGAGGAGTTCCGTACCAGGACGAAACGGCCATTCAGTGCTTCCAGGTTTCTAATGGTGGTCTCACATTGATCGAATCATGGTTTCAATAAAATTAATTCTTCAGTGAAATGACAAAGGATTATCAATTAATTTTCTTCAGACAATGAATATAATTGATAGGGTAAACTTCTTCCTATATTAATTGCTTTAACGTTAAATATCTAGTTTCTTTGAAGTTAGAACGGATGGAGTGATGTAATTCAATCGGTCCGAATACATTAAGGCTTATTGAAACACAATGTTTCTAATTGTAGTTCTACATGCGTTTGTGAGAATAAATTAACGAATCGTTTCAAGGCAACATGAAGTAAATTTTAGCTGAAATCAGATTGTATTGAAAAATTCTATTTTTCTGAAATTAGAATTTATTTTACATAATTTGAAAAGGCTAACGAAAAAGAATTTATTTGATGATGAGTTATGCTTCTTATGTACCTTAAAGAGGGAATATTATCAAAATTAAAATGTAATGTTTGGAAATATTACTTATGAGCTTACGCCAGTTACCACCTCCAATGGAGCGTGAACCACCGACCACTATACTTCAACCCAACCTATCCTGGTTACTTCTTTCCACTTCTACTCAATCGCTATTCATTCTTTTCATATCTGTCTCCAATCTTCGGCTTAATGTGTTCTTTGACTGTGCTCACAAAAAAGGAACACTTGAAAAAATATCTTACTCAAGATTTCCTATTAATTGGACAATAAGTAACAATAACCACCGAGAGACCTTTGTAAAAAGTCGACATTTCTTTTTATACACTGAACCAGATGGTGGAGAAGATTTGTAGCTCAGAGCGCTCTGAGCTCAGAGAACCAAACACCGACAATGAACCAGAACACATCGCACTAATAAACAGAAATCAACAAGAATACACGTGTGTACTTAAAGTGGGTGCGAGTACGGGAAAAAGAAAAATGATACATTTTCAATAAAATACGAACAGTAAATAGTGTGATAATAATTTGTAGGTGAACAGAAGGCCTATAATAAAAGAACTATACATAGCTCATAGTTTCGTCACTACTTAATTACGCAATCAGATTATTTGTATCAATAGTGCATAAATTAGTTGCTTAAGTTATTGTTTACTTTAGACTTCATCCGGATATAACACAGATATATATATATACGAATATAGAAATAAATAGTGTTAGATCGATCTTATAAATATTTTTATTAACATTATTAACATTAGGCAAGTTTGGAACAACACATATCAGCGAACAATATTTGTTTTCGATTAGATCGTCACGAGACTTACTCTAATATACATGAATATTTATATGAAAATGTTAAACCAATCAAGGCAATCTGAGTCACTAATTACAATGAATTGAAATAGATTACGTCACTACACGTAATAGGCAAAAGTGCAAGTTGATAGTAGAAAGACAGGTGCGCTGATAGCAGTAGTAAGAAAAATAAAATAAGATAACAAAAGTATTTTATTACTAGTAGGTTAAAAGTGGATAAATAGACTTAAAATAATCATTACATAACGTTAAACCATTACCTAATAAGAAATGTGTACATAATTAGATATTGAAGAATATAAACGGAAAGATGCAGAAAATTACCAACAAATAAAGGATGCGAATATGATGCTAATAATAACAAAACAAAATTAAAAATTTTTTTAAACGTTAGTTAAGTCATTTCCGGCCACGGAACGAATAGGGGTGTCATGAATTTCTTCTGAACACATAAATTGGGGTTGAATGTACCATTTCCTATGGCTTCTGCTATGTGTAGGAGACGGGATCGAACTCCTTTGGGAAATGATGCAGGTATACGATAGATCACCCGAAAAGATCTAGACTTATCTACAATTGACCATTATCAACCAGATGTGCCAAGATAGAACTGCGTATTGTTTTTAACTGGCAGTTCATAAACCATGCTAGGAGATGTTCACTCAATCGTTGGATAAGTTGTCTGGTAGTACGCCCAAGATAGCTATCTCTATATGAGCAGCTGAATTTGTAAATGCACTTAGAGGAGGCCAATTCAGGTAACTTATCCTTCGTTCGGGTGGAAATCGCTGGTCAAATTGAAAAGATCAATGCAAGTTTGGTTGCGTTAAATGTTCTACTGATTAATTTCATGAATATGTACTGCAGAGTGTCGCAGGCCACTTCTCCGTTGAGTTGTAGTTTAATGAATAAGGGCTTCTTTTGAGCGGTTGAAGTTACTGACATCTTTTTTACATCAAACATATACTTCCTTTTGAATGCGCTGGGGTAGCCGATCTCGGTTAGTGAGCTGTTGATAAATTCCAGCTACTGACTTAAAGAGTCCACTGAACAGATCATTTTTGCTCTGCTAGTGAGACATCTCACCAAATTTCTTTTGTATAGGATAGGTGTAAAACTAGAAAAGTGAGTGTATTGAAAAGCAGCGGGATTTTTTCTATATACGCTTCTACTAAGCGAGTCATCGCTTCGCCTTCTTAGTGTGACATCAAGAAAAGTCAGCTCTTCACTATTAAAAGTGATTTCCGGGTGTACACTGTTGAATCGTTCAAGGGATTTTTCTTTGCTGATGTTTTAATCTACAATGGTAAATATGTCATCGACGTATCGGCAATATCGATCATGTTCCTTATTAACCTCAATAAGTTGTCCATTTTCTAGCTTTGCTAGGAAGAGATCAGCTAAAACTGGGCCTAGATATGAGCCTACGTCTATTGCGTCTATTTGTCTATAATAGGTGCAGTTGAAGACGAAATAGACGTTCATCGTACATTTTAAGAGCAACTTTTTCAGGCAACCTTCGTGCAAGCCAATGTTGATTTGTTTTCCGTAATTTGCTTGCACATGAATTCAACAGTCTCAAGAGGTGATAAGTTAGTAAACAAAGATATCACATCCAGTGAGATTATATTTCTCGTACTAACATTCATATTTTCCACTTTGGGATTGAGGTTGAAAACGTCTTTTATACTCCTTCGTACAACTGATTTATGCAAAGGCTCTAAAATTCGCACTAGCCACTTTGCAATTTTGTGGTACAGGGAATTGTATATATATAGAACCGGTAGTAGAGGAAAACCCGATTTATGAACTTTGGGCAAACTGTATAGCCGTGGTTTAAGTCATGAATTTCAGACGTGTTTGTTTTTCCACTTTTTTATGAATGTCATTATCACTGGTAACTTTTTGAAATTTGCTAGGATCATTAAGCATTCCTTACATTTTATCTATGTAATTGGTTTTGTTCATTAGAACTATACCTCCTCCCTTGCCTGGTTTGCTCATAATCAAAGTTTCATCTTTTCTGGGTTTTGTTAAAGCCTCACAAGGCAGTTTGATGAAAAGGCGATTAGTGGAACGCTTACTATTCTTATATTGTTGGTAGCTATCGACTAAAGTTGTCTTAAACCTAACTAGATCCTCCACTGAGGTAGGGACCAAGTCAGTTGTTTGTAAAAATAAATTCTCAAACTGCACCTCGGTATCTAGTTGACTGATTTTCTGCCGATTATCGCAAAATTTAGGCCTTAGGGACAAAGCTTCTAACTGAATTGAATCAAGTTCAATATCTGAAAAATTATGTACATACCGAGTCGGATCAAGATGAAATCCCTTTTTTGGTTTTGCAGAGTTTTCACAAGTTTTTTCATTGTCTTCTTAGACCTGTTCTTAGAAACTTTTTGACATACTCCATAAACAGTGAATAAACCTCCGAAGGCAGGTTATCAACGGAATGTTGTCTGAGAAGAAAATTCCTTTCCAAATCGCGAATATTAATGTCTTCCTACTATCAGGTTGTACTTTTGCCTATTACGTGTAGTGACGTAATCTATTTCAATTCATTGTGATTAATGTCTCAAATTGCCTTAATTGGTTTAACATTTTCATATAAATATTCAAGTATATAAGAGTAAAGCCTGATGACGATCTTATCGAAAACAATATTGTTCGCTGATATGTGTTATTCTAATTTTCACAATGGGAATATTTAACTTTTAGTTTAACATAACTGGACAAATTTATGTGAGTTACTGTTTTCTGCTTTAGCTGCATCCTTTCGTATATACTGTACTAATACAATTAATTATGCTCAAATTAAAATAGATCTAGCAAGATTCACATTCAAAATCAGTGTTTTACTTCCGTGTATTCATGTCGTCAGTGAATTGTTGATGTCTATTTAAAAACTCTAGTAGTATTGTAATCATTAAGAGAACTGTTTAAAATTCAGTGAATATCCAGTATGGTTTGTATATATATATTAAAGTCATTGTTAATTTTACATTACTGAAAATATCTAGGATTTTTGGAACAACAGACTGATGTTAAAAAAAGATTTTTGGATTTACAAAATCTTATTTATTTATTGATTTATCTGACAGCTACATGCATGGAAATTATATTCTTTCTTGTCAGTAAATAAAAAAAACACTAGATCAAATCTCGATATTTCTGTGAATTATACTAATTATTATTCCATTTGATATATAATCATTAAAATAATCAGTGAACATTGTTCACGTCCTAGGAACTTTAATTTATCTGAATTGATCAATTTCATAGTTTTTATTTCCCATGATGAACATGTCAATAGTTTGAATATAAAACGCAATTTAAATGAGTTAGATTTGTCCAAAATCAATCAATTCATGACAAATCTACCGTCAAATTTACATCCGATTTTAAATTTTTCTTTAACTTTGACAATGAAAATTATGAATTTCAAACAGTATCATTGATTTTTCATTTTAATTAACTTATATTTACTAGAATAAGTTTTAAGTTGATTAGTTTAGGGAGTTTTTTGATGAATTTAGGTTATTCATTGGCAATCATTTGAATTCATTGTTACCCAAGTCATTTGTTTTATAAATCAGAGATATTGCTGATAATTTATCTTTCAGTTAAAACACATTTTTCTAGTACACTAGATTTTTCTATGACAAATCTAATTACTAGAAAAAGTATTATATACTTATATATGTGAATTCTATATTTATGATCACAGAATGTATGTGTGATCACCACATTAATTTGTCCTGATTAGAATTATCTTCTTGAATTGATTTCGAATATTACATAAACTTCAGTGGTGTTCATTCACTAGATTAGTTTGGTTTTAATTAAGCCACCTCACTAATAATAATAATTAGGAGTATTATGTGTGACTTTATCTTTGAACAATATATGGTTAGAAGCTCCACATAGAAATACGAAACGATCTGAACCACAGTGTTTTTTCGATACAGTCATGCAATTTTTCCATCACTAATTAAAATAGATGTCATCCATCCCTGTTGAAATGTATCACTCGTAAATTAAAGCTGTACAAAATGGAATAAAGCATTATATTGTACTGGTTCTGTTTAAAATTATCTAAGAAAACTATATATATAAATATATATAATATCAAAATTTACTAAGTTTTGTTATTAGGAAAAATGATTTAGTTTTATATTACACTTATAATTATAAATTTGTCAGATGATGGCTTCTTTTATTAACAATGATAAAAATGATAACGATGACTATTTGGACAGATAGATTTATTAGATGACAGCTCCATAGATCTTTGAAATCGATAACAATAAAAAAAGGTGGGGATTAATCTATAATTTAAATTTGATTATTATAGTTTCGTAAGATTTTTCAATCAGCTAAACAATGACATATTATCTGTTTATAATAAACAAGTAAACTAACGATATTATTATAATAAATGAAAAAGAAAGAATAGATTGGTGTTTATGAAATTGCTAATTCACAATCTAGTCTATAGCATTTTAATAATATCGACCGTTTTTATTGTAAACTTGTTTTTCTTCAACATGTGAGGAATAATTGTTTTTCTAGACATTAACATTTTATTCAGCTTGCGTTCAATCTCTTTTTTTCAATCTGACGATATTTATAGACTTAGCAGTAATATTTATCATTTACCGCATAAGCAGTGTGTATTAACAAGACTGATAATAACAATAACGAAAAATAAGATAATGTTTACAAGAATCCCAAACTTCTGAAAGCGACTAACATTGTATTTAAAGGATTTTTGACTCTTATTACTTGTAATTGGTTTTTGAATACAGAGTGAGCTGTGATGAAGCAGCGATTTCAAGTTTGGAGGTGGTAAGGCATGCACGGAGGATAATGACGAGCCTAGATTTCATGCCGTATGAGGACAGAGATGTGCACTATTAGAATACTTTGTAAACGTGCTTCCTAGCTTACAGTGATACCCTCACGTGGTAACATTCCATAGATCGCTCACAATGCAAACTGGTTCCTACGCATCATTTTAACTCTGCTGATATTTATCCAAAGATCAGTTAAGATTCCTTCAGAACAAGCCATAAGATTAACCAACTACTTGTACTGGTATCCTTGAAGTTAGCTAAGAATATCTGTAGTTTTTAGCTTTTTTTATTGATTACATAATTTTAAACTGAATGAATAAAAGTTGAAAAATGTGAAATCCTATGCTTTTTCAACTTTAAACAAATAAAAACTAACAATAGTCTTCTCAAAATCTAAGAATATTAAAGAAAAAGTTCCATATAGTATGGACTGACGGTAGGAAGTTACTTTACTTCTTTCTAACTATTTCTAGGTGCCGCATAAACAATATTCAACTTTTCAATGATAATACAATGATTATAAGGAAACAGGTTTATTTCATTTATTTGATATACAGTCGTATCTGGCTTCATAGTAGATTGTATGTTTCATACTTAAGCTGAGTATTAAAGTTAAGCAAACGAAATACACCCATTGAGAAATAAAAACCAGATAGATTATTTATCAATCAGAGATATTATTTTCAAAACTGAATCATAATTGTCAACAACATATAAATTTATATGACTGACCGAGGGATTGTGATAATCACAGCATCCTCTTGTACAAAAAAGAAAAACACGAAGCATTATTTAGGCCAGAAAACAGGTGATATTCTCAATCACTTGATTGTGTATCTGAATCCTAAATCATTTACATCGATCTGAATGATTTAAATAGTATAGTATAGTCAATTTATCATGGGCAAAATCTGTATGCTTTAAAGTTAAAAAGAGAAATCTGTAGCTAGTTAGAGAATTTGACAAGATTAAATGTCGATATGGATTAGGGAAAGAAAATTCATATGAAAAAGTATAATGAAAACAAATTTTCATGACAATTAATTTATGGGCAATTTCATCCACAAGAATAATTTACCGAATAATGAAAATGATCAGGAAATAATAACTAAAAATAAATCATTTGGAAAATTATTTTTTGCACGACTACTGAAAATGCATAATCCATCGTTTTGTCAACCTAAGGAATTGGCCTGACTTATCGAACAACTTTTCAAAGCAAACATGAATTATGTGCAAATCCTGGAATCTCCAAATGATCGATTCTTGACATTTGAACAGTCTATAGTTAAAATATATATAAACACGAACATTCGGTTATTTAAAACATAGGAGCATACAGCTAATTATATCTGTATATTTAAATATCACAGTTCATTGTATGGATGAAATAAACATATCATAAAAATGTTAATGCCAAATATAACTGATATATTATTGTTCATAGAATCTCTTTTGAAAAAGATGGAAATGTTCCTTAGCAGCTTTAAATATCAGTAACATGAAGTAAAGATATTATGATGACGATTTACTGTCAAAATTTCGATTTTTTTTGGAAGGCAGATAATACAGAATAAAAAGGGTTAGTGAAACTTTTTAATAAATTCATATTACAAGAAGTGTGTACAACTAGCAAAAGTAGTCGTACTGTATTAGATGATATACGATTTAGGCTGAATAGTTAATTTTTTTAATGAATAAATTTATTGGTTAGTAATTTATAAGTTATCACTTATCAGTCTGGATTACTACTGCATAAGCTAATTAACTATCATTGAAATAACATATCAGTGGAATGTGTTAAACTTGAAAAATACAGTTGTAAAAGCATAGAATACAATTTAGTTAGAAGTTGTATTCAATCTGGATTGGATCTTTCGGAAATCTTCAACCATCGTAGACAAAAAGTTTAGATTTTGCGGTGAAATCAGAACCTAACTATCCATTATTTTTATTATAATAATTCATTTTGATAAAGATTCCTAGTTCAAAAACAAAATTATTCAGATACATCTGAAATATATAAAACTCTCAGAAATGAAAAAAAATTAATTTTTCATAATAATCTTTTAAATATAAAAAAGGAAATTACCATAAAATTCTAAATTTTTATTTATTATTTTGAAAACATAATAATTTATATATCATCAGTTTACAAATCTGAATTTATTTATACTGCCGTGTTATTGATTAGATAACTTCGTATTCGGAAAAGCGCAAAATATCAAATGACAGATAATGTTTTTATTAACGTAAAATATAGTAAACAAATTATTGCCTAATAACCGTTAGATATTAGTCAAATAGATTAATGCGCATTGACTAGTAAAACTCGTCATTTTTAATAAGAACTTTTAGCGACTCACGACGGAATTCCAGTGTAGACGCATGATCGAGTACATAATGTAATAAGCGAGTAAGCATGCACACACAATCAAATATACAATAATCGATACTGTAATCGAATTATTACAAATGTAAGAAATGGTCGATAATTTAAACGAAAAATCATTGAAGTACAATGAATGAATGGTGAGATGCTACAAACTCTCAGAAAAATCAACACTTTTGAAATTAAAAAAATGACTTAATGCCTATTAAGATAACAAAATGAAATTTTTAAACGTAAATACATGATTTTTATAGATCATAAAAAACAAAAATTATTAGCCATAATATTTTATGCTGTAGTATTATATTAATTCTTATTACTCAGATAATAATTACTATTGAAAACTGAAAAGAAATTTAACGTTTTAACAGAATGAATTTAGATGACAACTTCAATGCTATCCATCTATCATTTTACTCACAGAATACCAAAAGTATAACTGATTCCATGGCATTTAAGGAGTTGTAGAGATTTTTGAATTTTCACAGTTCATGTATAGAACAGATCTTAGTTTGATGATGACTAATAACCAAGAAACGCTAAACAACCGTTTCGTCCTAGTGTTGGACTTCTCATCAGTGAACAGACTTATGAGGTAATTCCAGGAATCTTATAGTGAGGAACTGTGATAACTTTAGTTTGACTATATCGGGTTTGAAACTGTTTGTTAACCAGTGAAGATAATTAGAGTTAGTTACACAATATTACGTATCAGCTTAAGTCAGAAACGTAACCTATTGAATGCTGCGTCAGTAGTTTGGAGGTTAGGATCTGACCGCGATGTGTGCAGATTCGATATTTACTTAATGACAAGGAATTTCGTAATAGGACGAAGTAGCCATCCAGTGGTTCCTAGTTTCTGATCATTTTCCAAAGAAGATCAATTCATGATGTAAGCTGCGTTATAATATTCATTTAGAGATAAATAAGCCAAGAGTGATGTATTTAATAATAATAATGTAAAATATACTTTAAAAATAAACAAACATGCACCTATTTTGATACGACAAATGACACATTATGAATGCAACAAAATACAAATTTTGATAAAAACGATACACAAAAACTGTGTCAAAAAGCAGTAGAATTGATTTTAGAAACATTTAAATATGAAGCATGTCCGGTAGTTTTAATCAAGTTACTAATCACAAATACATTTACAATACGGAGGAACGTTTGAACTGAAATATGGACACTTTCATTTGTATTATAGTTTTGAATATTTCTCTAACAAACAGATCATTCATTTCTAACACATTGAAATGTAAAATCTAGTTTTTTTTTATTTATAACAGATTGAATATGGCAGTAGTTATTATGATAAGTGAACAGTTTTTATAGCCAAAATGTTAAAAAGTGAAAATGTTAAGAAAACAAAAAAAAATTAACTAACGAAATTTATAGACAATCAGATGATGATCCATATTTTTTTTTATGGAGTTGGCTTGTGGATCTTGAAAATATTCAATATCAGAAATGATAACTATAAAACAAGGAAATAAATCAATGGAAAATATCATCTGTATTTCAATAAGATTATCAGAAGTATTTTTGTTAAAAAAAAATCAATGTGATACATGTGGATTTTTATAGTTCAGATAGCGAATTAAAATGAAAACACAATTACTGTTTTGCAATATGTTTTCGATCACAGACATGTTCTACTTGATGAAAAATACATTTTATATATGTCTGAATCTTTGATAACTTTTCATATTAGCGTTAAATAATTATTGTTGAATATGATCCTATTTTCACCGCAGTAATTCTACTCTTATACAAAATATTATTTAGTATACTTCAATTTTAAGGATTTTAATCTTTGCGTTGTGGCTTTTAAGGATTACAAATGATCAATCTCTTTTTGGTGATACGTACACCCGAAGAAAATTATCTTGATATTGCCTTCGATGGCAAGCAGTTATGAGATTTGCATGTTGGTCACCTCAGGATGTTATTCATTTTTGTTGCACAATTCATTGGCTAGCTGGACTCATTAAGTAGTTGGACTACATATTGATGTTTGAAATGAAAGACGCTGAGTTCAAGAATGAACATCAAAACTGAAATCCAACTGACGAGTAGTAGGTGGGACAAAACTTGCATCTATGATTCTAATATCATGTAACATCAAATGCTTTCTAGAAATATTCAGTTTAGTTTACAGCATCGATTCATTTCAGCAGAACTACCTTCGAAAGCAGCTGTTTCATCTTAGTTCGATATTCTTCATTGCTGCTCATCCACGAACCCAATAAAGATTTTCAAAAACCTGACTATAGTAGATAATATTTTCTACCAATAACAATTTCATTATGAGGATTGCTGTACACTCTCTCTTATCAGTAGCGTAATGGTTCCTTGTCATTCATAAGGCAATATTTAAAACAAGTTTGCTACCCAACGCATATATATATATATATATATATATATATATATATATATATATATATATATATATATATGATTTACTGCTAAAACTACCACATCACTTAGGGCGCGAATATTTTCTGAAATTGACTTACAACAGTCTACTTTGTGTTTTGATTGATATTTTCTCAATTTTATCATGGGGAAAAACTTGACCAATGTCCAGCAATTTATCATTAAAATTAACGTTCTTAATTGTTAATTAATGTCATATATTAAAACAACTATTCACAAATTAAAATACTTCATACAAATTATCCCATTGAAATAAGTAGTTTCTAATGTCTATCTGTGCCAATCTGTGAAACTTAATATGTGTATTAACAGAGAAATAAAAGAGTTCTAAGTTATCATAGATTTGAATCATTTTTATTGCACATAATAAAACTAATTATTATTACAATTTCAATATGGACTCTATCAATGGAGTACTTAGTTTTTAACAGTACTAAATCTTTACTAGCAACGAAACTAAGAATATGTTTTCTAAGTGATTTCTTTGAAAGACCTGCTCTCTGTTTTGATTGACTGGCTCTAATACTAACTCAATGCTTCTCTTCATGCTTGGAAGTCGAGTTTTTTTTTGTTATATCCCTTCAAAATGTTCTGCTTGTATAGTAAGCTTGTCCTACACTTCCAGTTCTCCCTATGTAAAACAGCTAATTGTTTGTCAGCTTCCGTTATCGAATCCATAAATGAAAGACATATATTTGAACAATTCAATAGGTGATTTATTTTGTTAAGCAGAATTACAAAGTTGCTTTGATCACTATTTAAATATTAAATAAACAAATCTTAAACAAGAATATCCCATCAACGAATAATAAGGAAAATATTATTAATGGCAAAGGCTTAAAAGTTAGGAAAATGATGCGCACAAATAATGGTTGTACATTCTCCTTCTTCTGCGAAATCGGAAAAAATTTGATTCACAATGGTGTACTAGATACTGACGTAATATAAGGATTTGAACAGCAAGACAAGGTAAACATTCAGTCTATTTATGTCTAAAATCGACATAGTTTTCAAACAATAAAACGATTATCTTTCCTGATTATTTCAGAATATATATATATATATGTTTTGTCAAAAAAAGGTACGAACAAGAAGACGTCGAATTTCATGATCATTCATATACTGTTTAATAAGCGCAAAATGTCATGAAGAAAAAATAACTATTAGGGATAACACAAGATCAGTAATAATTATCAAGAACATTGAATCAAACTAAGTCATTCTTTAATGATCTTTCAATCTAGTGATCATTTGAATTAGTGGATCTGAAGATAAGAATGTGCCAATTGTGGCTGTATATAGGGAAACTCTAGTCAGTTATAATCAACCTAGAGACTGGGAAAAATATTCATCAGCTCAAGTTTCTACATCAAATCAACACGCGATGACATAAACGGAGGGAATATTGAAAACGAAATAGTAGTTGTAGAGATGATAGTTTAAAAGAACAAACCTATATCATAGCTAACCCAGTCGATAGAGATTCGCAAGCTTATTAACTGATTTTCCAACTTCGCTTTATACCTTAAATCTAGCCTCGATAGTGCTCATGTGAATCGGCCACCATACATGAGCAATACCCGACCGTAGTTGCTACCTTGACGTGGTGGTCTGGCTTGACTATCGTGATAACCCAACCGACACATGCTTCGATTGCCCACGATCCCCAGTCATCCTGAATGGCAAATCGACGCAAGTCCTCCTAGTCTACATGAAGTCGAGAGAGCTATAGTAAATCTGAAGCGATGTATAGCAGCAGGTCCTGATAGGCTTACCCCTGAGATGTTTAAGGATGGTGGTCCAGTTTTAACAGTTAGACTGACTGAGAGCTTAGGTAGAATCTGGGAACTGGACATAATCCCATCCGACTGGTCTCAGTCGCTAATTGTCCCAATCTATAAGAAACGACAAAAGTATTCTTGTGACAGTCACAGGGGAATCAGTCTAACTAATATAGTTTCTAAATTGTTAGCCTCGATTATACTTAGACGTCTAACTAGAGCTCGTGAAGAGCAGACTCGAGAAAACCAGGCTGGTTTCAGACCTGGACGTGGCTGTATAGACCACATCTTCACACTACGACAGGTCCTGGAACACACACACATTTATGCGTCCGACAATGGATGTGTTCCTGGACCTAAAAGCGGCAATCGACTCATTGGATTGTGAGGTTCTGTGGCAGTGTTTGTCATTGAAAGGTGTACCAGAGAAGTACATTAACCCTATACAAGCTCTCTACTCAGACAACACTGGTCGAGTGAGAGCTTATGGCGAACTGTCACCGGAATTCTCTACTTCAAGTGGTGTCCGTCAGGGATGTCCACTCTCTCCATTCTTGTTTAACTTTTTCGCAGACATCTTTTTAGAGTTATCATTATCCTCGTCAGATTTTTCAGGGGTAGACCGTGTGCCAGGAGGATCGCTTACTGACCTAGAATATGCCAATGACATAGTTCTATTTGGTGAAGACGCTGACAAAATGCAGTCTTCTGACCACCCTAAGCAACAATGAGAGCATGTTCGGGATGCGGTTCTCCACGTCGAAATGCAAAACGTTGCTTCAAGATTGGGTTGCATCGGCACCTGAACTAGTGATAGGGAGTGAAGTAGTCAAGCGTGTTGATCACTTAACTTATCTGGGGAGTCTCGTCAGTGCTGATAGCCTGGTGACTAACGAAACCTCAGCTCGGATACAGAAAGCTCGACTTGCTTTTGCCAATTTGCGCCGTTTATGGCGTAGGCGAGATATCCGTTTGCTAACCAAAGGACGGGTGTACTGTGCAGCAGTTCGCTCCATTCTCCTATATGGATGCGAAACATGGCCGTTAAGAGTAGATGTTCGTAGGTTATTAGTATCCGACGATAGATGTCTTAGAAGCTTTGCTCGTATGTCGTGGGATAACCAAGTAAGCAATGCTATCTTCAAGAAACGAATACTAGTTAAGGATGGCAGATCAATAGATGAAGTAATGAAACTTCATCATTTGAGGTGGCTGGGAGATGTGTTACGTATGCCCAACCACCGACTGCCTCGACGAGCTATGTTTTGTAGTGTACGAGTAGGTTGGAAGAAAGCTAGGGGTGGCTAGAAATTCATAAAGTCACTGACAAGTGGTAGATGTAGGCTATCTGGTTGGGGTATGCGAGACAATAGTAACTGATGGTTAGAGACCATGAACGACATGGCTCAAAATCGTTTGCAAGTCGTAAGTGCATTCACTGTTTGTGTTCTCTCTAATTCTAACCTTCTGAATTACTCATAATCTCTACCTTTCTCGTTCTAAATTTATCTTACTGAATTATACTTCTCGAATCATATCTTCAAACCCTAGTCTTCTCCATTACCATTAATACCTCTACTATCTCTATCACTATGGGATTTGAATTGACATTTGCGTCTCTGTGCTAATGTGGTATGGCAACCTGAACTTATGTACATACGTACGAAGTTCTACGTTGCAACTTACTGACTGACTGACATGAGCAATACTTCAAAGGTACTTATGAACAAGAACCAATCTTCGCATGTTTTCTATTTTTGGAAACCATTTTACACAGACACAGAGCAAGACTAAGTGGATCTCTGTAGGATAAGAAATCGGATATGTATGGTATGATAGAAACTCATAAATTAATTGGTAATGTCAAATTAGCATCAAGTCATTCAGTCAAAACTGTTTATATTATTGAAAATATTGAGCAATTGAATAAAGACAACTACATTTCAAAGGAAATTGTTATTCAAAAATAAATATTTATTTAGCATTTTTAGAAATCAACTGAAATGTACATTACTAAGTATACATTCATATCTAGCATTGCCTCATACAAGGGTGAGATAAAACGCACATCAACATGTATCTGAAGTGTAATGTAGATTGAAGTGAAAATTATTCTTTGTCGTAGATAGAAAATAAATTACATTTTTTCATGCAGACACAGACAAGAAACTTATAATATTGGCATAAAAAGCATGAAAAGTTATCTACTGTACAGAATGATATGCTCTACTTTTCAAAACTGAAAACTTTTTATGGTAATCATTATAATGAAAAGTATTAATAAATATTTATAATCACGAATGAAATATAAAAAAAGATAAGATTCAATCAGAAATAATAATCACAAAGTATGTAAATATAAAATTGGAAAGAAATTCCCTATTTCGTAATATTGAGGTCGATTTAATCATAATTACAGCATTAATATTTACGCACAAAAAGAAACGCTACTAACAAAGTTAACAAGTAGAATTGAGAAGGCTTTTAAAAAAATTCCATGTCTAAAACAGAAATTAACAGTAAATTTAAATGAACATTTAAATTATTTTAGCTATTATGATAAAATCTTTCAGTTCAACTGAATTTATTACAATTTCGTCTCAGATAGCAACAAAAATATTCCTGAAATAAAATTAACTAAATTGAGCTGATAATTTACGTGCATACATTGCGTAAAAAAGTTAAAACGTTAAAGAACGAATGTCCCCATCATTTGAAAAAAAAATTATTAGTTCAATATAAATAAGTAAGAGAACCTAAGAGAATTCTATGTACAGTATGAAAGGTTTTATTATTCGCAGAAACATACACTAACCCAACAAAGATTTCCTCCATTTCTATTGAGAAACAAATAAAACATGAGTTTTCTTTTCATCTTTTTTTTCTCTTTCCTTTCTATCACCCTGATACCGAATTTTCAATACGACTAAACAGTATAATTCAAAAATATTGATCATGTCAAGTACATCGAACTTTCAATTCATTTTCCAGTTGGGAAAGACGTGTTTTCAAGGCTTTGTATTCACAGTACTCTGAATGCATGCATAATCGATCCTCTCGTTCTGGCTTTTGACCTATGCAAATCAAAGAAGTGAAATAAAGTAAATATTTATAAAAAATGAGGAAACATACCATAGTACATCATACAATATCGAATTTGAAAATCAACTATGAAATTCTATGAATCGAATTGCACATAAAATTACAACAAATTAGCTTTTATGCATAATTATTCTCAATAAAATTGACTATTCCTAATCAGTTTTGTTATTTTAAACAGTTAAAAAAAAAGATTAAATTGAAATGAGAGGATTAAAAAAGCGGGAACTTGAAGAAGAAAACGAATTCTTGAGAGGCGTATAAAATAGTCAGATTTATTTATTTTTTTTATCATAAGAACGTCATCAAAAACAAGAATTACAACCGCATTGAAATAATATCTACAGTGGAGAAATAACATCATAGTACAAACATGTATTTTATCACATAACACAATTGGATTATAAAATGCAAAAAGGCCGAAAGTACCATCCATGTTAAAAAATAATAGAAGTAACAAATATAGAATTACAATTTAGAAAAATAGAATAGAATAATCGTTTCAAAACAGTAAGACAATTAACTGACAAATCGATCAATAGTGATAGGATACTTTGAAATCTATCTTAAATCAAGTGATCCATCTCATTGGTATCATCATTATCTTACTTTAAAAACTGCTTAAGCAGTTTAATCTTGGATAATTCCAAAATGCTTGTGAATAATATCAAAGCAAAACATTTCTTTAAACATCAGGTCAACCTATGAAACAAATAGTTGTGGATTCATTTAACAAGAATTTTGAGAATATCATTTTAAGGAATTCTCGATTGATTGAAACTGATCACTTACTTTTATTGACACCACAAAGGACGAGAAACACATATGTTTTATGGAACTTTACATGAGGCTAGAAAGTTCCATCATTTGAAATACAATAAGTATATTGCATGTAATTGTTAGTTAGTGTTGTAACGCTTGCTTAAATAATTCCCGGCTAATTCCTATTGCTTAGTATTCCCTGACCACAACACACTGGACAAGTTCCAAAGAATCAGGAACACGGTGGAACAGGAAAAGATTATATTCCAAATAGCAAGGTTAGATGGAAATAAGAAGCCGAAGCAGAAAGCGAAGGCCAAATAGATACAACGTTAGATTCTTTAAAGTATTTTCATGAGAAGCTTATGGATAGCAATACACGTGATCGACTGGATTAGATTTAGCCAATCAGCATGCAGCTAACAACACGAGAATTTTCTACTCTGTTCTCCAAGAATCGATCAGGCGCCGATTGGACAGGAAATTAGCCAATCAGCGCGCAGCAACGTAGTCATGCTTTAATTCCATCTATGTCCCACTAACAGTTAGTTAGATTTCTTGTGTTCATTAGTGTTGAGGACGTTAGATCCGCACAACTTCGCTTGATAAATGTCTTAATTTTGGATTTTATTCATGGGCTGATCAGTTGACCTTGAAAACACATTTCCCACCAGGAAAATCCTTGGCTGTGATTGCTTGATGTGTTATTTCAGAGTGCTATTTTTATAACTCTCTCAAGGACATTTCTAAGATATATAAATAAACGCGATCTGTGTGGTAGAGTTCATAGTATTTGCTAGGTGTTTGTAGAATACACTTTTTACGCCATATCAAGACTTTTTCTTCATTTAGTTGGGGTAACAGATCGGAGTAGCCTACAGTATCACTGGTTCATTGTATTGTTCTCGTTTATCGACTAAAGCGAACTCGTAATAGTTTCAAGCATATCAAGTGACGAGCATAACAGTTAGGAAACATAGAGCGAATAAATATTTAAGAAATGACTGTTTGGAATTCTTTGGTTTAAAAGTGCTAGTCAACAAAGATCTCAATACATAACTCAAGATGATCCATCTTAATTATTTCAAAAAAATTATTATGAACACATGTATGTGAAAGAAAAACTAAAATGACTACTCAAATACTTAGCATACAGACATGAAACGGTAGTGCATCGCAAGATGGGCTGATGAATTCATTTACAACATTGTTCGTCAAGACAGTTGAAGCTAGTTTTACATTATCAGAACAATACACACAATTAAAAGTGATTCAACTTACCAGTAGTTTGGATAAATTCATGTTCAAAATCTTTTAAGGTCTTTTGTAGATGACGTTTTGATTCACGTAAAGTACGCAGTGCTGTCTTTAGATCAGCAGTGGACCAATTCGGTAAATCCGATGATGAAATAACTTGTGATGTGCTACAATCATAATTGATGACGAATAGAAAGCAATAGAATTAATGACAGAAATGTACCATTCAGACCTTAATGAAAAAAATTAAGATTTCCAACAGATTTTAAAGTGAATATCGTTAGAAACTTGAGAGTACGTTGACAGGTACAGATTGGATAAATGTATCGTTTTATAGTGATAATAGACCAAGTCTTGACTCCTGGCATCAAATGTCATAACCTCAAGAGTTTCAGTTTGCAAACTAGCGTTTAGAGAGAGAGGTAACCCTTAAAATCATAAGATTTTAGCCGGTGTTTAGTTTCGAGACCGAAAGAATGGAAGGAAAACTGGTTCATTTGTTAACTGATAGGTAACTGTTAGCGATATATATATATATATATATATATATATATATATATATATATATATAAAGACGATATGACTACTAACGATTCAGACTTCTAAGCCAGTTGAGAGAGGTTGTGGGTATGCTCTGAAAACTCATAAATACCGCTATTCTAAACAAAACGGATAGTAGTAAAAAACAGTAGGAATCGATGTGAAACTATTCCATGACCACGAATAAGTGCAGACAATGTAAAACAAAATACGTACTAATACATTATCAGACTATGGAGAATTCATATCCACAAGAATACAAAACATTAATAATTCGACTGTAAAAAAAAGCACTAATAGGAAATCAAATGGTTTAAATAGTAAGGACTGGTATTATTACTCAACCAATTAAACTTATATTAAGATACTTTCAAATTTTTTATTTTGTTTTATAAACTTACACAGCAGATTTGTCACGAGGTAATGCAGTATCTGTAGCATTCTCTGAAGTGGCAAGAATACGACGACGATTTTTTTTAATAGCATTGTTATTAGTATTTGAATGAATTGTATTTGAAATATTATTGGCTTGAATAATTTTCGAATTGGAAAATGAGGATAATGAAATTGGAGGTGGAGGAGAAAAATATGATAGTTTATTAGCACCGACAAAATTTTCTTGATGAATAGGTGAAGAAAATTCACTTTTGTGTCTATTTGAATAAGTCAATGAATCAAATGATCTAGTTGATGTATGTGTTAAGACAGATACAGTATTTTCTACAGGAGGATTTAGGTTACGTTCATTATAGAGTTGAGATTGACGATCAAAATTAGTTACATGATAGTCGTTATTACCATTATCTTGATTCCGTTTACTCAGACCAATTGTTCCAACTAAAGTGAAGAAATATAAAGAGAAAATTGATTCATTCAAGAATGAAAACAGTATGTTGGTCACAGCGAATGGCTAATTTATATTACTTACTTACTTACTTACGCCTGTTACCCCCAATGGAGCATAGGCCGCTCACCAGTTTTCTCCAACCAACTCTGTCCTGGGCTTCCCTCTCCAGTTCTGTCCAATGTTTGTTCATTCCTCTCATATCTTTCTTTATTTCTCGGCGTAATGTGTTCCTTCGCCTTCCTCTTTTTCTTTTGCCTTGAGGGTTCCATGTGAGGGCTTGTCTCGTGACGCAGTTAGGTGCTTTTCGTAGTGTGTGTCCTATCCACTTCCACTACTTCTTCCTGATTTCCTCCTCCACTGGAATCTCCTTTGTTCTCTCCCACAGTACGTTGTTGCTGATGGTGTCTGGCCAACGAATCCGAAGTATTTTGCGTAGACAACTGTTAATAAACACTTGTATCTTCTGGATGATGGCTTTGGTAGTTCTCCATGTTTCCGCTCCATACAGTAGAACTGTCTTGACATTTGTATTGAAAATCCTGATTTTGGTTATATATAAAACTTTAACTACTTTATTTTTAATTCAGTACTAAAATTTATTTTATTGTATTTTAAAGTCGTAAAAAGTGGTTTGTCGATGCGTAAGTCAGTTCAATCCATTTCCCTCAATGTTTTATGTTAAAATATGTGTACTAAATGAAAAAAGGAATTTAACCACAACCACAGCAAATTCTATTTCTAGTATCAACTCATTTAAACACTAAGTTTTATTGATAAACTATTGTTTACATCAATACAGTTTGATAAATTCAGTCGGTTTACAATCCTAGTAAGTATAGAAAAAAAATGTTTCAACAAACCGATGTAAGCACAATTGTACGATGTAAAAAAAAATAGAACAGATAAAATCGAATGAAACATACACCGCACATTAACAGATTTACTTACACCATTCATTTTTATTACTGCATGGTACTCGACTATTTCTATCATTCATACGTTTTGTATCACAATCTAATTCATTGTAATGAGAATCAACATTCGAATTAAACTTGAACGGTTGTTTATCATGAGCCAAATAGTTAACATTCTGTTTTTCATTAACACATGTTGATCGTTCAACTGGATTGGATGACCCTGTAGAGTTACATTTAACTGTAGATGAAATTGATGTGACAACAGTAGAATACTTTTGAGCTACTACATCCAATCTATCATTATGATGATCATTATTACCTACAGTATTATGAGATGAGGTAATCGAAGAAGAATATGCAGCTGGATTAGATGATGCAAACATTGATGAAGTAGATGTAGATGATGACATCACAGGTGGAACATGTGTATTATTACTATTAGATATAGATGACATGGGATTATAACATTGTTTAGGAGATTGTAAACTACTAGGATAAGAAACAGGATTAGTTGATTTCAATGACCAAGTACTATTGCTAGTTGTACCAGTAGAATGAATGGATTTTTGTTGTATACTACTACTATCATTGATTATAGGCATTGTATTTGGTGAGAATGCTGATCGCAGCTTTAAGTGATCATCGGTCGATGGCAAAGATGACTGAACTTCCATATCACTATTTTCTTCTATGAAATTATTGTTTGATTGTAAACAGTTCAATAGACGTTTAACACTACGATATCTATCATACAATGGCCGCATTGTTATACGATCTTGATGTTCTTTTGGTCGTCCATGAAGGCTTTCAAAAAATAATAAAGCTTTTTGTATGGCTAACTTTTCCGCTGCAATCTATGAAAAAAAAAATTACCAAAAAATGATAGACAAAAGAATGGAAACATAACATATTGTTTATTTATTTAATAAACAAGAATAAAAATCGACTGAACTTATAATTAGAAACTGATGGAAAACCGTGTGGAACCATAAACTAGTTACTGATGTGATGAACGCTACACAAAAGATCGCTTATAAGTATGGAGCACTGAAGAGTCAGGTGAAAGCGGATACCCAAAAGCCAAGAGTTCCGGAGGATGGAGATGTTCAGCATAATCAGAATATCTGAAGATCAAAAAATGAGTCAATAGCTAGCTTCGATTATAAAAGGAAAAAAGATGCAAATGGATGATTAGGTGAACAGGTTGCACATCCAATCCATGCTTTGATAATATATATATACGTTGAAATTATTTATTTTTGTGATTCCGTGTGTCACGATGAAAACAAAAAAGCAGAAAACTTTTTAACACTTCATTAGTTAATAAACTATTTTATGGAGTAAAAATAGATCTGCATCACGGATAAACTAGAAGGAGAATCAATGAACGCTAAAACGTGTCTAAGAAACAACTGCTAACCACAAAAAATTACTGAAAAGTGTTTAAAAAACTGTTGATACTTAGAAGCAGCAAAGTCTGTACAAAACCTCATAATCATCGAAATTTTGAAGATGGTAACACAAACTGCAGAAAACTGAACAGTGTGTTACCCAAAACGTAGTCTATAGTTGGGGTATGAAACCTGACGAAAACAACACATTCAATAACTTAATCAAAAGTAAACATGTATTTCTTTCATGCTACCACCATAAGTATAAATTTACATATACCTACTACAAAAAGAAGGATTTATCTTATAGTTCTTGAATATGTCCAATGAATATATCGCTCAAATTAAAGGACTAGTTTGAACAGTGTTAACATCAATTCTACAGAATAAAAATTCTTTTCAACTAAATTGAGATTATTGCCTTTTATTCTTGCTTATTGTTTATGTTGGGGACGTTAGATCCGCAAAACTTACTTGGAACAGGTCCTAATTTCGTAATTTATCTCTGAAAATTTTGAGCTTTTATGTTTTCGCGCCAAAGACACTTGGTCAACTTTTCGCCTACTTTTCCCAATTTAAAATTCCTTGAATGCCATTGATTGAGTGATTATTTTAGTACGCTATTTTGTGGCTCTCAATCAATAGAAACGTAGAACTACGTACGTACGTACATCTGTTCACGTTGCCATACCACATTTTGTTGCTCTCACCAAGGGCGTTTCTATCATTGTACAGATAAGCTTGAGTTGTGCGCTTAGCAACCTCGTATTTTCTGGGTGCCTGTAGAATACATTTTCCACGCCTTATAAAGACTTCTCGCTCTAGATAGCGGGGCCTGGGACAATGGCATTGGAATAGCCTATCTTTGGTTAAAAGAGTGCTGAAATTAAATTAAAATTTTAAAACCTTTTTGAATTCATAATCAGACTATTTTAAGTAATACATTGAGTTATGTTATAAAAATATCCTTGTGCGAAGAACTCTAAACGATTAGACTAAACATTGAAACGAGAGAAACTAATTAAAAACACAGATGATATTGTGGACTTGCGGTCTTGACAGCTTTTATTGTGAACTACGAAAATATGTTACTTGGATACGGGAAAAAAAACTATGAAAAAAATATATAATTTACCTGTTTTGGAGTCATTAAATGAAGATCCTCAGGACGATTTGCCATTAAACGCTTCTCAGTTAATCGTTTTGAAAGCATTAAACATGTACTTTCAATAGTTGGTTTATTGAGATCTGATTGCTTGGATAAATTTTCATTTTCAACTGTCATATTAGGGATAATTGAAGATTTAGAAGAAAATGATTTATTTGGTGATCGAAGGTCTATGATAAAGGAAAAAGAAAAACGTTTATTTTCAACAAGGAAACTGTAATTATAAATAGGACTTCACGAAAATATAATAAATATAAGAAAAGATAATATTTTAAAATGAAATAGGCTCAAACTGTAGAATTTTAATGACAATTCAATGAGAATAACTAGTTGTTGAAATAAACTTTGTTTTACTGAACACTTTCAATAAATCTTCACATTACTGAGAAAATTATCGAAATTCATTATGCACAAATCTTACCTCGTACATGATCTTTGACTTCGTTATCATTTGTAGAAAAAGACTGTTTCCCTGGACAATGATTGACCAAACTAGCTGATGACATTAGTTTCCCATTTTGAGTATTATTATCAATAGAGTTAGTGTATGCTGAAGAATAGCCATTTTGAATAGTACCATTAGGAAGTGTATGTGAATCAGAAATTTTGCCTGATTTAATTTGCTTGATTGCTGTTTGTACTTCTGACACTTGACATAATAATTCACTAATCTGTAAAGAAAAAAAATTCACGAATCAGTTTGGTATAAAGGCATGCAGCATTGTCACTGATCTAAGTTTAAGAAGTTTTCACACTAAGTTAAACTATCATCATAAGATAAACGGAAATTCAAAGGAATACTTTTCTACACAGTATTTATGTTGAGAAAAGATATCTATAACTTATCAAATGAACAAACAGAATAGCATCTATCTCGATAAAAAGTCGATTCTTTGATAACTAGAGTTTATGGCTAAAACTAAAGACAGTAAATACATTTTCATTACAAATCGATAAACTCATATTCAAGACTAATAGTTCAAAGAAAGATAAAGAATTCATCAACAAATCTCAAAAAAATAATCTTTTCAGCTTTAAATCCGTAGATAGATTCACTATCGACACACCAGCTGAAATACAGTGCAAAACAGGTGACTTATAAAACTATGTAAGCGACCATAAAGAAATTAGGTGTGAGAAGTTTGACAATTTTCGACTGCTACATACATTTTAACTAAATAATGTTTGTATTCTCTGTTCAAATTCATATCAGTAGACATCTTCACTGATTCGCATTCTGGGTTTAAAAGAGCATCATACCAATAACAGTTTCTATACGATATTATGATGTTGATATAGGAAGGTTCAATGGACATTTACAGATTCATCCATCAGGTTAGACAGACCATACAAATAAAACAAAGTTAACTGAAGCACGACGATCTAGTCATGATGCAAAATTATAATCATTGATAAATTTGCCATCTCCTTGCATTTACGCGTTAAAACATAAATAACAAGATATGAATTAGGGGAAATGATATCTTCTAAAGTGAATGTGTTATGATTTAATCTTGTTTTGGTTACAACATAATTTATCTTGTATTGCTTGATGAAAAATCGAGTTATACTATTCACATTAGGCTTACTCAATCCCACTTTTTCACAGAAGCAATAACAAAAATAATAACCATCATTATCATAACATTATTACTATTCAATGTAAAGTACACAAAACTAGGTAAAATCTAACCTTTGGATTAGAATATTTATCAGAATCAGTTGGTTTACGCCCATAATCTTGTTCAAATAGATTTTCATATTCTCGTAAACGAGATTTAAAATTATATAAATAATGATTTAATCTATTGAGAATTTGCTCATTGGATTCATTAGTCCGATTTGTAGTTGACAGTGAATTTGAATAATTAGTTTCGGAATTTTTTAAATTTGCATGATTCTGTAAAAAAAAAACCAAACATGCATAAACTCAAGTTGAAACTATAGCATGCACTTTAAACTATTACTAATATAAACTACAAATTATAAGGGTCATACATACATACATATGAACAATTAAATAATATGCAATGAAATAAATCTCTCCTCTTAATTCTGCGCATCGTTTTTACATGAACCACATTCATGACACGGTGGTTATGAAAAGTCCAATACGGTTTCAGTTGCATGAATTTGTTTCATACATGCAGTAGAATGCGAAGCGAAACAAAGTGAAGAAGCGGAGAAGAATGGGTCAACTCCATTGAATGAGACATGGATAAGTATTTATAGTCAGACAACAATAGGCAGCACATATGACAAGCCAAGTAAGAAGAAAGAGATAAAGAGTTATTTGCCTATAATAATAGCCAGTATGGCAAATTAAGGCTTGTCTAAGCTTTTTAATTGATGTTGGTTGTTTCTTAGGCACAGAGAAAAACGATGCTAGTCTTCTGCACAGGCTCTTTCAAATCCAAAATCTAGAAAAATATTAATGCCTTTACCATCGCAACCACTAAGTATACATAGTAGATATAAGTAACGCATTTGAATCAATTGACAAACAACTGAAGCCAATTTTCGGACGTGTCAAACAGTCATCTTGACTTCATCAATCGGAATAACCCAAACTTTCGTTTCTTCCAGAAAATTTCATTGCACTGTTAAAATTCATCGAAGGATGAAGTTAGACGATATTGATACATATACATTACATACATTTGTGAATAAACACGTTAGGTGTAGTTGATATAAGTAAATTAAAAGAGATAAAAAAACATAGTCCTACATATACATGAATACGTAAAAAGATGATTTAGAAAAATAGTTTCAGGAACTTAAACATTAATCCAATCAAATAAGAATAACCTACACTGGAAAAAACAACTATTTTAGTTTCTGCAAAATGAACGACATTCAGTGAAAAATGATACTTCTGAAAAGAAATTTCGGATGAAAGTACATTATTCAATTCCGCCAGTAGAATCTTCGGGGCTACTGCCGGTCCCAAGCCCGGGTAAAGGAGGAGGGTTGGACATGGGGTTGGCGAGCCCATTCCGTCGAAATCTAACTTGCCAAAAAAATGCTAACCAGAAAAAATAATTCAAACCATTTTAACTCTGCCCTGGGAGTTGCAAGAACAATTATGACGTCGCGTGATGAAAGCCGAGTTCCCTCGGAAGTCATGAGGCCGATGCCTCTTCTGACAATCAGAGCAACCATTTTTTTAGGTACATGGAACGTTCGTACATTGTGGGAGACTGGAAGACTATTTCAAGTTGCTGCAGAAATGAAAAGATACAACCTCGAGGTACTCGGCATCAGTGAAATGCATTGGACACAGGTAGGACAACTGAGACTAGCTTCAGGAGAATTACTGTTATACTCTGATCATGAACAGGAAAATACTTCACACACACAAGGCGTTGCATTGATGCTGTCCAAACATGCACAAAAGGCACTAATAGGATGGGAATCTCATGGACCCAGGATCATTAAAGCATCCTTCAAAACAAAGAAAGAGGACATTACAATGAACGTCATCCAATGTTATGCACCTACCAATGACTACAATGACGACGTTAAAGATCAATTCTACGAAAGGCTGCAGTCAATCGTCGAGAAATGTTCACCAAAGGATTTGTCCATTCTGATGGGAGACCTAAATGCATAAGTTGGCATGGACAACACTGGATATGAAGACATCATGGGACGACATGGACTGGGAGAAAGGAACGAAAACGGTGAGAGATTTGCAAACCTATGTGCCTTCAACAAACTGGTCATCGGTGGCACAATATTCCCGCACAAACGCATTCACAAAGCCACATGGATTTCACCGGACCACACTACTCAAAACCAAATTGACCATATCTGTATCAACAAAACGTTCAGAAGGACCATGGAGGATGTGAGAACCAAGAGAGGAGCTGATGTAGCTTCAGATCACCATTTGCTGGTCGCCAAAATGAAACTGAAGCTAAAGAAGCACTGGACAACGGGGCAGACAACATCACAGAAGTTTAATGCGGCCTTTCTTCGGGATACTGTAAAGCTCAACGAATTCAAGATAGCCCTCACCAATAGGTTCCAGGCCTTGCACGATCTACTCAATGGAGAGGACACAACATTGGAGAACAATTGGAAAGGGATTAAGGAGGCAATCACTTCAACATGTCACGAAGTTCTGGGTCACAAGAAATACCATCACAAAGAATGGATCTCTGTTGGTACTCTCGCAAAAATTGAAGAAAGGAGGAACAAGAAAGCAGCAATCAATTTCAGCCGAACAAGAGCGGAGAAAGTTACCGCACAAGCTGCATACACAGAAGCAAACAGGGAAGTGAAGAAGAGCATCAGAGCTGACAAACGAAAATATGTGGAAGATCTAGCAATTACGGCGGAAAAGGCTGCAAGAGAAGGAAACATGAGACAATTGTACGAAACAACAAAGAAGCTCGCCGGAAACTATCGTAAACCAGAACGACCAGTGAAAAGCAAGGAAGGCAAAGTAATCAGCAACACTGAAGAACAGCGAAATAGGTGGATAGAGCACTTTCAGGAACTCTTGAATCGACCAGGTCCACTGAGCCCGCCCAAAATCGAAGCAGCATCCACGGACCTTCCAATTAATATTGAAGCTGCTACGATTAAGGAGATCAGTATGGACATCATACTAATCAAGAGCGGCAAAGCAGCAGGACCAGACAACATTCCAGCAGAGGCAATGAAAGCAGATGTAGAGGCAACTGCAAAAATATTTCAAATCCTCTTCAAGAAGATTTGGGATGAGGAACAAGTACCATCAGATTGGAAACAAGGATACCTGATCAAAATACCAAAGAAAGGCGATCTCAGCAAGTGTGAGAACTACACAGGCATCACTCTTCTTTCAATACCAGGCAAAGTCTTCAACAGGGTATTGTTAAACAGAATGAAAGACTTCGTAGACGCCCAACTTCGAGATCAACAGGCCGGATTTCTTAAGGATCGATCGTGTACTGACCAAATTGCAACATTACGGATCATTGTGGAACAATCAATTGAATGGAACTCACCACTCTACATCAACTTCATCGACTACGAGAAAGCATTCGATAGCGTGGATAGGAAAACACTGTGGAGGCTTCTTCGACACTATGGTGTGCCTGAGAAAATAGTCAACATCATACGGAATTCTTATGATGGATTCAACTGCGAAATCGTGCACGGAGGTCAGCTGACAGACTCTTTCGAGGTGAAGATCGGTGTCAGGCAAGGTTGCTTACTCTCACTCTTTCTCTTTCTCCTGTTCATCGACTGGATTATGAAGACGACATCTGAAGGGAAGCACGGTATTCACTGGACAGCTAGGAGGCAGCTGGACGATCTGGACTTCGCAGATGACCTGGCTATTCTATCTCACACGCAACAACAAATGCAAGAGAAGACGACCAGTGTAGCAGCAGCCTCTGCAGCAGTAGGTCTCAACATACATAAAGGAAAAAGCAAAATTCTCCGATGCAACACAACATGCACCAAACAAATCACTCTTGATGCAGATGCCTTGGAGGACGTTAACACCTTTATATATCTGGGCAGCACCATCGACGAGAAAGGTGGATCCGATGCAGATGTGAGGGCGCGGATTGGCAAAGCAATGGCTGCATTTCTACAGTTGAAAAATATCTGGAACTCCAAACAACTTTCAACCAAAACCAAAATAAGGATTTTCAATACAAATGTCAAGACAGTTCTACCGTATGGAGCGGAAACATGGAGAACTACCAAAGCCATCATCCAGAACATACAAGTGTTTATTAACAGTTGTCTACGTAAAATAATTCGGATTCGTTGGCCAGACACCATCAGCAACAACGTACTGTGGGAGAGAACAAAGCAGATTCCAGTGGAGGAGGAAATCAGGAAGAAGTGGTGGAAGTGGATAGGACACACACTACGAAAAGCACCTAACTGCGTCACGAGACAAGCCCTCACATGGAACCCTCAAGGCAAAATGAAAAGAGGAAGGCCAAGGAACACATTACGCCGAGAAATAAAGAAAGATATGAGAGGAATGAACAAACATTGGACAGAACTGGAGAGGGAAGCCCAGGACAGAGTTGGTTGGAGAAAACTGGTGAGCGGCCTATGCTCCATTGGGGGTAACAGGCGTAAGTAAGTAAGTATATTATTTAATACTCTTTTATAAAATCAAGGAAATAATTTTCCAGGTATCGGTGGTCAGAAATATAACTGTTTTTATCAAATATTAAATTTTTTTCATCTTTATGCTAATTTACCAATTAAATGACCTTGAATGGTTTGATTTGATGATTCAAACACATTTGTAACAAATAATTAACTATTGTTACATTATACGATCACATGTTTATTGATATGACTTGAGAATTTATTCAATCGATAACAAATGAAATAAGCATAAAATGAAATGAAATCTATGAGATTCGTTTGAATATGAATAGGAATTTTACAAATCTTGAAATATGTTTTATGTGTACAGTAAGTTTTTGATTGAACCAAACCGGAAAAAAACTAATTTACTAGCTGTACTGTGTGGACATCTTTTTGAAATGAATCTAAGATTACTTTAAGCAAATAATTGACAGTTTCACATTCGATTAATCCATTGCATTTTGGAAACGACGTCTATAATTAGAGAGGTATTAGGGGGTGTAGGGAGGATTTGATTTTGACCAATTCGGTCTCGTGTGTTGTTACGGGTATGAGGGCGGTTGTCACTTACCGGCTGCTCACACCGTGGAAGGTTGTTTCGTGAGGAATCTGAAAAGAAAGGTATGTTAGCGTTGGTCTTAACAACCTGACAGCGTGACCGCAGAGCCCAAGGGAAAACTGCTTGAGGCCGGTTACGCACGGCCTTTTTATGGAGGGTTTTTTGAGTATTAGCTTCGCTCTTGAAAGCCCTTAGTGGGAATCCTTACCCAAGGAGACGGAAATCCGTGAGATAAAGCGAGGTGTGACAATTTTATGGTCGACCTTTTCTAACCCTTCCTTCCTTGTGAGAAGGCAGCATCCCTGCAGATGCTGATTGTCCGAGGAAAACACCTTACTGCTGTCACACCCCTCTGCAGTAAGCAGTACGACTTCGCCCTCAGACCTTGGGTAACTGCTTTTAGTCACATCGTTCTCCAATCAACCTGCCTGGCATGGTAGAACCTTCAGAAACATATGTTCCAGCCAATATAGCTCGGTTGGATCATCACGATATTCAATCCTGACCACCACGTCAAGGTAGCAGCTACGGTCGGAAGATATCTATTAACTGTACATAGGATATGTATGCATTTTACGATGATTCTAAAGTTAGTTAAGTTGCCACATACTAAAACATTTTAAATTGAATACCTGTTGAAGTGAGTCGAATTAAACACTGTATATGATAAACAAACACGATGAAGATACGATTACAAAGTTCGTCCAGTGAAAATATTTCAGATTGCTCATATCTGATTAAGAAATTACAAATAACAGCTTGCTAATTTGTCAATCACAACAAAAAATGTACATTTTATGTAAAGCGAGACTCAGTGAAGGGGAAATGCTATTCAAAGCTATAAATTATTTACTGGTCAATCCGTTGATTCTGTGTCGTAATTCTTTGTTACTACTTCCTCATTCATTCTTCTTTGTGTTAGCCTGTCTCCAAATAAACCATGCATTTGCTTAGTCGTTTAGGTTTATGGTACAGATAATTGTTATTATCGATTTCGAAATAATCAGTGTTTATTGACTAATATGACATAATAATACAGTTTTAAACTGTCAATATTTGTCCTAAGCTAGCAATCACAATGCATGGTCCTGATAAGCATCATTCATGGAATAATTTACTAAGCCTCAACTTGTTCACTTCTCTCCCATACAGTTTCGCGTATTCAGTCATATAGGAAGACATTCATTGTTCGGCATTAAAAACTGGTTACACTTTAAACCTCATAAGCAATTGACAGAAGCCATAAGTTGCTGCTTCAACTCGTTCTGATGGATTTACCCATTCAATTATGATAAACTAAGACAATTTGTATTGTTTTTACTTATTTTGATGAGAAAGCACCTAGTGAAGTGCACTTATTTGCTTGATAATAAATCATACTATTTACTCTGCAATTCTATTATAAAAGTAACAGCATTAACAAAGTACAAGAAACACGATACATCAGCAATTTATTCGGACTGCAACGAATAAAAAGGCGAAACCGAGTGACCAATCAATACAAACAAGCAGGAAACAGAAATGACAGTTGATATATTCAACTTTAAACCCTGATCGTGGTGGTATTATCATTAAATAAAATATTTGAATAAACAAAGATATAGAAAAGCAAGGAATAAGTAGGTAGGTCCATGTCAAAAATTTAAAAATAAAGCGTGAATTCATCCTTCTTGATAAACCAGAGTAAATTACGATTTCTAAGTTCATAGTCTAAAATGTGTGTATCCGACATCTTTTTAAAATCATCGAAATATAGTTTGTTTTAGGCTTGAGTAATTCAAGGATATTTTTCTTCATATTGCTCAAAAGAAAGAAAATTCTACAGGTGTGACAGCAACAATTTTAACTAAAACAGCTTACAAAGTAAGAACACATTCTATAACTTCAAATTTCTGATGGTTTAATAAATTGCAGTTTCAGTCTGATTTCTGTAAATCAGATCATGTGTATTAATCTTATTGATCAAATAGGTCAGTGACTGAAACTCAATGCAATAACTTTAATTTCATAAGTTTGCAAGAGATATTACCAAACCTCAGAAAAATAAAAACTAGAATGTTTTGTCAAGTATTCTGTCTTCTAAGTTAGACGGTTTCATTGAGAAGTTCATATTACTGTTCTGCACAACATCATCAATGTCTACTTTATATAAAAGTAAAAACTAAGAAACTACAAAGCTTCTACTACTAGCGCAAAATTTGATTACAAGAAGAAGTTAAGCATAACATGTTAAACTCACCATATAATTTATTTTTGACAGATTGACTTCTGTATAATCTGACTTTGCTATTTGATTTATGCCGGCAAAACTATGATTGGAATTATTTACCGTCTCTGAAAAGCTTTCCTGGAATAAATGCTCTTGTATACATGATCGAATAGCTATTTCTAAGTATGTTGAAATTATATCACACGTGGATGATTTATGCTTAAATTGATTATCATTTGTATCGACAATATCGTTGATTTTTGTCAGTTCTGATACATTATTTCTTGTTGTTTTCGTTGTGGCTGCTGCTGTTGTTGCAGGTGCAGTTGTTGAATTTTTAATACCAGTCTGTGGAAAATTACAATATGTATTGGTGATTTGACGTGTTCTCATGTGATTTGTTTCAACTTTTGTTGTTGACTGAGTAGGACTTTCAGTACCAACATATTCTTCTGCATCATTGCAAGACTCCATACTGGATAAGCTTTCTGAAGTGCTATATCTATGTGAATCCAACAAACAAAAAAACGAAAACATTGATTTCAGGTTAATCCCAACAACAAGATAATCGGCAAAACCGAGGATAACTTAGTTTTAGCCTGTTTAGTGGCCTGTAATCTGACTTCAATTTTTACGTACAATTGGATAAGCTATGAAATAAACCTTTCAGTTAATTTCCATCTGTTATTCTAGGTAAACCTCATTTGTGCAAAGGAAGTAATTAAAAACCTAATACTACTTCAATCGGATGGATCTAGTTTATTCACCTGCGTAAGCAGAAATTCATGAGAACCAAAAAAAATAAAATAAAAAGGCGAAACAAAGCGAAGAAGGCGAATTAGTCAACTCTATTTAATGAGCCATGGACCAACTACAGTTAGACTAAAATAAGTGAATCAAGCAATGCATACGTAGACTCAAATAGTAACAGCTGTCATAAGAGAATAATTAACAGGATCAAAATACCTGTGAATAATGACTCAATAATAGATTAACTGGCTTGTTCGACACCTAAACCATGTCGGCTCGACATATAAGTACACAATACAAGTGAAACAAACTAGACGAACAATTGAGGTAAAGGATCAGTTGACGGCCATTGAATACTAGTATGGAATTTCAAAAACTGCACCAGGGATCACACTTAAGGTGTTCGGGTGTCACAACGAGTGAGTTACTTTTAAGTGTACCTTGTTATCTAGTAATATATCAAACGATCATGATGGAAACGATCAAAACATAAAAATCAATAATTGCAGTGTGGTAGAATAACAATTAAAATTATGTGAGGTTATGATATAAATCCGAGAGTAATACGAGTATTAACAGTGTCAGCATCAGCAGCAGCAGCAGTAGTAGAAAATATCAGATATAGACTACATGACTGAAAAAAGACTGACAGTCAGAATGCGGTGGTGGAGATGAGTGAATTTCGTTGAAATCATGAACCGATTTAAATTAGACAGCTACTGGAAACGGGAAGGTACGTATTGCCCTACAAACACAGAATAATATTATTTTAAAAGTTAATTACTTGTAGCAAGCATTTTTAGTTCAACAGATTGAAATAATCTTTACACTATGTAACTCATATCAACATAATCGTAAACGTACATTCTAAATTTGATTAATAAATAGTCACAATAAACTACAATGATTAGAGATAAAGTTTTAACAGTGAACAAGTGCTGTGATGTAGGTAGGAGAAAATTGTTTAAAGGTTTACTTTACAATACATACATGATATGCATAAATACCACACATTTCAAAATACACAAAATTTTCTTTTAACAATCGATAAGTGTCAGGTGAAAATCACGTGGAATACTAAGTATTATCCAATATTCCCAGAGTAGAACAACATCAAAATATAACAGAAAATTACTTCAGCTGACTAAGATTTATTATACACTGTAACACAAACATCGTACCATCATTGATTGTTAACCAAATATCATCTACAAAATAAATTGCTCAGATTGTGAAAAACACTACATAGGATAAAGTAGACGTCTTCTTCACCTTCGTTTGAGTGAATATCAATTAGCAATCAAATGTCACGACATATCTTCCCTTATATCAAAACATACAGACAATTATAAACATACATTCGATTGAAACAATGTGGAAATACTGGATAGCGGGAGTAAAAAGAATACTGGAAAATTTTTAGAAACTTGGCACTCAGGTCAATCAGCAATCAACGAACACATAGACATTGACCCAATTTATCAACCAATCAGAAAAATCATAAGCAACATAGGATGAAGAAACAGATCAAAAGGGGGATACAATCAAAACAAAGGTGCAAATAACAACAGGTTTAAGATCAATAGCAACCAATCAAGATCGAGGTTAGCAGAACAAGCTACGGGTCAAACATGGAGAAATCCGAATTCTATCTGAAGTTTGTGCTGATGATGTTTGGTCAGAAGAACAATCAAAACTCCAATTTCAAAACATCCAGCTCAGAAAATGAAGCACCACCACAACCAAATTACAGTAGTAGACACAGCTAAAAATGAATGTCCTGCATTATTTTCATTCATGTTACTAACACTACTGATGAATTGACTGACTTTAAAAGCAGAAAATATTTCCGGTTATATATATTTTCAAGTGGATTATAAGTAATTAACTGACAGGATCTTAGTTAAAGAGATTGACAGGTGATAATTAGTGAATAGGATAGCAAATTCTAGAGTACAATATAACATTTATCCAGGGATTTGATTGTGAATAATTTGGTCTCGTGTGCTGTTACTGTTACTATCTCTAAGCAACGATAGTAACCGATGGTTAAAGACCTTGAAAGACATGGCTCAAAATCGTTTGCAATGGCGCAGGTGAATCCAATCTTTGTGTTCTATCAAATTCTAATCTTCTGAATTCCCCATCACCTCTATCTTTCTCTTTCTAAAGTTATCTCACTGAACTATACTTCTTGAATAATATCTTTGAATCTTAATCTTCTGCATTACCGCTAATACTTCCACTATCTCCACCACTATGGGATTCGAACTGACAGTAGCATCTCTGTGCTAATGTGGTATGGCGACCTGGACTGATGTGCGTTCGTACGAACGAAGTTATACGTTGTAATTGATTGACTGATAGTCACTAATAGTACGAATGGTTTCCTTTTAATACTAAATCAAAACGAAATTTATAAAAAAGGATCACAAGGGAATAAACAATCGGCAGGTGGCTACTATAACCTAGCATTTAATTAAATTCGAGAACCATGAATCATGGACGAAGTTCCCGGTAAAGAAAAAAACTTTCAATAGAATTCAAACACATTCAATCAATGAATTACTGATAGTACAAAATGATTGTCTAGATTTAAAATACAAGTGTTTATTACCACCACCGGTTACATAAGTGACTAGGCGCAATTTGTCAATCACATGGTAAACAAGAAGAAAAAAACCACGATGCATAAAAAAAATTCAATTACATTATATTTGTCTATCAATGTTTATGTATTTTTTTTCTTTTCGAATAATAAATAATTGACATACATTATATATATATTGATGGGAGTAAGAAAAATTACTGTTCGTAAGTACACACCTTAATACAAATAAAGAATTCACAGAAGAGGTCAAGGATAAACAAATATGCGTAACTATGGTAGTTTGATCACTTAAGGAAAAGAAATAATACAGAGAAAAAAAATTATGATTTAATATGTAGTGTAAATTAAGTTTTAAAAGTACAATGAAGAAGAACTCGAAGAAACTATCTGAATTAAAATGAATCATTTTGTGCATAGAATGTTAATCGAAAATTTGATATCAAAATGATAAATCGTTGAAATTTTGTGTAATAATATTTAGTATTGTTGGAGAGTCTAAAACAATCCGTTGTCAGCCTATTTTAAAGTCTCAAAAATGCAAGAAAACATTTTATCTGATTACTAATGAATAGGAGCTCAGATTACGTACGTATCGCATTTCTGATCAGATGATTACCTATAACGTTATCATATTTAACACTTTTGCACAGTTTCTAGAAGACCAAGGTCACATGCAACTCTATAAGAAGTCTAGATTTTCGACGCATAAACTAACCTTGGAGTAAAGTTATTACTCGCACTTAGCGCCTTTTCACTTTTGTTAACGTGTAGTCTGAAGTTAAAAGAAGCGGCTGGGAAACCAGTAATAAGAGTTTCAACGGCAGACTTATCACATACCATCACTAATCAGAATTATTACATAAAGATTCTAAGAGGATTAACTTAATAATAATTAATACAAGCAATGAATACTTATCAAACGCTTGTATATTTGACATGCAGTCACCAAAATGTTAATGACAAGCTGTTCACTACTAAAACGTTTAAAGCTTCAACTACAACAATAAAGTAGATAATTTTGCTTTCTAACCCATGTGTTAAACCCAATACCGATATGTGGCAGGTATGAAATCATGGATGAACGAATACACCAATGTTTGAATCGGTGAGTGTATTTGTAGAGAAGAACATTAGATTGAACATAAATAGTCACTAAGTCTTATATAAGAAATATAAAAATTACATTTCATAATCTAGGGAAAAACGAAATATAGACAGAATAATGTATAGTTTCGTTTACCATAATCAGGTTTAAAATATTAATTAACATTTTTGTTAAATTTAGTGATATAAACAACAGTTGCACCTGTTAACGACATAAATACAATTATCTTAAATGTAGGATAAATGATTTTAAAGAAAGAAAAGACATATTCGTTCGAAGCATTAAGACATATCACTGAAAACAACTGCAAAGCTTAACTTATTAATGTTTTTCAATACAAACACTAAAATACTACGGCGTACACAACGATTAAGATAACAAATGGCAAACAATCGATAAAATAATGTAAATCTATTCTCGCTTAAAACAAGTGAATTTTAATTCATATGAATAACATTATTGTCAGTGAAATGTAACAGAAATACATCTCGTATGTATTCAAAATATAAAACAATATATAGTTTATCGGTGAAAAGTGGGTAGGTAGTGATCTATACAAGGGTAGTTGAATAGAAACAATTGCATAGAAAATAGCATATTAACCAACTTTCTAGTGAATGTGTATATCCCATTTGCTTTCTGGATCTAATTAGTACTTACATACAACTAATAAATGATACATTTGGGCAGATCAAGTTTATACATAATTTCAAATAAATAGTATGATTGAATATTATGCAACAGGATTTATATTTGATTTGAAAATATACATGAATGTATTATCATTACTATCAAATCAACAATGCTAACACATTGTATTACCAAATAAGAAGGTTTTTTACAGCCAAGTATAAACACAATAACCAGAGAGAAAATTCACAGATAATGATGATAAAAAATCTAGTTAGACTAATAATTTATAACGCTGTCCCTAGTCTTTCACTAAACACTCACTGAAAATGTTATTATTACTGAAAATTACATTGAACATGATATCAAAGATTTTAATAGCAACAATTCACACACTCTTGAGCTTAAAATTAATTTGAAATGCAGAATTTTCTTGTTTTTTAATGTACTCGATAAGTTACTGCCGCATTCTCTATATGCAAAATTCCACACATAGCAGCTTCCATTTCTAAGAATAGAAAGTATTGTGTTATGTGTGTCAAATAGGTGTTTAATAATTATTAATTATAATTTACTTTTCCAGGAAATATATGCGCTTCTCATCCACTCAATCATTTCTTGGATATTTTTAAGAAATAGTATTAAATACTAATAACTGCTATTATCATTAATATAAAATAGGCGTACAACAAACAATATGTTGATGAGATCTTTGAAGTGAAAATGAGCAACAACGCTTAACAGGTTTACCCTGGAAATTTTTAAAAAGTTAAACAATTTATTTACAGTTATACTTTATTTCACGTATTGAATCCATTATTGCTAAATGATATTATTACTAAACATTTTAATTAAATAATACCAACAAATCTCAGTGCTTCCAACTTCATTTTAGAAATTGAATTATTTATTATAGATAATATAAGAGTGGATCACATGTTTTACTTAGCACATATTAAAGACTTTGGAATGTTTATAATTTTGCATAAAAGCTCAAGAAAACATAATTTAATGTTTATCAATATTGAGAGTGGAAAACCTTTAAAAAAGATATTCTGATTTAAATTTTTTTCTTCATATTGTATGTACTCTGATATATAACTATTTTTATCAAAGGTTTTATGGTGAATAAGATGACACTGGAACATTTGTATCAGTTATAATTAATTAGACCATGGACATTAAATTAAAATTTAAAAAACCTATTTAAATCTCAATACTGTAATCGAAATTTGAAAAACATGAATTAACTAAATTAACTGGAGTTTAATAAAGATGCTGATCAGAAATTACTGTAAGCACATAACATTTTAGTGAATGAAAATTCGATGTCCTACATGAATCCCGCACTTGCAGCTATTCTTTAACGTCTTACTTATGTTAAGGTTGGTAAGGAAGCGATAAAACTAAAAGTAGCAGGATGGTAGTCTGAAGTCATACAGACAATTGTGCAAGAATGTGGTCGCAGTAAGATACGAACACCAGACAACTGACATCTGCAGCAATGCTTCATAACCATAACAGAAAGAGGAAATTATAAAAGGTTGACTATGAAATTTCACACTTCACAAAACCGCACGAATTTGCGTCTCCAGAAGTAAAGCTTTGAACATACAAAACTACTCAAAAAGGCCGTATTACCGGCTTTGAACAGTTGACTCTAAGTTTTAGGTTGTAAAGACCGCCTCTATCTTAGTCTTCTTTCTGGGGACCCGGGAAATGATAGCCACTCTCATACTTCTGTAGATACTTGATATCAGATCATCCATATTTAAACCTTATTTTCTTCACGAATAACAAACGTACCGAAATTTTAGGAGAACATTGATTACGTAGTTGTAAGATGAAATAAGTGAACACAGTCAGTCAGTTAGTTGCAACACAGAACTTGGTACATACATACATCATTCCAAGTTGCCATACCCCATTAACAAAAGGAAATGAAATTTTTGGGCAAAATCTCCGAGTTTTAGAGATAGTTGAAGTATCATTAATGGGATAGAAGGTACGATTTCAGAAAATATATCTCAATGGAATAAATCTTAAAAAAGTTGTAGGGATTTCAGAGGAGATAAAGAATGGATGCAACTAAGCTTTTGCAAACGATTTTCAACAGTGTAATTCAAAGTCTCTAACCATCAGTTACGATTATCACTCGGACCATAACCAGGTGGTCTGCACTTTTTACCATGCCTTAGTAAAATTGTCAATGACTTCATATACTGGTGCTATGTTTCGATTTAGCCACCCTTAGTTTTTTTCCGGCTTACTCACTACTACATCAGACAACACCACTCATCGTTGTGAGTGGTGGTTGGGCATACGTAACGCATGTCTCAACTACCTTAGCTAATTAGGATTCACTACTTCATCAATCGATTCGTCATCTTTACATCGTAATCTACTCCTAACCTATGTGTTGCTTTCTCCGTAGTTCCCGAATACATGACCAATGCTTCGAAGTCACCAATGATCGAATACTAGTAACTTAAAAATAATATCGATTCTTAATGGCCAAGTTTTACACCCATATATTAGAACGGATATCTTGCCCATGACATAGGCGATGCAAGTTGGGAATAGCTAATAAAGCTTTTCATAAGCGTCGACACTTCACTAAACAACAGACCAACGGGACAGATGATACTCCCAAGTGAAGCAGTCGTCATGTTATTGATAATTAATGAGTTGATGAAAATGAATATCGGATTCCAATCTGCAAGTTACGTAAAAAAACGAGAGGAATTTGTAGAAAAAATGTTACTAAACCAACAAAAAAACTGACAATTGTTAGCAATTTGAACACTAATAAAGAGAATCATCGACAGAACAATCATTCACCGAGACGAATATTTACTGTTCTAGTACCTCAGCAATCTATTTGACTAAATAATCTGTTTTTAATTAACTAATCAGGCATAATATACAAATGGAGGCACTAAAAATAATCAACTCTTTTATTACTTATGACAAGAAATAGATAAAATTTTGAATTTTCCGACCAGTGTATTTAAACAACGATATTTTCAATGAAACTTGATTTCTCATTTAACAACGAACGAATACTGTCTGATGAGCTACTATTAACCGAACAGCATTCAGCATGAATACATTTAAGCGTCTAATGAAGTCAGTAAAAAATAGTCTAGTAAACTAACTGTATAACTCATATGATAAATTAAATAAACGCTGCAAGAGTGAAAAAAAGCTTTGCAAGCGCAACTTTGGTGAAAAAATAGAAGCATCAAGATGAAAAGAATAGAAAACATTGTGAATTACGCCAATCATGAAATTATTGGAAGTGTTTTTTTTTGAAGAATAGAAATCAAGGTATAAAATATCATATAAATGTATTCATTTACACACGAAAAGATTGCTGTTTTTTTTATTATTTAAGAATTTAAGACTACTATAAACACACTACCATACATTTAAAGAGATTGATTAATTATCTATTCACCAAGTAAAAAACGTAGATTTTATCAGATGAAATGATAAAAATACAATCAGACAGTTGTTAAATAGACAGATAGAATATTTTAACCATAATGAGAGTGAAAGTATGTACACCTCAAACGATAGATATACCTCCAAAGGTATTGACAGTAAGAATACAGAAAATAATTCATGAAATGAACACAAGAATTCATGAGACTAGTCTTTGTTAAGCCATATACAATTTGTGATACCGTTGGACAATTTATTTTATAAAATAAAGTGTACTAAATTCAAGGTAGAAATGGTGTTAGATTTTAGACTTCTTCAATTAAAAGTACGGTGTACCTTGAAAAGCGATCAATAATGGACACAAATTTCAATGTGCTCAAATCTGGAAAAAGAACACTAGGGACCTAGAGATAAATGGTCATTAATCTTGACATACAAAAGAAGACTACAAGTCACCACAAATAATAGATCACAGTTAATCTATAATGCGAGGACATTAAATACAAAGCTGAGTAACAGATTAAAGGTTAATTGATAGTAATCTACGGATAGTAAAAGATGTAATAAAATATAATAATTGAAATGTCAGTCAGTATCTAAGTAAGATAATATCATAAACCAGATATTTTATAGAAATACCTAATGAATAAAATAATCGAACTGACTACTGAAAGAATGGCTTGACATATATCAGTTTCTTACTCATTTTTCCTAACAAATTGATTGATCAAAGTTAGAGCTTGACACAGTTAGATGTCGGCTCAGTAGTCTAGAGGTGAGCCGTTCACACGCGAAAACAAAGGTCCTGGGTTCGGTTCCTGACTTTGGGGTCAAGCGTATGCACTGTTGAGAAGTCCCATACCAGGACGAAATCGCCGTCCAATGCCTCCAGGTTTCTGATGATGGTCTACTTAAAATCAGTTCATGATTTCGACTGTGTAAATAGGAGAGAAGCAGCACCGCGATAACCATAGTAACTATACTTGTGTTGTGCTAACACAAACGCTTGATTAACGGGAATATTACTCAAGAAACATAGAAGCTTGAAATTAGTCATCAAGTGATTATGCAATTTTGTTTCAGTTCCTACTTTACATGCATTGAGTGGTGATTTGTTTATTAACTTTGGGGAAATATGGTCTAACTTTACGTTATTACGTCATTTAAAAGTATCGTAGGCCGTAAAAATGGTCATGTTTTCGTTCATTCAGTAACTAAATTGTCCATATTTCAGGATAATTTTTATAATAAAATTGACTGGAGTTGTAATATTTGCTGTGTTGTAATTTTCTTTTCATCATGATTGACTGTACTATAAGTGACAAGTTCGTAGCACAATGGAGTGTTATTTCCGTCGTAGGAAACTTTCCATTGTTCATGGCTTTCAGTAAGTACTATGAATAGTAGAAGCTTTGAGGCGAAAATAATAACTCTCCTTTCATTCTAATTAATTCCTACTAAGAGTTCAAAACGGTAAAGATAGTCGAGCTTATCCACAGCCCAAAAAAGAGATATTAAACATGGGCATAGAAATGCCGACACACACGAAAATTTACCCAAATTTAATCTCGTACATTTTATTTCGAACACTTTGAACAGATGTCTCATTAAATGGGATTTGATGAATTTGTGTATAATTATTGCCAGACAAATTATCATTTAAAATTGACACATTTTCATATCTTGGAGCAATCATACGAAATAAATTGTTAGAATATTCAATTAAAGTTGTCATGATATCATTGACTGAATTCTGTTCCCGATAATTCTAGGATTATAAAACAAAAAAAATCAGATAAACAGATATGAATACATTGAAAAACAAACTACAAACATTGTATCTTTACTTAAATAAAAAATAACAGTAATAATAGTGTAATGAATGAAGAGAGAAGCCCAGATGGGATAAGCCATTTACTTGACAAAGGCACAATCTAATATTTAAAATGTGTATAACTTATCATCAAATACCCTTTCGCAAAGTAAGCGTACTCTTGGATGTCTTCTTCCGCATGTCGCTGTTGCAGATCCACTGAATAATACTTATAAGTTCCATGGTAAGTAGTACGAAATGGATATGCAGCAGTGACGTCCTGAAGTTACGGCAGAAGCAAAGTGTTGGATCCGCCATTACGATGCAATCTGACTGTTTTGAGAGAGAGAAGTGGTTCGGAGGAAGACAGTGAAGAATACGATGTTTCGCAAACGGTGATATGATGATAAAATGTATACATTTTGGCTAATAAAATGTGTCTTTTCAAAAATAAAAAGCTAATCTCAAGTCTTGCCATCTTCTTTTATTACGGTAACAGTAACAGAATCTAAGTAATAAACAAACAGACGACTAGTTAATTAGCATGTAAAGCTTTTATTACTAAAAATACAATCTACACTTTTAATCTTTTGTAACTGACGTACAGATTTTAGCAGCGAAATGACAAACATACATAAATATCATTCGGTGTTGATCATTTATTTTTAGAATCGTAAAAACTGGGGTAATTTAATATTGATTTAATCAAGATAAAAAACAATTTAACAAAACATACACAAATCAGTATTGACATTAGAAAAGCTTTAGAAATAAAACAATAGTGAAGTGTTAAATATCATACAGCCCCACAATACACTAATAAGAATCAGGGTGAGAACATTATACCCTTCCTATAAATATGCTTTCACATGGCTGAAGATACACAGCCAGTGTGGGAAAGTGTTATTATTTGGTTTTTAATGGCGATGTTGTATATAAGATTATAGTTTAAAACCTAGCCCCGGATGTAGAGATTACATATTCACTCTACGTCAGATCTAACACAGACACACTATACGACGTCCCACTATTGACATTAAGGCAGCATTTGACTCTGTTGATCGTGAGGTTCTGTGACAGTGTCTGTCACTCAAACGAATACCAGAGAAGTACATTAACATTATACAAGCTCTCGAACACTAATGGTCGAGTCACAGCTTATGGCGACCTGTCATCCGGATTCATTACTTCAAGTGGAGTTCGTCAGGATTGCCCACTTTCTCAATTCTTACTCAAATTTGTAATCGACATGCTTTTACAGATGACACTCTCATCACCTGACTTTTCACGAGTTGAAATTTTACTGGGAGATTCACTCGCTGACTAAAAACATGCCGATGACAAACATACTTCTATTTGGTGAAGACGCCGACTAAATGCAGAGTATTCTGACCACCTTAATTAACAATGCAAGCATGTTCGGCATGCGATTCTCCTCTTCGAAATACAAAATGTTAGTTCAGGATTGGCTTGCGTCGGCCCTTGAAATAGCGATAGGGACTGTAATAGTTAAGCGTGTTGACCACTTCACTTATCTTGTCAGTCTCATCAGAGCTGACGCCCTGGTCACTGACGAAATCTCAACACGGAAAAAGAAAACTTGACTGGCTTTTGCTAAATTGGGATATCTGTCTACTAACCAAAGAACGAGTCTACTACACAGTAGTTCACTCCGTCATACGATATGGTTGCGAAACATGTTCAGTAAGAGTAGAGGATATTCGTAGGTTAATGGTTTTCGATCATAGATGTAGCTTCGAAGCATCGCTCATATATCCTGAAACCATCGAGTAAGTAATTGTGTTATAAGAAAAAGGGTATTAGGTAAGGATGACAGATAAACTGATGAAGCAGTGAATCATCGCTTGAGTTGGTTCGGACATGAATTACAAATGCCCGAACACCAACTGCCTCGGCGAGCAATGATGCGCATTCCAGGGATAGGCTGGATGGAAGCTAATGGCGGTCAAAGCAAAACTTGGCACAAATACATAAAGTCAATGACAACTGGACTGAGTCATGTTGGTTAGTGTCGTCTGCCTCGTTGGAGTCCGCGATAGATACTCCTTGAAAAATACCTTTCAACCCTAATCTTTCCGATAACTTCTCATACTTCTACTCCTTCTGACACACTAAAATTTGAATGGACAATTGCATCTCTGTGCTATTGTGGTATGGCAACTTGAACTGATGGATGTACGCACGAAGTTCTACGTTGTAACTGACTGACAAGAGATAGTAGTAGGACATTCATTATTTACTTTGAGCACTGAAATAATCATCATTAGATAATCAAATTTACATGTAATGATGATTGTTCAGGGATATAGAGTGGCAACAAATCAATAACCTGCAGTTGTCCGGTGATCATTCTGGTTTGTGTGGTCAAGTAGATAAACCTACTCCTAACTCCAGAGAGTCTAACAGCCCGTATATATTCACTAGGTTGCATTAGGTGAATTACAAGTGACAAGGTTTAGTAGTTATAGTTATACAGAGTGTAAAAATATTATATTACGTTATTTATCAAATGGTGTGTAGTGAGAATTCGAACATCAAAGTTGTCTTAGATACATCACTATGATGAGAATATCCAAACATAAAATCTGATTACAAATCATCCATCTGATCAACAACGATTACATAATAAGAACTACCACCTCATATAATCAATGACTTAAGGATTCAAATTTATAGGTTAACAACTTTACAGGAAAAGAACTTCAGAAAAACTGTAGTATTACATAACGATATGATCTTAGCTGAAAAACCACTGAAGATTATGACCCATTGAATGGCTCTTTAGAAACAAAACAAGGCCAACAAACAGTGTACTTGCACGACCCCACCAGGGACCACTCACTAGGACTCGCAGTGAGAACCTAACTTCAAGACTCGTAGGTTGGCGAGCACAAATAGCTGAGTATTTACACTTGAACGAAAGCAATCTAGGGCCTTTTTTTCTAGTAAATATTTAATTAAAACTAGCCTATGATGCAAGACTAAAAAATTAAACAATCTCCACATTGGATGTATGTTTGCATTGTGTATACTATAATGAGTGCTAGATTGAACTAATTGCTACACAATAATCTTATATTTTGTAATCCATAATTTTAGAGTAAGCTGCCTTAAAAAAATAACCAACATAGAATGTTCACATATCAAAGTATGAAAAAAACAAAATTAAACCAGTAGAAATTAAAGATCAATTATCAGTTGTTATTCATTTTAAGAGTAATGCAATCAAACAAAGCAGTTATTGCTTAGTCACCAGCACACACATGTACAGGCACACAAGCAAGCAGAATTTCCATTTTCCAAAATGTGAATATATGTATGATAGATAATGCAATCAATTCGATATAATCCCAAATCAACAAAATTAGTGAATGAATAAATGAACCCACCGACTAAACACACAGACATAAGTGTGATCATATAAACGCACTAGAACAGTTCTTCACACAGTAGGCGTATATATATATATATATATATATATATATATATATATATATATGATCAATGCAGTAAGCGTAAAATAATGCATTGTAAAATTTATTAATAAAAACAAAACCTCAATAAATCAATGTGCAATATATAATGGAATAGCTGTAACAAAAAATATCATCCGTGTATATAAATCATAATACCAAAAAAACAAAGGAAGAAGCATGAAGACACACAAGAGAGATGATAGTGAAAGAATAAATGAATAAGAAGCTAACTAGATGGATAATAAATTAGAAATAGGCAGAAGAAAAAAGTATGTGTCATAAAATTGTGTTAATGATATCCGACCACTCGGGTGAATGAATACATATCATAACATGAAAAAAAGGAGAATAATAGTAATTAAATTAGGGATTCATTCAATTATCAATAAATTTAATTTCAATATTCAATGAACGAAGCGAAAAAATAAACCTTACTAAGAGGATAAAATTTTATTTACTAGTTTAGATCTTTTTTTTCTCTCATTGTATTGAATAGGAATGGTGGTAACTAATTTTTTTTCTTTAAAAAATAGATCTAAAGTTTTGTATTATGCAGTACTCATCAAAAAATAAATAAATTGATGTATAGGGACTTGAGAAAAAAAGATTAAACAAGCAAACTAATGATGAAAAATGGTGGAAATTGTTTAAGGGAAGACTATTAAAAACAATAAAACATAACTATAAACAATTAATAAATCAGAGAGAGAAAAAAATTACATTACATTATTAATTCTAATTCATTTTAAGTAAAAGAATTATTTGAGAACTGAGATCTTTAAACTCATTGAGAGATAAAACATTGAGGATTTTTGTTCATGCTTTTACCTACAACATAAATTAACCAAACAGTAAACAAGTTAAAAAGTTTTTGTGTAGAATGGTTTAATTTGCACGTTATATTCGTCACGGACTGATCTCATACTGTGTGCTGCTGAGAATCGAACAACAGATAGATATTCCCTCCTCCTAACAATAATAACAAGGGACCTCATTTGAGGACGATTCTGAAAACCTCAGGTCAAGTAGCGGATGCTTAACATGTCAACAGTGGACCAGTTGCCACCGACGGTAGATGCCGTATGTCGAGAATTTTCATGATAGAGTTGTGCAGATCGTGGAGCTACTATGAAATCATGAACCGATTAATGTTAGGTCACTATTAAAAGCCTTGAAGCACTGGGTGTCAGTTTCGTCTTGGTATGGGACTTTTAACATGAGGAAGTGTTTAAAACTGTAACAACACCTTTGGATACGAACCGAGTGATTTAAAATCCTATCATCCTCAAAACCAGAATGTTCTGGGTTCGATTTCGGATCGCATCCGTACGGGCATGTGGCTGAAAAGTTCCTTAATGGGACAAAACGGCTGTTGATTAGTGTTAAATGATAATCCAACTAAGACCAATCTGTGATGACTACAACCTCAGGAATAAAAAATATCTATTTAGTTTCCATAAAAAGTTATCGAAAAAAGAATAACGATCAGTACATGTAAAATGATGTGGTTGTTGAAATAAAGCAACAGTTATTACTAGATAATCGTTGTTAATCAAATGGATGATTTGTAATCAGATTTTATGTTTGGATATTCTCATCATAGTGATGTATCTAAGACAACTTTGATGTTCGAATTCTCACTACACACCATTTGATAAATAACGTAATATAATATTTTTACACTCAGTATAACTATAACTACTAAACCTTGTCACTTGTAATTCACCTAATGCAACCTAGTGAATATATACGGGCTGTTAAACTCTCTGGAGTTAGGAGTAGGTTTATCTACTTGTCCGCCAAAACCAGAATGATCACCAGACAACTGAAGGTTATTGATTTGTTGCCACTCTAAATCCCTGAACAAACATCATTACATGTAAATTTGATTATCTAATGATGATTATTTCAGTGCTCAAAGTAAATAATGAATGTCCTACTACTATCTCTTGTCAGTCAGTTACAACGTAGAACTTCGTGCGTACATCCATCAGTTCAAGTTGCCATACCACAATAGCACAGAGATGCAATTGTCCATTCAAATTTTAGTGTGTCAGAAGGAGTAGAAGTATGAGAAGTTATCGGAAAGATTAGGGTTGAAAGGTATTTTTCAAGGAGTATCTATCGCGGACTCCAACGAGGCAGACGACACTAACCAACATGACTCAGTCCAGTTGTCATTGACTTTATGTATTTGTGCCAAGTTTTGCTTTGACCGCCATTAGCTTCCATCCAGCCTATCCCTGGAATGCGCATCATTGCTCGCCGAGGCAGTTGGTGTTCGGGCATTTGTAATTCATGTCCGAACCAACTCAAGCGATGATTCACTGCTTCATCAGTATATCTGTCATCCTTACCTAATACCCTTTTTCTTACAACGCAATTACTTGATGGTTTCAGGATATATGAGCGATGCTTCGAAGCTACACCAGTGCATCAGCACCGATGAGACTGACAAGATAAGTGAAGTGGTCAACACGCTTAACTATTACAGTCCCTATCGCTATTTCATGTGCTGACGCAAGCCAATCCTGAACTAACATTTTGTATTTCGAAGAGGAGAATCGCATGCCGAACATGCTTGCGTTGTTAATTAACGTGGTCAGAATAATCTGCATTTAGTCAGCGTCTTCACCAAATAAACCTATGCATTTCATCGGCATACTTTAAGTCAGCGAGTGAATCTCCCAGTAAAATTCCAACTCCTGAATAGTCAGATGATGGAAGTATCATCTGTAAGAGCTTGTCGATGACAAGGTTAACAATTTAGACACTATATTAGTTAGACTGATTCCTGTGACATTGTCACACGAGGACATTTGTTGTTTTTTTCAGACTGGAACAATCAGTGATTGAGACCTGTCAGGTGGGATTATGCGTAGTTCCCAGAATATACCTGAGATCTCAGTCAATCTAACTGCTGAAACTGAATCACCATCCTTAAAAATCTCCAGAGTCAGCCCGTAAGGCCACGCTGCTCACTTTCGCTTCAGATTTCCTATGGCCATCTCAACATCATTAAGATTGGGAGGACTAACATTAACTTGCCATTCATGCATATGGTTTAATAACCAATCGTTTGATCGACTTTTGCATCATATTAACTATCCAGGGGAATGAGATGATGGTGTAAATTCGCAGTTCAGGGGAACATTTTTTCTACTATCCAAATAGAGATAAATAAGTTAATTAGTATGACAGATCAATTAAAATAGCACAAGATCTTTGATCGGTACATTGTGTTGTCTCAGTTTTTATGGTCAAATTATTCAAAGACTATTGATTGGTGAATCCAACTGTTTTTGGTGGATATAGACGACTTATTTGGATTCTGAGCGTTGACTACAATCAACAGTTGGCAACTTTCGGTAATACAGCGTGGAATCAGTTACAATAGTACAAAAGTACTCACTTACATTTCAGAATAGGAACATATCTTACATCATGCATACCTTAGTTTTATTGTCGTTTACGAACTATTTTTAATGCTTCATACTATTATTGACACTAGCTATTGTTTCCACTCTACAATCCATTCCTCTTGTTAATTTCATGTCTCTGCGTTCGTATGATATGGATAGGTCCGATTGGCTGACATTTGTGCTAGGCTTTACATTTATATCGATTATGATCGAGTGAGTGAAAGATTACCTCAATATATTTTCGGGATTTAATAAAGGTAAACTAATTGTTGAATAAATTAGTTACAAATATTGAAAATAATTTTAAAAAATATATGCATAGGAACATATGCACATACTACAACTAATCAGTTCGTTACACGATCAATAAATATTAGAAATCAATAATAATAATAATAATAATAATAGTAATAATAGTACTGTTCTTTACGGAATCGCGTGTACTTAATGAAAAAAATATTCCCACGTAGAATAATCATTTATTTACTTTTCTATTCAATAAGATTATCAGTTTTAGTGAGACGCATAAAAATTACGTAATTTATATTACAATACAATTTATACAATTACTACAGCTATTTTATAAATAAAAATTTACTACTGATTAAATAAATCATTCATCTAAAAATTAATAAATTAATCTATTTTGTAATTATTCCCACAAAACTGACGAGAAAGAAATTCTTTTCTAAATGCAACAATTTTCAGTGTTATTATTATTATTATCATTATTATTATTATTATTGTACTTGACAATTCCGCACTTAAACACAAACAAAAAAAGACTGCTTATCTATCGGTAATATATATGCTCCGGAGTAAGTATACATACTTTACGGATATTCTATTTTTCAATGCAACTACAGTTATATAAGATACAAATATATGAGTTATGAGAGAAAAAGGAACCATTAGGTATTATGTATTTTCACTAAACAGAAGAAGACAAGTGGGCTGAGAGAAAATAAGAACCAGCAACAAAGTCTTAATAAAGTTAGTTCATCGATTAAAGAATATAATATCGTACTACTTCAGGCAAGTTATACTTGATAAGTTAATTTGATGTTGGTTGATTACAAGACAATAATCCCGAAGCCCTGAAATTATGAATGTTATATTTAACGACTTTTATTAGCAAACAAAATGAAATTTATACGATTAACAGGTGTCAAACTTCTTATTATAATAATAAGAACACTAAAGCTGAAGGTATACAAAAGATTGGACGATTAAGGACGTGAAAACTATATTCAAGACATATAGTAAATTCTCTGTGAGTTCAAGACAATTGAAAATTATCGAGTTCACACGATAGAGTCCAAAGGATTTTCATGACTTGTGTATTCTAATAGCAAAATTCTTCAGCTCGAGCCATTGTGAATATGAAGCTGGAATTTGCCTATGTCCGTGAAACAATGGACCTTACAAATCATTAATTGAAGGGTAAAATAGAATAAGTCCGAGTGTAGAAATTCAACAGCTTTGAATTCAGTTCATATGGCTTAGAAAACTATCGATAATCGAATAGAAATATTGCATGGAAACTAAGATTTGTTTAAACGTTTATTATCCGAAACGTTTCAGAATCTTGTTTTGATTCACATATGTGGGTTAGAGAAATAAGACTGTCACATAGCATGAGAGGAAGTAAATTAGGCCAATCGACCCCTTAGGAGCTGTTAGCAATCAAACAAAGACTGTATAACGGTATTTTGTTTCAACAACTTTTGAACCAAACGTTTTCAAAGGACACTTGCCGTTGCCTCTTCGTTGTTTGTAACTATGCTCCCATTAACTGCAGTGAGATGAGGTAAAAGATGAGCTTTAAAGAAAGCTTTCAGACGTCCTACAAAAAGCCCGGTACTCTGATATAGTAATAATGCCTGGTGATCAGGTAGGTAGACTAAGTGAAAAAAAGACACTGTGTCTTCTCAAAAATAAACAGCTACTCTCAAGTATTGCCGTCTTCTTTTATTACGGTAATAGTAAGACAATCAAAGTAATAAACAAAGAGACGAGTAGTTAATTAGCTTGTAAAGCTTATATTACTAAAAATACAATCGACACTTTTGATCTTTTGAAACTGACACATAGATTTTACCAGAGAAATGACAAACACATACGTAAATATCATTCGGTGTTGATCATTTATTTTTAGAATCGTAAAAACTGGGGTAATTTAATATTGATTTAATCAAGATAAAAAACAATTTAACAAAACATACACAAATCAGTATTGACATTAGAAAAGCTTTAGAAATAAAACAATAGTGAAGTGTTAAATATCATACAGCCCCAAAATACACTAATAAGGCTCAGGGTGAGATTATACCCGTCCTCTAAATATACTTTCACATGTCTGTGGATACATAGCCAGTGTCAGGAAAGTGTTACCAATTGATTTTAATTGACGGTGTTGTTTATAAGATTATGGTTTAAAACCTAGCCGTGGATGTATAGATTACATATACAAGCTCTCTACTCGAACACTAATGGTCGAGTGACAGCTTATGGCGACCTGTCATCAGGATTCATTACTTCAAGTGGAGTTCGTCAGGATTGCCCACTTTCTCAATTCTTACTCAACTTTCTCATCGACATGCTTTTACACATGACACTCTCATCATCTGACTTTTCACGAGTTGAAATTTTACTGGGAGATTCACTCGCTGACTTAAAATATGCCGATGAAATACATAGTTCTATTTGGTGAAGACGCTGACTAAATGCAGAGTATTCTGACCACTTTAATTAACAACGCAAGCATGTTCGGCATGCGATTCTCCTCTTCGAAATACAAAATGTTGATTTAGGACTAGTTTGCAGTGACAGCTGGATTAGTGATAGGGACTGAAGTAGTTGAGTGTGTTGACCACTTCACTTATCTTGTCAGTATCATCAGTGCTTATGCCTTGGAGTAGCTTCGAAGCATTGCTCGTATATCCTGAAACCATCAAGTAAGTAATTATGTTATTAGGAAAAGAGTATCAGGTAACGATGGCAGATAAATTGATGAAGCAGTGAATCTTCATCGCTTCAAGTGGTTCGGGCATGTATTACAAATGCCCAAACACTGACTGCCTCGGCGAGTGAGGTTTTGTGATGTAGGAGCAGGTCGGAGGAAAGCTAGGGGCGGCCAAACAAAAACATGACACAAATACATGAAGTCACTGACAGGTGGACTGAGTTATCTTGGTAGGTGTCGACTACCTGGTTGGGTTCTGCGAGTCGATAGTAACCGATGGTTAGAGACTTCAAAGGATATGGCTCACAATCGTTTCCAATGGCAATCATTTCCAATGTGCATTACTCTCCTCTCTCAAATTCTAATATTCTGAATTTCTCATCACCCCTTTTTTACTCTTTCTAGATTTGTTTCACTGAACAATACTTCGTGAATAATATCTCCGAACCCTAATCTTCTCCATTACCGCTAATACTTCTACTATCTCTTCCACAATGGGATTTAAACTGACAGCTGTGTCTCTGTGCTAGTGTGGTATGACAACCTGAACTGATGTTCCTGTGTAGGAATTTCTATGTTTTAACTAACTGACTGACTGACAGACCAAACGTTATCAGAATAATGAGCGAATGGAAATTCAAAATTCTTGTTAAAACTAATTTCCATTGAATAAAAAATGACTTAAGTCATCTAGTGAACTATAAATGAGGCACTTAAAATAGAGGGTGGTCCATTTTAGTACCTACTGGAAAGAAAGAAACAACACTATCTTGAAAACATTTATCCGACAAGACGAAACAAGGTACAGTATATGTCTGTATTCCTACCTCTAGCTATTAGCGCACATTTACCAACCTACTTACTTGTCTATATACGCTCAGCAGCAAGAATTAAGATACGACTTACTAAAATAACAATTTCTAAATGTATAAGAATTAATAACTTTTATGTTGGCTAAAAGCTACACAGGTATTTTCTTATTCTTAGTGTAATATTTACCTATTGTTTGACCAGAAAATCAAACACCATCAAAATCTTACCATTGTTAGTTATCATAATAATAACGTAAGTAGGTATTAGCTTAGTACAGTACAATTGATAATTCAGAAACTAACATAGGTTTATTGCAAAAAAAATAATAAAATGAAACGGCTTTATACTTTAACAACCACAAAACTCCTTTATGAAAATATGTTTACATGTAAATAAGATGTCAAAAGAAAAGGACGCATTCCACTGTATATTATGTCAAATAAACAAAATGATTGAAATCATTTGCATAAATATGATATCATTATGTTTGTACTTTGATGAGTGAGAACGTTAACTTTTTCAACATCTATTTTTAGCCTACTATAAAATTACTATTATGATTATTGATTTAATTAGTTTAGGAGAATTTGAACAACTTAAAAATCACCGAAAATCAAAAGCATTGAACAACTGTCTCGTGTCTGAAAGCCAGTAGGATACATAAATGGAATTCGGGGAAATCATCTGTGCTAAAGATTCACACTTCTGAGAACTTCAATAACGATGAGAACAAAATGGGAATGGATATTTTGAAGTGACATCAGTCCTTGTTACATTGACAACGTAAACATATATGCTAGAAACTTAAATTCCGGAAAAAAATAATCCTGTGAAACAATTGTGATTTTGAAAAAGTTTCATTATTAATTCATAGAAAGTGAGAACAGTCATTAAGAGGAAAACTTACCAATTTTTCAGGTGTAAATCGAAAAACATTCGGTCCAAATACAATACCCAGTGATTCGGTAGACATTTTATTCTCAGATTGATGAACAGATACACGATGTAGAAATTGGCATAAATGCTTCAGCAGAGTATAATTGAATACTGGCAATTGAGCAATTAAATTTTCCAATTGAATTAGATAAAGATCTTGTTTTGATCCATATTCCGAATAAATCTAAGGTAATAAAACGAATGAGAAAAATAAAAATGAATAGGTGGGGACGTTCAGAACTGATAACAGTCTAAACAACATATTTATTAAAAAGACGCAAAACAATTACATAAACAAATAAAAACGTAATGTAGCGCGCACTTCTGCACCAATCTCTATTGACATATTTCATACTAATGCTATAACATTAGAATGGACAATTCGAAAATAAATGTGAAAGTGTTGACTAAAAATAGTAGTAGACAAAAATGAAGGCAGAAATTTAAATCTACAGGAATGCAAGATGTAAGCCAAACGATTTCATTTCTAGGTCTAGTTACTTTTATAGTGTTTTCAATCCGATTAGCCAGTAGATCAAGTGGAGATAATTGGCAACTAGGTGGAATACAATCAATGATAATAAATGAAACAAGTTTGTAAACTATACCACACACAGTTACCAGCATCTCATAAGCTTTAATGCATAGGGATGATCATCAAAAAGTTTACTGTCCTTTTTTACATACTACACAAACTATAAAGTAAGTAGTTTTTAATAGCAACTTTTCAGCTACTCAATCAGAAAACAACAAACAACTTGACACAGTGGGGGTAATTAGCAAAGCGTCACAATGATAAATATCGATAATAGTGAAAAAGATTAAGGATTATTAAATATGGTTAGAAAAGAAGGCATGATTTCGAAGAATAAAACGTACGAAATAGTATTGAAGCGTAAGACCTGGACAGCGTTAAATAGAGAATGCACTTGCTCCACTGATGTTGATTATGAGCCATGTTACTTAATGCCTGCCATTATTGGAAACAATAAACAACTAGACATCAACCGTATATTCTGCTTCTACAAACACAGGTCAGTCTGAGTATAAATGCTTATGTTAGTTTGGCTGTCTCCAGTTTTCTTCCAATCCATTTTAGCACACGTTAACTTTGAATATCGAGGTAGCAGTTGGTTGGAAACGTATAGTAGTACATATCTTCTGACTTATTAAAGTTGAAGATTAGGCCTCATATTCACACAGTACCCCATGCCGAACCTCAATAGTGCTCACGCTTAAGTTCCACTAAACACGACTAATGTTTAGAAGATATTTATGATAAAACTCTTCCACCTTACGCATGTCTGCTATTTTTACAGAGGATATTCCACAGCTACAGTGATACAGTGCGAAAGGTTCAGAAGCAACACACAGAAATTATGACTGAAGTAGGATTTTGAACGAATTTCGTGTTTTCCTTATTACACAAAGTAGAGATATATGGGACTGATGATATCATTGACAAAAAAAGTACACAGATTAGAAATATTTATGATTCAACTGAAAACATAGTTGCAGAAAATTTAAGTGTATTATTTAACCTTCATTAAACATGAATAGAAGCCTCAATAATTCAAAAAGTTAACGATATAAACTCAAGTAGACACCAAACAACTGAGTATTATCAAACTTCTTTGATTATATGAAAAAATAAACAAATTTTGTTATGGGTATCAAAAGCGCAAGTAGGAGATCTATACGCGGGAGTAATTATGAGTGTTTTAAGGTAGCCAAATTCCTCGTTGATTTCCGTTGATTCATAAGTGCCCGAACGGGGGTTACTGCTCGTGTGCGTACTCTTTGGATGTCCAACTTGTCTGCAGCCCAACCTAGACAACATGTATGTTCCCGCAAGGGGCAGGGGTGATTACTGTTGGCTACAGTGAGAGGCCTTGCGCTGTATATCAACACAGCGATGTGCATGTGCAGCAGGCCTGTTGGTTGACCATGAAATAGCCGAATTCCTCGTCATCTAATCTAATGGGTATATTAGGTGACGCGCATAAATGGAGCCTTTTGGGGTTGCGGTGGTGGCTGCCTCTTCGCGGCCCCGCTAGAAACGTGGCTTTGTTTACAGAGCTGCGGCCAAAGCCGTCCCGAAAACTTAGGACACCGTGCCTAACATGGTCCAGAATAATGGTATGTGTTCATGGTCGCAAGGCTGTGGATGCGGTTAGCCACTCTAGGGGGTTAGGACTGAACGCCTCTAAGTCTGAATCCCGTCCATCGAGCGTAGGTAAATTAAAATAATGGTATTAGCAAATATCTTGAAAGGGATATAGCTTTCCAAGATACTTGAAGGCGGCCCTAGACGATTTGTTTGGGGAAGCAGCCGTAAAGATCCTGGACTATTGACGCCGACCCTATGTGGTTTACCGGACTCTCTGCATCTCGGTGTATTGTGTAAACTGGCGTCGAGGCCCCTTAAACAAGGGTCTCCAGTTGGGTTATGTGATCCAGTGCTAAAGGGTACTGGACGCCAATGATGTCTGCCCACTTCTGTGGGATTAACCCAGCTTGGCCGAGTGCTTGCACTTGGTTGAGTCTATGACATCTTTCCCATGGGAGGGTGTACGTTCCGTCTGACCATGTGGGACAAATTCAATCTTTGTTGATTCATAAGTGCCCAAACGGAGGCCACTGTTTGTGTGCGTGCTTTTTGGACGTCCGACCTGCTTGCGGGCCAAACGGGACAACATGTACGTTCCCGATTGGCGCAGGGGTGATCACTAAAACGGTTAAAGTGAGAACCCTTGTGTTGCCTGAAAAGCAGCGATGTGCATGTGCAACAGGCCTATCGGTTAACCAAGATTTAGTTATACATTAACGACACACAATATATTCATCAAATATTGAGTTATTGTTTATCAGATCAGAACTAATCTGAAAAGTCTAAAAATATAATTATGAAAATATTAGTAAAACAGAATACAGACACTAGGAATGTGATGAAAAACTGCCATGCAACAAGCGGTCATAGACTTTCGTTTTGGTTTAGTTAACACATTAATAACAAGCATCTGCATATTTGAAGAAAATGAGGCTTTTTACACAGGGATTCGGAATCAAATTATCTAACACCACGCTACAGTTATCAATAAATTAACCAGTCACCGAATAAAAACTAACGTCCTATTGTCTTATTATCAATATTGATTAAACAGTGGTTGTTATTATATGATCAAAAAATATTTAAACAAAACCTAATTCCTAATTGAATTAATTAAGCATGTATATGGTTATCTGAAATGTTTTTAGTTTATTTATTGTCAATGTTTTTTCTATCTTGCGAAAGGTCCCACTAATTAACGTCATATTTTTTTCAAATCACCAAAAAATCTGTTATTATCTTAACACTTATGTAAAAAAAAGATTGTTATACTTTTCAGTACAAAACTTTAATGCATTAAAAGTTGAAAGTGATTTTTTATATGTTAACAAAAATATAAAGTTGACGCTGATTAAAGTACAAATCAAGGAGTAATAATATCTGAAATTCGATTTTAAGAAACAAGCCAATGTACGCATCAATGAAAAAGTCTTGTAAAACAGTCTTTATCGACTGAGATGGCTTATGAAATGTGTAAGTATGTCTAGAACTCATCTACTCTGATTTACTATTCTGGATACTGCGAGAGAATATTGGAAAATGGTAAAAGATGTTAGAATTAAGACAGAATCAGACCAGGGAGTTCAAAGTGATTTCAAACTTATCGGCTAAATACATTTTCAGCAATCGAATGTATACGACATCTTTCCTGATACTAACATTTAATGACCAACTGAATTCACGCAAAATGTCAAACAAAATAATAAGCAATAATCGAAAAACAAAAGGTGAAAAAAAAACCCAGTAAAACGAGTAGCCAAAAAGTAATCCGCTTTTTAAGAATAAGCAGAAGGTAGAGTTCAAGAATCGTTTTGGGCAGCAAGAAAAATTATTTTTGAGTTACATTGCTTATAACAGCTACCTTATTCACAAAAAGACTTGAAAACTTTTGTATATAGTTTAGTATTTCCCTGTTAGCAATGTTTCTTTTTTCTAAATCAAAATTTTAAAAAAACTTCAGATAATGAACATGTTTACTACATTTTAAAGTCGTTATATTGAATGAATAGTTTAGACTGTTTATAGTAGAAACCGCTAGTCCAATAAACACTAAGATCCACCAAGAAAAAATTGATTGCCTTGCCCATCCCATTTTTAATTCATTCTCCGGTTCGTGTCAGTCAGTAATACTATGGAAAATCTACAATTTGTGTGATGAATTATCCTTTCAATTGTCTATTTTAACAATGAAACAATTTTAGTAAAATAACACTCACAAAAATAGTCAGACAAAATATCAAACTGAATGAGTAAAATAATGCACGTTTGCGTGTACCAATAAACTCAGTTAAGTAGTTATTTTTATTAAAATAGCAAGAAGAGATAAATTTACATGAATAATCGGATACATGAAAAGCAAGTGAAGCAAGTAAAAGATGTGTACTGTAAATCCAGCTCCTATTTCTTCGGGCAAGAGTATTGAATATTTAAATATTTTTGTTTAATAACCTCGAAAAAGACTACCATAATCATTTCAGCATCACACACTTCTTGCCCAAGAAATATCATTATCTAGAGAGTAAAACAAAATGTATCGAAACATGAAAATTATAATTATAAAAGTTGAAGCTATAGTTCGTTTTCGGTTGCATCATCTTGATAGAATGATAAAGCCATTACTTTTATTTCAAAAGATCTAACAGTCTACTGGATCAACCAGCAGTAATACGAATTGGACTTTTCGTAAACAGTTGAGATGGTGCTACGACAATACAAATTATAAACTAGATAAACCTTGTACCCTATTTTCAATCGGTTCCAAGGTTACCAGTCAATGACGAATGAAGACGTAATCAGTTAAACCTGTCCATCGTAATAACAGTACAGTGATTAAATGATATCATGTCTGACATGATATACAACGTCAACTCATCGGTGTAAATTGATGAGTATTTATTCCAATGATCTCCTAAATAGTGTTAACCTAGAATTTGATAACCGTCTTCCAAATAAACAATTCTTCACAAACAACCTAAGTGGTATTTTTTTATTACCTTATCGCAGATCATCGATGAGGTTTTCGTGAATTTTGTTTGGGAAAGATGATAAATTACAGGAGAAAAAGTTCAAAGAATTTAAGTAATAACAATTAGTTTGAAGTGAGTAATTGCAGAGAAATAGTTATGATTTTTTTAAGCAAAGTACACCAGTGTATAGTGTAGTGTACATATGATCTAGTGTAAGTTTAGTTAAATAGTAGAATTTGAGAACACAAGACACTAAAAAATATATAATGTTTATACATAACAGTAAATAATTAAAATCATATTTATTTGGTCTGATATAACACAAATACACACGTATGTAGATAAAAAAGACACGAAATATCAAATGACAATAATAGTATCATTCACTGATCAATATTGGTGCGAACACCTTTTAGTTTAATTGATTGATTACTAAAGTATATAAGTTAATTTCAATGGCTACATTTATGGGAATTCTCTTATCAATTCTGATATATATATATATATATATATATATATATATATATGTATATATATACATATATATAAGAATTATTTTTAATCAATGGTGTTAACAAATCACGGTTAATAAAACTTATTTAAGAAAAATAATCAATCATCTAGTTAAATCGGACCAGCAAATACTATTAAAAAATCTCATACAAAACTAATAGCTTGCAGCCAACGATATTGTGCTTTGTGATTGATAAATATGCTACAATAAGATTGTTATTATTTTGTTCAATAATAACTGTTCCACTATTTCTGATACAACTGATTGGTAAGGAAAAAAAGAAAACTTTAGCATAACTTAGAAATAATTAGTCATGCAAATTGATCGAATACAAACAATCGTATTTTAATGATATTTATGCATTTTCTTTGGTGTTTTTTCACCGTCATTTAGAATTATCGGTCAGAACTACTATTTCGCAAGTTTATAAAGTAACCGTAGTTTAGTAATAAAAAATCAACTTTACTAGTGAACTACGACAGACAATTTTTCTTAGTTAATCGTCATTTCACAACAGAAGAATTATATTTAGCTCAATTTTTCTGATACACAATGCTGATTATACTTCTCGGTTTTTTCGAAACTAATACTTGGAAGTCCACTATCATTTAATCAAGAAATTTCACACAACCTGATGCCATTGTAGGTTGATGCAAACAAAAAACAATGAGGAAATAAGCAAACTAAAGCTACTGTTCACAAAAGTAATTCTACTTAGGTGTTGATAGGTTTCTTCGACAAGATTTTGTATAAACACTATTTTTCTCAATAAAAGATTGTAAGCAGTTGCATATGAATTCTCTCAAATTTACCATTCAATAGATTAATACAAAGAAGCAAAGATGTTACAGCCTATAACTGAATTCCTCCCTCTAAAACGTTTGTTAAATGAACAGATAACAACAGTTGGGTAATATATAGAAACACCTACTATTTTACTACCAGCCTATAAGTACCTACAAATTACATTTGTGTGAAATATCCAATGATACTAACAAAGTGTTTAAATCAAGTTTATTAGATCTAAACTTGAAGCTACAACTGAACAACTGAAAATCATATACAGTTAACAATTAGGCTATTAATTTTTAAACTAACGAACACGATTTAGGATATAACTGAGCACATTTTTTTACTCAGATGAAAATGTTGCGCTCTAATGCAATGTAATCAACAGCAGGTCGTGGCAGATCAATAATATGTTGGCAAAATGTCTAGTATTGTGTTAAATTAATTGTATCATTAGATATACTGATATATTTCGGAAAAATGTTGAACGGCAAAACTAGCTAGCAAACTATTTTTGGTTAACGGTTTTTAGTGTATATGAACTTGTAATTAATTGTAAAATGGAGTGGAATCTATAGAAAAACTAAAGAACCAATTGATCTCAACGTATGTGAGCAACATTGCCTTGTTAAAAGGAAACATTATGGTGTGATAAAATCGTTACATTAAATAAAAGCACGTTTCGTTTATTAAAATAGAAGCTGATTGATAATTAAAGATGTTTCAGCAATACTACTAACGATATGACAGTTTATGGCCATGTTTAAACTAGTCATCTGAGATAAAAATCAAAAATATATGAACTAGTGGAATGAGAAACGTTTTTACAAGATGATCTAGAAACTTAAGATCCAAGGGAAAGCAGAGGGTAAATGCACTTGCGCCATTATGAATGAGTCTGAGCTACAACACTCAACGTCTTCAACTCAACTATTGCTCAGAACCTAACCAGATAGCCGGCGCCCACCTACAAGACTCAATCTTTATGAACTGATACAAGGTTTCGACTTTCTTTGGCTTCCTCCCAACCTATTCCTGCACCAACCTTCACCAGGCGTCAAGGTAGGCGGTGTGTAAAAATACGTAAAACATATCCCACAGGTCACAGCCGAAAAAGATTCACCACTTCATTACTTTATTTGCCATGCTTATCTAATACCATGATTTTAGCGATTGGGGCTATGAATGTTAAACGTTCGGCTAATCTTAATTATCATATTAACCCTAACGCGTGGATCAAAAGTGAGGTAAGTTATAGTAGATCAATGAGAAAAATGACAGACAAAATCACCAGTCATCAGTTTTACGCTAGATAAACGTTAGATAAACTAATACAGCGAGTTTAAAAAATATTTGAACCAAATAACAATCTGTTTTATTATTATAAAAAATAGCTTTGGCCATAGTTAATGAGCATGATAAACATTTGAAATAGACTGTTGAAACAGTAAAAACCCTACATTTACTACAGAATTAAAAGACGCAGGAAGAAAAATAGTCATATCCTCAAACTGACATTTGGCATGTGCTATTAACCTTATTAAAAACACATGATATCAATTACGTAAATTGACTACACAAATGAAATAAAATTTCCTCAATAACAGCCTTTTATGAAGAAAAAGCCAAACTATTTATCAAAAAAAGAAGTCAACTGGTAACTTGACTTACAAAGAAATTATAAGCAACTTCCGATACGGGTACGATATGTGCATCGGTTTAGGTTATCACATATCAGCAGAGCGAGACGGAATGGATGAGATAAATGTCAGAGTAATGTAAATAGTAACAGCACAATTGTTAGCGGAAATCATCAAGCAGAGATTTAAGAATGAATTTGCGCAATAAAATGTATGATTTCAAAACTCGAGACTTAAAGGAAAACAAAAAAGGGAGTGCATCTGTGCCTATTAGACCACAGGCCACAAAAATTTCACAATGGCTAGAAGTGATGTAGGGCGGTTAAAATATTGATGATCTCTAATAATAACTCACTGAGTGTAATTTTGGAGACAGAGCTAATGAGTTATATCTCTATAAAATATAATGCATGTCCTAACTGTTTCAACTGAATAACTAGTTTCTCTTGGTTAAAAACTACGATTATACTAATTTATATTTAACACTTACGAAACGCGGATCAAGGTACAATAACTATTATTTTGAGAGCAATATTTCGATCAACTTCCACTTGCATTGAGTGCGAAAGTCAGAAGTTGTATATTAAATCGGGACCACATACTAATTTTTAAATGCATTAGGCAGCTTCTGAGGGAGGCATAAAAAGTGTTTGGCGGTCGTAAAACGAATAACTAAATATACGTTAGAACGATGGATTCCAATTTTTCGTAAACGAATGATCTCAGTAACACTAAGCCATAAGGTTAGGATTTTCCAAGTTGCAAATCAAACAAAAGAACTCATGTTTTTACACTACCAGTATTTAAAACGATACATTATGATAAGGTTATTGCACATAATGGCTTACTTTCAAAAATGATGCGGTGACATTTTCTGGAATTAATCCTTCTGGTAATTCCCTGAGATACAACTTAAGAAGACTAGCAACAGAGAAAACGTCAACCGTACGATCTAAGTCTCCAGCTATGCTTGAAAATTCCCCTAAACGCCAGTAACTTCCATTTTCATTGACAACGGTACGCAAAATCTCAACTGTTCGAGAATTTCCATTTACACGAAAGATGCCTTCGCATTGCAATCCACCGTTATCTAATAAGAAATTGAATATATCAGAAACAACAATTGGAATTTCAGTCTTGTCGCGCTCTATAACATCTTGAAGTGGCGCACCAAATGTGAGAGTAGGATGTTTGTGTATAGATGAAGTTTTTCTGGGTACAGGGTTAATGCTCATTCTCTTCATTAACTGCTCAATCACCATGACTGTCTCCTGTCCTAAAAAAACATGAAACAAGTCTCTGATTATTCAACGTATCATTTTAGTTACAACAGAAAAATGTACGAGATTAATGGTGGGGTTTAGTAAGGCTGACAACGTCATTAATAATGAGTTTCACGTAAATTCAATGTACGCAAACAAACCTTCTTCAAAAATAATTAGAAAACCATTTCTTTACCAATATTCGTCTGTCCGACAAGATTTCACGGAATGATCAGCCAAAGAAACCATAGGCATCAAACGACAAGATACCTAATTGATGTTTAAAGTTATAAGCTGGACGACGACCAGCAACGAATACTTTAACGATAAAAACTTGACAAACTAAATCCTAAATAAGGTCAAAACCTGTAAATGATACACAATAACTTTTGAAGCATTCACTTGCAGTTTTTTCGTCACCTCAAACAAGTAGAATCTGCTGAAATGAAACAACCAAGGTATGATAATAATAGAATTACAAGTATATTATTATTATTAGCCTTCCACTCAATCCTCACTGGCTTTGAAACCATCAAGTTCAACCTGGGTACTTGTACGTATGAGGTAGAATAATTTAATCAGTCATTAGTGACACTAAATTAACAAAACTGTACTATCCATAGTCCTGATCAAACTTTAGACAATCAGTAACTTCCACGTATGCTTAATTCACTGGCCAATTAAACTTCTATCGAGATATGATTTTCGTAAGCGATCAGACTTACAATTTATCTCAGATCCATTTTTGAAACAACTTAAATCACATTCGAGAAATTACTAATACTTACAAATACAAGCTATCTTGACTGTACTGAATGAACTAACGGAAAACCTAAATCAAAAATATGAAAAGCAACGAAAAATACATATGAAAACAGTTCCCTAATACTTTGATTGAGAATTAGCTTCGGACAAGTGATTTTAAAAATAACCAACCGAAAAAACAACGCGGGAAAGAATTACTATGACCGAAAGGCAATAAACTATTACATGAATAAGTATTGAGTAACTCACATAATTATTATGAATTCAAACATGCGTACACCTCAAAAAGTCACAAAGTCCGCGGGATTGGTTAGTGTTGGTAAATCAATAAAAGAGATTAAAACAAACGAAAGAACTACGATCATTTCATAACTTTAGAAGCTGTTACCCAGTATTCGTGTGCGAACTCCATTAAAAATTTTAATAAGTATGAACTGTTAGTCACGATTACTATTCTGGCCGATATTCATTAGTAACCATAATCATTGATCATCTCTTCGCTTCAAACTAGAAAATTCACTACAGTTAACCAGTTCCTACTAGAAAAATCAGAAATCGTTTATGAGAAACTCAACGAACGCAACTGGCCTAATCATTGGAATTTCCAAGGTGGTAAATCAGTTAGTCCTGTATCCTTGATCAAGCATGACACTGTTACCTAATATTCTTCTTTAACATCTCACATCAAGTGGTTTGGGGTTTTACACAATGATTATTAAAGTTCACCACTTCGGTATCAATAGATCGTTGCTTAAAATAGCATTACCCCTGAAAAGCTTTCTAATGAACTGCTATCTGGGTTGTGATAGGCAAGTTCTGAATACAATGTGCTTGTTAAAAATAATAAGAATCCAACTTGTCGGTTTACGTATTATTGAACCATGCTGAATTGGATATGCGATTACATGAACTATGCCAGGAGCATCTCCGGGACTACTGCCGGTCTTATCCCTGGATAAAGGAGAAGGGTTAGGCAAAGGGCTACGGACCACATCCCATTAGAACACTAACTCGCTAAACACAGCTCTAACTCGAAACTTCAATTCAAAGCCGATGCCAGTTCTGACAACCTTGAATGTTTGAACATAGTACAAAACTGAGAGACTGATCCAAATTGCTGCTGAGGTGAAAAGATACACCCTGGTGGTGCTTGTAATCGGTAAAACACAGACGCAGGTTGGATAAACAGGAATAACTTCAGGAGAGCTGCTGTTATACTCCGGACCATGAAGAAGAAAATGCCCCACGCACGCACAAAGAGTTGCACTGGTGCCGTGTAAAGAAGATCCAAATGCACTTTCAGGATTGGAATCTCAGGGACCCAGTATCATGAAAGCATCTTTCAAAACAATGAACAACGAATATCACGAATATGACGGTGGAGCGATCACCTCAATCTACCCATCTCTGTGTGGCAGAACATTTTGTTTGCTTACGACTCCTTACGATATAGCAGGATGTAAATAATCAGTGATGTTTATGTTACTTTTCTTTGTTAAGCATGCCTCCGACTCATGTTCGTAACCTTGCACCGGTTTTAACTTCCTACCAAGAAATCCTATTACAAGCAGATCAGGACAATTATATTGAAAAAGAGCTCACTCATGACTACTTGAGCTACAGAGTGGAAAAAGAAAAAGAATAAGTAAAGTATCCCAAATCATCAGATCACGCAAACGGTGAGAGATTCGCGAACCTATGTGCCTTCAACAAACTGGTCATCTGTGGCACAATATTCTCACAAAAACACATACACATTACCTACATCAGTATCACCGGACCACACTACAAAGAACCAAACCGATCACATCTGCATCAATAAAAAGGATGATGGAGGACGTGAGGGGCAAAAAAGGAGTCTACATAGCTTCAGATCACCTCTTGGTATTGGCCAAAATGAAACCGAAACTCAGGAAGTACTGGACAACGGGCAGCACCACATAAGTTTAATAAGGCCTTTCTTCGGGATACTGGCAAACTCAACGAATTCAGCATAGCCCTTGGCAATAGGTTCCAGGCCTTGCACGATCTAGTCAATTGAGGGTAAACAAGCTTGGAGAACTAATAGACTGAGGTCAATGCGGCAATCACTTTAACATGTCACGGGGTTCTAGGCCTCAGGAAGTCCCACCACAAGGAATGGATCTCCGTTGGTACTCTTGTAAAATTCAAGAAAGCAGAAACAAGAAGGTAGAAAACAACATCAGACAAACAAGACCGGAGAGCTTCAAGGCACAAACTAAATACCCAGAAGAAAACAGCAAGTGAAGTGGATCATTAAAGCCGGCAAACGTAAATATGTGGATGATTTAGCGATGACGGCGGGGGGAGGCTGCCACAGAAGGAAGCATGAGAATATTGTGGGATGCTACAAAGAAGATCGCTGGAAACTATCGTAAGCCAGAACTACTAGTGAAAAGCAAGGAAGATAGAGTAATCAGCAATAATCAATCAGTCAGTCAATAGCAACGTACAACTTTGTACGTACACATGGGCATCAGTTCAAATTGCTGTACCACATAAGCACATAGACACGATTGTCAATTCAAATCTCATATTGGCATAGGTTGTACAAGCTTTAGCGTTGATTGAGATTAGGGTTCGGAGGAAGAGGTGATGAGGAATTCAGGATGTTAGGATTTGACAGAACAAAGAGAGTAGATGCACCTGAGGCCAATATTTTCTATACTATATCAGTTAGACTTATTTTTTGTGATTGTCATGAGAAGACTGGTATCGTTTTTTCCAAATTGAGACAGGTCAGATGAGTAACGTGCAGTTCCCGAATTCTACCTGAGACCAGCAACTTTGAATAACACCGAAACAGGTGAGTGGAGCACTTTGAGCATAAAACTGGAAGAGAAGGTTCATGACAGAGTGGGTTGGAGAGTGCTGTTCAGCAGCTTAGGCTAAACTGGGGGTAACAGGCGTAAGTGAGTAACTTGGTTGATTCTTCAACAGTTAGCACTCATCGTTCGTGGGCATATCATATGTCTCAACTATTCAACACGTAAGTAAATGTGATAAGATTTTTTGAAATGCCTACTTAGGCTCATTTGTTAGTCGGTTGGAGATTTTGCTTTAAAACGTTATCAAAAATTACGTGGAAAGCTCCCACAGTTATTCGTTTTAATCGTAAAATCTATAGCATTGTATGATGGTATTGGTCTCAGTTGGCATCATTGCGTTATGTTTTTGTAAATCCTGTTTGGTTCTAAAATCTTCGTGCCTAAAATATGCGGTTAGTAATAATTATTATAGCCGTCACAATTTTACTATTGTGATTTTTTTTACCTTGACTGATCATCTGAGAGGATGTTCTGATCACTTGCTGTGAACCATTGTAAACCAGAACGACTAGTGAAAAACAAGGAAGGCAAAGTAATCAGCAACATTGAAGAACAGCGAAACAGGTGGATAAAGCAGTTTCAGGAAATCTTGAGTCGAACAGTTTCACTGAACCCACCCAACATCGAAGCAGCATCCACGGACTTCTCAATCAATGTTGGCCCACCAACAGTTGGAGAGATCAACATGTCCACCACACAAATCGAGAGTGGCAAAGCAGCGGGACCAGACAACATACCGGCTGAGGCTATCAAAACAGACGTGGCAGCAACAGTAAAGATGCTCCACATTCCCTGCAACAAGATTTGGGATGAAGAACAAGTACCAACAAACTGGAAAGAAGAATACCTGATCAAGATACCAAAAAAGGGCGATCTCAGCAAGTGTGAGAACTACAGAGGCACCCCTCTTTTCTCAGTACAAGGCAAGGTCTTCAGCAGAGTATTGTTAAACAAAATGAAGGACTTCGTAGATGCTGGACTTCGACATTAAGAAGAACCTTTGCATATCTAGGCAGCATCATCGACAAGTAATGTGGATCTGATTCAGATGTGAAGGCGCGGATCGGGAAAGAAAGCGATGAAACAACTCTCAGCAAACATCAAAGTCAGAATTTTCAATACGAATGTCAAGACAATTCCACTGTATGGAGCGGAAACTTGGAGAACCATGAAAGCCATCATCCAGAATATTCAAGTATTCATTAACAGTTGACTGTGTAAAATACTTCAGATCCGTTGGCCAGACACTATCACCACCAACCGATTGCGGCTGAGAACAAATCAAATTCCAGTGGAGGAGAAAATTAGGAGGAAGCCCTGGAGTTGTATAGGACACATTGCGGAAGGCACGTGACAGCATTACAAAACAAGTCTTCACTTGGGACACTCAAGACAAAAGAATACAATAATTGGAGACAAACATGATTAGAATGGACACCCATTGGATAGAACTGGAAGAGAAGGTTCAGGACAGAGTGGGTTGGAGAGTGCTGTTCAGCAGCTTAGGCTAAACTGGGGGTAACAGGCGTAAGTGAGTAACTTGGTTGATTCTTCAACAGTTAGCACTCATCGTTCGTGGGCATATCATATGTCTCAACTATTCAACACGTAAGTAAATGTGATAAGATTTTTTAAAATGCCACTTAGTCTCATATGATAGTCGGTTAGAGTTTTTTATTTTAAAATATTACAAATTACGTGAAAAGCCCCCACAGTTATTCGTTTTAATCGTAAAATCTATAGCATTGTATGATGGTATTGGTCTCAGTTGGCATCATTGCGTTTTGTTTTTGTAAATCCTGTTTGGTTCTAAAATCTTCGTGCCTAAAATATGCGGTTAGTAATAATTATTATAGCCGTCACAATTTTACTATTGTGATTTTTTTTACCTTGACTGATCATCTGAGAGGATGTTCTGAGAAAGTTCACGATCCAAGTTCAGATAGCTTAAGTCGATTTTCTTCTAGTATTGAGTATCGAATGACTAGAATCTGCGAACAGAACGCATAGTATCAGCACATTCTTTTGATACACTCAAACGGACATAGGATCTTCACAATACTTTAAATTGTGTGGATTGACGTAGGACGATTGACTCATTCCTACCACTAAAGACTGAAGTATGAAACTTCTATGCGTTTCAGCAACACTGAAATATATTTTTCCAAAGTAATGACAATTGTTAATGATTATGTAAGGTGATCTTTAAACAGTACTTCCAAAGTGCATTATCTTAGTAGTTTCCACATTTTTCGATGACAGTATTGCAAAACAGCTGTAAAAAATCGTGTAGTTTTTGAAACGATCATATATGTTATTAGTTTATTCTCTCCTTAGAGATTTCCGGAGAGTGTCTTTAAAAGCATACTGGATAGTTAAAAAGGTTAGTATAACAAATCAAAATTACTTGTGAATTTCTTCACACATTCTTCTTTCTTTTAGATTCAGGTAAAAAGCTGTTGATTTGACTGCCGTTCTGCAACCATGAGGATTCTATTATTAATATTCCGAATGTATGCTCTTCACCCTGCATTTCCTCGTATCCTTGACGTTGTCTGAAAATTCAAAACCATGACACGCATAACTAGTGTCTAGAAAGAATATTCTAGTAGATTCCTCTCATAAACAGATCGGTAGTCTTTTGAGCTGTATGTATTTTGGAATTTTGACATTTGCACCAGGAAAAATTTATTTTGTAACTCATATTTAGTTTCTAAGCGTCACAGGAGTATGCAAAATGCGTATTCTAATGGCTTGAAATGAAACGCAAACTATTACAAGCCCATTTTTTCGATCATTGTTTTGGGTTTTTTCTACTAGGAGAATCTTAGATTTGTTAGTGATGCCGTAATTCTTTGAAGTTCTTTGATATGTAATTTTCCCCCATTTCACACTAATAAGGTTATATTTTGCGTCTTTTTTAGCTTAAAAACTATCTCCTTATCAATTCATGCTAACATCTAAGCCGGTGAATATTTTTGACAATTCAAATGAGTCGTGTCCTAAGATCTAGTATCAGGGAAAACAAAACAGAGCAAGTTACTACTCGAGAACAGCGGAGTAAGAGAGTTTTCTCTCTAATCCCCTCAGCGTCTTTCAACTCAACAGAAACCCCTAAACGTCGTCTCACACAGCGAAAACGACCGGATCCCCTCGATTCTTGTAAAAAAGTAACATCTCTCGGTTGCGAATCATCAACCGTAAAAGACCAAGTAAATGTGTTGAACAAGCCAAATACTCTTCTTGAAACTCACTCATCTGTGGTCCATGACTCACGTACACAATGTGTCAATGTCTCGACTAACTGTTCAAGTCAATCGAAAGAATCTAATGCACTGATTGTTGGAAGAGCAAATGAGATCAGTCGTTTGACATCCCTAATTCAGTCTTATATAGACACAAGGAAAAGTGCTAGTTTTTATGTCAGTGGAGCTCCGGGAACTGGAAAAACAGCAGTCATTTTACATGTTGTCCAGAATTTTAAAACCTTTGAGAAATGTAGTGCTGCTGTGATTAATTGTATGCAATTAACGTCATGTGCAGATATATTTGGACGAATATCTGTTGTTTTAGAGGCTAACAATGGCAAGGAAAATAGTTCTATCAGCGACGCTAATTCATTGGAATGCTTTTTGAATAAACGATCACCAAAACAAACCATTATCCTAGTTTTAGATGAAGTGGATCAGCTATCTACTCGTAGTCAAGAATTACTTTACAGGTGCTTATATTTCCTTTAACTGTAATGACATTTCATTGGTTTATGATCAGTCTTCTATTACATTAATCTTATATTAATGTAAACAGGCAAAAGTTAGATTTCATAGTGTCAGTTATAACGCATAACTCCGTACGTACGGTTAGAGAGGTTGCTGTAAAACATCTTTTATCTTATCTGCACTGCAATCAGTGGAAGCGTAGACAGGTACAACGAATAGGCAATCGTGAGTGTCCCTATCTTCACGAGTCCTTACTGTCCCGTTTAGTATAATTGTGGATGGGCGACTCTACCAGGAAGCAGCGGCAGGGCTTCGAGACACAAGAAGCTTAAACCGAGCCGATTCTCTATCTCCACAAGGTGAGATCAAATTAATGATTTTACTCGGGTCTTGTATGAGCGTTTCGGACACGCAACACACATCAATGACACAGGATTCCAGAGTCGTGACTGATGAAGCCTGTCGCCCTATTCGACACATGATTCGAACATTAAAAGCTCCGATATGTATTTTAGAGCGGGGTTTCAGGGAGACCAGGAATAACGTTTCGTGAGCTCGAGACGTTTGCCTCAACAGTTCGAAGTGACACAGGAACGATAGAAGAGTTGGTTGTGGAGATCTTATCTTCATAGCAGTTTTAGTTTTTATTTCTAGTAGACTGACAAATTGACAAGCCTGTAGATGCTGATCAACTACTGTCAATTACAAGGAACTCAAACACCGTGTATCATTGTGAGTATCTTCTTATTTACGTATTAACAGTTTAACTTATTTTTATTTCCCCAATTCATTAACATCCAAACACCTTGCCTGCTTACCAACTTATCGCTTTACTCATTAATTTTTAACATTATTTCAACTCTTTTTTTCTCCTTCTCCTCGTTCCAGCTCCCTGTCCTTCCTATTTCCAAACTACCTATTGACTGACTCATCTTACAAATCATACCATTCGTTTACTTAAAATCAGTGTGATATGCTTCGTGGATATTTTCTCTGGCGAAGTTATCTGGATGGCTTGTAATATGGAGCTAGTAGAGAAAGTGAATTCCGATAAGGTTAACAAAAAAAAAATTAGAGTAGACTAGAGACCATTATTTACAATCAACCATTAAACGTAAGAGAGCCTAACATCAAAAAAGGAGGGAGGGTGGAGTTTCTGACCAGCATTCATGACGGTGGGGCGATAACCTCAATCTACCCATGTCTGTGTGGCAGAACATTTTGTTTGCTTACGGCTCCTTACGATATAGCAGGATGTAACAAATCAGTGATATTGATGTTACTTTTCCTAGTTAACCTCGTCTACAACCCATGTCTGTAACCTTGCACTGGTTTTTACTTCCTACCGAGAAATCCTATTACAAGCTGGTCTGGATAACTATACTAAAAAAGAGCTCATTCATAATTTCTTGAGCTGCAGAGTTAAAAATAAAAGAATATATAAAACAAAAAATTATATCACTGAGCCTCTTTATTATATTTTGTAAATCAACATTATTACTAACAACTTGGTTCTTCTGAATTTCCTCTATTCTTTCGACTAACTTCCCAATAGTTATCTCACCAATAATTTGTCTTCATTAACCTACATAAGTGCAGGTGTACAGTAATGATATTAAAAAAGTCTGAGTAAACATACCTTTGTTTTATCTATAAACGTATTTTCTGTTCCGCTCCTCGTCCCGTCTTCTTTATTCCTCTTTTTTCAGAACCTTATTCCACTCCTCATATATTAGTCTGGATATTTGCAGTAGACTTGGTTACCCTACCCAAGAACATGTAAAATCATTAGCTGATGAATATCAACCATACCTTTGTACATTTACCGCATCAATTCTTGTTATATGCAAACCTATCTCTACCATGAATCGTTTCTCAGTCCATAAGATGATTGTCGTAACGCAACCTTCGTAACTTGCGCCAATTATTCGCATTGAACATTCCATCTTTAAGAAAACAATGAATCTTGTGAAATGTTTCAGTAAATGTATACCGTTTTAAAAGAAATATGTTGTTAATCTTAACATTTTGATCTTGCCTGTAAATTGGCATGTCTCTTGTAACATGTTTGTTTGTTATTTGAGAGAGTTATTAAGAGTTGTAGAAAGGATTTGATTGTGACCGATTTGGTCTCGTGTGTTTTTACGGGTATGAGGGTGGATGTTACTTCCCGGCTGCCAAAACCTTGGAAGCGCTCTGAACTTCGGAAGCGGCATCGGCCTCGCGACTACCGAAGGAACTCGGCTTTCATCATGAGACGTCATAACTCTTCTAAATGAAGACCCTCTAACTCCCAGAGCAGAATTTAAATGATTTGAATAGTTTTTTTGTTAGCGTTTATTTAGCGAGTTTTTCCACCAGATAGAGTCTCCAACTTGCTTGCTCAACCATCCTCTACCCAGGTTTGGGAGAGGCAGTAGCCACAGAGGTGCTATTGGCGGAGTTATTTCAGCTAGCACAGTTATTCTACAGTCCCAAATCAGCCACTCGTGATGTAGTACCTAATTTATCGTGACGTGGAGTGGTTGATTGTTTTTTGTCCTATTAGTTTTCAACTATCCATATATTCCAGTGTGTCGTATTATTTACTTCTTATTTATTGTTACACTTCCATAAGTCTTTTTTTGAGTGCACTGCCTTTTCTTGTTTCTTTTTCTTGATGATTTTCATTTTGTCACTGTCAATCACGGCTTGTTTGTCGTGCTTCATATGTCGTTTCCTTTAAATGAAGTTTTCAGTTAGCTCAGTTTTTCCATTCCTAGGATAAATAAGCATTTTGTGTACGGGACTTCTTTCCCAACTTGTAAGCATATATGTTTGTTCTTGTGGTTAAATCTTTCTTACGTACTTAATTTTGAGACTCGTATATTTAGTGGTTAACTGAAACTTTAGTTTATCACTAAAAAGTTTGATTCGAAATTCTGTTAAACACATCTAAGGATACTTTTTATTTTTTAAAAATCAAAAGTTCTGATAAATTCGTATGTTTTCATGTTTAGTTTACGCATTTTGTCTTCCCCAATATCACCGTCATTAAACATCTGCGTTTAATAACTTACATTTTAGAATTTTTGAATGGCCATCAAAACTTACTTGTCATATCATTGTTATTGGAGTGGCGAATGCGTTGGACTTACCAGAACGTCTATTGCCCCGTTTGAAATCAAAAGCTCACAAACCTATTCACATTATATTTCCACCATATTCACAATCTGAGCTTGCTGAAATTGTTCAAGCACATTTATCTAAGTCATCAAGTATTGGGTCATGTGTGCAACCACTGGCTATACAGTTATGTTCTAGAAAAGTGAGCTATCTGATGTGCGTGATATTTAAGATTCTTTGTTTTTAAATCGTTTTTTTTAATTTGACTTTCAATTTCATGACTTTCATTCGTCATGAGGAGTGGTTTTCACTTGGTCACACCCGAAGTCATACATTTCTTCGAAAGCTGTATAATGTAATAGTCGACAGTTTTATTTCAAATTTTCTACGGTTATAATGTGGTATCTACAGTATATAAAAAATTTTTATGCTGTTTGTGGTGGGAGTGCATACTGACTGTAAGCATTGTGTTAAAACCAAACTTTTATTAAGGTTTCGATTTCCAGCGTTTATCATTTCCTTCTTAGTTTATGAGTAAAACTTTCGAACTTCATATTATTCCACATTTTATGCTTCACCTCTAAGTTGGCTATCTATTTCAGCTGTGAAATTAGTGGTTTTTTGTTAAGTGTATAAAATGAGCTACGAATCCGTATAACTGCAAGTATCAAAAGGATTAAAGGCAGTATATTTAAGAGAGGAAATAGCGATTTCCTATGTTAAGAATATTTAACATATATTTCGTTGTTCAATAGTTCAGAGCCATTTGTATGTTCGAACCCCACATAACCTACCAATGTTTGAATAGCCACTTAATGTTGTTAATCAGCAATGTATGTCAACTACAATCTGGTACGTTAGTTTTAATACTACCCTACTTATTGTCCTACTGATAGTGATGTTACCTGTATAATTGTTATCAAGTTTAAAAAGTTCTCATTTTCATTCCAACTGTTCTTGATTGTCTATTTCCCAGTTTTAACGAGCGATGGGCAGGCGATTTGTTATCGCCTTTCTGTTCTTTCTCATTAGCTTTGGTTCCCAGTCGGAAGTTTGAAGCGAATTCTTTCCTGCCTCGCCAGGATTATGAAATCTGTATATCAGCTTGATCATGATCGCTTATTGCAGACCCATTTTAGATGCAACAGTTGAGTGATCCGTGTTGTACACATCACTCGAAATCGATTATCCAGTTTTATCCTAATTCTGTTGATTTGAACAGTGATTTCGACTCGTCAATAAATTTGAAGCTATGCCTCTAATAGAGTTCCGAGCTTTCATGGGGTAAATGCTGGATGTAAGTACGCTATTACCATCAAAATAATGATAATTTATTCTCAAATAACAGCTTGTTACTAGCCGCTTGCCAATTTACAGGAAAGAACAAAAATTAAAACTTCCAACATTTTTTTGTAAGAGGTCGTTCAGTTACTCAAATATTCCATAAGTTACATTGGCCTCATACAGATGATTAAAATTCTTCACATAAAATTATCGATAGTGCTTCAAACTGTGCTATGTACACAGCGACAGTTGGCGCCAATTACGACGGTTACGTTACGACAATCCACTGACTGTTGAGAGCCAATGAAGGGTATATCCAAGTCTGCATGTAACAAGAATTGATTCAGTTAGTGTGCAAAGATCTTATTGATATTCGTCAGATAATAAATTTACAGATTTCGTGGTATGGTGACCAGGTCCTCGACAAATATCCAGACTAATATTTAAGGATTAGAATAAGCTGCTGAAAAAGAGAAATTAAGAGAGAATGGTGGGAAGCAGAACAGAAAATATTCTTGTTTAAAGCTGAATCATGACTCAGCAGATAATATTTCTAGATAAAACAAAGGTATGATTACTCACATCTTTTTTATATTAGAATACTAACCGTACGCCTACAATTCAGAAGATTAATGAAGATAAGCCATCAGTAAGATAACCAGTGGGCAATGAGTCGTACGAATGGAGGAAATTCAGAAGAACTAAGTTGTTGGGAATAATACTGATTTACAGAATGTAACAGTGAACAACGGTAATCTGATGCTCTAGTGGTATAGTATTTAGATTGAGGTTATCGCTTTACGGTCATGAAGACTGACTAGACTAACTTGCTTTTACTGGTGGATTTCAAATAATGCCTCCAATGACATAGTTCTATTTGGTGAAGATGCTGAAGAAATGCAGAGTCTTCTGACCACCTTAAGAAAAGATGCAATCATGTTCGGATGCGATTCTCCCTCTCGAAATGCAAAATGTTGCCTCAGGATTGGTTTGCAGCGGCAGCTGGAGTAGTGATAGGGTGAAGCAGTTGAGCTTGTTGGTCGCCTCGCTTATCTTGGGAGTCTCATCAGTGCTGATGGCCTGGTGACTGACGAAATCTCAGCACGGATACAAAAGGCTCGATTGGCTTTTGTCAACTTGCGTCATTCATGGCGTAGGCGAGATATCCTTCTTTTAACCAAAAGAGGAGTCTACTGTGCAACAATTCACCCTGTCCTACTTTATGGCTGTAAAATATGGCCAGTAAGAATAGAAGATAATTCGTAGGTTTTGTTTTCTTTTTAAGTTTATTTCACCAGTTTGCACTTCTTGAATAATATCTTCCAACCCTTATCTCCCTTACTTGCTAATGCTTGTAATATCTCTACCACTATAGGATTTGAACTGACAGTTGCGTCTCTGTGCCGATGCGGTATGGCAACCTAAACTTATGTACTCATGCACTAAGTTCTACATTGTAACTGACTGACCGCCTTTTTTTATGCATACCAGCCGAAATTAACTTTAAAGTTGTTTCACTTATTGAGACAATTTATTATTAAACATTCATGAACATAAAAGATATTTGTAGACTTCAAAAGTTATTACATTACAAATCTACTTGTCAGGGATTTTATAAGAAGTATAAAAATTATGACTTTATACCAGTAATAAAAACAATAAAACAGCGTACAGTCGAATAAAGATACGAACATCATAGAAAAAGTTATACAAAATAAGTGGAGATTCTATCTGTTCAACAGGAAAATAAATGAATAGATGTCAGAAAATTATAAGGAAATACAAAACTAATTTTCCAGTTTTATGGCCATTATTGATGACAGGAGTAAATCATCCACCAGAGCCTGCTGAACACCACAATCGTCTAAACGTAATCGAATACGTCTTAAACGTGCTGGTGTACCCAATGTAGCTTTAATCGAATAACGCGGACCAGCAAGTTGAATAAATCCTCGAGAATCAAGCAAATCACATACAGCAGAGAGTTCAGATTCACTTAAACTTGTAATTTGTTTTTTCTTACATATAAGAATGTATGTATCATAAAGTAGGCTAAACGATAATTCACGTAGACCTTTTTGTTTTCTTAACAGAAGACAGCTAGCCAATATAAGTTTATGATGCAATGGTACTTCAGAGCAATTGGTAGTAAATGTATCAACTCCATTGAACGATTTAACAGGAAGAGGAGAATCAACCTGATAAGAACGAAGAAAATATTAAATCAAATAATCCTGCGACATAACACGACAATATAAATGTTAAATGATACGGAAAAGTGAAAAATAAATACTAAAGTGAACCGATAATCATACAAATCTCAAAGTCATATTTATTTCAAGTCTGAGTTTCATCGATTAATAAGATGCATTGCTATCAATAAGCTAAATGATACGAAGTGAAGAACATTATAATTATCAAAAGGAACGAAGCTCTCAAATCATTAGTATTTACAAATGAGATATAAGAAAATTCAGACAATTGTGGTACGTCACTGTTGTTATTATTTACTTATGGTATGGCAACCTGAACTGATGTACGTACGAACGAAGTTATAGGTTGTGCCAGACTGACAAACAAAATTATTTGTACTGAAAACGATGAAATCTGCAACACCGCCAAATGATAATCGCTTCAACATGGATGACAGTCACCTTCTATGAGAAACAAACTCAGTATATGAAAACAAGCAGAAATATGTCAACTAAACGAACTGACTTCAGTCACTCAGTCAGCTACAACGCATAAATCCGTACGTATAAATATATATTCTAGATGCTATACCGCATCATAACAGAGGCGCGAGAGTCAATTCCGATCCCATGGTGGTAGAGATAGTACAAGCATTAGCAAGTAAGGGAGATTAGGGTTGGAAGATATTATTCAAGAAGTGAAATAAAATTAAAAAGAAAACGATAAAGATGAGAAATTGGGAAGGTAAAGATATGAAAGAACACAGAGAATGGATGCACCTGCGTCATTGCAAACGGTTTCGAGCCATGTCATTCAAAATCTCTAACCACCGATTACTATCGTCTCGTGAGCCCCAACCAGGTAGCCTACATTTACCAACATGACTCAATCCACTTGTCAGTGATTTCATGGATTTTTGCCATGTTTTGTTCTGGCAGCTCCTACCTTACTTCCAACCTACTCACTCCTACACAGAAAAACATAGCTCCACGAAGCAGTCATGGGTTGTACATTCGCAACACATGCCCAAAAAACCTCAACCGATGAACTTTCAGTACTTCATCTAATGATCTGCAATCCTTACCTGGTACCCGTTTCCCAAAGACAGCATTGCTTACTCGGTTATCCGAGAAAACGCGAGCAATACTTCTAAGACATTCATGATCGAAAACCAGTAACCTACGAAATATCTTCTATTCTTACTGGCCATATTTTACAGCCATAAAGTAGGACAGGGTGAATTGTTGCACAGTAGACTCCTCCTTTGGTTAAAAGAAGGATATCTCGCCTACGCCATGAATGACGCAAGTTGACAAAAGCCAATCGAGCCTTTTGTATCCGTGCTGAGATTTCGTCAGTCACCAGGCCATCAGCACTGATGAGACTCCCAAGATAAGCGAGGCGACCAACAAGCTCAACTGCTTCACACCCTATCACTACTCCAGCTGCCGCTGCAAACCAATCCTGAGGCAACATTTTGCATTTCGAGAGGGATGCTGCGATGGTTAGAGACTTTGAACGACATGGCTCAGAATCGTTTGTGATGATGCAGGTGCATCCACTCCTTGTGTTCGCTCTAATTCTGACCTTCTGAATTCCTTATAATCTCTATCTTTAACCTTCTAAATTTTTCTCACTAAATAATACTTCTCGAATCACATGTGCGTTTCGGACACGCAACACACACCAATGACACAGGATTCCAGAGTCGTGACTGATGAAGCCTGTCGCCCTATTCGACACATGAGTCGAACATTAAAAGCTCCGATATGTATTTTAGAGCGGGGTTTCAGGGAGACCAGGAATAACGTTTCGTGAGCTCGAGACGTTTGCCTCAACAGTTCGAAGTGACACAGGAACGAAAGAAGAGTTGGTTGTGGAGATGAGAGAGTTATTAAGAGTTGTAGAAAGGATTTGATTGTGACCGATTTGGTCTCGTGTGTTTTTACGGGTATGAGGGTGGATGTTACTTCCCGGCTGCCAAAAGTTGGGAAGCGCTCTGAACTTCGGAAGCGGCATCGGCCTCGCGACTTCCGAAGGAACTCGGCTTTTATTATGAGACGTCATGACTCTTCTAAATGAAGACCCTCTAACTCCCAGAGCAGAATTTAAATGGTTTGTATTATCCTTTATTTTGAAAACTAATGCCCTGAAAAACTAAATACACTTCGGATCTAATCGTGAGTGCACCTATACCAAGTTTGTAACAGCTAAAGTTACTAGCACCTCTGCCATTATTATATTCTGGTTCAAAGAAATAATTTAATTATATCAATTACAGCACCATGTATTCATATTTTTCAGATTGAGTGAGGTAAACAAGTACATTTAATTGCCTTTGGTTTTCAGAAGCTGCACGGAAGCTTATGAAAAGCTTTTATATCAGTTAACTGAACTTAGTGTTAGCTATGAACTTTTAACTTTATTTTAGTCAGTTTCGTCATAGACGAAGAGAACGGGAACTCGTTGTTAACTCCCTTAGTAACGACCTTTCATACAGAAAATTTACAAATGGTTTACGCTATGTATATGACTCTGATATGAGGATGTACAAACAAAACTTATTGTTTGTGCGTTTTTACGAAAACAGAAATTTTAACATAAGTAAAATACTCAATTAAAACGAAATGCTGCTGGATTGGTCTAAGCTGATGCTTGTATTACCAAAAGAATAAAAAGATTCGACGCATCAACAAACAAAGCTGCATCAACTCGGTCAGTGACCAACGAAACTCGGGGATAGATATAGAATATTTTAATACAAGTAAAAAAAACTCTATTTAGCCGTTGCATGAATAAAATCTAATGGCCAAGTTTAGGATTCAGTAGTCTGTCATGTTTAGGCATTAAACGTCACCGGTGAGATCATACAATAACTTTACCGCTTTGACATTAACGCTCAACAGTAACTTGAGAGTAGGCGATTTATTTTGTCCGAAACATTACCTAGTAAGTGTTATTGTATTATATTGTTCCCTAATAAATAAACAAATAAAAAGTAAACGCTACCACTTATATTTTTTAAAACAACGTAAATGACAATCCGTCCTATGTATCCTCATATTTTCTACGAACTCAGAATAGTTTTAATAATAATCATTACAGAACTACAGTACTCACCTGAGACTCCTTCAGAGCTCTACTTATGTGTTGGATGGAGAGCGTTATGGGCGAATCGACCACCGCCTTCGGAGGAATGAATGTGTCAGATATATTTGTTTTTCGTGCATCTTGATGGGCCAAATCAATCGCCCTGCGACATATATCTAAAGCAGTACGCGCATCCCCTGTGGAAGCAGCAATCTAAATTAAACATGCTGATAACATTAATACATGTTCGTGAAGAGAAATAAACGGAAAGCTATAAATGCGTCGAGGTTTAAAATCCGTTGTCCCTTTCTTAAATACAGTGACAAATGTCTTGAACAAATATTTGAGATTAAATCTTACTAATTTCTCTAGGTAATGAATTAATTCAGATATCAAACAATTCTTTCAAATACAGTCTTTAGAAACAGTTTTATTCCAATATATTTCACTGAACCATATTTTGCTACAAACTTCTTAGATTGCTAAATGGCACATTTGTAATAAAAAAAGACAACCAGTAAGCTGGTAATCTCCCTCGAGTAATGAATTAGTGTAGGGGGTATATAATCTTCAATCAAGGAATTTCAAGGATGTACATAACTACTGATCAGATATATTTAGAATAGTTGGAATGAAAATGAGAACTTTTTAAACTTGATAACAATTATACAGGTAACATCACTATCAGTAGGACAATAAGTAGGGTAGTATTAAAACTAACGTACCAGATTGTAGTTGACATACATTGCTGATTAACAACATTAAGTGGCTATTCAAGCATTGGTAGGTTATGTGGGATTCGAACATACAAATGGCACTGAACTATTGAACAACGAAATATATGTTAAATATTCTTAACATAGGAAATCGCTATTTTCTCTCTTAAATATACTGCCTTTAACCCTTTTGATACTTGCAGTTATACGGACTCGCAGCTCATTTTATACACTTAACAAAAAGCCACTAATTTCACAACTGAAATAGATAGCCAACTTAGAGGTGAAGCATAAAATGTAGAATACTATGAAGTTCGAAAGTTTTACTCATAAACTAAGAAGGAAATGATAAACGCTGGAAATCGAAATCTTAATAAAAGTTTGGTTTTAACACAATGCTTACAGTCAGTATGCACTCCCACCACAAACAGAATAAAAATTTTTTATATACTGTAGATACCTAATTATAACCGTAGAAAATTTGAAATAAAACTGTCGACTATTACATCATACAACTTTCGAAGAAATGTATGACTTCGGGTGTAACCAAGTGAAAACCACTCCTCATGACGAATGATGTCTTATTGAAAGTCAAATTTAAAAAAACGATTTACAATCAAAGAATCTTAAATATCACGCACATCAGATAGCTCACTTTTCTAGAACATAACTGTATAGCCAGTGGTTGCACACATGATCCAATACTTGATGACTTAGATAAATGTGCTTGAACAATTTCAGCAAGCTCAGATTGTGAATATGGTGGAAATATAATGTGAATAGGTTTGTGAGCTTTTGATTTCAAACGGGGCAATAGACGTTCTGGTAAGTCCAACGCATTCGCCACTCCAATAACAATTATATGACAAGTAAGTTTTGATGGCCATTCAAAAATTCTAAAATGTAAGTTATTAAACGCAGATTTTTAATGATATTGGGGAACACAAAATGCGTAAACTAAACGTGAAAACATACGAATTTATCAGAACTCTTGATTTTTAAAAAATAAAAAGTATCCTTAGATGTGTTTAACAGAATTTCGAATCAAAATTTTTAGTGATAAACTAAAGTTTCCGTTAAGCACTAAATATACGAGTCTCAAAATTAAGTACGTAAGAAAGATTTAACCACAAGAACAAACATATATGCTTACAAGTTGGGAAAGAAGTCCCGTACACAAAATGCTTATTTATCCTAGGAATGGAAAAACTGAGCTAACTGAAAACTTCATTTAAAGGAAACGACATATGAAGTACAACAAACAAGCCGTGATTGACAGTGACAAAATGAAAATCATCAAGAAAAAGAAACAAGAAAAGGCAGTGCACTCAAAAAAGACTTATCGAAGTGTAACAATAAATAAGAAGTAAATAATACGACACACTGGAATATATGGATAGTTGAAAACTAATAGGACAAAAAAACAATCAACCACTCCACGTCACGATAAATTAGGTACTACATCACGAGTGGCTGATTTGGGACTGTAGAATAACTGTGCTAGCTGAAATAACTCCGCCAATAGCACCTCTGTGGCTACTGCCTCTCCCAAACCTGGGTAGAGGATGGTTGAGCAAGCAAGTTGGAGACTCTATCTGGTGGAAAAACTCGCTAAATAAACGCTAACAAAAAAACTATTCAAATCATTTAAATTCTGCTCTGGGAGTTAGAGGGTCTTCATTTAGAAGAGTTATGACGTCTCATGATGAAAGCCGAGTTCCTTCGGTAGTCGCGAGGCCGATGCCGCTTCCGAAGTTCAGAGCGCTTCCAAACTTTTGGCAGCCGGGAAGTAACATCCACCCTCATACCCGTAAAAACACACGAGACCAAATCGGTCACAATCAAATCCTTTCTACAACTCTTAATAACTCTCTCATCTCCACAACCAACTCTTCTTTCGTTCCTGTGTCACTTCGAACTGTTGAGGCAAACGTCTCGAGCTCACGAAACGTTATTCCTGGTCTCCCTGAAACCCCGCTCTAAAATACATATCGGAGCTTTTAATGTTCGAATCATGTGTCGAATAGGGCGACAGGCTTCATCAGTCACGACTCTGGAATCCTGTGTCATTGGTGTGTGTTGCGTGTCCGAAACGCTCATACAAGACCCGAGTAAAATCATTAATTTGATCTCACCTTGTGGAGATAGAGAATCGGCTCGGTTTACGCTTCTTGTGTCTCGAAGCCCTGCCGCTGCTTCCTGGTAGAGTCGCCCATCCACAATTATACTAAACGGGACAGTAAGGACTCGTGAAGATAGGGACACTCACAATTGCCTATTCGTTGTACCTGTCTACGCTTCCACTGATTGCAGTGCAGATAAGATAAAAGATGTTTTACAGCAACCTCTCTAACCGTACGTACGGAGTTATGCGTTATAACTGACACTATGAAATCTAACTTTTGCCTGTTTACATTAATATAAGATTAATGTAATAGAAGACTGATCATAAACCAATGAAATGTCATTACAGTTAAAGGAAATATAAGCACCTGTAAAGTAATTCTTGACTACGAGTAGATAGCTGATCCACTTCATCTAAAACTAGGATAATGGTTTGTTTTGGTGATCGTTTATTCAAAAAGCATTCCAATGAATTAGCGTCGCTGATAGAACTATTTTCCTTGCCATTGTTAGCCTCTAAAACAACAGATATTCGTCCAAATATATCTGCACATGACGTTAATTGCATACAATTAATCACAGCAGCACTACATTTCTCAAAGGTTTTAAAATTCTGGACAACATGTAAAATGACTGCTGTTTTTCCAGTTCCCGGAGCTCCACTAACATAAAAACTAGCACTTTTCCTTGTGTCTATATAAGACTGAATTAGGGATGTCAAACGACTGATCTCATTTGCTCTTCCAACAATCAGTGCATTAGATTCTTTCGATTGACTTGAACAGTTAGTCGAGACATTGACCCCACATTGTGGACGTGAGTCATGGACCACAGATGAGTGAGTTTCAAGAAGAGTATTTGGTTTGTTCAACACATTTACTTGGTCTTTTACGGTTGATGATTCGCAACCGAGAGATGTTACTTTTTTACAAGAATCGAGGGGATCCGGTCGTTTTCGCTGTGTGAGACGACGTTTAGGAGTTTCTATTGAGTTGAAAGACGCTGAGGGGATTAGAGAGAAAACTCTCTTACTCCGCTGCTCTCGAGGAGTAACTTGCTCTGTTTTGTTTTCCCTGATACTAGATCTTAGGACACGACTCATTTGAATTGTCAAAAATATTCACCGGCTTAGATGTTAGCATGAATTGATACAGAGATAGTTTTTAAGCTAAAAAAAAAGACGCAAAATATAACCTTATTAGTCTGAAATGGGGGAACTTAAAAGAATTACGGCATCACTAATAAATCTAAGATTCTCCTAGTATAAAAAACCCAAAACAATGATCGAAAAAATGGGCTTGTAATAGTTTGCGTTTCATTTCAAGCCATTAGAATACGCATTTTGCATACTCCTGTGACGCTTAGAAACTAAATATGAGTTACAAAATAAATTTTTCCTGGTGCAAATGTCAAAATTCCAAAATACATACAGCTCAAAAGACTACCGATCTGTTTATGAGAGGAATGAGGAATATTCTTTCTAGACACTAGTTATGCATGTCATGGTTTTGAATTTTCAGACAACGTCAAGGATACGAGGAAATGCAGGGTGAAGAGCATACATTCGGAATATTAATAATAGAATCCTCATGGTTGCAGGACGGCAGTCAAATCAGCAGCTTTTTACCTGAATCTAAAAGAAAGAAGAATGTGTGAAGAAATTCACAAGTAATTTTGATTTGTTATACTAACCTTTTTAACTATCCAGTATGCTTTTAAAGACACTCTCCGGAAGTCTCTAAGGAGCGAATAAACTAATAACATATATGATCGTTTCAAAAACTACACGATTTTCTACAGCTGTTTTGCAATACTGTCATCGAAAAATGTGGAAACTACTAAGATAATGCACTTTGGAAGTACTGTTTAAAGATCACCTTACATAATCATTAACAATTGTCATTACTTTGGAAAAATATATTTCAGTGTTGCTAAAACGCATAGAAGTTTCATACTTCAGTCTTTAGTGGTAGGAACAAGTCAATCGACCTACGTCAATCCACGCAATTTAAATTATTGTGAAGATCCTATGTCCGTTTGAGTGTTTAAAAAGAATGTGCTGATACTATGCGTTCTGTTCGCAGATTCTAGTCATTCGATACTCAATACTAGAAGAAAATCGACTTAAGCTATCTGAACTTGGGTCGTGAACTTTCTCAGAACATCCTCTCAGATGATCAGTCTAGGCAAAAAAAATCACAATCGTAAAATTGTGACGGCTATAATAATTATTACTAACCGCATATTTTAGGCACGAAGATTTTAGAACCAAACAGGATTTACAAAAACATAACGCAATGATGCCAACTGAGACCAATACCATCATACAATGCTATAGATTTTACGATTAAAACGAATAACTGCGGGAGCTTTCCACGTAATTTGTAATATTTTAAAATAAAAAACTCTAACCGACTATCAAATGAGACTAAGTAGCATTTTAAAAAATCTTATCACATTTACTTACGTGTTGAATAGTTGAGACATATGATATGCCCACGAACGATGAGTGCTAACTGTTGAAGAATCAACCAAGTTACTCACGCCTGTTACCCCCAGTTTAGCCTAAGCTGCTGAACAGCACTCTCCAACCCACTCTGTCCTGAACCTTCTCTTCCAGTTCTATCCAATGGGTGTCCATTCTAATCATGTTTGTCTCCAATTATTGTATTCTTTTGTCTTGAGTGTCCCAAGTGAAGACTTGTTTTGTAATGCTGTCACGTGCCTTCCGCAATGTGTCCTATACAACTCCAGGGCTTCCTCCTAATTTTCTCCTCCACTGGAATATGATTTGTTCTCACCCGCAATCGGTTGGTGGTGATAGTGTCTGGCCAACGGATCTGAAGTATTTTACACAGTCAACTGTTAATGAATACTTGAATTTTCTGGATGATGGCTTTCATGGTTCTCCAAGTTTCCGCTCCATACAGTGGAATTGTCTTGACATTCGTATTGAAAATTCTGACTTTGATGTTTGCTGAGAGTTGTTTCATCGCTTTCTTTCCCGATCCGCGCCTTCACATCTGAATCAGATCCACATTACTTGTCGATGATGCTGCCTAGATATGCAAAGGTTCTTCTTAATGTCGAAGTCCAGCATCTACGAAGTCCTTCATTTTGTTTAACAATACTCTGCTGAAGACCTTGCCTTGTACTGAGAAAAGAGGGATGCCTCTGTAGTTCTCACACTTGCTGAGATCGCCCTTTTTTGGTATCTTGATCAGGTATTCTTCTTTCCAGTTTGTTGGTACTTGTTCTTCATCCCAAATCTTGTTGCAGGGAATGTGGAGCATCTTTACTGTTGCTGCCAAGTCTGCTTTGATAGCCTCAGCCGGTATGTTGTCTGGTCTCGCTGCTTTGCCACTCTCGATTTGTGTGGTGGACATGTTGATCTCTCCAACTGTTGGTGGGCCAACATTGATTGAGAAGTCCGTGGATGTTGCTTCGATGTTGGGTGGGTTCAGTGAAACTGTTCGACTCAAGATTTCCTGAAACTGCTTTATCCACCTGTTTCGCTGTTCTTCAATGTTGCTGATTACTTTGCCTTCCTTGTTTTTCACTAGTCGTTCTGGTTTACAATGGTTCACAGCAAGTGATCAAGCGATGAGGTGAAAAAAGGCTGCTTACTCAGCTAGCGCAGGAATATTTATACAAGTGAGAACCATGAGAACCTAGGTGTGTAAAAGTCGACAACACAACCAGAGAACAGAATTTCTACCACGTAGGGTAGTGAAGTATTGTAGTAGCTAAGCTTGATAACACTTTTCTTTAGATGCACGTATATTGATCCTCCATCTAGTGTTTAGCAATGCAATTTGGACACTAGTTTAAATTATTTCCGTATCTTCTGAAAAGAAGCAATTATGAAAGGTAGTTGTGTTCAGATAACAATAATAACTATAATCTGCCCACAAATCGCAGTACTACCATTGGAAGCACGTCTTCAATACCCTAATTTTTATTTACCAATAATTTTAAAATGTCTCCATCATTCTGGTGTAAGTAATTAGAAGTAATGTAATGCACAACATGATCACGGCTGAAATTGCCGGAGTAAACTCCCCGATGAAATTAGATATGCAGTGCCTCGTATCAAGTCTAGAGGCACCTTGTAGACGGAAAGAGAGTACAGACAATACAGGTGACAGAACAAGGTCAAATCTGAGGCGATGAGATAATCTAGTGAACAAATAAAATGCACGTTTAAAATTGGACGTAAGCAATAGCAATCAGTAGTGGCCAGAGAGTTAGACAACTCGTCATTTACGACCAGAAGTACCACCAGTAAATCTGAAATTTATTAAACCAATATAACTTTAGCCCTTGGTTTATTTGCGTTTGGCCTGAAGATAACTCGTGAAGTGGGGGAGTTTGTGGTAACCCAGAAGCGGAAATAACAAGAGATAAGTCAACCAAAGACTCAGTAGGCACGTAGAATGAACTTACCTTTAGTGGATAAAACATTCGAAAACAACTGGGAATAACACAAGCACGAGATTAAAACATACAGATGGCTGTGATTGGGACTCGGTAGAGCAGAGATTCGAAACCTTTGAACGAAACACAAACGAATCACGCGGGCATTGCTTGTAGTATTGGATAACATACTTCCAATAACCAATATCTTTTGATCAGGCTGGTATATGCATTTTCCAGCATTCAGTTAGTTTGCGTCCAGCCTGAAGGTAACTTTGTGTTTCATGAGGGCGTAAGAAGTAGTATATGAAACTATCTGGAAGAGGGAAGTACAAGGGAAAAGCTGAGGCAACGACTCAGTAGACAGAATGGACAAACAATTCATCAGAAAGTTCAATCGACAGCAACCAGGCGTAAATTAAGCCTGGGCATAAGAGAAACCGATAATCGAAACTAGAGGATGGTGGTGCTTTGGTAATGCCCAACGGGTGATACTCTAACCACTGGACAGCAACAATTCTAGTCACTTGTCAGCAATTAATGAATATATATGTCCACTGACTTAAGTGAGTGCACCAGATTCAGCACGGCAGGGTTTCTGGACACCAAAAGCTATCACATGACCTGGCCGGAGATCATTTAGCTGCATCGTCAGGAATAACGAAGAGAAAATTTTAATGTACAGAAGTGAAAGTTTCAGAAAGAAAATATGAAAATAATAAGTTGACTGGTTGAAATCTCAAACACAGTCAGAGGGGAAAATTGTAGGGATAAACGAAGCGACAAAGGTATCAAAGGCGAGGTGGAATAATTTAGTTATTTTAGGAACTGATAATGATAAAACATACAATTTTCAAGACCTCCCCAAGGTAGAGCTGACCCGAGAGGGAGATGATATTCCGTGTGCGAGTACGTGTTTTTAAAGTCTGTCATTAAGGCGAAACACTAATGGGGATGCAGACACTTTGGTTGAGAATGTTTCTTGTTGGGACTGTACCTGAGTATCGACTTTGGCATGGAAAATTTATCCAGTTTTATTTTGAAGTTACTGCAGGTCCCAATCCAAAATAAAGGAGCAAATTGAGAATAGCGTTAGTGATCCCATCATTTAGAAAACCAACTTGCCAAAATAATGATAATCAGAACGATTAATTCAAACCACTTAAACTCTGCCCAAGGAGCTGAAAGTTTTTCATTCATAAGAGTTATGACGCCTCAAGGTGAAAGCTTTCTAAGGAAGTTACGAGGCCGACTTCCTGGCTCTATCCAAGGAAGAACAAGAAGTAATTAAAGGATGGGAACCCCATGAACCTAGGATCATCAAGGCCATCTTCGAAGCAAAGAATAAGGGCTTCAAATTGAACGTCATACAGTGACATTTGTCTACCAACGATAGCACTGAGGACGATAAAGATCAATTCTATGTAGGGCTGAGGTCAGTCTTCGAGAAATGCCAAGCAAAGGAGTTGACTTTTCTGATGGTAGATCAAAATTTCAAGGTTACAGTGGTCAACAGTGGTTATAAAGAAATCGTGAGGCAACATGGACTAGGAGAGTGGAACGAAAACGGTTAAAGATTCGCAAATACGTTTCTCTTCAACAAACTGGTCAGAGGCGGCTTCATATCCCGACATAAACGCATACCTAAAGCAACATGGATGTCTCCGGACCATACTACGGAGAACATAATATGCATCAATAAAAGGTTTAGAAGGACAATGGAGGATGCGAGAACTAAGACAGATGATATAGCCTCAGATCATCACTTCCTGGTCACCAAGTTAAAAATGAACCTGAAGAAGCAATGAACAGCTGGTCTAACTGCATCACAAAAGTTTAATACGAACTTTTTCAGGAAACAGACAAAATCAACAGATTCACGATAGCATTCCATAGTGATTTCCGAACTTTTCACGGCCTACTCGATATAGATGAAACTATCATGTAGAACAACTGGAAACGGATCAAGGAAACGATCACGGCAACAGGTCATGGGGTTCTAGGCCGAAAAAGCACCACGAAAGCAATGGATCTCAGTTGATATTCAAGAAAGGAGGAACAAGAAGATGTTACTCAATATTCACCAAAAAAGAGCAGTCAAAGCCAATGTACAAGCTGAATACTTTTAGGCATACAAGTGAAGAGGGGAGTCAGAGCTGATAAGCAAAAACATTTAAAGGATCCAACAATGACAGAAGAAGCTACAACGGAAGGAAACATGGCAACAATACAACTTCACGGAGAAGCTTGCTGTAAACCATCGTAAACCAGAACGACTAGTGAAAAACAAGGTTTGCTTTGCAAGGAATTTGTTACGAGACAAGCCCTCACTTGAAATCCCCAAGGCTAAGGGAAAAAGTGGTAAGTTTAAGAACAGATTGCGCCTAGAATGGGAGACAGAAATGAAAAGCGCTAGTAGCAATTGGCCAAAACTGGAAATGAAAACCCAGGACAGAGAAGGTTGGAGAACATAGGTCGGTTGCCCGAGCTTGAAATTAATTGGTCGAAGCAAGTAGTAAGTGATTTCAAGGAGACTTAAAGTTGTTTTCGCGGACAGCCTATTATATTTATTATGTGGAGAACACTATCAAAAAAGGATTATAAAGTTAATTTATAAATTCTTTTTATAAATAACTCTAGACACAAACTGCATTATCTCCTGACCGCCGGCTGATCGTCACAAAGCAGATTATAGAAAATGCTCTGTCCTTTAGACTAAACACCCAACATTTCCTAACACCACTGAAAATAATGTGTGGAAACATATTACCTTTGTACTTATGACCAGTTCTCTTTATAGTATACCAGTACAGCTGAGAATCTCATTGACGTAAATCTGGTAGCATTTGTAATAAATCAGTCTTACCCGTAACCTACTGTTCTGCAAATTAAATATTCATGAAAGTATCTAATAACCAATTTCTGCTATAGATTTGTGCATCCACAAGAAATCAAGCAGTCGAAAATGAATACAGATATTTTTTGTAAAACATTGTGCAGTTACCTAAATATTTCATACGATACATTGGTTTCGTATAGATAGCTAAAATTCTCCGCGTGAAATTTCAAATAATTTTTCAGACTTTGGAATGTACGATTCGAATAATTGACGTGATTTGCGACGTTCGCGTAACAGCGATCAGCTAATGGCTGCGAAACAATGCAGGGTTAAGCCAGGCCTGCAAACATTACTGCATTGTTACTTAAGGTGGTCAGAAAATTGCATTTTGTAAGCGTATTCACCGAATAGAACTATGTCATCTGCATATTTTAAGTCAACCAGCGAGTCTCTTGATAGAAGACTCACCCCTCAAAAATCAGACAAAGATAATGTTATCTCTAGAAGCAAGTCCATGAAATTCTGACAAGGATAAGGTTATATCTAGGAGCATGTCTGTGACAAAATTAAACAGGAATAAAGAAAGTGGACATCCCTGACGGACACCACTTGAAGTAGAGAATTCCGATGACAGTTCGCCATAAGCTCTCACCCAACCAGAAGTTTTAGAGTAGAGAGCTTGTATAAGGTTGATGTACTTCTTTGGTACACCTTTCAATGACAGACACTGCCACAGAACTTCACGATCCACAGAGTCAAATGCCGCCTTAAGGTCCAGGAAACCAACTATTGTAGGACGCCTAAATGTGTATCTGTGTTCCAGGACCTGTTGTAGTGTGAATATGTGGTCTATACATCTATGTCGAGGTCTGAAACCAGTCTGGTTTTCTCAAGTCTGCTCTTCACGTGCTCTGGTTAGGTGTTGGAGTATTATTGAGGACAGTATTTTTGATAGTATATCAGTTAGACTTACTTTTTGTGATTGTCACAAGAAGACTGTTGTCGTTTTTCGTAAATTGAGACCAGTCAGATGGGATTACGTGTAGTTCCCGAATTTCGCCTAAGATCTCAGTCAATCTACCTTCAAAAACTGAACCATCATCCCTAAAAATCTCAGGGGTCAATCTACCAGGCTACATTGCTTTCCCTCTTTTTAGATTTCCTATAGCTTTCTCGACTTCATTAGGAGTTGGAAGACTCACATCGATTTGCCATTCAGGTTGACTGGAGATCGTGGGCTACTGAAGTGTGGCTGTAGGCCATTGAAACTGATCCCTGAAGTGTTCTGCACATCGATCTGGATTGAGAATGAATAACAGTCGCATCCTTTTCCGAAGTAGCATTACTTACAGTCAAATTGCAAATTCCGATTTCCTCGATAATTCGGAATATTTGTCTACTGTTGCATATCACTTCCGCCTTTTCCATCTCATCGCGTAGACATTTCATCGGCCTGCGCTTAAGCTGACTCCACTCTTCATCGTACTTAGAGCAAGACAGGATGAGTTTCCGAGCACCCGTCAATCCGGTAGATGCTATTGAAATCCACCGCTTCTCTGTAACTTCATGGTTTAGCTTGCCAGCAGATATCAATTCTGTTTCCATAGCTTTCTGGATATCATCTCAAGCGTGAGCATCACTTACTAAACGGCTGCCTAATTGTTTTTCTAATTGTTCCTGAAATATATTCTTTGCTTTGTTATCTTTAAGTTGAACGGTAAGAAGTTTTTTGGTCGGGTCTTTACCACAAGCAACGTAAATCTAGCGGATTCCCTATTTGCGAACTGTGAAATCAAATATATGATTTTACACGGGTTTTTTATGTTCTGGATTTACTCAGTTCACTATCTTGGATTTGTTTCAGCTTAAGTATTCATCTTCGAGATTTTGAATCCACAACAAATAAGTTTAACGACGGTGACATGATGATGTACAGCACAGTTTACTGGCCTTTATGTCAACCTAAGAAATGAATATCAGATAATTAGGTCCAGGGCAATATCTGTTTGAACTTTTTGGTTCTTGCCCTCGGGGGGAATGAGCTTTCTTGTTCGGAATTTTCGCTTTTACTAGGGGGTTTAATAAACTCATCAAAAAATCCCAATGATTTATTGAAACCTAGTTCGTTTATAAAAATCGCAATACCGATCAAAATCAAGTATAGGGATTATTTACACTTACAGATAGACTTAACTGAGCTTGAACCCATTATATTAAACTGCAGAAATGGAAATGGATATGATTAATGGTGAATTCATAGAAGAAATTACTAAGACTTCGACTATCAGCCTGTCATTCATTAGTATAAAGTTTGGGAATGTACGTGGCCTATTCATTAGATATATGAGTATGATGTTGGTTATAGGCATATTAAACGACTGTCAACACTGTGTTTAAATAATCAGCACAGTAGTTCAGTTTAGCCTTCAAGTCTCACTTCTTATCCCTTTACGTCGTGTTTCCATAAATCCAGCATATTTTTGATGACTCATTTTCGTCTTGGATCTTCGTTATGCAGAGTACATTTTTTCTGACTGACCGAAATTTGCATTCCTTCAGACTATATTGATTTGCTTTTTTGAAAGAGATAATGCCTTAACAATTCTTGAAAATCCTACAAAGTAGTCATTATCGGAAACTGAGATTGGTGAACATATGAATAGCAACCCAACACCAAACTTGTAGTGACAATTCGGCAAACCTCAGTAAATACATGATTTAGTGAGGACTATTTATAGGATGTGGCGACTCCAGTTTTGCGAAGAAAACACGATTGGTTAGATAGAAACATTCATTATTATAACCAGTTGTACCAGTAATTTTCTTACTGAGCTCCTTGTTTAGTCGTACTTCTGTACATACACTTTCCGCTCGCTTGGTTGCCATCTTGTTTATACTTCTCTTTGTATCTTCGCCCATATTCTCTAACACGATTTCGCAATTCTGTCAGTACCACGATATTGCCAGTAAATATACTTCTGCATATGGACTAGATCTTCTTCACTGTCTTTGTTTCACGATGGGATGCTGATTAGAGGTAGGAACGTAATTGGTTTCTAATGTTGTACATAGTAAACTCCGACTCGATTTACTACAAGGGATGATTTATTTAAAAAGAAAGTGACTTGCAAGTGAACATAGCGTTTTAGTTTGGGACGTGACGACTGCAAGAATAACATAGAGCCAGAAGGACAGTCAACTTCCCATGTCGACGAAGTCACTGAATAGGTGTGGTGTTAGGATTTTCATCCAATTTCCTAAGAAAGTTATTTGTAAGTCTAATTCTATTGGGCAATTCCTATTGGTCGTCCTAAATATCAATGCCACATTCTTCAGTGTTGTTTCCTATTCGACCTAACTGTACCAATATGCATTACCTGTAATGTTTAATGATCAGGATTTTAAGTCTGTGAATCTTATCCTCTTCTGAATTCGGAACGCTTACTTGCTGGATGTCTGTAGAATACACGTTCTACTTCATATCAAGTCTTCTTCTATTTAATGGGGGTTTGGGACGCTCGGATTAGAGTAGCCTGTCGTATCACCAGATCATCGATCCTCGCTTTCTTTTATCGACTAATGTGAACTCGTAGTATTTCAAGTATATCAAATGACGTGCTGAAGTGCATTCGTAACATGTGTTCCCTTGAATTTTCCGATAACTAATTCACTGACTGCATTGGAACTTAATATCGTAAAAGCCTTTGTACATACAACACTGACAAAATGTTTGGGTCTGGATAAAAGGCGCACCAAAATCAACCGTTTTGAATATCTTGACGAAGGATAAATGAATTCAAGGTTTGTTTAAGCGAATAGATTTTAGTTGGGAAGAGTCAGAAAGACGGACAGAATTAAGAGCTACGAAGCAAATTCTGTTACATCGGTACCTGATTTTGTATTATCTTCCTACTGAAAATCTTTTGCAAATACCATCTACTCTACCGTAACTAGTTTTCACACTAGGAATCTAGATAATTTAAAGGAAGTGAAGTAACTCACCTGGTTGGTGTCTCAAAAGCTCCGATGTTCTCCATCTAGACACTTGCATTTAAATTCCCCATTATGAAGAGGAAGTTAATTTTCTATGTCTTTTTTTGAATAAAAAGACAAAATGAAAGCCTATTATCCATTCCGTCACTACACAGATAATAACAATCTCATAGGGCATACAAGAAAATATCAGAAGCACGCCAAAATCACTGATAAAACATAATTATGAGATGCATCGTTCTGACAAAAATGTGCAGTAATCTGTGTGAAGATTTCCAGGACAACCAACTAAACTCGAGAGAAAACAGTAAAGGAACTAATAACGGGAAGGATTTCCAACAAGACTTGAGGTGATGAAACCTCCGGCACGGCTACAACTAGAATACCAACCTACTAAAGAGGATGGTTACAAGAACTGAGTTATTCACTATCTAAGGGTAAAGAATTAAAATAAATGATCATAGAGAGTTATCAGGATAAAGTTCAACCAATCAGCGGCAACGTAGAACTCTGTACGTACGTATATCAGTTCAAGTTGCCGTACCACATTAGCACATAGATGAAATTGTCACTTCAAACCCACAAAAACACAGGAGACCAAATCAGGATACAGCTAGATAGTTGATTTTATCTAAGTGAAAATCTAATTTATTTTATAGCAGAACGAGTTGGTTTTTAAAGGGTAAATAACAGAAGCACAAGCGAAGGTAAATGTAAATCCCTAATTTTCATGCAGAAAAGAGAGCACGACGTACGCTGACCAACCATCATGTGTCAGGTAACAGGGGAACACTAAAATCTTGTCAGTGAGAACGTATGTGGCCAACATATTGTAGTGGTATACTTTTACGAAGATATCACAGTGGCTGATATATAAACATTTATTATCGTACTTAATTCTGAGAATAATTGTTATATTGTACACCTTTTGTTTTTCTGCACAAAAGACTCTCTCGCGCGCCAAGCGCGTTATTCCCTTTCCGTTTCTTCGCGCGTCTCCTGCCTGGAGGTTAGCCGCTCGTGTACCCTAGTCTCGTGATTACTTCGATACCACGAGGTTAGCAATAAATATACTTCTTCATCTAGAATAGTCTTTTCTCTAATTTCTATATTAACGGGATTAACACCTTGATACACCACTCTACTTACAAAAATGTAGGGTTCAGACAATTATATCAGCGCGTGATCTTGGTATTAGTTACTCTAAAAGCCTAAAATTCGAAGAACATGCCTCAAATATTATCTCTAAATCTAGACGACTAATTGGGTTTATAAACAAGAACTTCTTCACAAGTGAGGCTAAGCTTACTCTCTTCAAAATCTGTATAAGGCCCACACTTGAATATTGTTCACTCATATTTTCAAACATGAATATCATGGACAAAATGCGAGTAGAAAATGTACAAAAAAGCTTCACTCGGCGACTGCTCGGATTGAGCCATAACCTCGACTACACAGAAAGATTCAAGCATCTTTCCCTAGAACCTCTATGGCGCCGTCGTCTCAAAAACAACCTAATGCTCCTCTATAAACTAATAAATGTCTTTCGTTCGTAAAATACCGCCCAAATATGAACCACGACACTGCTTACAGACTTAGAAACAACGCATATACACTATTAACAGAAAAACACAAAAAATCATTGCGTTGTAATTTCTTTATAATACGATATCGTCTATTGTGGAACAGGTTACTAATTACTGTTCGTATTTGTGACACAATTACTAAGTTCAAGAAACTAGTAGTGCTGTTGTTAGACTCTAAAGAGATTTAACGACTATTCCCGGAACTCACATCAAGGCCTGCTATATAGCCATTTATTCCGTTATGACTGATTAGATCATTACGCTTAACCGAGCAGACTGATGTTTTACTGGTGACTGAGTCGAAATTGACTATGTTCACCACTAAATACTAATTACTAATTACTACACTGTCACCTTAATAAAAACGGATATGTGGTAAGGAATTTATTTGAAGGAGAAAGTGGTCAGCATAGGGATCAACATGTAAACTTATAATGACGGCAACGCAAAACGGAAAGTTGCACGTGTTTTTAGTGCAGTTTACGCAAGGAGTACAATAAAAACAACTATTGTTATAGTTATGTACAATAATAAATGTTTCCTTTTCACCAGTTGAGTTTTCTTCGTATATGTATTCCACTTCATTGCCATGAGAATATATGTTTTGGACCATCATTCAGTTATGTATGTCTTTTGATAATACAGCTGTTGCAGTGACAAGTAATTTGGTTCTTGATGTCATCGTGAGACAGATAATTTTTGTTTGCTCGTAACATTACCAATTTTGTTATGAGATTACTGCAAACTTAGGTCACTAAGGAATATTTGCTCCAGGCCCTTAACAGCTAAAGAGTGGACAAGACATTCTTGATAGAGTGCAAGAGAATCTTAAGGAACCCGCTTTTTGTAGCCCTGGTCAGAAGTGATGTCCAATTCGTGCGACGGAAGTAGAGGAAATCGTAACTATCTAGAAAATCTTGTTGGAGCTAGAGCTACAGCTGGAAAATATCAGACTTATTACATATTTTCACTACAGGTCCGGGATGTTAGCTAAAAAACCTTTAGGTTAACTTGCAGTGTAGGATCGAACTTATGTGCACAAATAGCGATATATTCGTCATCTTCTACAAAGGGATAGTCATATTCGTGTTGTTTCCTGTCACAAGTTTGAGGAACTAAGATACTTGTTCAAATTATTCAAATGTTAGTGGACTAACCAGAATAAGTATCTCTTAACAGGCTTCCATATCTAGTTGCAATGGATCACCAATACCCGCGTAGGATCCAAACTGAGGTGTGGACTGAGGAATAACTCTCAAGGAACTTTAGACACACGTCTTGCCCAGTTGAAATCCGTAACAAGTGATCTGGGTAATCAACGCTTCTAATATTCTTCATAAATATAATTATACATCTTTGCCTAAACAATATTATCGACTCGTTATTCATTCAATGATTTTTCAATTGATCAATCAGTAATACAATAAAAGTTATTCAATCCCTACTGGATAGATCAGATTCTTTCGGCAGATAATAATTGGTTGCTATATAGCACAGTGTCTCCAATTCTGGAAGAGTGCTCCAATTCACAATAAAAATGCACAATTCCAGTCATTGCAAGAAATCGAAGCAAAAGAGGAACAAATCAATATGGCTGTCGCCATAATACAGTGTCAGCTTCAACAGTTCAGAAACAAAAGTAGAAACTCAGTAAAGGCACAAAATATAGAAACTATAACAGAATAAAAATATTATCATCTCAAAAATGGAATCGAAAAGATTAACAAAATGTAGAACTGAAGGAGTTTTATTGATGACCTAGTCAAGACTGACTTTGATCACTACTAAATGTTCCATACTATCCCGTCAAAAATCATCAAAATAAATTCAGGGTTCAATATTTATTGAAGGAGAAAGTAGGCATTACATAGAGAGCAGCAAGTTATGAAAGATGGCAGCAACGCGAAAAAGAACGTTGCGCGCAAGTAAGTGTTGTTGGTGCAGTTAAACAAAACGAGTACAATAATAAATGTTTATTTTTCACCAATAGCGTTTTCTTCGTAGAAGTGTTCCACTATAGAATCAATAAGGACATATTGCAAATGCATACATGGAGGGATTTTCACAAACAAAGCCTTCAAAATGGATCTTACAATCCGCATGTAGAAACTTAGGTATATTTGGTCAGCATACAAGAAATATTAGAAAAGTACAATAAAATACCTTTCTGAGTCCTTAAAAATGTGTCAAGTTTCTTCTCTGAGAATTGTTGGGTAGTCTCCTGGTCCAGAATTTGACCACTCGTTAAAAGTAGGTGTGCCCACCGTTAATCCCACCATGTTGTGCTGCTAATTTCTTGTTGTTGCTACCGAGGTTTGTATTAGGACTAAGCAAATCTAAATAACTTAAGGGTTGTTCAGGAGTGTCCAAGATGTTACAAGTTACTAGGTCTCATGTAATAGGCTCATACTCTATCAGGTAAAGATGCAGGTGCTCTTCAGAAGGTCTGTACTTGATTTTGTGGTTCACTTTGGGATAGTTCCAGTGCATGCATATCTTTTTGGGGTGAAGAGCTGGACACCATACTTTGATATTCTAAATGAAGGCAAATAAAGCTGTTATGGAGTAAGTGAAAAGTTTTACCATAAAACTGGTCCAAAATGTGCTTCAACGTCACAAGTGTAAGGTTTGTTCGGAAGACATTTTTGCCAATTGATGTAAGGCTTTAGATACCAAGAGTCCAGATATTTTTCAACTCTGCGCACTTTCAGAGGGGATTTATTTCAGTTCCGTACATAGTCTGCAACATCTCTCAAACTACTAGTGTTGAAAATAGTTTTGATAATATCCTCCCCACTTAAAAGTCATCAAATACTCTTGAAATGCAAGTTTAACTTTTAGATCTGAAATTCCTCGTCAAATTTTAATATTGTCAATGAAAAACGATAGCTCTGATGATGTTTTCTAAGGAAGGTCATTTATATTTGAAGAAGTGGTCTTAATACTGAATCCTGGGCGAATGGTTAGTAGAGTGATAGCTATTCCATTTAATAACCAGCTCGATCAGAAACGCTGATTCTCGTGGAGTCTGATGCTTTGTTTATTGGGGAAAGTTAATGGGACAGAAATCTTCCAGGATAAATTTTCCTTTAATTTTTAAACAATTATTCAGCAGATAGATAATTTGGATCAAAATAATGTATTTATGTAGGAAAATTTAATGAACTTATTGTAAAGATGAAATGATTTGGAATATCTTTATAAATTGTATCAAGTTATTTTACTAAACACAGCGGTGGTTTGGTTGTCTGATCAACACGGTACTTTTTCGAGGGGTTTTCAATTTTTAGGATGGTTCAGTTGGAGGTCTGCATACCGGTAGAAGTAGAAGGCAAATATGGAGAGTATTATCCCGTACGTTTTGCTTCTGTTGTTTATTTCGTTTCAGGGTGTTATTAATGGATTGAAATCACTAGAAGAACTTAGTGTAACACTGTTAGATCCTTCCCTCTCGAAAGCCATTGTGGAATTTACTCTTCCTCCTTCCTCATTGCGCCTCCCCCCAAAGGATCCGGGGACAGTCCTAGAACCAGTTCAAGGACAAGAAGTTGATGTGCTGATTAGCTCGTTTTCAGGTGAACCATCTGTAGATCATGAGCCATCAGGTGATGTAATTGCTTCCAAACTTTCTGCCTGGTGGCCTGCTGTAGTAAGAAAGATTGGTGGGAGTTTTGTCATTGTGGAGTTGATGGCTGACTTCTCTGCTGAAAATTCTAGTTCAAAAGAAGTAACTGTCCTTCCCAACAAACGCATCAGTGTCCCTCATCCATCATCACTGGAAAAAACAGATATTGTTGAAAAGCACCAGTTAAGGCCACGAACTCATCATCCCAATCTTAGTGTCTCGTCCTTCCACATGCATGCTATTGATATACCAGACGAATTAGCACCATAGTAAGTATAGTTTCTGTTTCGTGCTTCGTATTTTTATGGTTTTGGTTATTACTATCTCGGTTTTTCCTCAGCTGTAGAGAGCCTGCCAATTACCACCACTTTGCGCGAAGATGCGGTTTGCCGGTCTTAATCACTTTGGCACCGGATACACTCAAACCGGTCTCCCCAGTTATGAAGGGAGACAGTGAAACATACAATCTAAAATCCCGTTTGCTTGTGATATCAACGGATATCTCAACAATCAACAGAGCATCAGTCATCGACAACACGTTCGTTGATATGTTGCGACAAAAAGTGTCCATTTTGCAACAAACTGAAGAACTATCTAAAAAGTTGGTTGCGTCGCGTCTTAATCAGGTATGTTCATTTCTTTCTCATAGTCTTAGCAATCACCATTCGTTGAAGAATTTTCCATACCTCTGGATTTAATACACTATGCAATTGGAGCCCAAGGATCAAATATTAGACGCGCCAGTGCAATTGAAGGCATACTATCAGTAAAGTTGGATCGTCAAACAGGCAATATTAGGATTTCTGGGAAGGTTAGTGCTTTATGTTTGTATTTTTAATTAGATTGACATGTTCTACATAAATAAATAGCATTAGCTAAAAGGCCTAACTACAAGCACAGAGCTGCCGCAAATAACTAATTAGATCTGATAGCAGTCTTGATTCAGTTTGTCAACTTGTTATTCTACTTTTGCGGTGCAAAAGTAATTGATCGTATCATAAACTAGATACCTGGTTTCTTTTTGCAGTTTATTTATATCCATTCCCACCTCAGAGCAATCAGGTGTAGGGTACTAGGTCCGGTATGTGTATTCATACTTTGCGCGTAGCTTTTATTCCAATGTAATGATGGTCTCATGGGCTTTTAAGTGTTTATGTGCATATCAACACAATGCATTGTACACCTTATCGGTCACTGAAACTAGTCAGCTAGTCAGTTACAACGTAGAACTGCGAACGTACATAAGTTCAGGTTGCCGCAATTGTCAGTTTAAATCCCATAGTGGTAGCGATACTAGAAGTATTAGCGTTAATGGAGAAGATTTGGATGCAAAGAGAATATTCAGGTAGTATAATTTTACTTAGGCCTGTTACCCCCATTAGAGCACATGCCGACGACCAGTATTCTCCAACCTACTATCCTAAAATAAACTTAGAAAGAGAACGATCTAGGTGGTGAGGAATCCAGAAGATTAGAATTCGAGAGAAACCAAAGAGTGGATGCACCTGCGCAATTGCAAACGATTTTGGGCCATATCATTCAATCTCTTACCATCGGTTACTATTGTCTCGCGGGCCCCAACCAAGTTAGCCTGTATCTACCAACATGACTCAGTTCACTTGTCAGTGACTTCATGGATTTTTGCCATGTTTTGGTCTGGTCACCCTTAGCTTTCTTCCAACCTATTCCTACATCACAAAACAGCTCATCGAGGCAGTCAGTGGTTGGGCATACGTAAAGCGTGTCAGTCACCTCAGCTGAGTTAAACACCTTACTGCTGGCATAATTTCTACAGTCTGCATTACGACTTCGCTCTCTACCTTGAGTTACTGATTTTAGTCTTACCGTCCCACAATCAACCTACCTGGCATGGTAGAATCTACAGGAACATATATTCTAGCCAATATAGCTCGGTTGGGTCATCACGATAGGCAAGACCGACCATCACATCAAGGTAGCAGCTACGTCGGAGTGAAATCATGTCCAAACTACTAGTTGGTAATAAAGCTGTTTATCATTTTTGTTAATCCCTGTTATTTGTAGGGGTTGTATTTAAGTAATAAGATTCTAAATAGCCTCCTACTATTTCATTTTACGAAAAATCGTTCAGTCAATGATGTAACTTGGATCTAACTTTCCAAAGTCCTGCCACTATTTCATGCCAGCTATGATTAACGTAGTATCTATTACGAACAGATCTACCCGAATCGGTACACTTCGTCATGATAAAAAAGGGTAATAAGGGTATCCGTGATAGCCAGGATGTAGTTGTATTTACTCCGTCACAACCAATGTCAATTTTTTTCCTCAAGGCCTTCAAACGTTAATCATTATTACGTGGTGGATCAAATCCAACAGTATGCGAATTTGTACACGGTTTAGTTTAACTTTCAATATCCCTATAAGTTAATAATGTGTCTTGGTCTACAGCATAGTTAAATGGTCTTTTTATTTTCCAGTTCTATGAGCAGGATGATTTCATTGTTAAGCGTGTGTCATCGCTCTGGATATTGGCACCTCTTTTATTTACAAGTGATGTTTCTGGTTAATTTCTGAGCATTTAGTCTCTTTTAGTAAGATCTATCATGGCCACGCGCATATATAGCCATTACTACGGAGGTCTTACTGATTGCCTTCTCTCAACAAGGGTGTTTACGAAATTGAGAGAACAAAAGGTGGACGTCCAACGGGGCTTAAACCGGGATAATGGGTTTGAAAGATCCACCTACGGGAGTCGGAAAACTGATTCCAAACCAATGGTGCACATAGGCTCCAGTGTCCTAAGGGAACATAAAGTTTCTGAACGTATTGTTGGTGGCAGGCTTGCTTGGAATTGCATATCCTGCCGTTGATTCATTACCTTATCTGTAGGTCAAAGGCTTGAGAAGTCGCCTAAGAAAACCATCTTGAGTTTGGTCACTTGGGCGGTATCCCAGCTCATACACAAATTTATTACTTTGTGTGGCTTATAAATATTTAGAGACCCCTTTGTACCAATGTGTTTAAAACCAATAAAAATCTAGTTGCGCATAGTAAAAATAATCGGTTATTTATTGCATTGCCCTTTGATACCGATTTATGTTTCAATAAATACATCTCCAATTTACAGACATTGCACCGTCCACTAAATTTTTCAATAACCTGCAATATAATAACATCCGAATCCTCCATGTTAACAGATAAAACGAGAGTCAGATAGTGGTGATTTGTTATAAACGTTAACCACTTGATACTCATTCTGTAACAAAGACAATAAATGTGATATTATTTGGATTTCATCCATTTAAGCAATATATGGATCAACTATCATTAAATTCCTGGATGAATAATAATTTATATTAAGCCGATTGCTATTAAAAAAATCACAGTAAAGAGTAAGTCGGCAATAAGACAAATTATAACAATAATCTTCGTAAAATATATTCACTGCAGGTATTGTAACAAACTGAGTGTTCAGAAATTCCTCCAGCGATTTATATCTTGTACTAAAGCCCCTGAGAGAACAGCCACGGAATTAGACATTACGTTTTAGATTAAGTAAGCTATTAAATAGTGTCATGAATATACAGTGATTGAAGTGTTTTAGTCATGTGATAGATAATGACGGGTCATCACCGACTGTAATACATGATTTTTATCAGACTGAAATAAGGTCAAGGGTGTCAATTTATCATTTCCCCTTCAAACATGCTCACTACAAATGGCGAATCTCCGTTGTTACGTCTTTAAGCTGTTCTTACTTTAGTAAAGCCAAATGTATATCGTCGTGTCAATAAGCACCCATTGTTCTTCAAAGATTTAATAGCTTTCTGTGATCTCAAGTCGCATACTAGTACTTCTGTTATCATTTTTATGCCACTATCTCTACCACTGTGGGATTTGAACTGACAATTTCGTCTCTGTGCTAATGTGGTATGGCAACCCTAACTTATATACGTACGTACGAAGTTCTACGTTGTAACTGACTGATTGACCACATCCGTAAGAAGCCATTCAGTTAAACTGAATGTAATTCAAATCGGAATACTCTTTCCACCGTAAGTGTTTGAAAGTTGGTACGGATAAATTACATCGATCAAGTTCGAACGAGTACGTCTTACACTGCAGACAAAACCCTTTTCACTTACTTCGGTTTTGACACTAACACCAGAGCTTCTGACTTGAAGCCAGGTAAATAGATTTGAATTTGATTATTGAATTGCATTACTAACATTAATATGTAATGTTGTTTGAGGACTAGTATAGTCTTGTTTAGCTTCCCTGTATGACGTTGAGCAAAATGTTCTATAGTCGGTGCAGTAAGTTGTGTGTTATATGAGAACACTGAATTTCTGTCATTAAATAAAGTATAACCGTCTTTTTATCACAACCTAGGTCTTAACGTACTGTTTGTTTTGTGGACATCTGAGTTAAATTTTAATGACTTTTTCATAGTAAATCAGCGTTAACTATTTCTCCATTTAATATTTTTATGGTTTTCTTAAACAAAGCCTAATAAAATACGGTATCTGTTCATTACAGACGCAGGATGCTGTTAGAAACGCTAAAAAGTTATTAGACTTCTCTCAAGACGTCTTTCAGATACCTAAATCGTATGTAGGTCCTATTTTGGGATCAGGTCGTCGACACGTTCAGCATATCGTAGACCGGGTGGGACTTGTTGGAATCAAGATTTCTAAATCGCCTGAAGACGATCAGGAGCATGTTTCATTCCAGTTAACTGGAACTCAGCAAGCCATACGTGATACACAGTTGTTTTTGGAATTTCAAGTTGCAAGCTTACAGGAGTTAGATCGACTTCGTGGTGTTGAGAATCCACCATCCATACTAAAGCCCAAAGAAGGGATCATTCCACCTGAAGACATTTCGAGGTAACTTTTTTATTTCTCACCAAACATAATATTCTAATAGCATCTCTAGATACAGAATAGAACACCGAGCTTTTTACCTTGTGTAGCTTATGAATTTTTATCTAAAAGTGGCTTGACTCTTCGTATTTTATAGGAACTAAGCTGTCCTGACTGTTCACATTCAAGGATTTTTCTCGTTGCGCTACTTGGTTCAAATCAGCATCTATTAGCTTTTCTCATATTAAACTAAGTATTTTTACCATTATCGTGATCTGTACATTTAGTGATTTTTTTTGTACTACTTCAGTAATGAATCGTTATCCATTGAATTCAATACTTCACAATGTCTCCCCTAAAACCGGTGAGAGACGTACGTTTTCCCTCACAAGCATACCGAGATGTAGTCGGGCGAATTTCCATGTCTTCAATTAATTTTGTGCAAATAAGCAAGCATTTCCAAAATGCTTTTATTCTGTACTCCAAAAATGATTATTATTGGTTACCCATTCACAAACAATATTATGATCTGATTACAAATGTTAATCAGCTTAACGTGTTTCACCACATCGACGAAACTATATTTTAGCTAATAATCACCACTAGAACTCACACGATTACCCAAGCATGCAAGCTTTTTGACATTTTCAAGCGGAAATCTTGAACTGTTGATTATTTGTCTAGTCAAAGACGAAATATCAATGTTGAATATGGTTTCCAAATCATCGTTCTGAAGATAGATGAAAATCAAGACTAAGTACTAAAGATTAGGAGAAGCGTAAGATAAAAAAAACCATATATTTTGAAAATAATAATTACAGAATCTATGCCAGTTTACAAGCATGATCAGCTTTATATAGATAGCAACGCAGAGTACAAATATATGATATTAGATTGCTTGAAGTGTTCTAGTTCAAGGTCTAGGTAATACATTTTCTACATATATATTACAGCAATTCAATTCATTAGTTGGATGTTGATGTATGAACGGTGTATTCAGGGTCATTTCTAGTGCTATAGCGGATTGGTTCTAATCACCTACAACTAGATAAATTAAGATGGAAACAAAGAGCATGGGACAACAAAAACAATAATTACTACGATAGGTCAGTAAGGTCTACTATAATACCTCTGCCAGGTTATTTTATGATTCAGTATTCTGACTAGATATTACTGAAAATAGTTAAATTTACAAGGAACGGTGTTAAAGTATCTGCAAGTAAGGAGGGTTAATTGGTAGTCTCAGTAATAATCAACCAAACATTTAGTTTCTATAATTCTATTTGTGAGATGAGATATACTTACTGGCGTAAGCATTTTCAGAGAAGTAAACGTCAATGCAGCGAACCAAGGATGGCAGTGATTTTATCTCATTGACAGATTGTGACAAATTATTCCAAATTCTCCAAACTTTAATTCTAAAGTGATTTATATAGGGAGAAGATTGAGAATAAGATTGCTTCACTGATGGCAAACTGTTAGGGCAGCTACAACTTGGAGTTTCTATATATTATATTGCTTCATTGAATGTATAACATAACTTATCAAGTATTTTGAATAAAGTGATTAAATTTAATTTAAGTGTACTCTTCTATAAATGGTTGAGCCCAAGTTTGTTAAATTCGAACTTGTAATTTAAGGTATCATCAGTCTCAAGAGTGCAAAATGGACTCCAGCTTTAATTTATCATTTATATAAATATTACTAAGAATAAACACTGTATTCAAAGAGTGGTCGAACATACACTTTGTGTATCGAAATACGGGACTCGTTATAGAGATGACGAAGTATACACTCCAAAAGACGTTGAAATATGGAGATCTGTCTCGAGACCTGTCGTGGGAAGGACAGGTTGTCGGAATACCCGAGTCTTAAGTTCATTATTGTATAAAACATGGATAACACGTTAAATCTAATTCAAGTAAAGTATTACCAAAGAAAATCTATCCACATTTAGCAATGCTAAGCCCCAACTTCCATTTTGAACCCTATCGGGCTCCATGCCGATACAGTTTTGTATGTCGTTCAGCTCGAGATGAGAAAACGAATACTTTAAGATCATCCTCATGTGGATGAGGCTTATCTACACTGTAATCTTCTTAATCTACATGGTTAACGTAATACGCCTGGTGTTTTAAAAATCTTTTTGACATTTGATACCAACTAGTTTTTTGATGTAAACCAAACATAAGCAACTAAATTTAAACATAAAGCAAATATGTATTGATTCGGATTTTTATACTTCAGATAAACGTAGTGCGAAAATCAATGAATGGAAAATAATCATCCTTGCATGAATACAAAATTAATAAACAATTTGAAAGAAAGGAAATGAATTAAAGAATACTGATTTCAAACCGTATCATTTTAATTTTTCAAATAAAAGTTACTAATATAAAGCAAACTGTCAAAGTATATAATGAACATCCTTTTAATAAGTTTGCTCTTTTTTTTAGAAAAAGCGTATAAAGTATCTGTATAGAATGTCCTACATTGGATGCAACTATATTACTGACCTTTTTATCTCATTTTGAATAAAATAAATATCATTCACATGAAGGTCTTTCTTTTTGTCTATAATTGTAGCAATGATGAGTCCTCGAATCCTCTGGTTCATCCTAAAAATGGTCATCATATATCAAACGGTGACAATCAGAGTTCTAAATGCAGTGAATCAAACTATGCTGTACATTCAAATAGTTGCTCAAATAAGGAAGATCCAGAGAAACATGAAACTGCGGATAACCACATCTCAAACTCGCGTCCACATCCTGGTGGACGTCAGCCTAAACCAAGACCTCAAGTTAATCACACAAGGCCAGGTATGTTTAAAAAATTAATATAAAAATGTTTTCATCAGGATAGTTATATGGGAGTACTTATCGACATTCTATTAAGTCTTGATTCATTTGGGTTATTCAATGAACCTATATAAACTATTTTCTAGTGTTGTCATCTTATGTTCATTGACTGTCTGGTTTCAATTACAACATTGGGTACAACCAGACTGCCCACTTTTAAAAGGGATAGGTAGTTATTTGGTGTGTTTAACGCCATGATCCAACCATCTTTGTTTATATAATCAAGTTCCATAGTATAGGCATGTGTAACAGTACATAATCATTGAATCAACTCTTACCAAAATATGAGGACTTACATCAGTAAGAGGTGTAGAATGACCCAGTCATATTATTACGTTGCCAACTGATTAATTATGACAAACTGTGTTTCAAACAATTAGCTATCCTAAGAGGACTCACACTGAAGCGATCTTTAGAGTTACTATCAACACTCAATTAGCCATAAGTCGTTTTATTTTACGACTATACACAAAAATTATTAAAATCAATCTAACTGATAACATTGTAATTAACATGTCTAGGAAATAATTGTTTATTTTTAAAAACAACTACACTTTTTGATACTGCTGAGAAAGGGAAAGGTGACATTTATGTTATCCTTTATTAAAAGTCAGACGAGATGCTAATGTCATAGAGGTTCTATTATATCGTAGCAAAAGTGGTTTAATAACGTCATTTAATTGCTGTGTATTAGTTGGTTTTGTAAAACGTCGGATGATTGTACGCATACAGTAACGAAAATCTACTGTCTATCTACGCTCTGTCAATGTATTAACTCAGGGCTCCAAATCTCGTATACCTTTAGACCACTTCAAACAATCCATAATTTTGTAAATTAGTATCTAATGCCTAAAATGATTGACAATTAGCTATCGAATCGTCATTTATTATTGTTTCCACACTGTATTTTTCTCTTTAGATTCTCATCAAATCCCTCGCACTCAACGAGGCGTTGGTGAAAGTATTCATAACAATGGAAATAACCATACAGGTGTCTCTAAGTCTTCAGCTAATTACGTTAACTCCAAAAACCCCAATCATCAAAGAAATCGTCAACCAGATCATCGTCCAGATTCCATGAGACCTAGAGGACAAAATATGTGTGCCCCAATTGTTAGCTGAATAGAATTGCCCAGTTAAAGTTCAACGAACATTTTCAGTAGGCGACTCAGTCTTAATAAATACTTGCCTTTATCTTCGCTTTGATGATCCAAACACCTCATTTAATTCGACTGTCATGTCTTCTATACACCCTCACATTGTGTAGATCAGATTGAATAACCAGAAACTTGCTTAACAATGGTTTTTAAAATAATCTCTTGTTTTAAGTGCATATTACTGAATTTTTGTTGCCTTTTTTTTCCTGGTGATATTCACTTATCGTTTCAACCAATCTTAATCTTTAATCATATTCTGTATATTGTTTCTGTTATAGCTTCTGGAGTCACTAACTAATAAAAACAAAATATCATACTTAGTAATTATGCAATTTTAGTGAATATCTTTGCTTTCAACCGCATCTGAACTATGTCATTACCTCAGCTTAATACCTCAAATTTATGTACAAATCATGATCTATTTGAAGGGTTATTCTACTACACTTGGTTTGTATTATAGTTTTTAATTAGTGCATTCGTTACCCATTTCATATTGGTTTGTTTGTCGTAAAAATTAGACTACAATAAGTGGGAATCAGTATGGTGCGAAGTGTCACTCTTCTATCGCTCTAGATTTATCATTAGATAATTTAGATGTAATTCTCTTTCCTGTATTATCTATGTTTTATGGGAATCAATTTCCAAGCAATTGGTTTGTTTGATGAAGTCACTGAAGCTGTTCAGTCTAGCTTGATATTCAGATTACTAATCATTCCAATTAACTGGTAGTTTACTAGTAGGGGATGGACATGGTAAGTGCAGTTTTCCAGACCCTTATTTCTACAATCGACTTACGCCGAACTGACTTCAGGAATATCGAATTCGAAGAAACGAAACATTATTTAGTTCATCACCCAAATTTTTCTCGGATTACAGACTTGTGTATGTATCTCACTTTGACTGTATTCATCCACCTTGAAAGTGGGACTTGATTGTTTTCATTTGATAGCTTTTTCCCACTGTATCACTGGAAGTAAATTATTAGTCTGCTCTGCTACAGACACTTTGACAGTGTAGTTATGCACCTATTTTTGTAAATTTTTTTAGAACGAATATCAGTTGTGTGGTTCATTGTTTATATACTTTAGGATCCCAACCGTAGTTGTTACCTTGACTTAGTGGTCTGGCTTGCCTATCGTGATAACTCAACCGAGCTGTATTAGATGAAACACATATTCCTTTAGATCGTACCAGACCAGGGGGATCGACTGAAGAACGGTAGGACTAGAAGTAGCTACTCAAAGGTTTAAGGATGAACCCGTCCTGCTGACTGTAAAGGGGTTTTACAAAAGTAAGGTATTTCCCCCAGACAACCAGCATTTGCACAATGCTGCTTCCTCACAAGGTGGTTAGAAAAGGTCGACCCTAAAGAATGTCACACTTTATCTCATGTATTTCCGTTCCGGGGATGAGGCCTTTTAACGCGCAGAGCTAACACTTCCAAAACCCCATCAAAAGGCTGTGCGTGACCGTCTCCGACTAGTTGTCTATAGGTCTCTGCGGTCACACTCCCGGGTCGTTTAGACCGATGCTGACCTGACTTCCCTTTCAAGAACCTCAAGAAGAAACATCTTGCCACATTTTGAGCAACCAGGAAGTGGCATCCGCGTTCCTAAACCTAAGAGAACTCGAGGTCAACTTTCTCACAGTCAAATCCCTCTTCCACTTCTTACTCGCTCTCTTATCTCCACGACTAACTCTTCTCAAATATCTTGGTTACTGCTTGACGCTATGATTCGAGTTCACAAAATACTTCTGAAACTACGCCCTAAACCACATGTTGGAGCTTCTAATCTTCGGACCTTGTACCGAATAGGACAACAGGCTTCTTTAGCTAAGACTACAGTATCTCACACCATTAATATATTCCGCATCTCCGAAACTCATACAGGATCCAGGTACAGTCATTTACATCAGGCTGTCCAACCTTTGGGAAGCTGGTCGATCTGATTCAGTAATAGGAGCGGGTGATTCCAATGCCCAGGTAGGTAGATCGTACTCAGCCGACAGTCACGTAGGTGAACCTGACAGTGTTGTGGCCCAGACAGCAGATAATCGGGGCTGTCTAGTGCAGCTATGTTCAGATAACCGAGTATTTCTAACAAATACCGACTTGAGAAATTAGGTGATACGTATCTTGCCGTGGTGACCTCCAAAATCCACCTAATGCTGGACACAACAAGACCACATTGTTGGCGTTTCGTTAGGAGACTGCCGCTCATTCTGGAACACAAATGGAAAAGGATGCGATGATAGGTAATGGTAGACAACTGTTCAGACTTATCGAGGAAACTGGTATTACGAATCTGATTTCTAGTGAGACCCGGAAAAATATGAGACTATTATTCATTATCAATCTAGGAGATTGAGCCGATAGGTAAACATTTTAAGGGAAACTTCAACTGGCCTTCAGCCACACACGATCTTCAGTCAATCCGAATAGCAAATTGATGTCAGTCCTCCTACTCTTAATGAGTTTGAAAAGGTTTTAGGCAATCTAAGGCGAGGGAGAGCAGCACAACTTGATAGATTAATCACTGAGATTTCTAAGGATGAAGGCCTAGTTTTATCAGTATTGTAACGCTTACTTGAATAATTCCCGGTTAGTTCCTCTGAACACAATACACTGGACAAGTTCCAAAGAATCAAAAACACGGTGGAACAGGAAAAGATTATATTCCAAATAGCAAGGTTAAATGGAAATAAGAAGCCAAAGGTGATGGCGAAGGCAAATTAGATACAACGTTAGTTGCTTTATAGCATTTACATGAGAAGCTTCTGGATAGAAATTCACGTGATTGACTGGATTAGATTTAGCCAATCAGCATGCAGCTAACAATACGAGAATTTTCTACCCCGTTCTCCAAGAATCGATCAGGCGCTGATTGGATAGGAAATTAGTCAATGCTTTAATTCCATCTATGTCCCACTAACAATCAGTTGGATTGTCTGAAATCTTGGGTAGAATCTGGAAACTGGATCTAATCGCATATGGCTGGTCTCAGTCACTGTTCCGGTCTATGAGAAGGGTCAAAAGCCATCAGCGGGGAAATTCATTTACAGTTGGTTTTCTATTATAACTAAACTGTTTTATAATATCTGTGTATGAATCAAAAAACGGACGTTGAGAGTTTGTAGACCTTGGGTGCGTGGTCATGGATGGATATTACTGAGTTGTTCCCTACTTAAGAAATGCGTCCATTTCAGCGCTCCCAGGTTTCAAAGATGATCTAACTACGATTGGTTAGTAATTTCAATGAGACAAGAAAATTATTTGGATATTTCTCGAAAGAATAGGGTTAATCAAGTTTCAGCTGAAACGCACATCGATGACCAAGTTAAAGTAAGTGTTTGTACAAACTTGTAAATCACGATGACGGACTTGCGGAATTGTAATGTAAACTGCTTAAAGATAATCATTTGATATATTACTCCATTGTTTAGTTGCGGAGCTTGATTCTTCTGAACAGCATCTTCGGCGCAAACTCCCCCATCTCGATATCTTACTTTTGCTAGATAGACTAGTCATGATGGGAAACTAATTGAAATGAAATTTCCTTGATCTATTGCTCGTTTATTTTTCCGTTACACCATTTTGTTATTATTATGTTGTCATAAAATTGATTGCTACTCGGAATTAATCTAGCGACTAGTAAATGATAATGATCAGAATGGAAATATGTTTAGGATTAGGCTATAAAACACATATTACAAGAAATCTAAAAACTGTCATTGTAATGATTCTATTTTAAGGTAGCTTATGATTTTGAGATTTCTATTCAGTCAGTCAACAACAAAATACAACTTCGTACGTAGTACATCAGTTCAGGTTGCCATACCACGGTAGCACTTCAAATCCTATAGCAGTAGAAGTATTGGCGGTAATCGGAAATTGTAGGGTTCGAAGATGTTATTCAAGAAGTAGAATCGAGTGAAATAAACTTAAAACGAAAAAGATAAAGTGATGAGGAATTCAGAAGGTTAGGATTTGACAGAACACGATCAATGAATGTACCTGCTCCGTCGCAGACGGTTTTGAGCCATGTCATTCAGGGTCTCTAATAATCGATTACTGTCATCTCACGGGCGCCAACCAGGTAGTCGACACCTACCAACATGGCTCAGTTCACTTGTCAATGACTTCATGGATTTCTGCCATGTTTTGGTTTGGCCACCCCTAGCTTTCTTCCAACCTACTCCTACACCACAAGACATAGCTCGTCGAGGCAGTCGATGGTCTGGCATTCGTAAAACATGTCCCAACCACCTCAACTGATGAAGTTTCACTACTTCATCTATTGATCTGCCATCCTTACCTAGCACCCGTTTCCTAACGACAGCATTGCTTAATCGGTTGTCCCAGGATATACGAGCAATACTTCGGAGAAACCTATGATCGAAGACACGCAACCTACGAATGTCTTCTACTCTTACTCTTACGCATCCATATAGTAGGATGAAGTGACCTGCTGCGCAGTAGATTCGTCCTTTGGTTAGCAAACAGATATCTCGTCTACTCCAATAGTGACTCCAGTTGGCGAAATTTAATTGAGCTTTCTTTGTCCGTACTGAGATTCCGTCAGTCACCAGGCCATCAGCACTGATGAGACTGCCGAGATGAGTGAAGCGGTCAACACGCTCAACTACTTCATTCCCTATCACTGGTTCAGGTGCCGATACAAGCCAATCCTGAAGCATCCTTTTGCATTTCGACGGGAAGAATCGCATCCCGAATATGCTTGCATTGTTGCTTAGGGTAGTCAGAAGACTCTGCACTTTGTCAGCGTCTTCACCAAGTAGGACTATGTCATCGGCATATTCCAAGTCAATAAGCGAGCCTCCTGGTAAAAGGTCTACCCCTGAAAATTCAGACGAGGACAAGGTTACATCTAGCAGCATGTCTATGATAAAATTAAACAAGAATGGAGAAAGTGGACATCCCTGACGCACACCACTTGAAGTAAAGAATCGCAGTGAAAGTTCGCTATAAGTTCTCACTCGACCAGTGGCGTTCGAGTAGAGAGCTTGTATAAGGTTAATGTACTTCTCTGGTACACCTTTCAATGACAGACACTGCCACAGAACTTCACGATCCACTGAGTCAAATGCTGCCTTAAGGTCCAGGAAGAAAACTGTTGTGGGACGCCTAAATGTGTGTCTGTGTTCCATGACCTGTCGTAGTGTGAATACCTGGTCTGAAGGCCATTTGAACTAATCCCTAAAGTGTACTGCCCATCGATCCAATCTCCTGGATTGAGAATGAATAATGAGACCATCTTTTTCCGAAGTGGTCTCACCTACTTTCGGGTTCCTAATATCAGTTTCCCTGATAAGTCTGAATTGTTGCCTACTGTTGCCTATCGCAACTACCTTTCCTATCTCCTTCGCTTTAGCTACCCACCACTGTTCACGATCATATGCCCCAAAACGAGCGACAGTCCTCTATCGAACCTGTCCATCGGTAGCTGATGGCAATGTGATCTAGTTGGGTCCAGCGTTGAGACGACTTTGGGGATCTCCAGGTTAAAAGATGCTTTTCCTTATGCCTAAAGTTAGTGTTTGTTAGAAAGAAGAGGTTATCTGAGAATAGCTGCAGAAGACGGTCACTATTGTCTGTTCTCTGAGCCACGACACCATATGATCCACCCAGGTGTCTCTCCTCTCTTAGTCTACCTACTTGAGCATTAAAGTCGCCAGCCATTATTACCATATCAGAGCGCCTAGCTTTTTGGAGGAAGTTCGAAAGCTTTCCGTAAAACTCATCTTTAACCTCGTCTGAACTGCAGTCAGTGGGGGCATAGGCAGATACGAAGAAGAGGCAACAACAAGTGTACCTATCCTTCCGAGTACTTACTGTCCCGTTTAGTCGGACAGCGCACAAGCGACTGTCTACTGGGATCCAGTCTAAGAGAGCTATTTGTGCGGGTTTCCGAGACGCAACATACATCGATCGCATGGGATTCCAGAGTTCTGGCTAATGAAGCCTGTTGACCTGTTTGGCACAAGTTTCGAACAATAAAAGCTCCAATATATGAAGTTTGGAGAGAGGGGTTTCAGGAGACCAGGAATAACGTATCGTGAGCACAAACCGTTTGCTTCGGTGGCGCGAGGTGACAAACAATTGAAGGAAGGGTTGGTCGTGGAGATAAGAGAGATGTTAGGAGCTGTAGAAATGATTTGATTCTGACAGATTTGGTCTCGTGTGCTTTTATGGGTATGAGGGCGAATGGTACTTCTCGGTGATTTAATAATCGCCATGCAAACTATTTTCATCATAATTTTTCTGCGTCTGCTTCATACACGAATAAGCTAACGAAATCACTGGTTAGTTGAGGCAACAGCAAATTGAAATGTGAAGCTGTTTAAATGTATTTGAATGAATGTTCACACCGATTGTTAAGAGATACGTATTAGCTATGTGAAACAAGTACATCTTGTCTATTTCGATTTATAATATTTTTTTGTTTTCAACTGTATTTGATGAACTATTTTTCTTTCCGGTTTCGAATTTCGTAAAGTTCACTGTAAACAATTCCGACTTATCGATCAATGGAATTTTACTGTAGTCAAAGCCAAGTGATAATTGATAAACAGTGGTAATGTATACCAAACCAAGTAGCCTTTTAACAGATTACAGAAAATCCTTAGTAAGACAATTGTAACAAATCGTGAAGTTGTAATTAAAGGGAAATTAATAATCCTTTCTGAAAAATGTAAGTACTATATATATAGGTATGTATTCTGTGGCTGATTTGTCTCCTTATTAACAGCAAAATTTTATGGAAACTGATCGAATGAATATTCGTTTCAAATCCTGACTTTAAAATCGTTTGAATCACCTATATATGTAAATTATTCATTCATGTAAAAGAAATATTGTTGTAAAATCTCATCGTCTATCTTCGTTACTGGAAATGACAGAAAGTGTATTCTAAATGGATCATTTGTCGAAATCTTTGCAATACAAGCAGTATGACACAATTTACAAGAAGAACTTCGTTCGTCTCTCATTACACTTTAAAAATGAAATATTTTGGTCGATCAACTGTCTGTCTATCTAAACAAACAGTAAAAGTTTTCACAATCCATGTCAGAATAACGTTTAGTATCGATTTTAAACTTCAAGAAAATTAAACCTACTAGTGACAGACAAATTGGTGATGCGGTCAACCAATAATCTTATGGGCAAAATGTATTCAGTACCATATCAGTTTAAATATTTTCAAGCTTCAAATGCTAGTTTTAGGGGTAAGAGTATGGTACAAGTACAAGCTCATAAACTCAAGAAAAATTTTCAGCAAGTTCTTAGAGAATCAGATAGTTTATGGAAAACATTAATAACACAAAGCGTAAACATATTTCATGCAATTAATTCGCTGATAATGTTCAGGAAAATAATGAAAGCTTCTCAACCAAACCATCCATCTCAGACACGACAACATCCTCATCTTGACCTAAAAATATTCGTCTTAACTGAATGAATAAATTTGTAGAAGTCTTCCAAAGTTTTTTGTGTGTAAATCGAAAAACTAACGATAGATAAATCTATCTATATAAATTAGACGTGTTCTGAAACCTTTATGAGGCCACAAGTAGATTTCTAAAAGTCCTTACGTTGTTCTTTGTCGGGGTTGTAAATTTCAGGTAAGGTGTAGTGTCTGGTACTACTAGGCAACTATAACATTCATTCTAGCTTTGGTAACTCAGCATTACTAATGCGTCGTTTTGACCTTTATAATAACGATACTTTTCACGGGAAATTGTAACCTTCTGCACAGATACGTCTAATACTGATGCTACTGTAGTTCTGTGCCCCTGCGCCTTGTGTGTAGTATATGTGTCACTTATTATTTTATCTAACCTGTATTTTTGCTACATAACTCATTATCTATTTCCAGCTATATTAATGGTTGTAATGAGTAATACGAAGGAGATGGCATGTTGGCTTTCTCTGCTTGTCATTTTATTCTTAGTCTGCGTACATTATCACGTGAAATAAGCTCATCCAACTGAATCTGTATTTAGCTTCTCATTACAGCCGTCGCACAAACGGGTTAGTATAGATGTTATGTATGGAATTAAATGGATGATTTACATTCATGACAAGTTTAATCATCCGTTCAAATCGAGTCAAATCACTCACAGTAACTAAGGATTAAAGGATCCTTTTTAGGGTATTCCTCGCAAGCTAATGCCAGCTCAACAGCTATACATGATTGAGTTTTGCGTAAAATTCAATAAGCACTCTTAGGTTAGTTTGTTCGTAACATATTATTCGAATAGGTTAAGGTTTATTTCAGGACTAAGTATTCAGGGATTGTGTTTGTTTGCCTGTTATATACAGTCTTTGGAGAAAGAACAGAGAATTTAATGCCTTTAACACCATCACTTTCCTTATCTAGTGTTGGCAAAAGTAATTATTTGTAATTATATTAAGCATCCTACCAGTTACACGTGGTATTTGAATTTTGAGCATAGCTAGCGTCCCTATATTATTTTAATTTATGCCTGGAGATAATAGAAATTTATTTCCATCGGTTTTTTTAGCGTTACTTGTATCTTAATTCAACTTTTTCCTCTGAGATTCTATTTCGATGATTTTGACTAGCTGATGAGTTTATTCACACTTCATTTCTTTAGTTTGTATGAATAATGTTACTCTACTCCAAATAAATATTATCAGTTTACACTCATTTTTTATACTGTATTATACAAAACAATATTTCAAATAATTATCATTGAAAATAATGTGATATTCTTCTTCATCAATAGTTCATTGAATTCTATTTTGTATCAATATCAGTATGCATAAATCAAAAATACATTATAGTGACAATACTTTAATTGAAAAGATGCTCAAACTTTCAAATCAATAACTAATTTATATATAGTATGTTATGTGAGTGAAAGATGACTCTAATTTTATCCTTGATAAAAAAAAATTATTTATATTCTTGTGTGATTGAAATTAATGTTAAATTAATCACTCAAACGAATTTGTTTTCAATAGTTCGAATTAGCCACAGAGCATAAGCAACAATCTACTGTAGGAAAGAACAAACCAGATTCTAGCGTAGGAGGAAATCAGGAAGAAGGGGTGGAAGTGGATAGGATGCACACTACGAAAAGCACCCAACTGAGTCACAAGTCAAGTCCTCACTTGGAACCCTTAGGGTCAAAGAAAAAGAGGAAGGCCAAGAAAAACATTACACCGCGGAACAAAGAAAGGTATAAGGAGAATGAACAAAAACTGGACAGAACTGAAAAGGTAGGCCTAGAACAGAGTAGGTTGGAGAACACTGGTTGGCGGCCTATGCCCGATTAGGGGTAACAGGCGTAAGTAAGTTCGAACATGTAACAATGAAATTTGTTTGCATTTTTTTTTAAATTCTAAACTAGCATTGCTTCTAACCTCTAAATGAATAACTCTGTAAGACAATCAAACATGAATTGAAATAATTTAAGGTTGGTGATAAATTTTTAAATTAAATTAAGCAGAATAATATCGAAAATTTAAAGAAAGTTGTTTGATGAACTATTAACTGGAAATTAACGATCTGTACAAATACCAATAAATATCATGACCATTTGACTAGTTAACAGCTGTTGTAACGCAGTTATGTGATAGATTATACGTCGTTGTTGGTTTTGGTAAAAACCAAGTTTATGTCATACAATAAACATCTTGATGAATACAAAAGCAAGATGAAACTTAGTATGTACTACTAAACACACTGTTTTAAATATATCCAGCTAGAGACCAGTCTGTTCATAAATATATCCAAGCCACCTGATATCACAAAACTTGGTTTTATAAAACACAAGGTGCATCATTCAGCACAGTTATTTATCTTGTCTTATTTGTTGGCATTAGTCTACTTATTTCAGCGTTCTTTTTAACCGTGATCCTGTTTTTAACCTAATATTGAAAATCCTAACTGTTACATTTTGTATCCACGAGTAATCTTGATTAAAGGGATGTATAAAACTTAACACAACATTTTTGTCAATCTAGAACAGTGTATCACATTAAATTGATAAACAAAATTTGTAGTGCCTTCACATGCATTTTGAGTTCGCTCAAATTTAATTTGGTTAAGCCTTTTGATTAACTTATTTAACCAAGCCATTTGTATAGTAACAACTTATGTGTACCATTGGCTTTTACTAATGTCTGGTTTGTATCAGCTGGGACAGCTGAACATTGCTTACCACATACGCGAATACTCATCATACTCGCTTGAATGTTAGCCTCTTAAATATTTCATTGACTCAGCCATTTTAATCTTAATAATTCATTCGCCTATTCGCCCACTCGCTAGCTTGTTTTCCTTCCACTCCATGTGCCTGCGGTTTGTGTTTTGTTTGTGGTGTGCCAAATAAACGTATTCAACACTTCATATTCGCCTTCTGATTTATAAACCGTGAGGAGCAATTTAGAAACGGTTGTCTCTGGACGAGCAAATTTACGAAGTCTAAGAACACGTTGGATAGCGACCGTCACGAAACTAGTGAGATGCTGGCCACCATAATATTATCAAAAATAGTTCACATTTAAGTACATTCAAGTAAGTACGTTAATGAGCAGAACTAGAAAAGTGACAAATTTTCATTCTAATTGAAGCCAATGAGCTACAAATAAGCAAACAGAATACATTATTAACAAAAAATTATCAACATTAAAGATAAAAACAGTAGAAAGATCAAAGTGAAAAAAAAACAAAACAAGGAAAGCAGCGAAAATAAAACCTAGATGTGTTACAATACGGTCTTCAAGATTTAGCGGGAAACAGATAGTGAGTCTGTAATACCGCGGTAAACTTTGGGCCGTATATAATAATCCGCTGTCATTATTTCGGGAGCCGATGATCAGAAATTCTATACTATCCTCCAAACACCCTGAGATGAACAAGGGTAGGAAAAGTTCTCTCTCTCCCGGAGTGCGACCAGATATTTCTAGCTACTACCAGGGAAGTTCTACTTGCTGTCTTTTCTTGGCGATGTCTGCGAAGTGGGAGGCTGAAGTCCAGTGCTTAAACCGATTTAGCGGATACTGGAATTGGAAAACCTTGATTTCAAACCATTGGTGAATATGGGCTCTGAAATACTGACATATGAACTTATCTTTGGTCAGTGGGTACCAAAAGATTCTATTTCCAGACAATGATCTGTTGGATTAGACCTCTACATCAGAGGTTGTGTCTTGGTTTCATAAGGAAACTATTCGCTTCGGTTTAGAAATCTGGACAGTATCCCAATCTGTTCACAAATATGATATACATCGTACGTGTCATATGCACATTCGTGGTTCTGTTTTGTATCAGATTATATGCGTATCAGACAATAAATAATAATATAATAAAATTCGTCTATCAATGTCAATCCATGATCTGACTAAACAAAATGTTTAGATAAGAGGTAAGTTCATACGACAAACACATAACATAAATGTCTCGATCAACAACTGTTTGCAGTCTCAGCTACCGATTTCCGTACTTTCTACAAAATAACATGTACCTAATATTACCAATGCTGATTTGATAGTTTTATCATAAGCAGTCACTCTTAAGAATCATTTTAATGAAATCAGGTAGACAATGCATGCCTTATTCTATGGATGAATTCAGAGTAGGACAAAAAAGCACGTTAAAGATGTATTGTAGTGAGTGCTTTCATGTCTAGCTCACACGGCTCGTCCCACTTATATTTTAACCTTGGCAGTCATTCGATCATATCCGTGTTGCTTTTATTCATGTGTGTGCTTATCTATCTCTCTTATTACATGTCTGGCTTATTTTTGTCTGACTATAAATTCTTAGTCATGCTTCATCGAATGTGGTTGGCTATCTCGCCTTCTCCACTACGCTTCGCTTTATCTGTATGCTTTTCATTATCATGTCTTCTTAAACGATTGCCTGAAATAAACTCATCCAACCGAATCCATATTTGGCTTCTTATTGCCGGCGCCTAATTATAATATACGGAGACTGATGGGGATATTTATTTCATAGAATGTTTAAATGTTCATAAATATTGGGTCTCGGGCCATCAAAGTAGTGAGCCCTACATAGAGTCGAATACCACAGCAAAGTGGTAAACCCAACGTCGAATCTAACGCAGCCAACAGTATACGTGTGATCATTGAGTTTTTTTTTTTAAATGAAATTTTCACAATGAAATGGAATGAATTAAGGTGCTAATACAAACTTTATATTATTAGTTTAGAATTCGTAACCTTAAATTAAGTACATCAGAGTAGTATAGTCTTTACTGTTCGTTATTGTCTCTAAGCTGGTTGGACGATAACTAAATTATATGTCCTTTCGGACAATAAATCTTGTTATTACCAAAATATTAATATAAACTTCGAATGCGTAAGTATCTGAAGAGCTTGTATTCCAGGCAGAAGAATCATACAAATACATAATTACTAGCATACATGCATGATAAAGGTTACGCATATAAATGTAAATGATTAGAATAACTCATCCATCCACAAAGGTTGAGATAAATCACAAGCGTACAACAATGATAACTGTTAAAAGTGAATATTCGACTACGTAGAAAACAGTGATACTTGACATTTAGAAAACTTAATTAGTTTAACACGTCACACCACTGATCTGTGAGATTGTGGCTTATTTAACCAGTTTAGGGCAGTTAATCGTAAACAGTTGTTCTCCATCATTATTTCCTTTAATTCATACATTTTTCAATGAAAATATCTTATCAACTGGACTAGAATGATAACAGTTTAAAACTGTCTAATGATCATGAAATTCTGCAATTTCATAAACAATTTTCCAAGGCGTCTAAATTTTTCATGCGATTGAAAGTAGTCGTAATTGGATTTAAATAGTTTATGTTGTTTTGTTTCGAAGTACAGTGGAAGTTTAACTACAAAGGTCATATTGTCAAGGTTAAAATTTGGATGTGTATTGATCAACCATCCAAATATGTGATTTCTTTCGATCAATAAGTTTCAGATGAATAAATTCTGAAGAAATATTAAAAACTTTTTAACTCTACAAACTGGAATTGTTTTACTTTATAAGTGCATACAGAAAAAAATCATTCTAAAAAAATAATTGCTGAATATTTATTGAAATTTGTTCACACAGAGATTACATATATATATATATATATATATATATATATATATATATATATATATATGAAGCAGGGAAATATAGCTAGGAAAAGCATTCATGTATGCATATAAACAAGTTAATAATTACAACAGAATTCATGTTCTACTTTTTAATCCCACATGTTCTATATTGTTAAAATTTCAAGATATGATTCTACTGTTGACTAATCTTAGACCACTATAGGATATGTTTACTTTCATGTGTTTAAAAAGTCAGACAAAAACAGATTTATCTTAGTTTATGGTTTATCCAAATTAGTCAGATCAAAAATTACTTGCTGGAGGAATCCACATATGAAGGTAAGATGTATTCTTGAATTATTTATGTTAAAGCAATTCACAACTATGAGTTTATTCACTTATATGAAGTTTTTCTAAGTTTATTCATGAACCCTGTTGAATTGACAAGTTTTAATGCCCTTTACATCCACATACTACTTTTAAAGGGTTACTTTATTTACTTGTTTGTTTACACGCCTAATATTCGATACAAAAAGGCACCTAAATGTTTATGAACCACATAAATCAATGAATTTATGTGCTGGCTGAGATACTGCCTATGTACCCAAACTCAAGCAAGTGGTTTTATCAAGAGGTCACTCTCCATGTCCTTGGTCTACAGGTCTAGTCTATAACGCAATCGAGCAACTTCGAGCGATGGAGTTCCATAGTAGCTTGTGACCAACAACACGTTCACATAAAATTGACTCCATCAGGATCCTGAAGCTCGTGTGCGCCAATGGTTTGGAATCAGGGTTTTCCAACTCCCCAGGGGGGATGTTTAGTGCTAACCATTTCGGTTGAGGCTATGTTGAACATTTATCTCATATAGTAGAACTGTCTTGACATCTGTATCGGGAATTCTGACTTTGGTGTTGACTGATATTTGTTTTGGGTTCCAGATGTTCGCCATTTTCGGAAAGGCTGCCCTTGCTTTGCCGATACGCAACTTTACATCTGCATCGGATCCACCTTGACTGTCGATGATGTTCCCCAGATATGTAAAGGTTTTTACGTCCTCCAAGGCATCTCTATCAAGAGTGATTTGGTTAGCGCATGTTGTGTTGTATCGAAGAATCTTACTTTTCGCTTTATGTATGTTGAGACCTGCTGCTGCAGAGGCTGCTGCTACACTGGCCGTCTTACAAATGATAAATAACATAATTATGGATTCATGATTAGTTACCGAAACTATTTTGAGTATTAGTTGAGAACGACTTGACAACTCTCTGCGAAACTTGAATTTTCCGGGTTCTTTTTACCCTAGTGAATTCATCAGTGAGGACTATTGAATCATTGTGAGTTGGTCGATTTATTATAATTCTTTTTTAACTAATGGCATTCAGTTATAGCGACAAAAACTCCTTATTAAACTTAGTTGACTTATAGTTTTATGTAACAAAAGTGACAAGAGATAAACAGAGTCTGGCGGATTTCAAATAAAAATTATGTTGAAATTTGTTCAATTTTTAGTTGTTAGATAATAGATTCTTAATCTACAGGTAATATAAAACTTTATGTTTATGTACTGGAGCGAAACTTTATGATAATAAAGAAAACTATATGTTCAATGAGTTTTAGATATCCCTGTATGTGACTACTACATATTTTTAAAATGTAACATGTTATTTATTATTTTGTTCAGTGACGACAACTTTTTCTTTCCACGTCAGTTGTTCTGGTTTTCTCCTATCTTTGGTTAAAAAACTAATTTCTTAGCCACTAGATAGTTGGATTCAAATCCACTCCGTCTATTCCAATTTAAACAGGGAAGTAGTAACATCAACTCTTAAACACTATAATATTTGATTTAAAGCTAGATTACACAAAAATCAATTTTAATACCGTTAAATTTTTAAACCATTGAATTTATTCATTGCATTCCAGTCACACATTGTTTCATTGAATTAACATAAACATGAAAATATTCATTTTATTTAATCGATTCGATTCAATTGATGAATGAAGAGGGAAAATAAAGTATTGATACAAATTGATATGAATAAATTAATTTAATTGAAAGTAATCAGTTGATAATCAATATTTAAATATCTGTTTTTATATGAATTTTGGAGGAATTTCGTATAAACTGCTGTCGTTAGAAAAAAGCAATAAAAATGTAACAGTACAGATTAACTATTTTTTTTGCATTTTGGGATTTTCAATATGGTTCAAGCTTGACTCCCTACAAAATCGCATTAATTAAAACCAAGTTTAACATACAGCAATATATCATTTATTCATTGAATTGAAATTCAAGAGTAAATATTTTCAACTAGATTCAGTTGCGAATCTTCCAATAGCAGGAGTGCGGTGCTGTCACTTATATATGGATTGGTGAATCATGATGAAGAGTAATGAAACAGTTTTATGTATGCAATAGTTTTAAGGATTTAAATTTGATGTTAGTTCAAGAGATAAATAATTTTAATTAGCTTCGAAAACATTCCAGCTTTCTAATGAGCTTGAATGTTTTTTCTAAATAACTGAATTTCCTTTTATCGATAAGGTAGAGTCACTGTATTGATGATTTTGCAGATAATTCATTACATAAAACCAAATTTATTCAACTGAACTTTTATAAGATGATGGGAAAGACATTGGACTGAGAAAGAGAAATGTGTCGAAATTGTTGAAATTGGCTAATAGTGGAATCCAGGACAAACATTCGGTCCTATCTGGGTCTCATTTGTTGGATGTACCTGTATCTCATTGACGATGCTGGATACATACCATATATAGTAAAACTTTATATATAGTGCTATGCCGAGGGATTCCGTTAGTGCTAAATATATTTCAACAGACATTAATCAGATACACTGTTGAATATTAAACAACTGGAAATTACCAAGACTTACTACTAAAATCAACTTTATTATTTTAATTTAATGAGATTTTTAATGAACAGAATGATCAAGGCATTATTCATCAGCAACAATGATCAGAAAGTCACTAAAAATGACCTGATTGTAGTTAAATACAAAACTTAAAATTGAATTTCTAAATGGTTGATAGTGCTTTCTTTTAATCAGTGATTGTTATCCAATCCAAACTGATGATACATGAGTTTCACTATCATAAGCTCTGTATGTGTATTTTATTAGGTTTTTTAACGTTGAATATTTCGAGTATGTTTTAAATAAGTATAATTTACATGAAGATTAATCATATTGACAGACATTATGACATAACTTTTCAAGTATTTACTTTTTAATGATTTCAAAATGTATGCATTATACCATAGAAAATCTCATGTGATATTTGTTTAACATGATGTCTCTGATTGACCTAAACCATTCTACTTTTGACATGATTTAAATCGTATAATGATTTTGACAATAACTAAGTCCCAGCTGTATTGGTCAAATAAATAATTACTTGAAAATAAATTTGTTGTGGTTTATTGGTTACTGAACCCTACTAATAAAACGATTGATTTACTTTCCTTGAATGTAAGTTTTCATGTGATGGTTTAATTTTTCCAAAAGGTTGACAGATTTTTGTAGGATTTAATAAACCTTGTTGATGTTAAAACACCGTCATGTATTCACGGTGTGAGAGTATCATATTTTTTATTTATGAAGTAAGGAAATTCACAATTGTATTTTCATGGAATTGACCACTGAAATGTAAACATAAACTGTTCAGAAGCCTTTTATCGAAGATAATTTCCATATTCATAGGTTACTGGTTTTTGATGCATTCCTCGTATATCCTGGGACAACCGATTAAGCAACGATATAATTAGGAAACGAGTACTAGGTAAGGATGGCAAATCGATTATGAGGTATTGAGTCTTCATCAGTTAAGATTCTTAGGACATGTGTTACGTATGCCCAACCACCGATTGCCTCGTCGAGCTATGTTTTGCAGTGTAAGAGTAGGTTGGAAGAAAGCAAGGGCGATCAAACCAAAACATGTCACAAATTCTTGAAATCACTGAAAAATGAAGTGAGTCATGTTGGTAAGTGTAGACTAGCTGGTTGAGGCCTGCGAGATAACAGTAACTGATGGTTAGGGACCATGAATTACGTGTCTCAAAATCGTATGCAATGTCTCAGGTGTATCCATTCTTTGTGTTCTCCCAAATGCTAATCTAAACTCTTTATGACCTTCATCTATCCCTTCTCAAATCTATTTCACCGGATTATACTTCTTGAATAAAATCTTCGGACCCTGATCTTTCCAAATACTGCTTATACTTGTACTACATCTACCACTATAGGATTTGAATCGACAGCTGTATGTCTGTGCTACCGTACGTATGAAGTTTTTACGTTTCAGCTGATTGGCTGACTGACTGTATACAAACAAATTTCAACAGCATTCAAAACAATATGACAGTGCATAGTAGAAATAATTTTTTATTAAAACAGGATTAGACTATTGTTTGGTTGGGTATATTTTATTTTGAAGATAGTATTCACCATGGGCAAGCATCATAATAAGAACTAAACATAATCGATTCTTTGGGATTTTTTTTCAAATTTTACTATTTATTAGAAAAATAAATAGTAAAGCTCTGTTGAAATTTATGTTCACGAAAATCAATGATAGCCGTTTATACACGTAATAAATTTTTTAGTACAAGAAAATGAAAAACGTTGTTTATTTTATTCACATATATTTCTGTATGTTTGGCAATGATTTTGAAATTGACTTTTTAACAGAATCTACAGATATACTTCTTAGATCAATAAATGTGAGGAAATCCAGTCATTCATCACTTAGAAATACATATTGTAATGTTATATGAATGCAGCAATAAAATGATTGGATTATGTGACTCATTTTTTCTGCACACTGAAAAGTTTTGTTAGCTCAAATTCATCTTTAACTTAAATAACTAAATTGAAAGATTGTATTTGCTTTGATTGATAGTCTTGATAAAAATTTGTAGCTTTACTAATTAAAAATAGCCTGGTAAAATTATGTTGACTAATAAATTCACATAAAGCTTATCTCAACTTTATTGACCAAAATGAATAACCATAATGAAATCGATACTTTAATATTATTTTTACTAAAGTCTGTAAAATTATCATGAGAATAAAATAACAGTTTAACAAAATAAATAAAAACTCTTGCATCTGCTAACTTGTGAAATGAATCAGTAGTTATTCGATTGGTGGACAAACACACACACACACACACACAAAATTCTGGAAGATTAAACATGGTTATTGAAGTTGATTGAAATTGGATGAGAATATGATTCATTAGTGGTTTGTTTTTTTATAAACTATAAATTACGAAATTAAATGTTAATTAAATGTTACATTTATACTTTAAAAAAATCTAATTCAAGTTTGACTGATTAGAAAAAATACTGGACTGTAATTTTTATGACTAAATGATATCAATTATTAACGAAACGAGAAAAGCTAGAAAATTATTTTTATACTAGTTCATTGTTACTCAAATATTGAACATGCATAACCTTGGGCAGAAGCAAAATGTAAGACATTTGCTTATACAGAAACTACTATCGAAGATGTTTCTTTTCGATGAACTTTCAAATTAGAATGAAATAACCTATTTTGTGATAGAGGATTTTCAATAGTTTTTCATTTGAAATCTTGCAGATTTATTAGATAATTTGAGCTGATTCTTTTGATTTGTGAACTTTCTTTTCATGGCATCAATAACGCTATATAATAATAATAATAATAATGGCTTTGTTCAATATTATATGTCTATGGGATTCTCAGTACGGAATATTCCAACAAGTTTCCTTTATAAGACAATTAGTGATTGGCAGTTAGAAGTAATCGGTTCTGTAATTGACATCTTATTGACGTTAGTTCTTTTTATAGCAGATTTTCAGCCACTGAGATATCCCTGGTTGTACTTTTTCGTACCTTTTACAACGATAGCTGATAACATTTTTATATACGCGTTAAAAAATGGTGTGATTAGTAGATATGATAGACATATTAAAGTAAATAAAACGAGGTAAGTTTATGAAATATTTTGAATTTAGGGAACAGGTAACCCAAATATTCAAACAGGCCTCTGATCACATCATCATGTTAAATGATCTTCAATCTTAAACTCTGATTTCCTCTAATACGTTACAAATTTAATGAGTTTCATTGAAATCGTGAACCGATCAGTGTTAGATAACCATTGGAAACCTGATAGCACTGGATGGCCGCTCACTCCTACTATAACGTACCTCAACAGTGTGCACTCAAGGTCTCGCAAGTAGTAGTCGAACACAAGACCTACGGTCTCGCGTGTAAACTCTTAACCTTTTGATGCACACTGTCGAGTAGTTCCGTATTAGGACGAAACAGCCGTCCAGTGTTTCCGGGTTTTCAGTTGCGATATAACGTTGATCGGTTCATGATTTTAATGAAACTTAGCAGTCTTTACAACACTATACTGATAGATTTAATGGAATCAGTTTGACATCTGATGATTCTTTTGAAACTTTCTCAAAGTGATCAACAGAATAAAATATTACATAGATGGATATCGTTAAGTAATAGTATTTAAACAAATAAGAAGCAATTATGCAATAGACACTTGTAAGTCTTTTAGGTCTATAGGTTGAAAAGGTTCAAAACAATCAACGACTTTATTATTATGAATTGCTACTTTCAAGAGTAATCAATAAATGCATATGTACCAGTATTATATTGTACAGATACGTATTGAAACAAAAACTGATATTATGTTCAATAGACTTATTAGTGATATAGTATATGATCAGTAATGGAATTAAGAATGAGAAACAATAACGGAAGAGCGGTGTATTTATGAACACTAGTCAATAGTCAAAGTTTATGAGCACCAAGAAATCAATATTAAAATGTAAACAAACGATGACGGACATACAAACTGGGTGAGATTTAAAAGATAGAGATGTTGACAAAAATATTACTTTGACTATAGTACATTTGCGGTGATGGTTGAATTTTCTTAGATTACACTGTCAATTAATCTTAGTTAGTTAAGCTCTTAGGTTAGAAAACACAATACCGTGTCCATGTATGATGAAAGCGTGACGTCACCTATGACAAATATTCTTAATAAATTAATTCTTTTTCAAATATGTCCACAATCTAACGACGAAAAACTCAAACACATAGAAATAAATAAATAAGTCTATCATATTTGGATACGCTAGTGGCTACCTGAACTTAATAGCTTGGTGAAGAACATTTTGAATGTTTGAGCCGAAAGGTACTGCGTCACAATCTCGGAATAAACACCAACTTTGGTATGCAGGCATAACCATCTGATTTCTATAGTCAGTCACTACCCATCTTTATTTCAATGCTTGTAACATAATGGCAGTATTGAGGCACTTTATTCACTAACACTACACAAATGCCAAAAGAAAATGATCAAGGTTCAATCCTGAAAACTAACGAATAGAGCATTTATAAACATGAGTAAGAAATAAGTATCACTCATTTTTTTATTAGTACGAAGTAACGATTAGCAGATACTGAAATAAATACTTATCATTATCAGCCCCATTCTCATATTGTCTTATAGGTTGGTTTTAGCATAATTTAAAATTATGAATGTAAATATTTTGCCTAATGATAAGTAACATAATCGTAAACAAGTGTAGTGTTAACACATGGAAATTTCATTCTATATAACTCACTCAAAAAGTTTGAAATATGATCGAAATTTTTATCATTTTAATGTACATTAGTTTGATAATGAATAAATTTTAAAAACAATTTTATTTTAACTACCTATTCTAAGTATCCTTTACATAAATGAAAATAATAAGATACGTTCAATGAAACATTTAACTCTTATAAATAAGTGTTCATAAAGCAAGTTTCTGAAGTACATTTGGAGTTCGCTATTAGTTGTGTCAAGTATCATTACCATTTTGATATGCTCATCAGTTGATATGCTTGAAACTATTAAGAGTTCACCTTACTTGGTAAACGAGAGTGAAGACAAATGATCCAGTGACACGATAGGCTAATCTGATGCGATTGTCCCCGGTCCTGCTAACGATATCAAAAAGTCTTGATATAGAGTAGAAAGGGTATTCTACATACACTCAGAAATTGAGGTTGACAAGCACACAAATCGAGTTTATTTATGCATGATAGAAACGTCCTTGGGATATCCACAAAAAACAACACATCAACCAATTACAGTCAAGGATTTTCCGGGTGGGAAAAGTAATCGCAAGATCAACTGAGCAGCCCATGCGCGAAAACACAAAATCCAAAATTAAGACGTTTATCAAGTAAGTTCTGTGGATCTAACGTCCTCAGCACATTTACTTATGAAGTAATTGTCAAGGTAAATAGAAAGTCCAATTCAATATTTTTTATCGAACAGTTAATATCATGTTAACGGATTGTGTTTTTTAATCACTTCTCACTGACGTAATGGGTGAGTAATGAATATTAGTGTAGCTTGAGTTATACTCATCTAACTGTTATAAACAAATACAGAGTACCGCAGCCTGATATGTAGAATGAAAAATATACATTTCATAAACATAAATAATTGTCGTGAATCCTCCAATGTAAAACAACATTTAAATATTTAGCATTCACTCACTAAATGAACCTGTTATGACTGAAAGTAATAAATTACAATAAAATTAGTGAACATTAACAACTTTGCAGATAACCACCTCAGTCTAGCAATATTAGTTCTGTTTTTTTAATAATACCATATTAGTTATATTGTTTATAAATTGAATTACTAGCCCTTACTACTGATAAAGAATGCAACTACATAGCTTCATATATTTTTATATAACAATGACAGATACTTGTAAGGATCGATCGTGTACCATTGGGGGTAATAGGCGTAAGTAAGTAAGTAAGTAGGACAGATACTTGGAATTCTATAAAAATCACTTCAAATACCTTTTTGTTAACCAGTGAACAATGTGGATGGTTAGGAGAAATGAAAAAAAACGAAACAAAACAAAACAAAAATCGATTCATAAAATGAAGTGTAAATTGTCATTTATTTCGTTTGTAAGTTATTGATTTTTGAAATGAAATCACTGGAATACAGACTCTGTTAATTTATGATGCAAATTTGCAGTAAACTGTAAAGATAATAATCATAATAATCGATTATTAACAATATTATTGTATGTGTTATAGTGAATCCTAATAATTCTATCAAATTTAACTGTCAACAGAATACAAACTCCGATTATTTTATAAATTGTTATATAGTTTCATTAAATTCCTAATAATTTCTTTACGCAAATTCATAACGGAGCTCTTTCATTTTATGTTTTTCAAAGTTATTATTTATTTAAATATCATTTTGCATACTGGCTGAAGTCATTTGGAGACATAAAAAGCTCTCTATACGAGTTTCATTTGGGCTTGGACTTTTAAAGAAACAGAACCAATATACCCAAGTAGTTCAATCAACACTGTGTCATTCAGTCAGTAATTAAAACTTTAAAACTTTAGTCAGTATGGGAACGTATGAGGTGAAAAGTAAGACAAATTGAGAGATGGTGAAGAAAATTTATACCTCAGGTGGATGATTGTGGTGAAGTTTTGTTCTCTGAGCTGGATGTTTTTGTTGTGGAGCTTTCATTGTTCTTTTGAGCAGCATCATCAGCACAAACTTCAAGTGAAAGTGAAGTATTCGAATTTCTTTACTTATGACTCACAGGATGTTCTATTGACCTCCAGCTTCATTGATTGTTATTGACTTTAAACCTGTCGTTTTCTGCATCATAATTTTAATTGTATCCCCCTTCGAACTGTTTCTTGATCCTGTTTGCCTACGATTTTTCTGATTAGTTGATAAATTGGGTCAATGTCGATGTGTTTGTTGATTCCTGATTGTCTTGAGTGTCCTTGTTTTAGAAATTCTCTAGTGTTCTTTGTACTCACTCTATCCAGTATTTCAACATTGTTCCAATCAAATTTATGTCTATAGTTCTCCGTATGTATGATATCAGAGAAGAAATGTCATGATGCTTGATTGCTAATTGATGTGCATGTAAACAAAGCTGAAGAGGACATCCATTTTGACCAGTGTAATGTTTTTCTTATTCTCAGAAGTTTATTTTGTAGACAATGCTATGTTTTTCTTCTTTTGTCATTTTATACTTTGGTTTACATAGGATTGATTGAAGTGATTCTGTTAGTTTATGTGCTACTCCTATTCTAAATGGTTTCAGTAATAGTGCCGCAATTTCCGATTTCTCTTATATATGGTAGGATGATCCGTTTGTTGATTCCTGTACTCGGATTAGTTTTCTTTGACGGTTTTAGTTGATTTCTTCTAACGAGGTCGCGTGGATAGCTATTCGTTTGGAAGATAGTCATTAGATATTTTTCCCACGTTTTTTGTGCTTCATGTGTAATGCAGTGTCTTTTCACTCTCTTGAACAAAGTTTATACGCAGTTGATTGTGTGAGTTCTAGGGTTGTTGCAACTGTAGCTGAGAATTAGATCTGTGTGAATTGGGTTCTGAAATACGGTGGTTTCCAGTTTTCCTGTGTCCGTTCTGGTGACTAGTACATCAAAGAATGATGGTTTGTTGTTGGACTCCTTCTCCACTGTGTATTTTGTCATCAAAGATCCGAAAGTAGATATTCTTCAACTCGTTCCTTTTAATGGTAACGAAGGTATCGTTTATATAGTGAATCCACATTTTTGGTTTGATCACTAGTAAAATCGAGCTTTCTAGTCTCTGCTTTTGGAGACATTTAATAAAAGTTATACTTTAAAGTATACTGATTGTTTATAATGAACGAGAATTGACTATGTTGTGATACTCATGTTAATAGTATTGTAAAAAGGGATTTTAGAACAATTTAATAATATGCACTCAACAATCAGTTTGACATGTGAGGAGGAGATTAGTGACAAAATACATTTCCTTGAGGTTTTTGTAATTAGAAGAGAATGGTGCTATCGACAAAAGTGTTTAAACGAGTTCTTTGGTAAGTCGATACACACATTTCCAGAGCTTGGTGCCCATTTGTTACAAGGGTGACCTAATCAGATTCCTTGTTGGTCGAGCTAGTAAGACAACACCATAAACAAGAAACTACAGATTATTCATGATGTGTTGTTTGAAATGGGGTTTTCAATAAGGTTGTCTAAATAAACAATTTCATTTAGTAAACAGAAAAGTAGTGACATGGGCAAGTAGCAAGGAACTTTTCTTCCTCAGACTATGATTCAACAGTGATATAGCTTGTACTACGAGATAGACTGACTACAGCTATGAACAGGATTTTTAGTTCAGTTATCCTCTGTTTATCGTTTTATAGCCAACCTATGGTTGTCTCATTTTGCACAAACCTCTGTGTCCATGATTTGACCTACTCCCGTGGAGATGGCTATATTCGGGACAAAATCAGATAATTGAACTAACGAGTAGGTGAATCCTTCTCTTCACGGTTGGAGAAGGGTGCAATAAAAAAATTCTAAGCTCCCATTCATTCACACTTGATTGACAGTAGTCATACGGTGGATAGAAACAGATAGCATAAGGTATCTTACAACACATTTGCTACCTTTCGCATGGGGTTCACTCTCATCTCTTACACATAGCTGAGGCAACAGGTATTCGAGCTAACAATCCAAGTCTTTGTATCCGGAAATAATTTATCACATCCTTATCTTTTCCTTGATCGAATCAGCTTAAGTAAACGGTTTTATCTGTGGGATTATTTTCCATGTTCATTGTTTTTTTAATATTTCTTCGGCCCTTTTTTCAAATGCATATTTTAATGTCTAATTATTTCAACACTTCGTATTACGTAATTCATTGTTTCTTGTTCCAAATCATCGACATCTGATGATTATTTGACCACACCATTAAATTATACTTCTTATTTATCATTGTTTTGTTAATGCAACATATTTCAATGGCTGTGACTCACTCATAAACTATTTGGATAACATGAATATTTTCATGTATGCAAATAAATAGTATTGCACATAAAAGTAATGCCTGGGGACGATATAATTAAAATACAATATTAATTGCTCATACATAGTGTTCCAAAAGCAATATGAAAGTTAAGCTAAATAATAGAATATCAGTAAAATCCAATCGATGCTATTTCAAAATTTTAGCTATGAGATATCCTAGGTTTACTATTCGATTCAGTCTGTTATTATAAATATTTTCAATTTTTATAATTACAGAGCACATGTAATAACAATTTCAGTTCTCTATTTTACAAATCTTATAATTTATGATACGAACTTTTGGATCTACGTAACTCAAGTTCAAATAGTTTTCCAAAAATATAAAACTATTAATTTTACAGTGATCAAGTAAATTTTGATGGAAGAACGGTGTAGTTTTGTTTAAGTATTCTAAAATTTTCGAAAAGCAACAATCGAACTATTTAGTAGATTCAAACTAAAATATTTAAGTCTTGTAATCCAGTTAGCATTCTTTTATGGGGTCAGGAATCTAGGATACACATAGATAAGGAATTCCCAATAGTTTATTTTTAAGTCTTTCAATGAGATCACCGATTAAATACACTGTTTCGCTACTGTTGTAGTTCTCTCTTAAAAAGAATACATTTCAGATTATTAACTGGGAATAATTATCAATGTCTATTTTTAAAAGTAAATTAAATTTTCGAGTAAATATATGAACAAAAATTATTAACTTTTAAAAAATTCTACGTAAATTTGTGTAAAAACCAAGATCTTCTTATGGTTCTAGCTAATTGTGGAATTTTTCTCTCTAACGAGGGGGAGAGAGACTCCAAAATTCGGTTAAAGTAGTTAGCTGTTAACTAAGAGTAATTGTTACATATTTCTAAATTAATGGATTTAAATTTAACAAGAGATTTTTAGCTACTTGTAAGTAGTATAAAATTTAACTTCAATTATCCTACAAAATATATATTCACAATAGATGATATTGGCTTTCTCAATAATTAGAAACAGTAGAAACGGAAGTTGATTTTCGTGTCAACTGAACTTAGAAATTCACACACATATTCTATGTGAACACATATCTAGTTTTCAGCGCTATTTTTCTAATCTGAAGACAATTATGTAACTGAATATCTAAATAACGTTTAATTCTTAAGTTCGGAATGCGACCGTTTTACTGTTCATCTAAAAATTTCACTGGAGTTTAAATTGGCATTCTACTTCTACTATTGAGTCTCGCTTAAGAAAACTTAGTTATTCTATTGAAGAATTACGAATTGGGCGAGTCAGTAGGTTTATTTAGCTAGCAAACAATATGTTTACATACATATATATAAAACCCTCAGAAAACGAAGCCTTTTATCGACCAGTGACATGTTTCGCCCTTTAGGACTTTTTCTAGTAGTCATCAAACTGTCTTTTCAATGGATAACTTCTGATTGGTTCACTAAACGAATAACACAGAAAGGTTCAATTTATCATTCTGTAAAATGCATAGATAAGTGAAACTTTACCATATTCACAGTTATGACAAGTCGACCACAGGGAATTACTATCAGTTAACATTTGTGGTTCATAAAAGTGCAAATCATCGGTAGGAAAATTCGACAGGTATAAAGAATTAGTTTTCTGCCTGTCGATTAATAAGTTAGTCTGAACATCACTAATATCGATATATTGTGATACACGAAATGGTAACTGATGCCTAATTTGATAATTATGGAATTAGAATGAATCTACATAAATGTGTAAAAACAGGTTTTTGCATGACAAAAATGTTACTGATAAAAAGCAAAAAACCAAATGTATATTTATAAAAACACTTCATCAAATCACTTTTCTTTCTTTGAGACTTTTTCCTTTAAATGTCTTCATCTTTTCGTGTGTGTGTTACTTTGCATACTTTCAATCTTTAAAAAATATCTGATCTTATCTTTTTCACGCCGTAACCACATGTGAATGTACTTTATTGACATTAATTAAGCTTATTCATTCTCTTGTTATTATTATCATTATCATCGTGTTATAATTTATGAAGTAGATAAATAAAGTTTATTGTAACTGATTATAACTATGAGTTTTACCACTTTTCCCTTATGTGTGTCCTATGCAATTGAGTCAACTGCCGATTTACACTACACATTAATGAAAAAGTAGACTCCATCAATCGTAATAGTAATAATAAGGACTCATTGTTGATTAACGCCATTATTATTATAATTATCTATAAGCATATTAATATTAAAAACATATTCACCATAAAAAATCAGTTTGTGTAAACATGATTAAAGAGTTTTGGTTCATAAAAAAGTTGGTACTTTTCCTGAGTTATATTGTTTGTTGTTATGTCCAAGTGTTTTCAGTTTTATGAGTTGGGGAATTTCGATAATTTAAAATTACATTAAGCATTTATGAAATATAAAGTAAATATAACATTGTGAATTGTGCAACGACTATGCAGCGACTGATAAAATATAAGACTGTAAAGTGATAAGATAACAAACAATGTTATACTCTTACGCATCGTGTTTATTAGCTACATCTCAGTGGCTGACATAGGATTGTCACTTCTGGTAGCTGTGGTTAGATAATGTTTACTTTCTGGACACGTACGAATAAGGATAGCGTTTCTGGACATACCCTGAGATAGCATATCGATTCGGATATTTTAGCAAGCATTGTTTCCACAAACTCTAGAGGTTATGCACATTAATGAGGTGATAAAGGCAGAAAATTGAACTATGATCGTTTAAGTCAAATGATTCCACTTTCAATATATATACTTACAAAGTCAACATTTTTCGTGTCTCGTCAACAAAGCAACGGTTATTATATTGAATTTCCAGTCCTTATTTGTATTTATTGACCGCTTCTGTACAGTCGTGTAGTTAACAACAGAAAATATTTTCAATACAGTGATGCATAGGATGTAAATACTCTAACTAAGCCCTTAGTGGGATTAATGTTCTTCATCAGTATAACGCTACTGCCCTAGGGTAAAGCATATGGAGAAATTTTCAGACTTGGACGCGTTAGTAATTCAGGTGCTATAAAACTGAAGCTATTAATTTGCCGTCTGGAAGTCAGTATACAGGTATACCCATTTTTTTTATACTAGAGGCATTAATACTACTGGGTTTCGTGAAACAAATTTGGTATATTACACGACTGTTAAAAGTAGTTCTCGAATACGCTATTTTTCGGATAATACTTAACTCATTATGCTCTCCAAATTTTCCAAAGTAATCAGCTTTTTAAGACATATGACTAAGTATTTGCACAGTTGGAATCACGAACTGGTCTTAGCTAGAACACCAATGAAAGTTTGGAAGCAACAGATGGCTGTTTCTTCCTAGTATGAGACTCCTCTGCAGTAAGCATCGCCATTTCTATGGACGGAACTGAACTTATGGCCTTCGATCTTGTACGTGAACGCCCAACCACTGAATCATTGATGCGATATCCAACGGTGTTAATGTCTAGGTCCAACCAATTTATGGTCTGAATAACCCACTATCCATTGTCTGCAGTGGATAAATTCTTCACACGCGACAAGGGTTCAACTCAACTGGTCATGGTTTCTCTCTAGGAATCCAGGAGTTACATCTTGAAGCTGGTCTTTAATGAATAAATGATTATTACAAATATATGGGATTTATGGAGATCGCAGTATTCTCAAAGTTGAAATCACGAACTGATCTTAGCTAAATGACTAGTGAAATCGTGGATTGATTGCAGTTAGACATTAACACCGCTGGATGGCTCTTCAATGGTTTAGAAGGTTTGCATCACATGCGAAGCCAAAGGGTCCTGTATTCGACTGCCACCCGCAAGGTCGAGGGTTTGCGCTGCTGAATAATCCCATATTGTGATGAAATGTTCATCCATTGCATCCAGGTTTTCATTTGTGGTCCAATACTGATCGGCTCATGATTTCAATGAAGCTTGACAATTTCCCTAACCCTACATTGACAAAAATAAGACGTCTATGAATAGTTGCTTCACAGATATATATTCATTCGCTAAGTATTTTATCCTTAAGTTGAGCCAAGCAACGGGTGATCAACTGGGCATCTGTAAAGTATTCATCGTTCAGTAGTAGTTCTTCGTTAAATAGTAAAAGCAATCAGGGCTGAGGTCTTATAACCTGTTTCCGTAGTCATGACTGTTTCAGTTTAACGACATGGGATGCGACCAACTTATAGTTATCCTATATATAAACGGATCACCGATAATCTCACCCCCATGAAATATCTAGATACATATTGCTGATAGGTATCATGCAATACAAAGCCCTAACTAGTGGTTCTACTAATTACCTCACACCATGTACAATAAAACAAAGTACACTACGATTTGAGAGGATTTTGCTTAGTAGACGGACTAGAAACGTGATGAATAGGATCCTATCAACATGAAAGACTTGACAGTAAGATTGTTATTACTATTCAGTAACCATCTAAAACAGATTGCTTGTTTTTCAGTTATGTTATAGCACTTTTACAATCATTCATAATTGTATTAGAAATTTACCTTTATTATAAACTATCGTTATAATCTCGACCATTTGATACCTTTTCATTCATATAGTCTGAAATGATTTGTCAAAATATTGTTCAGTTATAAATCATGAAATACTGATAATTTGCAGTGTTTTAATCAATCTATTCTTCTTTCCCCGAATAAAATTGTTGTTATAATAGGCAGATTTATAGTTGTCTGACTAGTTAATTGTTTAGCATTCATTTCTGCTTATTATTGCTATTTTTTGATGTGTACGATAAAACTGAAACAGTTCAACCCTCTAATTCATTTGATTCTTTGTTGAAAATGTAAACAATGCAAACAATGTAACAATTCTATCAGGCCATATAACTGATTTTCTATTCATTATGATGAATTAGTCTTTGAATAGAGTTTGTGATTTACACAGTCAAAATAATAGATATAGATAAATGATTTGTTATTGTATTAATGCATTCATTTAGGATGGTATTCATTACAAAATGGAGTAATCCGCCTACAGTCTATCTAACGCTGTTTAGGTACTTCAGTCGTCTCATTTCTAAGTCTAGCAATGAAATATCAGTTCATTATAACGTAATTAACCAATAGTGTAAATGTAAAGTGTTAAGAAGTGTTAATTCTACAATATATTGGTATCCTAGACTATGTAATTATATATAAAAGCGCCAAAATACTAATTTAATGTTTTTGTGTGGTTGAATACTCAACTGTAGATATTCTGTAAGTAAGAGTTGCAAATTTATAGGGACATTATGATGAGCGAAACAAATGGACTGGTCAATATTCTTTTTAAAGGATTAATCGATTATGAAACACAGAAAGTGGTACAAATTCATTCAAAGAAAATCGGAGTCACATTCAGACTCATTCAATTGGGAATTATTCTCTATGTTGTATTATGGGTTATGATCTATGAAAAGGGTTATCAATCATTCGATCAAGCAGTAAGTGGAGTGACTGCTAAATTGAAAGGTGTCGCTTTTGCCAATGTGACAAACAATCCATCACTCGGAGCTACTGTGTGGGATGCAGCTGATTACGTGATACCACCACAACAGAATTCAGCATTCTTTGTGATGACCAATTTAATCTATACACCTGGACAAATGTTAGGACGTTGTGAAGAGTCTCATGATGTGTTTGGTAATAGTTGTCACAATGATTCACAATGTCATGCTGGACAGTTGGTTCAACGTGGAAGTGGAATACAGACAGGAAAATGTGTGAATTCTACAAGACAATCGAATTTGCGTGTATGTGAAATATACGGTTGGTGTCCTACAGAACACGAAATTATTCCAAGACCACATTTACTGACATCAGCAGAGAATTTCACTGTGATGATAAAAAATAACATTGAATTTCCACATTTTCGAGTGAAAAGAAGAAATATTTTAAAGTGGATGAGTCGTTTATTTTTAAAAACATGTTTGTATAATCCAAATGATGATAAAATGAAATACTGTCCGATTTTTCGACTTGGTGATATACTGAAATATTCAGATCCAGTGAATAAAGATATATGGGAAACTGGTGGTATGGTTTCCATTCATATTGAATGGAATTGTAATTTAGACTTTGATGAGGAGAAGTGTTTACCGAAATATGTGTTTCGTCGATTGGACGACTTTCAGAGTAATATAGCGAAGGGATGGAATTTTCGATTGAGTCAACATTATCTTGATGGTGGTGTACGTAAACGTAATTTGATTAAAGCGTATGGTATACAATTTTTCATCACAGTGTATGGAACTGGTGGTAAGTTTAATATATTAACATTTTCAATGAATTTGGGTTCTGGATTAGCATTGCTCGGTATTGCTACTATGCTATGCGATTTGATTGTATTGAATACTACACATAAAAGAAACATTTATCGTAAAGCGAAAATTGATTTAATCACTGAAAAGGCAAATCTGCAGCAAACTGGTGAAAACAGTAATGAATATGATGTTTCTTCTCATCCAGTAATCAAAGAAACCAAAAGTGACAAGACAGGTTATTTAATAATACGGGGTCATCATGACTTTGTAAGGACATCGGAATCTGTCCAGCGATCTCCATTTTCATCAGTGAAGCAATTCATCATTAAAAGAAGTCCACTATCACTTAGAAGATCAAATGTTACTTCAACGAATTTTATTCCTGAAATCAAATCAAAGCAAAACAACACCACGTTAATTCAGCCTAATATATTACCACAAGAACATAAATCATTGGCAGATTTAGTTCCAGTCAACAATCATGCACAGTCGGAGCGAAATAAAACTTCAGTCATTAATAAACTTAATAACAATTTCAAAAATAATTTACTTTCACCTACCAACTCCTTTTTATTATTCTCTAATATATCTAATGTGACAACACCTCAAAATCCAAATTTATCAATAAGCCCATCTACCGAATTCGGTATTAATACTGCTAAACAGACATATTGGAAACAACAAAGACTTCTTGAACATGAGAACTAATTGTAAAAGGTATTTTTTAATTGTTTATGTTTTCGTAAAATTATAGCTTATTGTAATTAAATTGATGACAATATTCATTAATGAAGTTCATTTGTTTAAATTCAAATTCTTCTTCATCATTACTATAATGATTAGTCCATTAAGTAGTTTAGTTAAGAATTGGTAGAACTAACAAAATCCACACTGAATTACATAGGAACTAATAATGATCATAGTTTAAAAAGAGAGCGAGAACAAAAAACGTAACAGTATTGGATTGATTCATTTTATTTCTCAGTTTTTCATCAGCTACATACAACCTAAACACAGTGATATGAATTAGCAAAGTCAGTGAACATACTTTATATCATTATACACATTTGAAATCATCAATTAATCATTGTTAGACCACAATTAGAAACCTGAAAGCACTGGACGGCCGTTTCGTCCTGGTATGGGACTCATCAGCAGTGCGTATCCACGACTTGTTCACCTCGCAGGATTCGAACTCGGGACCTTCGGTATTGTACGCGAACGCCTCACATCTGGACCACTGGGCCGGCATCCGACGGTGTTAATGTCTAACTCTGATTGATCTAACAATGATTGATTGATGATTTCAAATGTGTAAAAGCACTAATCTCTATAACTCTAATTGAAAATTATATCATTATTTCGGAAATATCATCTATGGAGATTGATCAACGATGGTAAATGTGAAAGAATGATAAAATGTGTTCAAATGATAGAATAGTCTATATGATGAATAATATGAAAATTCTATACGAAAAGATTGGTATTCGTTACGTACTACTAACTACAAGGTTACATCATAACACCAGGAATGGGGTTGTTCGGTAATGATAAGCACAAAAAACGACTGATTATAAGATTAAAAATATAATTAGAGCTCAGTAAAAGTAAGGAGGTTAAGAAAATAAATTAATTTTTCATTTGTACACAAAATTGTCACAAAAGTCATCAAAACAGAGTGACTACAGTATCTTTTTGAATACATAAATCTGATTTAAATTTTTTGATAGCAATTGTTTAGGCAAAACATACTAAGTTCGAAGATGTTTGTCAAATGAAAATTTTGAACGATATTGGAATATCAAGTAGATGACGAGCGGTTGAATTGTTGAAGGCAAGTTGACCTGTTAGTCTTAATTTTGTCAGCAATACACTCATGGATGCGAACATTTACTCGCCTTTCTGTTCTCCTAAAATATGTGCCTTGGCACATACATGCAAATTGGTATGTACACAGTTGGAGGCAAAGTAAGGTGAATATTTATTCACTATTGAATATTATAATGACAATGCTGTTCGATATATTGAGACCAATTTTGCTGCTGGTTAATTCCTTTTCAATGCAGCCCTAAGTCTGCAATCAGTCTTGACAGGTGGATCATCATCTTTGAATCCAAGTAGTATGAACACAAGTTTCCTCTCAACTATAGCACTTTCTGTTAATTTTATTTTTATCTTCGCATATTTATTGATAGACTTTCGTGGATAGTCATTATACTTCAGATACTTTATAACAATGACTGATTCCTCGGAACACGGTTTTTATACTCGACTGACTAAAGCTCATGTAAAACTTATCGGATATAAACTATTAAAATTCAAATAAAGTCCATTCATATATCCTTCAGATGAAACAATCTTTGAATGTTTCCATTTCCACAAACTTGGATACCAAGGTCTAGAAAGTGAATGACAATAGGTTTCGACCTCTATTCAATTGAGTATGAAAATTATGTTCCGAGGAATCAGTCATTGTTATAAAGTATCTGAAGCATAATGATTATCCACGAAAGTCTATCAATAAATATGGAAAGATAAGAATAAAAGTAACAGAAAGTGTTTTAGTCGAAAGGAAACCTGTTTTCATACTACTTGGATTCAACATGATCATCCACCTGGTAACACTGATTAGTCTCAATATATCGAACAGAATTATTTAGGCTGATCTCTTTGCGATTGCCACGAGGGTTTTGTAGTTTCTTGTAAACTGGGACAATCAGCAATTGAGACCAGTCAAATGGGATTAGGTTCAGTTCCCAAAATCTATTAAAGATCTCGGTTAATCTAACTGATAAAACTAGACCTTCCTTCTTAAAAATCTCAGTGATTAATCTATCAAGTTGTGCTGCTCTCCCTCGCCTTAGATTGCCTAAAACCTTTTCAACCTGATTAACAGTAGGAAGACTCACATCATTTTGCCATTCAGGTTGAATGGAGATCGTGAGTAATTAAAATGTGACTGAATGCCAGTTGAAGTTTATCTCAATATGTTTTGCCTATCGGCTCAATCTCCTGGAGTGACAATGAATAATAGTCTCATATTTTTCCGAGTCTCACTAACAGTCGGATTCTTAATACCGATTTCCTAGATAAGTCTGAACAGTTGTTTACCATTACATATTGTCGCCTCCTTTTCCATGTGTGTTCTAGAATAAGCGCAAGTCTTCGATCAAAACGCCAACAATGTGGTCTTGTTGTGTCCAGCATTGGATCGATTTTGGGGGTCACCACATCAAGATATGCATCTTATAAGTTAGTATTTGCTAGAAATACTCAGTTATCTGAACATAACTGCATTAGACGGAAGCCATTATCTGTTGTCCGAGCCACAACACTGTCAGGTTCACCTACATGACTTTCAGTTTCGTTCAGTCAACCTAATTAAACAATGAAATCACCCGCCCCTATTACTGAGTCAAATCGATCAGCCTTTCGAAGTTTAGGTAGCCTAATGTAAAATTCATCTCTTGCTTGATTCGAGGTGCAGTTGGAGAAAGCATGCACAGAGACAACGAAGAGGCAATAGCGAGTGTCCCTCTACTTCCGAGTTCTTGCTGTCCCGTTTAGTCAGAGAGCATCCAAGGAACTGTATACTTGGATCCAATTTAGTTCTGCCTTTGGACCTAATGCTATACCTACACCAACGATGCCACATGTATTAGTAGTGGGGCCTCCAGATACACAAGGGATAAGTCGAATCAGTTCTTCATCTTGACAGGTTGAGCTCAAGCGAGTGACTGTACCTGGATCCTGTTTGAGTCTCGGAGACGCAGCATACAGAGATGGAGTGCGATACTATAGTCCTAGCTAAGAAAACCTGTAGTCCTTTCTGGTACAAGGTTCGAATATTGGAAGCTTCAATACGTAGTTTAGGGTGTATTTTCAGGAGAACAGGAGAAATATCTGGCAAACTCGAATCGTTAGCGTCAAGCATTGACCAAGATACTCGACAAGATCTAGTGGAGAGAGTTATTAAGAATTGGGAGAAGGACTTGATTATGAGAAAGTTGATCTCGTGTTCTGATGAGAGTATGAAGGCTGTGATAAAAGGTGGTATGATATTTCTAGAACTAATCGTTTCTAACTTCTCTCATTGTTGAAAGGTGGCATCACTGTAGATGCTGTTCGACTGGTGGATATATCTTAAGTTGTTGCTCTTAAATTTACCGTCTTTTAACTCAACTACTTTAAATGTTTGATTTTAAAGGAACATCTACAGCAGCATTCTGCATCCTACTCTGCCCCGGACTTTCTTTTCCATTTCTACCAGATTGCTGTTCATTCTTTTAATATCCACCTTCAGCTAACGACTTTGTATGTTATTTGGTCTGTCCCTTTTCCTTTGACCCTAAGGCTTCAAAGTTAGGGCTTGCCTTGTGATGCAGTTGAGTGGTCTCCTCAGTGAGTGTTCCAACCACCTCCAGCGCTTTTTCCTTATTTCTTGTTCAGTTGGAATATGCTTTTTACTCTCCCACATTAGGTTGTTTCTGATGATGTCTGGCCAACGGATCCGCAGTATCTTTCGCAGACAACTGCTAATAAACATATGTATATTTTGGATGATGGCTTTCGTAGTTCTTTAAGTTTCCGCTTTATACAATAGAATGGTTTTGACGTTGGTACTAAAAATTCTAACTCTGGTATTAGTTGACGGTTGTTTTGAGTTCCAGATGTTCTTCAGTTGTAGAAATACTGTCCTTGCTTTGCCAGTCCCTGTCTTTACATCTGCGTCAGATGCACTTTGTTTATCGATGACGCTGCCCATGTATGTAGAAATTTCTACTTCCTCCAAAGCTTCTCCGTCATGTGTGATTTGGTTGGAGAATGTTCTGTTGTATTGGAGGATCTTGTTGTTTCATTTGTGTTTATTGAGACCTCTTGCTACAGAGGCTGCTGCTACACTAGCTGTCTTCATCTATATTTGTTGTTGTGTGTGATACGGAAGGACCAGATCATCTGCGAAGCCTAGATCGTCCAGCTGTATCTGACCTGTCCACAATATGCCGTTCCTCACCTCGTAGTCCTGTCGACCGCCAAAAGAAAGAGAAAGGGTGAAACTAAGCAATTTTGTCTGACATCGATCTTCACTTGGAATGAGTCTGTGAGCTGTCCTTGATGAAAGATTTAGCAGTGTAGTCTGTCGTAAGCATTGTGCATGATGTTGACTATCTTCTTAGGCAGAAGAAGCCTCCATAATGTCGTCCTGTCTAAGTTGTCAAACGCTTTCTCATCTTTAAGGAAGTTCATAGACGGCGATAAGTCTTTTTCAGTTGATTGTTTAACGATGATTCGTAGTATCGCAATTCGGTCGGTACATGGTCGATCCTTGTGGAATCCAGCCTGCTGATCTAGAAGTTTGGAGTCCACTGAATCTTTCATTCAGTTGAACCAGACTATATTAGTGACATTAACTGGTACCGAGAGTAGAATGATGACTATGTGGTACTCAGTCTTGTTAAGATCCCGTTTCTTTGATACCTTGATGATGTGTCCTTCTCTCCAGTCTCTTGGTCTTTTTTCTTTCTCCCAAATCATTCTGAAGAGAAAGTGGAGCATCTTTTCACTTGCTTCCATGTTTGATATTAGAGTTCTCTAGTCCTTCTGCTCTGTGCTCTTGATTTGTCTGATGGCCATGTTGATTTTATCAGTTTTTGATGTGCCAACACTAACTAGGAGGTTCATAGTTGTTGCTTTTGTGTTTGGTGGGTTCAGTGGGTCTACTGAAGTTGTCTATTCAAGAGTTTTTCAAAATACTCTACTCACCTGTTTTGCTGCTTTTAAAACTCGGTGACTATTTTGCTTTCCTTTTTCTTGACTGATGGTTTTGGTTTATCATTTATTCCAGCAAGTTTCTTTGTTCTATAGCATATTTGTCTCACGTTTCCTCATCCTGCAGCTTTTTCTGTTATCACTACTGGGTCTACTACACATAAAAGTTTATCAGCTTCAATCCTCAACTTCGCCTGCTTGTTTGCTTCCATGTATTCGGTCTGTGCCTATAAATGATTGTAGTCTTCTTGTTCTTTTTTTCTTAAATATTTTCTAGTGTGTTGATAGTGACCCCTTCATTTGGATTGTGCTTATTGTGGCCTGGTACCTAATGAAACGTTGAAGTGATTGCTTCCTTGATCCTTTTCCGGTTGTGCTCTACGGAAGTTTCTTCTTTTCTGAATATATAGTGTAAGGCAGGAAACTTTTTGCTGAGAGCACTATTGAAATTGTTGAGTTTTCCAGTATCCCGAAGAAAGGCTGTTTCAGTTTCAGCTTTGCCACCATCATATGATGATCTGAGGCTATATCAGCTCTTCTCTTGGTTCCCACGTCCTCCATAGACCTTCTGAACTTTTATTGATGTGGATGTGGTCAACTTAGTTCTGTGTGGTGTGATCCGGTGAAGTCCATGTGGCTTTGTGTATGAGTTTGTGTGGAAATATGGTGCCGCCTGTGGCCAGATTGTTGAAGGCACAGAGGTTTTCGAGATTCTCTCCGTTCTCGTTCCTTTTTCTCAATCCATGTCGTCCTATGGTGTCTTTATATCCACTTCTGTCCATTCCAACATTGGAGTTTAGGTCTCCCATCAGAATGGTCAAGTCCTCTTTTAGGTATTTCCCTAGGATTAACTGCAGCTTCATACAACTGATCTTTATCGTCCTCCATGTAATCGTTGATAGGCTCATAGCACTGAGTCACATTCAGTGAAACACCCTCTTTCTTTTTTTGAAGGAGGCCATAATGATTCTGGGTTCACGAGATTCCCATCCTATCAGTAAGTTTTGTGCTTCTTTGGACAGCATCAGTGCAACTCCTAGTGTATGTGAGGCATTTTCTTCTCCACGGCCGAAGTATAATATACTCCAACCTGAGTCCAATGTGTTACAATAATTTCAAGTACCACCAGGTAGTATCTTTTCATTTTCTCAGCAGCGTGAAGGGTTATCCCGGTCTCCCACAATGTACAAAAATTCCATGTACCTATACTAATGGTTGCTCTGGATGTTAGAAGGGCCTTCGGCGTCGTGACACCCGAAGGAACTGGGCTTTCGCCATGAAGCGTGATAGCTCTTCTAAACGAATACCGTCAACCTACCAGAGTAGAGTTGAAATAGTTTGAATTACTTTTTCTGATTAGAATTTTTTCAGTGAGTGGGTTTTCCAAGGGATGAGGTCGCCAACATTATGCTCGACCCTCTTCTTTTATTCGGGTTTGGAACAGGAAGTAACTTTAGAAGGGCTCAAAGCAGAGTAAGCAACCCCCAATGAATAAACTTGTATAACAGTAAGTAATTTCTCTACCCTGATACACCGGATTCTGGTAGATTGGACGCGTATTACGAATGCTGTCCCAACCAATAGTACACTGTGCATTATTGACCAGCTTTGGGAATGGTTGGAGAGGGCGGAAGAGTGGTCAGTACATGCTACTGTTGTGGTATGAAAGAACTGAGTTAATAACTGGTATCTGTTGGCCCTACTACATAAGTTCATGATTGGGATACTAGAATTGGTACAACTCAATGGCCCGAGACTTTATCAAACGTGGCGCAGAATAAAAGTTAGTAGCGGTCCTGCTGTAAACAAAAAAATATTTGAGCATTAATAAGATAATATAAGAGCTGAATATCAGACAAAGAAAGAATAACGAAAATAAATTTCAAGATTGTGGACAGAGTTTAAAAAAATATTAAAAATTATCATTACTAAAGATTATAAGAAGAAGGATCTAATTACTATGGCAGGGAAAGGTAATCACACTTTCATTCTGTACATATTGGTCAAGTTGGAAAAGTTTGATAAAGATTGCCTCTGCCAAGTAGAATAAGATTGCTGTTTTTGTCTGTTATTTTATATGTACTACTTACATTCGTTTCATGTCCACTATCCAAATGGTGTTTGGTAACTTCATTTGTGAACATCTTATTCCCTTTCAGCTGTAGATTCCAGTGTAGCAATATAGATCGTGGTATATATATAAAACATAGAGTGTAGCCCAGCTTGACTCAAAAGAGCTCAGACGCATTTGATACCCTTAAGTGTATTCGAGCTATATTCCTATGTAGAGTTGAAAGTTTCCTAAGAGACCAGAGGTTCAATACAAACATCGTGGATGGTTTGGGATTGCTTTTGTAAGTTTTGTGAATTGCTCATATATAAATTAAGTTTGCTGGGAAATTTCCTCATTACTGGTGGCTGCCTTGCAACATTCCTGAGGGTCATCGCCACTGCCACTTCTATTAATAATACGTTTGACAATTATGTAAGCGGAATGGGTTGAATGGATCTGTTCATTCAGTACATATTGATTGATACAATCATGGATCGGAAATACTAACAGTATATAATAATGTACATAAAAGGTACAAATGGTTCATCTGAATACCAGGTGGCCTGTGTGGTTACTGCACCTCAGGATTAAGCAGCACTGTCTAGGTTGTAATGTTAATACCTGGATAGTTTCTGGTTCTCCTGAAAACCAATGTAAAATTATCCTTACATACAGGGGTAGGTTTAAATATAACTGTAAGTTCTAAGCCTTTCCGAGCTATCGTGATTAGATCGGTCATCGTATAATCTTTACTAAAGTTAATTTTTAATATTTTTTAAAACTCTGTCTATAATCTTTAAATTATTTTTTCATTATTTTTTCGTTGTCTGATATTCAACTCTTAAATTATCCTATTAACGTTCAAATAATTGTTTATGTAATAATGTTGAGCAATTACCCAATCAGTCATTCATTCCATTACATTTACATCACCTCTTTTATCTTGATTATAACACTTGATTTTCTATGTATTATGAACTTCCGAAATGTCAATGCACACACAGCGCAAAATGTATTTTGATGCTCACTAGTACCAGTATTTATGTTTTGAATATAAAGATAAACTTCGTTTGGAACTTTTGAAATAAGTTTTAAATATTCTTTTTAGTTACTCATAAGTAAGTCGTAGTTGCGTACGAAAATTTGAGATTTTCACACATCATTTTGAAAAGCATTTCAGTTATAATGCTATTGGTCTTTCTGATAACCAATAAAGGGTATGTATTCATAAATAAATCGAATATGAACTGAGATATAAAAATAATTTGCAAAGTAAACATTTTGTACAGATATTCAATGGACATAAATGGTTAAAATCCAATTGATTTAATTAATTACGAGGCGTAATTAACTTTGAAATTATTAATATCAAAAATTATTCATACCTTTACTAACTGTTGAGATAATGGGATGTTTAGGCAGTTTTATAGAAGCATTAATTGAGTATGAAACACAGAAAGTGGTACAAGTTCATTCAAAGAAAATCGGAGTCACATTCAGACTCATTCAATTGGGAATTATTCTCTATGTTGTATTATGGGTTATGATCTATGAAAAGGGTTATCAATCATTCGATCAAGCAGTAAGTGGAGTGACTGCTAAATTGAAAGGTGTCGCTTTTGCCAATGTGACAAACAATCCATCACTCGGAGCTACTGTGTGGGATGCAGCTGATTACGTGATACCACCACAACAGAATTCAGCATTCTTTGTGATGACCAATTTAATCTATACACCTGGACAAATGTTAGGACGTTGTGAAGAGTCTCATGATGTGTTTGGTAATAGTTGTCACAATGATTCACAATGTCATGCTGGACAGTTGGTTCAACGTGGAAGTGGAATACAGACAGGAAAATGTGTGAATTCTACAAGACAATCGAATTTGCGTGTATGTGAAATATACGGTTGGTGTCCTACTGAATTTGATAGCACTCCTAGACCGCACTTATTGTCATCAGCTGAAAATTTCACTGTAATACTGAAGAACAGTATCGAATTTCCACGTTATCGAATAAAGCGCAGGAATATACTAAAATGGATGAATAGTTTATTTTTAAAAACATGTTTGTATAATCCAAATGATGATAAAATGAAATATTGTCCGATTTTTCGACTTGGTGATATACTGAAATATTCAGATCCAGTGAATAAAGATATATGGGAAACTGGTGGTATGGTTTCCATTCATATTGAATGGAATTGTAATTTAGACTTTGATGAGGAGAAGTGTTTACCGAAATATGTGTTTCGTCGATTGGACGACTTTCAGAGTAATATAGCGAAGGGATGGAATTTTCGATTGAGTCAACATTATCTTGATGGTGGTGTACGTAAACGTAATTTGATTAAAGCGTATGGTATACAATTTTTCATCACAGTGTATGGAACTGGTGGTAAGTTTAATATATTAACATTTTCAATGAATTTGGGTTCTGGATTAGCACTGCTTGGTATAGCCACAGTTCTATGTGATATGATTATATTGAATACAACCAGAAAACGTGGTGTATATCGTAAGGCGAAAATCGATTATGTAGCAAAACGCCGTAAACAGCAGAAAGAAGAGTTGAGGAATAAAATTAAGGAAAAACGTTCCGACTCATTGCAAAACAATGGTAATAAAGAGTTTCATTTGAAACGTCTACCTAGAAATTATCATTCTAATGAAATCAATACTAATAAAAAGCATTCTCATGTTGAAAATAGTTTAGTACTCTGTGATCCTGTTTCACATTCTATATGGTCAGATGATTATAAATGCAATAAGCAAACAATGGATAAGAGTTATTCACTTGTGTCGGGTAGTGAGCAATTTTTGTTAAACCAACCAAGTTTTCTTGGATTTCACCATGCGCCGTCACTATCCTTATCACAAATTGTCAGTAACAAAAAAGTGTCAAAACGTGGCAACAAATCTGATCCTGTAATTAATAATTTAAATCAGTGTTTCACTTCTGCTCCTTATGGAGGTGAGAATAATGCGTTAATCACTGATAAAACTTGTACAACAGTTGCACGTTCGAAACATGTTCACTGTGATCCTCAATTAACACATTTGTCAACATTTAAAAAAGAATCAAATTCGAAAATTACTTATAGCGAAGTGGAATTATTGAAAAGCATTCCAACATTACCAAAGTGTTGTACATTTTTTACAAAACCAGAAATAAATTCACAACAAAGTTTTCATATATCACCTAAAAAATAGACTGGAAAAACTATTTATTTGGTATGAGAAACAAGAAAATAAAGATTTTTATTTCAATAACTGATTGGTTTCCTATGATATCCATGTTTTAATTTTTCAAATAAGAGAATACAAATTGTTTCATTTATTCAAGGACTAGTTATTTCATTCAAAGAAATTTTGAAAAGCCAAAACATTGAACATGATTTGTTCAATTTATATGTTTCTATTTTGAAAAACAGAATATTCATTAGAAATTCAATTGTTATATGACTTGTTTTTAACAATCTTTTCATCAACTGGGAAAATGCTACTACTTTTCTTCAGATAACTGACTAAATATTTTGTATTTTAAATGCTTTCAGTTGTTTTCGTCTCATTTAAATTTGATTTTTAATAAACCTTTAATGAAAACTAAATTTGATAATTTATCTTTCAATTAAAATATGTTGCTGAATATGGAATGTTCACCTGACAATCGTTCTTAATCAACAGAACACACTTTGTCGAATCTTTCACATTTCATTATTAACATACAAATACATCTTTGTTGTAGATCTTAATTTGTTTTTTTTTTCAAATGAACCTAACGTAACTGTGTATGCTGTGCGCATTTTATGAAAGCAGGTAAGGTAATTCATGATGAATTAGAAATATGAAAATCGTATTCATCTTTGTTTAGTATTTACAGTTATTTTCTTGTATTTCGAACCATTTAGATTTGGGTTTTGGTTAATAATTTGTTGTTGTATGAAGATAATTCAATGAAAATAACTTTCTTTCTTGAGAAATAATATCATTTCTTGTAATTTTACAATCGTATTATATTTATTTGATATTTGTTATCATTCATTATCATATACAGAGTGAGAATGCATCAAAGTTGTTAGAAAATTTAAAATCTTGAAAAGCTATGGTGTAATAATCAAATAGTAAGATCAAGATGGTTTAAAGATGAGAGATAAATGTTCAATTGAAGAATATAAGGGAGAAAACTAATGAATGTTTTTATAACAGCGATATTTATAAAAAAAGAAAATCAGAAAGGATTAATGATACTGTTGTAGAATAAGAAACTGAATATATGTTGTTAAATCTTCTATAGTGCATAGAGTTTAAGTTTATATTGCCATTTAGTTAATTAGCCTGATTGTAGGTATGAAGACTCTAATGAGGCAGTGTGATTAGAATTTTCAAGGAGTGTTTGGTGTTTGAGATATAAATTAACCCTGAACACTTATTGGAAAACTGGTGAGACTATTATTGATAGACAAGCGTCGGAAGAGCTTGTTTTTTTTTATCACGGAATCAAATTGCAGATGTACACAAGTAAGAAACCTTGTCATTTATTAAAGAGGCAGTTATTACACAATCAAATTCACAATCGAAATCAGAAGTGTGCAGTAAAAATTTAGACGTTTTGAGTAGTTTTTTAAGATTGGTCCATCAGATAATTTGTTTACATCTCGTTGGTATTTAAATTTTTATATCTTTAATAAAAATAATATTTCTGTTTTGTAAAAACTGAACTTTTAGTCCCTTAAACTTTCAACTAGTTTTTAGTGAATTCATAGACTTGGTGTTTATTTTCATTTATTTTACTGTACTAATGATAATTTTCATTTCTAAAGTAGAAAATTTAATCATTCATTATTGAAACAATAAATGTCGCAGTCTTATCTGGTCTGTTTACTGAAGATTATACCAAATATTCCATTCACAAGTCAGGAGTTATTGAACAACTGATTGATCATCAGTTAAACCAGTTAAAATAGCTATAAGAGGATGTGTGTTGATTTCATGGGTTCGATTAAGAATGAGAACTTAAGTTCCAGCAATTAGATTATCTTTTATTATCTAAAGCTTTTATTAACTCATTAATCTCATCATCAACCTCACTCAGCTTGTTTAAATTACTAACGCATAGCAAGATGTGAGTAAAAGAATCTCACAAAGACCTATTTACTTCATTTCTACTGTACTGGATATGAAATCTGTTTTAGTTATTTGTGCTTATTGTAAACTTACGTTTAGTAAAGTTTCTAATTAGGGTTTTTTATCCGTTAAGCGGTTTTAATAGGATTTCGCAAATGATAAGAACGCGGTTTTAGGAGAACGCTTAAAATTGAGCGGTAAATGAAAATGGAGTCGGACTGCTCAAACTAATCTGATTTCATTAAATCAAATCAAAATACAGTGAATATTAGATACCATCAGAACACATGACGTAAGCGTTTGAAAAAAACATAATGAACAAATTAATTAACTGAAAACAAAATTAACTGGAGCCATAATTTTCGGTAGATATGCTTATTTCGACTAGAATTTGATCATAATTGGTCATATATACATAAAATTTTCTATCCTGGAAAGTTGCCATCCCAAATAATCGGAATTATAAAATTATTTCCTAATAGATAGTCAGTCATTTGTAAATTTCCGCGCTCCTTTCAAATATCTTGAATGCATAGCTGAGTTAAACAACTGTGATTGTAATCTAATGGATTGAAATAACGCATTATTTGTCTTTTTGAAATTCCTAAAACATTGTTATCATACTGAGATAATTAAACTTATCGTGAAAATTCTAAACATGTCATTCCATGCATTTGTAACGTGTTAAAACTTAAATTTTCAACTTGTTTCATATTTCAAGAAATTTATTCCCTACTGATAGACAAATCATTTTTCAACACTATTAGATAACTAAACTAATTTTATTTTATGTAGCTGAATGTAGAGCACAGAAATATAGTGAATTCAATGTACTTTTTACAGCACTATCGGTCTTGCCTTATTTAAACTAGTGAAGGAAATCAATTGCATTGAACTATTTCTAAGAGTTCTGTTTAAACACAATTAGCATAAATGATATGTCATTCAAAAAAAAGTTATTTCAAATAAATTCTGCAATTTCTATGCGATAATATGTGGAAATTCATTCAGTATGCAACCAGTCGACAAGAGGTCGTTCTTTATCAACCTTATTTTCTTAGAATAATAAGTTTTGGACTCATTGTGACATGATTTCAACGAGTTAACAAGTTGTCAATTGTCTATTATTTACTGTGTTACAATTGTAAATTTGATCATAACTTTACCAAACAAGATGTTTTACGGAAAGAAGTTGTACTGTTATGTCATTTAAGTCAAATGCACATTATGAGAGAGAACAATTATAGATATATTATTCATCCGTTCTACGAATAATTCTGCTTAAAAATATCAATTTCTGTCATCTTTATTTGAATATCATCATCTAAACGTTTTCAAAATCAAATAAAGCTTGTTGAAAGAGGTTGGATGGAAGTGCTTTTACAATCAATTGTCAGTCAAACCGTCAACAATCATAGTTTAGCAAACACGATTGCTAATATTGAGATAAATAGTCGTATTAAACTCAACCTGAATATGATCCATACTTATTTTTGATACAAAGTGTTTGTAACAAAAATTTTAAAAGTCAGCATTTTCAAATGTGAATGGCACTGAGTGAATTTCGGCATTTTCCCTGTCACCCATTATTTTATAACGATTTCGCTTCATTTACATTCCTTCCCTCTTAGTAATTTTTGCTTTATTCAAGGCTACGTAACTTCAAAATTGAAAAAGTTTCCATTTTGTTAAGCTTAAACTAAGAAGTTTAATATGGAATCCTTATTTTATTATGGCATTAAGTTTTCATTATTCATGTAATTTGTGGATAACGGTTGAATATTTTCATTTGCTAATTTTATTTTTTGTATATATCTAACAAAATGTAAGAAACACTTTTTGTTTAATTCATTTAAATTAGGTATCACTCATTTATTGATTTTCACACAAAATGACTTCAATTTCGCTCTCTTATATATATATATATATATATATATATATATATATATATATATATATATATAATAATCTTTTTTGAATGCTTTTTATAGTTTGTTGTTCTCTACCAGTCTACACTCAAAACTATGCACAAATTCGATCAAAAGTTTCCGTTTATTAAAATGATATTCAGCGTTTTACCAACATTTTACCTTCACATAACTAACTGTATAACACAATCCATATTGTAAATTAGCTTTCCATCTCACATTTTGCTTCCTTTGTATCAAAATAAGTTAGCACTTAGTTATTCTGCTGTTTAGCTTGTCATACAGTTTAGAGAGTGTGAACTATCGTCAACTGATTACTGTGGAACGATAAAATAACTACCGTTATCCAGTAAAAGCTAAGATTGCTTGTTTGCCTAAACTGGAATTTTACTAAGAACAAACTTCGACACAGTTTCCAAATGACTGGAATGGTAAGAAGTGGTATTCAAAGAAAAACTAAGGAATTAAGAGGGTAGATTTACTTAGGCAGTTAGATTTTCAAGTTAGATCATTTTCTCAAAATCAAGAATTGACAATTTATTTTAACCACATCATGAACCAAGAAAGTTTCCTTTCAGCCTCATTCATTCATTATCTTTACGCAGTTTATAAAAGATAACAAAAATATTGCCTGTTTAATTGATGCTCTTTAAAATGATTCTGTTAATTGTATGAACAAAAAAATTTCTTTTTTTTCTTTTAATTTCAATGATCAACATTTAATGTTTACTTCTTAAGAAGCGAATTTATTCATTCGATATTTCAGTTCAACTTGTACAATTAAAAAAAAACAGTATTTTAAAAGAAGTAAACATTTTTCATCGAATACTTTTATTTCATGACACAGAGAATACTGTTTAAATATCTGACGAAAATCAGGGCAATTCATTGTTATTATCATAAGTGGCATAATTATTATTCAAAAAATATTTATAATTATATATGCATATATGTTTATCAGTAATTTCTGCTTTTTCATTTGAAGTTCTTTATTCAGCAGATGAAAATCAATTATTTTTAGGTAATAATTTTATGTGTTAAATTTATATTTAAATCTGTTACGTTCTAATAAGCAATTTCTTTACAGCTCTTATCCATAATCCTATGAGGATGGTTTAATTTTATTCAACTAATGACAATGAGTAACACCATTGTCGAGTAATAGTGAGGTGTTGGCGACGTTTGTTCCCCAGAACTCACTTGATAAAGGTCCTGATTTTGGGTTTTTGTGTTTTCGAGCATGGGCTGCTCAGTTGACCTTGAGATTACATTTCCCACTCAGAAATTATTGACTGTCATTAAATGATGTATTATTTCAGCCCGCTATTTTTGTGGCTCTCCCCAGGACGTTTCTATCATGTATAAATAAACTCGATTTGTGTGCTTGTCAACCTTGTATTTTCTGAGTGTTTGTAGAATACATGTTTTACGACATATCAAGACTTTTAGATATCGAATCAGAATAGCCTACCGAGTCACTACATCATCTGTCTTCGCTCTCGTTTACCGAGTAAGGTGAACTCGTAATAGTTTCAAGCATATCGATTGGCAACGGTGGTTCTGGAGATATGGATCCTTCGAAACTTGAATTATTACTTGGGAAGCAGATGAAATTAATTCAGATGTTGATAGATATCAAGATTTCGCCTTCCACATAACCTAGCTCTTCTAATACAACCAAAGCACCATCAGTCGACGGCATCACAAATAGGATTTCTGAGTTTCATTATAATTCTGCTGCCCATGTTACTTTTGACATTATGAAGATCTATTTATATTTGATTTCGCCAGTCAAGATGATGCTTGGAAGGTTCGGCTGCTACTTCGAAAGTTGGGTGCAAGTGAACTGGACACGTACTGTAATTTGATCATCTCTTTGAACCCCCGTGATCGCTCATTCTCAGATACAGTCCAGACACTAAGCAAACATTTCGGCGATAACTCGTCATTGTTTAATACTCGTTATCGATGTTTGAAGCTAGTTATGAACGAAGACGATGACTTTCTTACGCATGTAGGTATCGTCAACCATGAATGCGAACGGTAACGGTTGAAGTCTTTGTCTGAAGACCAGTTTAAAGCCCTGATCCTCATATGCAGCCAAAAGATCAATGACTTAAGAACACGGTTACTGTGCCACTGGGATCAAGATCCTAAACTCACTCTTAGTGACATGGCCAATAAATACCACTGCCTCATTAATCTACAACGAGACACGAATATGGTTCAGATTGGTGGGTCTAGTCGATCTGAAGTTCATTTAGTACAGCAGAAACCTAACCGGAATAAATGTGCTCCTGCTACACCCAGTCCATGTCCATCCAGCTTAGTCCGAAAGACGAAAACAAATCCTGCTGCCCCTTGCTGGCAATGTGGTTCGTGGCACTATGTTAGTAACTGCCCATTTAGGCAACACCGATGCAGGAAATAAAGACGGTCTTTGTCTTAAGAGAAAGCCCAACCGGTCGAGAAGTACCAAGAAGTCTGTTCCTAGATCTGGTACCAATTCTTTGATCATAATATCTTCTTGTCAAAGCTCATCACCAGGTGAGAGGAAACTCATTACCCTTAATATTAATGGGCATCCGTTTAGATTAAAAATAGATACCGCATCTGATATCACCATCCTCTCACGTAAAAATTGGACCAAAATATGCAGCCCAAGCCTGCAGCAGATAACACGAAAGCCTCGTAATGCATATGGAAATTACTTTAGTCTGTTAGGACAACTGGAATGTGCAGTTACGTTCCAAGATTCGTCATTTACTGGGGTATGTTATTTAACGCCAGCTCACCTAAATTTACTTGGTTCAGATTGGTTTGACCAGCAAAAATTGGCGGATGTCCCGTTAAAAACCATATGCCACCTAGTATCACGACCACATGACCCCGAAGCATATACGAAGAAGCTAATGACGCAGTTTTTAACCATCTTCCTACCTGGATTAGGTCGTTGTACTGCCGTGAATGCAACACTTCGGTTGAAACCTGGGGCTAAGCCTGCTTTCCGTCCACAGAAACCCGTACCTTATGCAACATTAACAACAGTAGATGAAGAATTTAATGGCCTTCCCCAACAAGGAGTTATTACACCCGTTTCTTACTCTGCTTGGGAAGCACCTACAGTTGTTATTAAGATGGTCAACGGAATGACACGTATATGTGCTGACATTTCTACAGGTCTCAATGCAGCTCTGGAACAGCATCATTATCCCCTACCAGTCCCCGCAGATCTGTTTACTATGCTGAATGGGGTAACGTTTTACGCAAAGCTCGATCTAGCTGATACCTTTCGCAAGTGGAAGTAGATGAAGCATCTAAAGAGCTGCTTACTATCAATACCCATCGTGGTTTGTTCCAGTACAACCGTCTACCTGTTGGAGTTAAGACTGCCCCATCTATCTTACGCCAAGAGAAATGTCAGTCTTTATTGCACTCTGTGAAGTGTTTGGGATTCATCTTTGATGCCGACGGCCTCAGACCGGATCCTGAGAACATCCGAGCTATCAAACTGATGCCAACTCCCACTAATGTCTCAGAATTACCATCTTGTCTCGGATTAATCGGTTATTATTCAGTGTTTTTTCCCTCGATTCATGATATTCGCGTTCCACTGAATTGTCTACTGCACAAACATAGCGCATGGAACTGGACTAGAGGGTGGGACGTGACTTTTGGTAAACTCAGGTCCATAATTAGCTCGGAATTTTTATTAACACACCACGATCCATTCATGCCAATCATCGTAGCAGCAGATGCTTCAGCATATGGCCTAGGTGCTGTTATTTCACATCAGTTTCCAGACGCATCAGAAAAAGACATTATGCATGCATGCTGTAAACTAACCCCAGCAGAAAAGAAATAAAGCCAGATAGAAAAAGGCGCTCAGCCCTTAGGTTTGCTGTTGTTTCCACAAGTTTCTGCATGGTCGGAGATTCACGCTGCTCACAGATCACAAGCCCCTGCTAGCAATATTTGGTTCAAAATCTGAAATTCCAGCCCATTCTGCAAATCGTCTCCAGCGATGGGTCCTGGTACTTTTGAGGTATGATTTAGAAATCCAATACCGATGCACTCTACAATTCGGTCAGGCAGATTATTTATCGCGACTCCATAATGACCAAGTGGTGGCTGAGAAAATCATGGTAATCGCATCTCTGTCAGCAGAAGACCAGGCGGAATGTTATCTGACAACCGCAATTCGCGAATTGCCGATGTCTGCAACAGACATACGAAACGCTTCTAGGAACGACCCCGTCATCAAGATGACGATAAACTGTGTCACTTTTCTTTACTTTGTGAAACTAAACTGTTGTTTAACCAAAATGATTAAATGATTTCGTAATACGTACATTTGGTAGACTTTTACTATTTTTAAAAACTATGAAGATAGTAATATATAAATCACTATTTCAACTGTCAAGATAAGTTATAAAGGGTATTGCCGTAGTTCTGGTATGAAATTTTAATAAATGCCTTTTTTTCGATTAAATCTAGTGACACTTAGTTTCGAATCCTTTTTGGTATAAATGAGTCAACTATTAATTTGTTAAAAAATTTCTGCTTGATTTATTCATAAATTTCAACTTATTCAGGCAGATTGGACGACACACCTTGGTGACTCAGTTTTTTTGTTGTTGAAAAGTTTGGAATAATTTAGATTATCAATAACTGTTTCATAATTTTAACGGACCAAACCAATCAATAGTGTATTATTTATCTACAATATAAGATTTATTAAATAATTTCACTGTATTACAACAAATAGTTTTGCTCTTATCTATTACTGGGATGGTCTCAATAAACCGAAACTTTTAGTATGAGTTTGTTAAGATTTTTAAGTTTCATTGAAATCACGAATCGACAAACTCTAGACCGCTACTGGAAACGCAGAAACATCGAGAAGCTGTGACTAGTGGAGTTCAAGTGTGTCAGATGTAAGGTATTATTTAATAACTGAAGACAATAAATGAAGTCGAACAATAGCATCGATTGATCGAAGTTAGACACGGACACTGTTGGACGCCAGTCAGTTATCGAGAGTTTAGGCGTTCGCTCACGAGACTGATGATCCTGGGTTCACTTTCCGTTTGCATGATTGAGGATGCGCACTGCTAAGTAGTCTCATGCTAAGAAGAAACGGGCATCCGTACTTTCAGGTTTCTTATGGTGGTCTAGCATTGATCTGTTCATGATTTCAGTGAAACTACAAATTTCATAGCATTTTAATACTTTCACAACGATGTCGGATAGCCAGAAGTCGTATTGTACAACTTGGTATGCATATATATCACTTAGGTTGCCAAACCCCACAATCAAAACCAGATGAGATTGTTAGAGGGAATCTTAAATTTGTGAAAGTAGTAACAGTATAATTGGTTATTAGAAAGATAAAGCAACAAAGATACAATTCAGGAAAATATAAACTGGTTAGAAAAAATAGATTTTTGTGAAAGACAAAGAATAAATATGTCTACGCTATTAGGATCAATTTCAGTTAGTATCATTTAAAGTCTTCAATCACTGGTCACGATGATCGCCGAGGATAACAATAAAGTAATGTACCTCTATTGACGTGACTCAGTTCAACTATCAACGATTCAATGAACCATAATAATCTACATTTTCACTGTCTCTTCATTGGAAAGACATAAAAACACATTTCGTTACGTAGATTTTTAATCAAATCATGATTCACTTTTTCTTCAACTCAATCAAGAAATGTCGATATTTCCTTAGACATATTTTCAGTTTATAAATAAAAATCGTTTTCAGATTTCACATTTTGTCTTTTAATATTTATTGAAAGATATCAACAAGTGTTATAAAATCTTTAAAGTTCATTTATTATTATTTGATGTTTATATTAGAGAAGAAATTTTCTGATATTATCTGTTCGTAGTTAACTCCGCCAAGAGCGCTTGTGCAGTTACTGACTGTCCCAAGCCTGGATAAATGAGGAGGGTTGGGCATGTGGTTAACGACCACACTTCGTAGGAAACTAGCAAAAAACTCATCTGTCCGTTATAGATTGAATAAAATTATTGTCTGAAGGTAAATACTCAAGTTCGCCATTTAAACCATTTAGAGAAAACTATTTTTGACAAAGTTAAGAGATAGTATACAATTTTAATTTAAGTATGGACGTAAAGTACAGATTTTACGTATTAATAGAATATTTATGACTAAATTCATAAACGATTCATCATAACTTATAGAAGCTGATATTCGACTTCAAGAGACTGGAGATATTGAGAATTTTCTAAATTCCAAAGAAATAAGTGAGATCTTAATAAACCTGCGATTAGCTTACAACTTATTCTAAGAATAAGTTATGTGTAACAAAACGTCATAGGATGATCCAATCTTGATGCGAAAAATCAACAGTGGGTGTATACTGCCTGATACTCTTTTTGTATAGTTTTAAAATAAATTTTTTCACAACAAATACTCTTTTTTGAATAGGTTATTTTTTAAATCCTTTTAGACATTTCAGTTACACCATCAAAAATAATAAATGATGACTTTTACTAATGTCATTTTCGGTGGACCAGTATATTTAATTTTCAACATTATTAACAAGTCGATTAGTTTATAATATAGTTTTTTCATAACTATGGACAAAGAACTCCCACCAAGTAGATTAGAACATAAACTGAAAGGCTAGGAGAACAGTCTCATAAGAATATAACACCTCTGTTTCGGCTTCAAGACAGTAAGTCAGATAATCCACCAGTCAGGGTAATTGCAGTAAATAAAACCAAATAGATGCGCTACAGATTACTGCTCACAACAAGTGTCTACTTTATAATTACCGAACTTATTTTTTGTCACTAAAAGACTGTTGTTTATGCAGCTACCAGGCAAAGTATGTCAGTGAAGACATCCGTTTGTTATTTATAGGTACACTTGAATGGTATGCTGTTAGAATGAATTTTTGTACTAAAAACCTCCGATAGATATCGTGGTACTCTAGTAAGACTTAAACGATCAACCAGTATTATTCAGCATGAAGTAGAGTCGTTTCAGTTAAAACTAGCAGTCCGTTATTCCCATGTCAAAAACAGACAGAATTAAGGCTTTCATCAGTTCTCTTTGTTAAACAGATATTCACTCTCACATTAGTTAGTAAAACAACTTTCCATGAAAAGAATGCACCTGACTACATAAATTCAATCAATTATCTGTAAATTTATGAACTAGAAATATTTTCTCCGATTACTAATGCATACTACTGAAGATTTCTTTGAGTAATCACAGCATTTTCAACCAGGAGTGTGACAGCATCAATTATTACACGTAACCCCGTTACTTTCATCAAATAAATATTTTATCAATGATCGATTAGATAATGAAATTATTATTATACCAACAAAGTCAAAGATAAATAAATAGTTCATAATTTTTTATTCATGGTTTTCCATAAAGGAACTGGTTTCTCAAGTTATCATCTACATATACGTGTATAGTTTTGTTGAAATTAAGCGATAGTCAGTGTATAATTAATTATGACTATCAATCAGAATATAAGGATATATCTGTATATATACCCCACAAACTTCTTTAAGTGAATATTTAGTTCTATTTTAATCTCAGTTTAATTACACAGTGACGTATAAGTTGAAGATGGCTAAATCTAGAAAAAAATTTTCTGTCCTATTTCGGTGATGGAATTTTTGAATCAATTACAAGGTTCGGTGTTGCTTCTAGGGAATTGCGCGCTTTACTATAAGGTGCTTCTGTACTATCCGATAATGTTGCACGAACTGCTGTATCATCGGAATTAGTAGTATGACCTTCACTGACATTGAATTTTGCATTTAAATCGGATTCTTCAATTGAATGATTTTGTTGTAGTTCTTCTTTGTCTTGTTCTTCAGGTGTTCGATGCTGACGACTTGATTTATTTTTCAATGGCTTTTTAACAGTTACATTTTTAACTACATTAAATTTACTTTTTTCATATAATTTTGTTAAATTAACTTTTTCATTTGTTAAAGCTAATCTCCTGATGTTATTGATACAACCAGCACTAGCAGTTTGAAGTTCGGAATCCTGGAAAAGAAAAAAGAGAGATGAGAACAAATTAAGTCAGTAAATAAATTGATAAATAAATCAATAATACATGCAATGACATTTCGGTTAAAAAGATCTATCGATCAGATGATCATTTATAGACGAACCAGCCATAAATGAAATTGCACGTTTTGATCGTTTGCGCGAAATTCATTCATCTATATGGCTGTAAAGAATTATGGAATGAGAATTAATCATACTCTAAATCTTAACTCGTCATTCTAGCTCATCATAATTTTGTATTAGACCTAATTGATGATCACTTTAAAATTGTTCCAAGTTTATGCATAAACTATAGTCCCACCTGTGTATAAACAAAAAAATGGTTTATTGTAACAAATCATCGTAAGTGGGAGAATCGTCAAACAATATTTAGAATAATGCGTGAATACTTTGCATATAGTTGGGGATGATAGACACTGTGCACATTTGAATCGATACATTAGTAAAACAAGTAGGTATAAATGACGCATTGAGCACGGAACTGTTGAAATGTTTATTTTTATGCCTGCAACTACAACGTATCGTACATTTTTCAGAAACAATCTACTCTTCTATTTATCTTAACTATTTAGTGGTACTTTAGTTTCATTGTATAAGTGATAAACTGATTTGTGTGTCCTTAATTTGCATACATGTGCATTTGGATGTGTTTGGAAGATAATATTGTTTCTTGCAATGATTTGTTACAACTACGAGTTTATAATTAGGTCTCATGAAGTTGTTTGTCATTAATCCATCAATACAAACGTGGAGAAATTCGAATGCTTCACTTCTATCTGAAGTTTGTGCTGATGATGTTGTTCAGAAGACCAATGAAAGCTCCACAACCAAAACATCCAGCTCAGAGAACCAAACACCACCACCACCACAATGTTTCATAATCGTAAACCACTCAGTTCTAATGATCGATTTCATGAAACGTTTGGAAAAAATGTTCACACTAAATGACATTATGTTTGCTGGCATAATTATTGTTACTAATTCTTGACTTATTTCCATTTACGCGATTTATGACTAGAATTGATGCTTATTGTTAAAAGTTTGCAAGAATAAAACTAATGACAAATAAAAAGTCGTTTCCTGTAAAAATTTTTCTATTGGATGATTCATTCTTCATGGAAAAAAAGAATTTTATAATCTCTTTTATGTTATTAAACCAAAAATGAGATTGACCTTTAAAACGTTTGTAGTACTTACTGAGGAACCAACCATTTTTAATAATAACTTTACCACACCGACTCGATGCATTGAAATACAATTATTCGGATCACGACTCAATTGAAATAATGCTTTAGCAGTTGATCTGTGAACATTTGGATCTGATGATTTCAGATAACGAACAATGGGTACAACAGCTCCTGCACGGCCGAAATCGATACGATTAGTTCCCCATGTACAACATTTTGCTATAGCATCGGTTAGTGGACGTCGAAGGTGGTCATCTTTCTGTTAAATCAATTAAAAAATTAATGAACAAAGTATGATAAGTGAGAAATAATGTTTTGAAACAGGTAAATATGGAAGAGTAGTTACAGGTTTTTTACTGTAAACAAATGATCAAATGAAAATTATAAGTTTTGTCGATTTCAAACTACGTCAATAACATTTTTCAAAGTTATTTTGAAATTAGAAGAGAAAGCAGTTGTTAGTTAGTTTCACTAACTACGACTATCATTACAAAATAAACCCAAATCGATTCACAAAGTGTTTAACATTTCTGTAAATTTGGACATTAGACAGTTGCATGGAATTTATGAAAAATGGTATCAGAGCTGTTTAGTGTGAAAGATTATCTATAGGATATGTCTTACTATAGAAAAGTAAAAGGTTTTTGTCTATTTGTTGGGGACGTTAGATTCCTAGAACTCACTTGGAAAGGTCCTAATTTTGAAATTTTGAATTTCCATGTCTTCGCGCCAGTTGACCTTCCCCCTTGGAAAATCCTTGACCATCATCAGTCGATGGATTATTTTAGTACGCTATTTTGTGGCTCTCCCAAGGCGTTTCTATGATTGTATAAATAAGCTTGATTTGTATGCTTAGATACCTCACATTTTCTGGGTACTTGTAGAATACACTCTACTCCTTATCAAGACTTCTTGCTTTTGTTAGCGGGGATTAGGACAATGGATTGGAATAGCCTATCGTGTCACTGTATCGTTGACCTTCGTTCCGTTTACCAAGTAAGATGAACTCGTAATTGCATCCAAGCATATCAGTCGACGAGCAGATCACTAATAATAGTTCGAATGCTTATAAAGACATTAACAATGTTTCTATCTCCGCTGATCTCTCAGTTAAAGTTAATATATTTAAAAACAGAGAAATTCATTTCTGTTAGATTAAACTTCAATCATACTGGCTTGTTCAACATTTACCACTAATAAGTTTTTAATTACTTCGCAGAGTCTTAACGTAAACATCCTAATTTGTCACTGTTTATCGGTTATAACCAAAATAACAAATGCTACTTTAAGATCACGTATATTCATAATGATAAAATATAATTATATGATATATCATGAAGACAGTCGATCAGTGTTTCTTTTAAAACGAATGTAACTTTTTAGCAGCAATATTAGGATAGATTGTTTTCAGCTTCGTTACATTAACATCGATTTCCACAGCACATAAATGATTTTAAAAAAAATTCAAGATGATTTTTATGAAATAAATCTGGTGTACCGGTTTCACAAGTAGATAATTATGCTTGTTTTGGCCTTACCTTTGTTTGTTTGAAACAAAAACTAGGAAATAAGTGAAAATCGGATTTCAACTAACTAACTACTAAACTAGTGGAATCAAATGTACTTTAATGATTTAAAAGGACAACGTACGACCTGGTATTCGAAATAGTAGGCACTAGGACTTGTTTTAGTTGAATATAGGAACACGGAATGTAAGTGACGCATATCAAATGAAAGAAAATCCGCTTCCTAGATTCTTGTATTAAAGATGATCAAAAATATAGTAAATATTTACTTTCACTAAATAACTTTATGGAAAGTTATGGAACACCATATTCTGACTACATTTTAGTTATCTGTGTTGCTGTATTTCGGAGTAAGCATAAGAACGTTTTCTTCACATCCATTTGAAGAAAAACATATACCGGTTTTCTAAAGCGGATACACTTTTGAAGTGAAGGAGGCTTAACAGCCGAAGAGTTGTAAGTAAATTCTATTAGTTAATTGCTCAGCAAACAATTTGTGTCTATGATTCGGCCATTTAAGAATTTAGCCAAATCGGAAACATATATAAGTGAAAACTGTTATTTACAATGAATATTTATTAATATTCATTCAGTATTTATATTTAGTTTACTGGATTACTAGTTTTAGATCAATTTGTAAAGGTGATGATCAGAAACTGTTGCAGATAGCCGGAAAAACTCAGGATGGAATGAGAAGGGCTGTAAATATCTTTTACTTTAGTCAGTGTCCATCTTACATATATTTGTAAAAACTCCGTGAACAGGGTCGGTAATATTCACCCGATTCCCTTTCGCTACAGGGGGCTGAAGTACGACAGTACTTTGCAGAATACTGAACGAAGCCCGAGATTGGACAACATCAGGCAACCCCTCTCTGTTCCGATTTACTGAATCACTTAGGATCGCCTGACCCATAGTCAACTACTGTTCCCATGGAACTCTTCTCTACCTTGACCTTCAATGTTCTCACTAGAACATCTGGTTCAGAGAACGAAACACCACAACAATCGTCCACCTGAGCTATAAATGTTCTCCACCATCTCAATTTGTAAAAACCTCAGTAAATGAAATAGAAAGGTTCAATTTGTCTATTTACTATTTGATTTTTTTTTCAGCCACTTCTGTGACCTTCTTTCATAGGTACAATTATATGTTTCAATGTTGAATTAAACTATAACCAACATCACATAAATACCTTAAACCATGAATATCACTTATTGTATATCAGGTGAAGAGGTTTTCATACCATACAAATCAAATTCAGTTATTGGAATGACATGCTAATATAAATGATTCATAGCTACTTCGTTCATATTTATTCTAGTTATTACTTATAATTATCGGTGAAAAAAAAGCATCAAACAATTTATTACCGTATTTGTCAAACGTGATAACAGTGAGACTACACCATGATCGGTAATCACAGCAAGATTTTCTTCATCCTCGGCAATTTTCGAAACAGCCGCACAAACAGCTGCTAAAACCTCTGCATCCTTTGAATTTAACAAACTCACAATTAATTCAAGACCACCAACAAATGAACGTACTAGTTCACCAGCATCCTGTAATAGTAAAAACGAAGAATAACGAAAAGTTATTGAATAGTTTTGTTTCATAAATTTTTATAGATATTAACATATATATATATATATATATATACATATATATATATATATATATATATATATATATATATATATATATATAGAGAGAGAGAGAGAGAGAGAGAGAGAGGCTGTGAGAAAATCACTACAAAAGTACATCAAGACTTGGAATACTTGAACGCTGATTGAACATTCCTCAGAATTGTGCACAACAACGGAAACCAATATCCATTATTAAAAGAATATCGGAGTAAATAAAATAGTTCTTTGTCAAATTCTAGTTAGAGGTGAAATAGTTCACATGTTTGGATCATTATTACATGGTTGTCTTATCACTATCTCATGATTTTACTTTTCCTGATCAAAGTGGGAGATAAACATGGATTCCGTTTATTTATGTTTACAATTATATAAAAGTTATCTCAGTATCACTTATTTATTTATTCTACCACAGACGGAAAACAAATTGAAGTTTCGTAAACAAAAATATGCAATTCTTGGTAGCGTAATAATCATGAGTTCTAATGGCATAAACATTTTATATGTATCTAAATTTTTGCTCCGACTGACAATTAATGAATTTAGTTGTCAATAGATATTGATACCGAATACTTTTCCATAGAATAATGTTAGATTTTCTTATTTGACGAAATGTAATGTCTGAATGTGTGAGCACTAACTAAGAAGACGAACCCGATATTTTGATATTTGTGGTAAAATGCATTATTGTTTATTGATTGTAGTTTTTTATAAATTGATCACAAGAATTTAATACGGACAAAGAAATCTGTATTCCAATCCCAGGCCAAAAATTTCACTTAGATCATTTTATGTCCTAACATTCGTCCCCCGATAAGATTGTAGATGTATAATTGTTAAAAAGTTTCATGCTATGGTGTAACAACTTTCCAGTGTATTCTGGTTTTCACTAGATGTTTTACTTAGTTGTGTTTTAATAAGAACATTTAATGATTTTTACCAACCTCTTTACTGATAAATGAAACCGTACAGTATTCTTTAACAGCTTGAAATATGAGTCTGTTGTTTATCTAATTTAAAACTGACAATGTTTTGATTATATTGCATCAGAAACCATAATGAGCAAAACCATGGAATGAATAAGATAAAAATCTCTAATAAACGTTAGCAAAATGTTCTGTCAAGCCATTTGTTTGTGTGACACAAGGCGTGATCACTTGTACATGAGATAATAGAAAAGGGCACAAATCTTGTATCCAATTAAACATATCTGCAGAATACTCACACATATAGCTATATTTTCTAAAATATCTACTGTGGGATGATTTGACACCTTTTGAAAATATGTCACCAGGAATTACGTACACAGGAATTCGGATTAACCCAAGTTTATACTAATTTCATATTAAGGGATATTTAGATGTGGCTTCGTTAAAAAAATTTTTTACTAAGCCTAGTTGCTTGGGTACGCTAACAGTAATGGTTGACTGACTGGAATTCAAGGCGATGGAATTTGTAAGATTTATTCTTGGACGGTCGTTGAAAGACTGACAAACATGCTAAGCGCAATAACACTGTGAAACTAAAATGGGTTTTTCAAGAGCGAAACACTTATCCAAAACGCAGAAAACCTCTTGAAGACGAAAAAGGTATTACATTTTACCATCGACTAAATTCTTCATCAATCGGATTGTGATCAACTTTATTGTTCTTCAAAATGTGGGCTCTCGATGTCATACTAAGTCGATAGACCAAGCACTTATTAGCAGTGTCATGGTGGCAATCGACAGATAGTACACAGTAATAAATCATTCTTAACTGGGGAAGAATATTTACTAGTAAATTTCGACAACGAATTTAGTTCTTCATAGTCTTCAGTAGAGCGGTTAATAATTTTAAAGTTAAATCCCAATAACATTAGCGCCCGAAATAGCAAAATATTGTACATATCTCAAACTGTTGTTAAAATCTGTTGAGGATCCATCAGTGGTGAAAATCTTTGACAGTATTCATGCGCATGCAAGTAATGAACTTTATTTACTGCTACTTTACAACCCATACTTAGTTAGAATATATTTTGTCTACTGAATTCAAAACTGGACATATCTGCATTAAATCTTTTAAAGTAATATGGAAGAGAAATGCATTTTCATCGACTGAGATTAAGGGCACGAGTTTTATCAACCAAACAGTGAATCGGAGAGAGCATGAAATACTGAGTTGGTGAGAAAGCTGAACAACGATGAATAGGGCACAAAAATGATCAAAGAGAGAATGGTCATTTTTCGTATTTCATTTGCATCTTCTCCAGTATATTGGTTACATTCTATGTCAATGAAAAATTTACATGAATTGATGATTTTAAAGGCTTGTCAACATTTTCTTGGTGTAAAGCTTGAACTTAATTTGTGAAAACTAGGTTTTGTCAAACTTCAGGGGGCTGTTCAATTATCTAAAACAATTAAGAGAGCATCGTCGACAAGGACGATATATATAACTGTGTTTATTGATTAACGGAAAACGATCGAGATTGTGTTTTGGATTGAAATTCACCAAGTTATCCGCAAATAAGTTAAGGAATTTTTTATATTAGTAATTTTCAGAACCCCATAATTGCCCAAACGCTTGAGTATAAAAGTATTTTACAATTTGTGAAGCTGATATTATAAAATGGGAATGATAACATTGTGAAAGTACGGCATTAAGGTTGGTAGAGAAATTAATCTTACAGATGTACTTAGAATATTAAAAAAGACATTTATCATTATTGGTAACCAAACCCCAAATGGAATAAATGAATCCCCTGAGACCAGTCTCAGAAGTGACTAGGAATAATAACTGCTAAAGAACATTGGATCGCAGTCTTCGGTTCCGTTTCAGTTGATAATTTAGAAAATGCTTCAGTTTGTAAAATTAGATGACCAAACTAATTTGATAATTTTTGTTAACACTGATGATAATAACAAAGCAAACCTTTGCATTCTGAATGCATGGACATAAAGCCCAAGCAGCATTGGTTTGTACGCTTGGATTAGGATTCTTTAACAAAGACCAAAGTAAACGTACACCGTCCAAATTTTCAATGATACTACAAGAACAGAACATAAATTATAAACAATTCATCGTCATATAACATATAATATTGATAATGCAGCGATATATAGTTAACTCATGGGAAGTTTAAAAAAATCAGTGTGAAAATCATTTTTCAGGTTTGAACACCTACAAAACATACCTTCTTTTGGTGAATAAAACCTTAAGGAAAGTTTTCAAATAATTTCTAAAATTGTTTTGATATTATAATGATGATAAAAACTTTTCAGTAGTAACATGAAAATGAGTAGTTTGTGTTTATAGAATGCTTGCCTGAATCATTACTGATAAAAATTCTTTTGGGGACATTATAAATTTTTAAATTTTCTTAAATAATTACGCAGTTTTCCATTGATTTTGTCAAAAACTTTACTCCCTGTAGACCCTGCAGTGTGTACTCGAACCCACATCGCTTGTTCCGAGCCATAAGACAAGCTAATCAATTCATTCTTCTCAATCAATTATTCACACATGTTTTGACCTTGTTCCTTATTCGCTTATAACCTTGGTTGTTTTCATTAGTGTGTGAGTCGCTTACTTCACATATCTGGCTTATTTTTGTCTTTTTTTCGATAGAACAGTGAGAAGACGTAATTGATCTGAACAATGTGATGTATTTGCGCTTAACACATTTCGAACAATCTAGCCACACATTTACTTGTCAAGGCATTTTAAATGAAGATTAATAAAAGGTCAATTAAATAAAAGTTCAAATAGACATAAGGTGATAATTGTAAATAAAGGAGAGAGAAAATTAACTTGATATGAGAAGGATAAGAAAGGATAGGAAAACTGTCACATTACCCTAGGCTTAAAGATTACCAGGGTCAATTCAAGGTTATGACAAATTGTTTCTGCACACATAGGGGGAGGATTTAATTTTCGAATAGCCAAGGCCTCCATAAACCTCAAAATTCGTCCTTCAACATTTCTATACAATGTTTCGAAGGCTGTCTTGATGTCATTCTTATGCTATACGTAACAAAGTATTCTCTCAATACTGTTCAGCACTTTAATTGACCTACAAAAGCGTTTTAATCAAATTGTCCATGAAGAAAATATGAGTCAGCACTACGTTTTCAATTTTTCTTGTGAAGAGATGATACAGATCATGTCTTTGTTTTTAATTCGTTCCGCTTTACAATATGATTTTACTGATAAACGAAAAAATGCAAACTTGTGTTTCTTACTGAAGAAAATGATCTGAAATTTCTCAGTCAACACCTCAATGACTATAAAATTTGAATCTAGGAATTCGGGAAAAAAATAATTTCTTGAAAAGTAAGTTATCCAGTTGAAAACATAAACTAGGTAACTGACAACAGCAATAAAATTTGTAAGTATTTATTGTCAGTGTAAAAATTTTAAGCATAATTAATGAAATGCTATTTAGAGCCAGTGTAACTATAAAATTAAATGAATACTTATTTTAAAGAAATAACCTCGGTTAACTCTTGCGATCACATTAATTATGTTTCATTTTGAAAACAGCCATTAAATACTGAAACAATTAAAGAAAATAAATTTCCTGTACATAAAATTATTGCGAATCGTTCAATAGCAAACCCCATTTACCAAAACAATATATTTGAGACGTAAACTACAAAGCTACCACCAAAATATCGGGAAAGACTGTCAACTACTGACCGATTGTCACATCAACAACTGTCACGCAAAGATATCTAATCTACCCACCTACTAGAAGTTTGATCGCATTGGTTGTAATGTATCTGTAATACAATTGCTGTTTTTTCTCTCAATATATTAAAGAATAACTCACTCAATCCACTGTGGCACTGTTTATCACATTGTATATATATATATATATATATATATATATATATACTTTTTCTGTCTACTTTGTGCTAATGCCCATTAAATAAATATTTCATGTCTATGCATAGTTCTACTAATTGATTACTACATCAATTTACTGCATACTTGTATCAATGTAGACAAAAAATGAGGGAAAACAAGCCGAGCTCATCACTGCATGAACATCAGTAGTAGTAGTATATTTATATATACGTAAAAATAAAAACAAAATTGTACAAGTTTAGAGAGTTAATGTAAATGTCGAATTTCCATTTGTATATGATTATTATTATTATTATCAAAAAAATATCATCATGTATAATCCAAATATTATGTACAATAAATATTATGCGCATATATATGTTTATGTATATACTACTCGTAGATGTGATTTTGCAGATAAATTAAACGTATATATATATATATATATACATACTTTTCCTACATAATTACATAAAAACTAAATATTATATGAATCAAATATCAATGATAAATAATGTAAAAATTTTACCTAGTGAATCCGATCGTCATCATTTCTTAACAATATGTGACAAAATATTAAATAACAAATAACAACCGTAAACAATAAATATATTTATTGTGATGATAAACAAAAGATCTACTCATTTCATATATCCACTTAAATTGAGCTACGAGGATTTGCTTTTGCTTTCAACTGTTCTAATATGTTTAACTACATTAATTTGATATTTTGTTCGTGAAAAAAAGCAAGCACTTTAAATTATTAAGTTTGCTATTGTTCAACTCTATGATGGTTAATTACATTGATTACAGTGTATATAATAATGGCCAAGGCCTCCATAAACCCTAACAGAATTCATCCTTCAACATTTCTATACAGTGTTTTGAAGGCTGTCTTGATGTTAATCTTATGGCTGGTCTCAGTTGTGTGTTTTGTGATCGATGAACATGGTTTTTTATTTCCCATGTTGATCGGCTCATCTAACGTTAACTGATTTTGAAGCCATTTAGGTACATGTTTCATAATCCTTGACTGCAATGTCCGATTCAAGGTTATAACAAATTGTTTCTGTACATATAAGCGGGGTTTTAATTTTCGAATAGGCAAAGCCTCCATAAACCTCAAATCATCCTGTACTTAACATTCATTGTGATGATCGTTGTCATTAAGATTGACATAAAGATAGCCTTTAAAACATTGTATGGAAATGTTGAAGGACGAATGATGAGGTTTGCAGAGGCCTTGGCTATTAGAAAATTAAAACCCCCCTTATGTGTACAGAAACAATTTAGTATATATAATGATCAAATTTACTCATCATGTGTAACCATCAACGATGAGACAAAGTTATTTACAAACACTTGATACTTCAGATACATTGGGCAGACATCGTAAGTAGCTATATATTGTGACAGAAAATAAACCAGTTTACAGCTGAGTTGTAAATTACGGAAATCCCTAAAACAGCGTCAGAACGTAAGCCCTAACTTCAAAACATCAAGGAAAGAAATAAAGAAAAAGACTAAGGAACACTGCGCTGAAAATTGGAGACATGCGACATAAGGATATGTAGAGCTGGTTAAAAAATCCTGTTCGTCGGTCAATATTTCACAAGTAACAGGTGTAAGTAAATTTAACGCCGTCGAGTAAGAGTTGATCATATTACTTCCATGTCATGAAACCGTAATTTGAAGAGATAAGACATCAGCAGGGCCACATTGACTCAACCATTAGATAACGGACGGAAAATACTTTGTGATACCGTGGTAGCTTAGTTATTGTATCACATATTTGAATGAATAACCATTCTGTAAGATAAAATTTCAACTTCTAAGTAATCATAAATAAAGCAATGTAGAACGTTTCGTCTTACCTCATACTTTCAAGTTCTTCTGCGCATTTTCCAACAGCTTTAGTTGTATTCGTAAGCAGTTCTTGATTTGTTCGTGTGAGTAGTTCAACTAATGGCGGAATCCCGCCAGATTTGCGTATTGTACTACTATTTCTTGGATCTTTTGCCATTTCACTAAGTGCACCGACAACATTTACTAAAACCTAAAACAGAAGAAATGATTCAGAATAAATTACATCATTATGTATTACAAATATCTATTATTCAATCATATGCATAATGCATTCACAAATGACTTTTGGTAGGGAGTAAAGAAACTTCACAATTGAACATACTACTACCAAATTAATCACATTTGAGAAAGAGAATTTTAGATTTTGACATTTAAAATTCAAAACTTAAAAAGGAATATTTAATAGATTTCTAAACGATCAAAAATAATGAGTCCATCATTCCCTATTGGAGTAGAAGCACATTGTATATGTTTAAATACGTTGAAGATTATGACTTTTTCTGATTTTGTATGCATTAATTTCGGTATTCAATGTACACTAGTGTTTTTCACTGTTCATTTAAAGTTAACTGACATTAAAATTATGCTGAAGTCATGCATTGACATTTATGTGGTGTACAGATAATAAACCGATTTTAGATAATATTATCACTAAATCTTTGCTTTATAATGTCTTTTGCGGAGAGTGGCCACTTAGCACGTGCGTGAAGATAATGAAATATATAAATAACCTCATAAAAGATTAGACAGGAGCTGGTCAGTTAGTTTTTAAACCAAGTATTTTTTGGCTTTTTGATTCGAAAAGAGATAGTAAACCGTGAAATGTGTAATGACAACGAGGGTACCTTTCCTAGATTAGTTTATTGTAAAATATTTACATATCCATTGAATGCATAGTGGTATACAAGTCTCAAAGACATTTTCTTATTACCTATCAATGTATGATACATTTACACCTAAACGGATCACTTTCTTGTTCTGTTCTCGCAGTTACACACCTGTCACGATAGTTAAGATGAAGACCGCTTTCATATCATCTGCTTTCTCTCAATGTTCCAGAAGGAAACATGTTAATCATTATTGGTATTAAATGAATCGAAACAACAAAATTCTTTCTTTCTCAATTGGTTTCATACTAATTGAAGATACATTTGATGTGATTCTAAGTGAAATAGAATATTTTTGTTCCAGCTATATTGCGGTAACAAATCTTTTATTCCCATAAATCATTACCATTACAAACGATGCACTATTCATTTTGTATAAAGTGCCGTCGAAAGTTTAGGTAACAATTTGAAGCATGACAAAAGATGTATGAAATTTCCCAAAGTATGCAAAAATATATTCTCATTCAAAAAGAAAATCGAAATAGATCATGGGTACTTGAAAACAAACCACTCATTTCTTCTTTAATACTTTGGGTTGCCAAAAAAGTCAAACTCCTTGATCAGTGTACTATCAAAATAAACCTATCAATTACATAACAGCTTTACGGTGGATAAGAGCTAACAGAAGAATAACATGGAAAGATTTTATCAATAATTTTGTTTCATAATAAGAGAGTGGTTGCTACACCGAATTCAATAGCAATCATAGAACCATAATTTTCCTTCGTATATGTGTAAAGTTGGGTTTGTCATTGTCTGATTTCATTTTGGGAACTATTAACGACATTATCAGAGGTTCAGTGAGCAAGTGAATTCAGAACAACAGTAATGTGTATAAATTTGCTTGTCATACAATGTTTTCTATTAAAACAACCATTTGCTAACCTTGAAAGATGCATAAATCATAGGAAAACTACACACACTTGTAAGATACACTACATTGTAACGATAGATTTTTTAGTCAAAACTTTGGTTTGTTCTACTTAATCTATATTGTTTAAGAGGTTTATTTAAAAGTACACGTCCGGCGGTTTATTTTACTCACGGCTAGTAAACTAAAATGCAAATTAACAATAAACCTACAAGTAAATGTAAAGTCAATTTTCAAACAAGTACTAATGGATTCATTATTAAATAACATAACACAGTATTACACTTAAAATGTTTTAATTTTTTGATTTAGTTTACAATCCTCCACTACATAAGATAATAACTGTCGTTATTAAAATGTCCTTAGAAATCGATTAGTTGCATTTTATTCACAAAGAAAATATTAATTATGTTGTTATTGGTGAAATTGTTAGTAATTAAAAGAACACTAAGCTTAACTGTCTAGACTATCAGAAACTTGAAATCTTGCATACTTTTATTGGCTTATACTAGAGCCTTTTTCAAAACCAGAATATTATCCATAAAAGTATTATCTTTTTTTTTAAATGGATGGACAATTACAAACCCTTTATAAAGTACCCTTTTCCTTCTATTGGTTGCTTTTTAAAATCAATGATTCCTTTCAGTAAACCACCTTGTCATCTGAATTTCAAAGTTATGTCAACAAGACTTTATAAGTCATGTCACATAAACAAAAATAATAAGAAAGAAATATTCAATGAAAATAAATCTGACTCATTGAAAAAAGTTGTCTTTTGATGATATCCTACAATCAATTGAGCTGAAATATTTTTTTCATTTTCTGTATAACAACTTTGGCACATCATTTGAATTAACAATTCAATTTTCTTTCATACAACAATAACTTCTGTGTTTTGAAGTTAGCTTTTAATAAAACTTGGAAATGAATAAATAAAATTTTTAAAGATGTTAAATACATACTGATAAAAATGAAAGTGTTCGGTAAATATCTCAGTATTTTCTCCTGAACGATTACTTAAACAATAAATTTTCAGAAACTTTTAAATGATTTCTGTTAGTTTCATGCTGGTGTTTATTTGGAACGTAAATGTAATTATGAATGAATATCATACTACTAAAAACTCTAGAGGATTGAATGACTGTTTTGTCCCAGCTTGACATTCTCCACAGATGACCACCATCTATTATGGTGAAATGGATCCTCAGAAGCTTAAGTGAGAAGCCTTCACTTGTATAGTTAGTCAGTTAGAGAGTAAAACAACAGCATTAGGGTATGGATGTGAAAAAATGGGTTTCAACTCAGTCATCTAAAGTTACCATTGTTTATCGTGTACCTGAACCTTTTCCATTCAGTAGTATTTGGAATCATTAGTGAAGGAGTACCCTAAACGAATCACAAACTATAAATAAAAATACCAATTCTGTCCTATATGTTACCTTTGATCCAAAATTGACACTTTTGCGTAACAATCTTCAAGGAAAAGTCAGCGAAAGCGAACTACAGTTTACAAAAGCCAGACGTTTTTATGATTAATGTTTTCAGAAAATTCAGGCAAAGAAATTGTGATCTTTCATTTTAAATTCCCGCCTAGATTATTTTTTGAATAAATAATCTACAGATGTTCAATAATGGATGTTAACGTTGCTTCTTGAAAAAAAAACGATAATAGATATTTTGTATACAACATGAGTTTATACAAACATCTGATGTAAATTGGATTTTCCCTTAAGGTTATACGATACAATAAAATACATCATCTGTTACACATGAAAAGAATTTTAAATTTCAATTCCTATTCCGCCATTTTAAAAAGAACAATACGTTTACGGAGATCTAATCATTTCATTATGAATACTTTTTATCGATTTGTATATTTTCCGCTCTGTAACACATAAGAAATAGTAACACTTCTATATTCGAATGAAAATTAATGCAAGGAGGAGGCATAGTAACTTGCTCTGATCATTTAACAGAAAATTCAACTAGGGTAATTTGAGTTTCCTAGCGTACATAGTACAACTCAATCACTTTGTTAAAATCTAACTATCCTCGTGTTATAGCCTCAAAGGACATGCCATTAATGATCACTCATTACAGTTCTTAATTAAATAACTCAGTATAGTGAAGATTCATACCACACAACTCGGTGAAATCTATTACTGAGAAAGTGATTCATGAGTATGTAATGATTGCTTCAACATTAGTTTGGCACAGTGCTTCAGTATTTGATGATTTTCAATGGTTATTAGATTAGTGCTAAACACTGATGAAAATTTTCCTAGATTATAAATAACCTAACACGAGATTCGCCAAACCAAACAACCGGAAATGATATAGATAATCAAAGTTATCATATTGTACGAAATGAAAAAAAAAGAAATTTGCTCATAAATCGTATAATAGGACAAAATAATTAAGTTAATTAACAAACTTGTTTTATAAAAATGACTTAAAGAATAATCTTAATTCCAATTATTTTTATTTTTATTAGTGTAATCTGTGTCCTTACTTACATTAACAATCAGTTTGTCCCATAACATTGTTGAGTGTATACTGAAACTATAAAGGCCAAACTAATAATTAAACTACTAACTGAATGAAATTATTCAACAGAAATGTGTGAAATCCCGGATGTTGTGCATTAGAGTCACATAAGTAGTTTACTGCATGAAAATAACACATTTCTTCAAATCACCCGTTAGTTAAGCCGATGAATAACGGATACATGTGATGTTGATTAAAACAATTTAAAAAAGCCAAATGACAAAAGTTCGGAAATTACAGTTTTTGTAGAGAGCAGACAGTTGGTTGATTCGAAAAAAATAACTGTGCATTAGCATTTTTCACAAAAAAATTTCGTATATTAAATCTCTAGACTGTTAGATAACAACATTTTTCTTCTCCCGTCCCAAAACAAGTTGTTAATACAAGATTTTGGATTATTTGAAGCAGAGTTTATTTGTCTTACTGATAATGTTAAGCCTACTCAGAAAATGTTTTCATGCTTGAAATTCAGGAAAAAATCAAATCGATCCGAAAAAGTCCTATCTGTAAACGAATTTCAGTTTAGTATCTATGAATTTAAATCATTTAGACTAACGAACATGTTACAACTAGATCGACCAAATTTGATTAGCACTTAAAAAGAATTTGTTAGACAAACATAAAAATTGGTCTTTATTCATGAATGAAATCAACTATAGATTTGATTTATTTGCAAAAGATTTAAATACCAAATAATTAAATTATTTTCATGATGATTGTTAGACCACCATTAGGGACCTAGAAACACTGGTCGGCCGTTTTGTCCTCGTATGGGACACTTCAGCAGTGCGCATCCATCAACCCCACTGGCGGGAATCGAACCGAGGACCTGCCGTCTCGCGCTCAAACACCTTACCTTCAGACCAATGACCCGGCACCTAATGGTGTTATTGTCTAGCTTTACTCGATCCAAGGTATTCAGCAGCTTCACACATTGTCTTCGGTGGGTAACTGCCTTGTTAGGATATTCATCTAATATCCTAAGAGAATTATTGGTCAGTTCCCATTGGTTAATTCGTACTGGTCAATTTTATGGTCGTCCTAGAAATCAATATCACGTGCTCCAATGTTGTTTCCTATTGGTCGTCTTAACTGTCAATGTCACAGACTTCGACACTGTTTCCTACTCGACCTACATGTATAAATACGCATTATTTATAACGTTTTAGGACCAGAACCCGGTCCCGGATCCCTAGTCCGGGATCCTGATTCTCTTCTGGACTCGGACCTCGTACTTTCTGGATGCTTGTAGAATACAGGTTCTACTTCATATCAAGTCTTCTTCTTTTACTCAGTGGGGTCGGGATAATCGGATTCGAATAGCATGTTGTGTCACCAGATCCTCTATCCTCGCTCTCGTATTCCAACTAAGGTAAACTCGTAATAGTTCAAGCATCTCAAATGACGTTTACGTTGCATGCGTTACATGGCTACACCCGACAAGTTTGAACTCCGCTCGTCGCAAGTTCCTCACGAAGCTAGTCATCAGGGAGCACTTTTTATGATTTTCATTAGAGGAATGTGAAAATTATTGATTCACTGAAATCGTGGATGCACGCTACTGATGAATCCCATACTCGGACGTCCAATGCTTCGAGGTTTTTAATATTGGTCTAACAATGATCGATTCATGATTTCAAAGAAACTGAACTTTTGTTATTACTTCTGTCATGCGTATATTGAGATAAAATGTCAACAGATTTATTTACTACACTGGAACACTTATTATATGATTATGTTATTCAAGTAAAAGTAAAAAATGTCTCTTTGTCTATCCAATAATTATTTTAGATAAGGTGAAAAACGAAACTCTTGATATGCTCATTTCTATACTCATTATTGCTATGTAACAGAAATCATTAAAGTCAGCGAACTATAGTACTGTTAGATATTGTAATAAAAATGTCTAGCAGTCAATACTATCAACCTTATTGTTTAAAATTCCATTCTAAGTGAATTATTGTTTTTTATTTTTCTTCTAGAAAATTAATTGTTGAATTAATCTAACTACGTTTGTTTCGATGAATAGTTTCAAGTGATTAATTGTTCACATGAGTGTTATGTTTCATAGTATCATTAAGTAATCTAAATTACAATCAGATTCATATTGCATTTGGCTATTTTGATGTCTGAACTTTATTTTCACACATAACTAAGCCATTTAATATTCTAGTTATTTCGAACCGATTTCATGTTATCAAATTTATAGCTATATCATTTGATTGACTTGTTCAACGATGAAGTTAAGTACTGGATGTAACGAAGTTCATTATTCTGACAAAGAGTGGAGATGCACCTAGTCGGCAATTACGAACTAGCACGAAATCTATATTAGATAATTCCTACCAACTATTTCTGATCACCCTATATCAATCAGGAAGGTATGCTAATATTGTCAAATCACTTTGAATAATTATTAAATTCTAACTTGATCCCCAAAGTTCGATGAATGTTCAAGACATGACACTATGATATCGGTTACTACTCAAAGGTGAACGGATGCCATTGACTATAGGTGCATACTTTTCCATACCTTACATTACATACTGGTGGAAACCGTTTATATGACAATAAAAAGACATTTTTGTAAATGAAATATCAGTATTTTTATTAAGTTATCAGTCTCAGTCAAAATTTATAAATCCTATATATATATATATCATAATTTACCAAAATTAAATTATTTTCATGAAACTCAATAATAAGCACTAGAATGTCAACATTATTAATAAGAGTGATTTTGTCAAATATATACATAATATTTGATCATGTAATTTATTGACAAACTAATTTTAGAATTGCCTGTAGAATTCATTAAAATTATTCACAATTTCTTTTTCTACAACAATTTACAAAATTGATCAACGTGACCAAGTGTATGAGAGATATTTTATCTTTTACCTTGCGTGATACTTGATCTGTTCCTATTATAAATATTGATTTCATTGCTTGTACTTTCATTTTTATTATTCAAGAGGATTTGTAGAGAGTGTATCATTTTTTACTGTTGAAATCACAAATCGATACTGGGTAGGACGAACTAGCATGGCAGTGCTTTCAGTTTTTCAATGGTGATCGATCTAAGATCAACCAGTGATTTCAACTTTCAATTTTATTGAAATTAACTTCGCTTATTGCTAATTTATTAATTTTATATTCTTTCCGTTTTTTAGCTCATACGTTTGACTTTACGTAACTTTTATTATGGTCATTCATATTTTATGGCTTTGTGGTATAGTCTAGATTATATCACTATCACGATTATTCATTTTTTGTATTTCCTCTTGAAATCATATCCGTACGCTGAGTTTGAGAGTTTGTGTATTAAGTTACGTAATAATGTGATTCCTACTATTTTAAAACTCATAATTACATATGATAAATGATAATTGTATGTACTAGCAAATGTTTCTAACGTAATATAACTTACTTCTTCTGGTTGATCTTGTAATAAACCAACTAGCTGTTCAACTGTTCCAAGTTTTCGAAATTGTTCCACATTTTCTTTTGAAACTGCACATTTCCAAATAGCACCGGTGACAGCCGCTAATAATTCTTTATTAGATTGTTTACTTAACAGTGATACCATTGGTTCTAAACCATTATGTGTACGCACAAGATCACGTGTTTCGGGGTCTTCTGCACACTGTTTAAGACCATCAAAGAATAGTTATGAATTAGAGTTATGGAGATAATTGTTTTTACACGTTTGAAATCATCTATCAATCATTGTTTGACCACCATTAGAAACATGGAAGCATAGGACGGCCTTTTTCGTCCTGGTGTGGGACTCATAAGCAGTGCGCATCCTCGACTCCTGCACCTCGCAGGACTCAAATCAAGGACCTTTGGTCTTGCGTGAGAACGCCTAACCTCTGAATCACTTAGCCGGTATTTAACGGTGTTAATGTCTAACTCTGATTGACCATAAAATTGACAATCTGTTATTGACGAGATGTATTAAAAAGATATATAATTGTAGCATTTAAATTAAAAATGAATGTGGAAGCTGTGATCTTGTCGTAAATGAGACAATAGAGATTTAATATGTTTTAAACTTAAAATAAGTAGGATTTTAGGTCACTCTGGTTATCACTATTCATATAACTGATGTTAATCATCAATGATCTCAATAAATACTAATGAGTAATAATAGAGCTGTATGATTGCCGAGTTATGTTTTGAAATCACCTTGAGTATGTAAGAAAAATATAATGATCTGTAATTGAGTAAACAAAAGGCGCTTACACTTGATCAAGCTTACTTGTGGCCAAATAGATCATAAACCATATCTTTGAAAATACACTTTTAGTTTGCTCAAAGTATTCAGATACCTTAAAAAACGTCTTGTCAGAATGAACCTTCTCTTGACAATTCTGCTGACTAAAACATGTTAACCCAGTGTTTTTCTATGTATACGCCTATACGGTATAATATCTAGATAGTTGACTTATTGTATATAATCCATTGTTCTGTGCAACTTCGAGACAAGTAATTAATTTAAGAGAATTTCTTATGATACATAGCTGAAAAAAAAACATGCTAGAAACGAGTATACAATCCAGACTTATCTATGACTTTTCGGATGTTTGGATAATTCAATGTTTTGATGAATACGTGGCACGACCAAATCATATTTTGTATTTCAAACTTTCAATGAATTCAAGACAAAAGGATATAAAAGATATATCAAACCAAATAATTATGAAATAATAAATTTACTCTAAATATAGTTGAAGCACAATGCTTTTGAAGTTCATCATTGTCACGTTTTAAATTTTCCACCAAATCTCCAATCATACCTTCTGTACGAATTGCAACACGATAACTTTCCTATTTTTTAAGAAAGAATTTTTTAACAATAAAATTATAGTATCCTAATGTATAGAAAAGTTAAAATTTCTCTGACATTACGTGACTTAGTGTAAGCTACTTCTTTAGAGAATAAATCAAGCCAAACATTGGCATTAGTCTCTAGTGAGCACAGGTAATTGCATTACGGGGTTGTGAAGATTGTTTAGTTACAATCGTGATCAGTGAAGTTCAACGAATTACATATATGTGACGAATAGAATAATGAAATTAATCACTGTCCAGTCAATTAGCCAGTTAGTTGCAACATGGAACTTGATGCATACATACATCACTTCGTATGCTCTCATTCTGGAGCACATAATTAGACTCAGGCTGCAGAGTCTGAGTTTGCGAAACTCTCGGAAAAAGACCTAACTATTATTCTCAATTCAGGAGATAGGATAGATGGGAAGAACACTTTAGGGAGAAGTTCAAGCGGCATTCAGCCACACGTCGGCTACCCACACTATTATATATATCATACATTGTATATGATATGTACTATATATATATATATATATATATATATACTTGTATTACTTGATCTTAAGGTGGCGTTTGACTCTGTTGATTATGAAGTTCTTTGTCAGTGTCTGTCATAGAAAGTAACACCGCAAAAATACGCTGACGTCATACAGGCTCTCTACTCGAACACTACTGGTCCAGTCAGAGCTTATAGCGAACTATCATCCGAATCGATGACATCAAGTGTTGTTCGTCAGCGTTATCCACTTTCTCCATTTCTATTCAACTATGTTACTGACATGCTTCCGGAGACAACACTTTCATCGTCTGACTCTCCAGCTGAACTTTTACAGGAAGATTCATTTGTTGACTTAGAATATGCTGATGATATAGTACTGTTTCGTGAAGACGCTGACAAAGTGCAGAGTCTTCTGACCACCCCAAGCAACAATGTATGTTCAGGATGCGATTATCCTCCTCGAAATGTAAAATGCTGCTTCAGTATTGGCTTGCATTGGAACCTGAATTAGTGATAGAAAGTGAATTAGTTGAGCGTGTTGACTGCTTCACTTATCTTGGTAGTCTCATCAGTCTTGATGACCTGATAGTCCATGGAATTTACAAGGATTGCAACTTTTTGTAGATCAATTGAACCAGAATGACGGCCATAGTTTTATTTTAATTGACAGCAAAATTTAACTTATTTCAACCCTAAGTTTGTTAAGTATTATTCGTCATTTCGTATCTTTAATTAGTTCACGTGAATTTATTATTGATTTCTGGTTTTCATTAGTTGGTTATTTATTTTAGATTAGACAGCGAAAAGGTTCAAACAAGCTCAGCTTTGATCAGCTATCTTAGAAAGCTAGTTAGTTTTAAATTCTTGACTTGAATGAAACATCACAGAGACAGGCAGGAATATTTCTCTATCATATAAAAGATTTCATTTTCTTGAAATTATGAAAATTTAGGCAGTAAATAACTTACTTCAGATGCACATTCTTGCAATGTTCCCACAACTGGAATTACCATACTATCATGTGGAGATTTTAATAAACGCACTAATAATGATATGACACCTGCAGATTCCATAGCTAATTTATTCTTTTTAGATTTACTACATGACCACAAAGCTAATGCACCACATCGGGCTAATTCAATATCTTTTTCAACTTCACTAGTCATTGATGTACCAGTTAAACTTGGACAATCAAGTAAAGCAACCTGAATGTAAGCAGAATTATGCATATAAATCAATAACTAGCAAAATATCATGTAAGATATATCATCACGTTTAAGTATGATTACTGTGAAAGTACAATAATTCTTAAGACTGCTTATACAAATAGTGCTTTATAACTGAATGTATCACAATACTAAATGCGATATTTTATTAAAAAACAGACTTCCTAAACATTCATTGTCATTAAACCAACCATTTAATCACGCAACATAATCACTCTTATGCAACAAATCACTGTTTACGAACTTCAAGTTAATCCGAATATATGCATAGAATTAGCGTACTAAAATTATCTCTTGTTCAAATTAGGACTAATAACCTATTTCAAAATTGACCTCACAATCAGTGTGAAAATCAAATAAAAATAAATTCAAGTTTTATTGCTGTTAAATATTTAACATTTTTAACAGTGTGAAGTAAAAATTTGTGAAGAGTGTATTTTTGGATAACTAAAGTGAAAATTTATTGATAATTTGACATTTTTACTGATTCATTGTATAATCAGCATGAAAACCTTCTTCAGTTAGGGAAATCGCAAATATTCCACAATACTGTTATGAATTTAATGTCATTATCCTAATTTATTATTATTATTATTATGATTATGAAAAGGATATATCTTATTTTTCTTGAAAAAATCTTACAATTAGACTACATTCATGTAAAGTGATCATTTTTCTGCCTAAAGGATTATTTTATAAGATTGTAGGATTGATTTTGGCATTAGATATTGGATAGTCATGGTTATCTGTTTTCTTTTATAATTTTTCTGTTCTAATATTTTATTTATTTGAATTTTTCGCGAACTAAAATACAATGAGCATTGAACTGTTTCTATGTGTTAGGATATTCATCCAATATTCTAAGACAATTATTGGTCAATTCCTATTGGTTAATTCGTACTGGTCAATTTTATGATCGTACTAGATATCAATATCACGTACTCCAATGTTGTTTCCTATTGGTCGTCTTAACTGACAATGTCACATACTTCGACGCTGTTTCCTACTCGACCTACATGTATAAATACGCATTATCTCCAACGTTTTAGGACCAGAACCCGGTCCCGGATCCCTAGTCCGGCATCCTGATTCTCTTCTGAACTCGGACCTCGTACTTTCTGGATGCTTGTAGAATACAGGTTCTACTTCATATCAAGTCTTCTTCTTTTACTCATTGGGGTTGGGATAATCGGATTTGAGTAGCATGTTGTGTCACCGGATCCTCGATCCTCGCTCTCGTATTCGGACTAAGGTAAACTGGTAATAGTTCAAGCATATCAAAATGACGTGTTTACGTGCATACGTAACGCTATGCGATAACTCCATGAATACAAAAATTCCATTTGATAATGGTTTACATCAACTTACCAAACGTTTAATTCCACCGAATCGTCTGATCGTATGTCTTGCTCGATGACAGTTAGCCACATTTGCTATTACTTCAGCACATAAACATTTTAAATCGCGATTTGGACTACGTAACAAATTGACAAGCGGTTGAAGACCGCCAATATCATTAATAGTTTTACGAATTTGTGGATTTGTAGTAATTTCTTTTAAGATTTTTAATGAACCAAGCTGAATTTAATTAAAACATAAATTAATCAATGTTTTCATTCCAGTTATGATGAGACAAAAATTGATTAAATATCGAAAAGAAATAAGATATTAGTATGCATATTTAACTCAGATTTGAATAATCTACATGGAGCTCATGTGTAAAATATTTACTGGCCCGCGATCTGACTCCAGCTTTCAGGAACGATTGAATATTCTATGGAATAAAATTTCCCATTAATTTCCATATACCATTTTAAGGTGAACCCTGTTTTGTACGATGGCGGTAATTAAAAACCTAATACGGTTTGTTATTTTGAAATGTATTTATTTCATACATTTGTGAAAGCAGACAGACTATAGAATAGAAAGCATGAAAGCGAAGCAAAGCAAAGTGATGCGGAGAAGGAAAGAGGACCAACTCAGTGAGATGAACAAGTATTTATAGTCAGAAAAAATAAGCTGGACATGTGATAATAGAAAGTTGTCTGGTACAATTTTGTTTCAATACAATATGGTAGTAGCTTTCATTTTTACTATAACTTTATTATTGATTTCAAGTCTAAGAAAAATGTACATCAGGTCAACTTCATATATAAGTGACATATAATCATATCGGTTAATAACCATCACTCATCTTGCCGATTATATTCGTTCACTCTAAAGTGATGTTGTACTTGTTCCATATATGAAACTTTGAAGCTGAAGCATGAGTGAACTACATCCACTGGAGAACTGATTCAAACATAATGGGTTCCGATGATTTAAGGATTTTAAAACTAGGACGGAAAAACTACCTGTTACTTGCTGATTCATAATGGTTCCCAAGATGATGTCAGTCTTCAGCGGGAACTCTACATACTACAAATTTAGGAATTCAAGATAAGAAAGTAATAAAATACTAATGAAAGACATAGATTTCTGATTCACAGATATTTATGTTTTGGAGTGATTCGAATGCATAGTCGAGATGTAAGAGACTTCATAGATGAACAGTAGATGAATTTCCCACTTTTAAAACAATAATATTTTCTAGGATATGCTATATTCTGAACTCAAGTGTATTATTTTACATATAAATATCTTACTTTAGATACATTTATACAGTGGTGGTCACTGATAAATCTAAAACCCATAACATGGACGTTAACCTCTGGCTCAGTAAATAACATTTTACCTCACTTACTATAGTCACGCAAGGTTGCTTACTCTCACCCTTTCTATTTCTCCTTGCGATCGACTGGATTATAAAGACGTCAACATCTGGAGGGAAGCACGGTAATCAGTGGACAGATAGGACGCAGCTGACCTGGCTCTTCTATCGCACAGGCAACAACAAATGCAAGAGAAGACGACCAGTGTAGCATTTGGTCTCAATATACATAAAGGAGAAAGAAAAATTCTCCGATGCAACACAACATGCGCCAACTAAATCACTCTTGATGGAGATGCCTTGGAGGACGTTAACACCTTTACATATCTTGGCAGCATCATCGACAATCAAGGTGGATCCGATGCACATGTGAGGGCGCGGATCAGCAAAGCAAGGGCTGCGTTTCTACGATTGAAAAATATCTGGAACTCCAAACAACTTTCAAACAAAACCAAAATCAGGATTTTCAATACAAATGTCAAGACAGTTCTACTGTATGGAGCGGAAACCTGGAGAACTACCAAAGCCATCATCCAGAAGATACAAGTGTTTATTAACAGCTGTCTACGCAAAATACTTCGTATTCGTTGGCCAGACACCATCAGCAACAACGAACTGTGGGAGAGAACAAACCAGATTCCAAACGAGGAAGAAATCGGAAAGAAGTGGTGGAAATGGGTAGGACACATTGCGAAAAGCACCTAACTGCCTCACAAGACTAACCCTTACTTGAAACCCTCAAGGTCAAAGGAAAAGAGGAAGGCCAAGAAACACATTATGCCGATAAATAGAGAAAGATATGAGAAGAATGAGCGAAAATTAGACAGAAATGGAAACTGGAGCCCAGGACAGAATAGGTTGGAGAAAACTGGTGGGCGACCTATGCTCCATTGGGGGTAATAGGCGTAGTAAGTAAGTCACTTAGCATAATTTTACTGATATCCAAGAATCAATTCAACACACAGCTTGGACCATGTCTTATGACTTGGATAAATTGATTGGATTCACTGTGTAAAAATTTGTTTTCTGTTTACTAGTCTGATTCTAAAATGGTTACATGACAGAAAACCTAATATGAGAGAATATTCGAATTAATGAAATGGTCAAACGTAAAATTCGGTCACACAAACGAATATTTAAATATTAATCAAATTAATTTCGGAGGAAAAAATCACTGACCAACTGAACAAAGATGCGAGTACCTCATATTAATGCTATTATTTTGAATACAAAAGATTCTGACAGGGCTATAACCCAATCAGTTGTTAGATAATGTTGGGGATGTTAGATCCCCAAAATTCGCTTGATAATGCCGTATTTTGGTTTTCACGTTTCGCCAGCAGGGGCTGATCAAATGACCTTGAGATTTCAATTCCCACCAGGAAAATCAATGGCTGTGATTGGCTGCAGTGTATTTTAGTATGCTATTTTCTTAACTGTCTCAAGGACGTTGTTATGTTGTATAAATAAACGAGAGTTGTATGCTTGATTGTACTGGGATTGCTGGGTGCTTGTAGAATATACTTCTACGCCTACAAAGTCTTCTATTTCGATTCTGGTATTCAAGGTAGCCTTCCTGGAAGCTGGTAAAAGTCTCGTTCGCGTTTATCGACTAAGGTAAACTCGTAATAGCCTCAAGCATACTAAGTGACGAACTTATCAGATAAAAAGCCGACAGTCGAGATCGAAAATGAATTCCAAGAATTTATGAATAGCTTCTGCTTCTTTCTCTCATAACTTTTTTCAGTTTAACAAAAGAAAATTGAGTTGAATAACAATCTGTTATTTGATACAGCATAGACGGGGTATGACCAGTAGCAGCGGAATCCAGGGCCCTAATGTCGCTCTGTTCGGGACTCGTGCTCCAGATGCTCCTGCATCCCAAAGTTGAGGTTCATTCCAAGACTCGGAACTAGTCCCGTTCGCATTGAACGCCATTGCGTTAACCTCCTAGCTACTAAGTTCACAAAACCACTCACTTGTATGAAAACTCAAAATTAAATTAAATCTGATATTTGTTTAAAGAAGCAGATAACTCACTTTACAACGAAGTTCATCTGTTTCAAGTAAATTAATCAATACTTCAACTGCCCCGACATCACGAACGGCAAGTTGACAAATTTCAGTTTTTAAAGGCATATCTTTCAAAGCACATAAAGATATGAGAGTTGATGTTTGATTTCCACCCTTGTAAAAATATATAAAAAAAGATCCATCAAAATTTAAACATGACATCATAATAATCATGCTTTTTGAGTTCATTTGTAGAAAGTGAGAAATTTTTGTACTCGTAGAAGACAAATGGTCAATCGATAATTTAATGTCTATATTTTTTTGCTTGTTTAGGCTTATCAGTTGTACTTCCTAATAATTTTTAAACCTACAGCAACATATCAAATAGCTGTGAGAATGCAGTGTCTATTTGATAAAGTAATCATTAATCATGTGTTGATGAGAGGAAATATATAATATGTATTAATTAGCAGATGAGTCCCATACCAGGACGAAACGGCCGTCCAATGCTTCCAGGTTTCTAATAGTGGTCTGACAATGATTGATTGATGATTTCAAATGTGTAAAAACACTAATCTCCATAGCTCCAATCGAAAGGATGTATAAGTATATTGAACACCCTAACTACATCGAAAACTCCCAGTAAATTTGATAGTGATTTCATCAGGTAGATCATCATCAAAAGACTATTAGAGCTTTTTCATACCATTATTCTTATTATGTACGTTCCTTGAACTTAAACTGAGTAGTTGGTAACCTATTTCATCATTTAATACCATAACTAATTTCATCTGACTCATGATTGGTTGGTCGCAGAATAGAACCAAACAACTGGTCAAAACGTATTCTTTAAGTACTGTCCGTTTATTCCTTAAAACTGTTAGCATGAAGTTCATGTAGAATCTAATGCATTTCTTGTTTGATAAAGTAGTGGAAAATACTAAAAATAAAGTACGTATTTTCTATCATCATGCGTTTCCAAACTTGTTAAGGCTGCATGATGTAGAAAAATGATAAATCAGAGAAACACTTCTCCGCTTTCTGAAAGGCTGCGACATGGACATCAATAACGTTGTCGTTATTGGAAGATAGTGAAATTACGAACCTTTAGGTATTTGATTAACTTCGCAATTTGCCAATATTCAGACGGTAAGTCACTCGTTGAATCTTGTCTACGCTCTGGTATCTCATCTTCCAAATCACTTTCACTTTCTGAGCTGGATTCACTAAACCTTTCATCGTGTTTATAGGAATTGAGTCTGTTCAAATAAGCAGAAAACAAATAGTAAGCATTATATAATGAAGGGAATAACAATCTAAAATCTTTACTGTGGGCAATTTATTGTTACTAAAGTAGAGAGGGCTACGTTGATCGGGAAGAACATAAAAGTTGTGCTGAAATAAGCTGTTTTTGGCAAGTAACATGTGCACTTCATAGTCAATAAATCTTTTCAGGTTTTCCAATTTATTCTATGTATGAAAGTGTTAGTTAAAAATTCTAACTGTCACATATACTACTTGCAGTACTATTAGTACTAACATTGTCACCAACAAAATGGTCTTACAGTATCCACGTCATACTTCAGTCTGAAAAAAGCTTATTATAACTGCGATATTATCCTCAAAGTTTGTCATATTATTATGTCAATTGAATCATTATATTTCAAAAACTACTTAAATCGTGACTAAACAACTAGTTTCACTTGTAAATACACTGATACACCTATCAATCAGTGTTTATTACACTTATCGTGATCATCACTGTTCACTTTAAACTGACTTATCAACTTAATGATTTAATATGCTAGTCATTTCAATATTCAGAACCTTACTTTATTTTAATGAACGTCTATCAGCTCACAGATTATTATTTGTAAAAGATGCATTTGCCTCAAACATGGTTGTTCATTTAAATCATTAACTTAGACAGTAGAAATTAATTTTAACTTCCTTCACTCATTATTTCCTTTAATGTATCGATGGTATAACATTTTAAATCGACATGTGTGAACAGAATACTATGCTTTGATTATGGTAGAGTATTTAAAATATCAACAACAGGCATTCAGTAGTTCCTGTTACATACTTTAGCTGTTAATATAATGACAAAGCACTTGGCCATCAAATAATCCATAAAACTAGAAGATCTAGGTTTCAGCACTGTTATTTTAGATGAAGTTATAAATTTATTGCAATAATTTCAAAAAGTCTAAGACTAAATAAATTATGCGTTTTTAATAAGACTCCAAAATAACGCAATTGGAAATACTATTTATATTCATATATAATAATTATCTGTTTTGTGAGCTTTAGTCCCTTTAAACACTGAAGATTCACATTAAGTTCCAAAGTTTCTTTCCAATACATTTTTTTGGCTTTAAAATTTTTTGTATGGTCAATCATGAGCAATATTTGATAGTTATGTTACCTACTGCAGTTTATGATCAAATACCTTATTTCTGGTAATATTTAAAAATAACATATACATAACTAATTGTATCTTTGAAGTTTAAGTGATAAGCTTCAATTGTGTACTCAATGTCAGGTGAGACAAACAGATATTTAAACAATCCAATCTGTATTGACTAAATGTAAACATGTCAATAAAAATAATTTTCAGTTTTACACTACTGACAAAATTTTAGTAGATAAGTAGCTAAAAGTAATTTAATAGACGCCCTGTGTTATGTTTTCTCATCTTCTAAATGAGAGTTTACCTGTTATAGAAAGTTCCTCAGTCTAAGAGCTATTTCGCGTAACTTTAGTGCATAACGTTACACCTTAAACATTTGTTTCACCAATATATTTGAGTTTTTGGTACCCACCAACTCTACACTTCTTTCCCTTAGTCAACCTAATAAGAGCGTTCTTTTATTACCGCACATAGAAAACAACGGACAGTCCATTAAACTTTCCTGACGGTTAAGAACCTTCAGAACAAATGTTAACTGAGAACGAATTCTTTAAACACAGTAAATGCAACTGAAAATAGAATCTCTTACTTGATTTTATCCGAATCCATACGCCTAAAAGTTTTAGAAGCAAAAAGAATATCTTAACGACAGCGAAATCAAATAAAGCGACTAAATAGGAAATTTTTATTAAGAAAAACCCAATATGCATTCAATGTAATTGGCTGCTCAGAATTTTCTTGAAAACTATAACTCATATATAAATGGACAAATTTTAGTTGTATTGAAAATTGGTCACCACCAAAAACCAGTAGCGAATTTCTGGCTTGGGATCTCGCTTATAGAACTGAGAAACTGATTAACAATTACAGTATATACATTCTAACATGGTTCTATATGTTGATGTTAATCTAGTGATAGGTAATTTTATTGAAATATGTCAAATGTATAGTGGCTTATAACCCCAAAATAACACGTAGAAACCCGACTTTTCGGTCCATAACTCGTTAAAATTTTGATACTACTTTGTTTGTTAGTTGTATGTTTTTAGTTTTATTGAATAACATAGATCAATAAGCATGTTTTATCAAACAGTATATCGAGATAATTTCAAAAAGAAACTTTTGTATTTCATGTACTCAGGCAAGACAGCTAAAAACCCTAAATAAGTCTTTTGTAGAGCAGATAATATCCTGATCGTTTCAAGTGCAATCAAAACTTGTTGATATTATTGCTTCTACAGTATTTTTATGTGCATCTATACAAATTAAATAGGTATTTCAACTATAAAAGTATGATCACACACGATAAATTACATTTTTTAGTAAGTGTTAATTTTAGTCCCTTTTTAGAGCATCAACCATCCAAAACTTTTATGCAACATAGACTTTTGATTTCGAAATATTTTGAGTTATTATAAAAGTGGACCAAGCAAGCAACAGATGAAAACTACTACAAGCCAGTTAAAAAGACTAGCAGCTAACAGCCACTAGATGATGGATATCTTTAGATTTGGATATTTCTAAAATGCTAAATCGATTCCGCATCCTTTGAGATATGGGTTAACAAGCTTCCTTAAGTTAATTACTTAAAAACCACAAATTTACAGGGTTAAAACTGGGTGTGAAACATATGCTATTGCTTAAAAAATCAAGTCATTGAAAAAAATTCTCTGGCAATAAAATTAGTGCCCGATATCACTGACGCTAGAAGAAATGACAACACTTATTTCTTAAACTATGAATTATTGGCACTTACTATCAAAAAAACATTTCAATAGAGTCGAGAATTTCTCAGATATATATTGCTAAATCGTAATTCAAGATATAATGAAGTAAACTTCAGAGTATATGAAGAGTAATAATTGTCCTAATTATGCAACAGCAACTTTTGAATTTTAAAATACAGGGTAAATCCACAGCTGTATTAGTTTATTTTTCATACTGGTGGGATAGTTTGGTTAATGTAAGACTGAATGAGTGAAAGCGGCCTAAAAATGACTGAAACCATGGTTAAGTAACTGTTGTAAGTTAAAATTTTAGCTGAACGATGTAATTGAGAAAACGAGACGCTTATAATTTCAACTAGTTGGTTAAAACTTATTGATGGTTAGTCAAAAACTGATTCGCAACCTAAGTTTAAAAATTCACGACTCAAAAAATGTATAAATCGCTTCAAATAAAAGGAAGTTTTCATTCCTAACAATACATTATTCACATTACACTTCGGAATGCGCCTTCTTATCGATTTAATTACCGTGAAACCTTCCTCTTAGATTTAATTTGTCATACTCATGCTCTTAGTCTTAACAGTTTTCGCAGTATCGTAATAACATAGTAAGTTTATGAGGACGAGAAAAATTGAATAAGAGCTCATACAATGATAAATAAACGTAAAATAGCCTAAAAATTCATACAAGTAAGTTAAAAACATTTGTTCAGAACATTATAAGGTTATTACACATACCACAGAACTGTAAGCGCGACTAAAGTTAAAAGATTACTGATTGAATTAAAATGTTTTCAAATGAGTAACCGTAAGCTTCACCATGAAAACCCATTTGACCTAGAAAACTTAATTCAATTTTCAATATTGATCACTGTGTGTCCACCACAATTTTGGTTACTCATTGATGATATTAAGTTACATCATGACAGCTTTCTTCAAACCATGAGATACATAGAAGATCTGAATTAGCTACTTTTCGTGGGTGATGAAGTTTCTCAGAAAAGCCTAAATGAATTTCACTGAGGTTTTAGGCAAATGACGTTTTAATTTTCCATTGATACACTATGTTTATCTGCATATAAGCCATCAGCATATGGATCTCCTATCGGGCCGAAAGTTGTGAGGATAAACTTAATGATGTCAAGTTGTTCAAGTGTATCATAGTCAGTGATAATGGTTAATTTCTCATTCGTCAGCCGAATTGTACATATTTCAGGTAAAATTTTATAATGAAACTGTTTGGCGGTGTTATTTTGCTTCCCTGTGATTTTTATTTCACCACAACTGACTGTGGTACATTCGTCAGTCCCTGCTGAGGGATGAAGTGATATCACTGTCATCGAAAACTCTAGCTTGATCACGGCTTTCCGCAAGTAAACCGAAATAATTATTTCCTCTCCTTCCTGTTTGATTGATTCCCTGGTACAATGTCACCGTCTCGTTTGTATATTATGGATCTTATGCTAAATTTAGGTAACTAAAAACGTCCATGTCTGCCAATGTTAGCAATGAGGTTGATGAAACCAGTAAAACTAGTGCTAATATCTATCTTTAGTGTTTAAATCTAATAGGGTTAATAAATAGTAATTGAACCCGCGTCTGTGAAAAAGTTTCAATTACTTTTGATGTTACGATTTAGGTAAAGGTGGTTATCTGTGTCAGTGATTGAGGTTCTCTCCAGCTGTACAGAATTTGTATGAGCTCCTTCCCTAGAAGTCATGCCTCATGGTTGAATTCTAACATGGATCATATTTTCATCGTATCCATGTTCTGTATCTACCTTTATGAGCGTGTATAAGAATACTTGATTTTAGTATAAAAGGATCGAACAAACTGAATGTGAACATTGCTTCATGATTCAGTCCATAGCATACAATTCATTATTTGCGGATGTTATTACTACCTAGGCTACTTGTTTCCTAACGTAAAAGCATTTCAAAATGTTACTTCTTTGCATTGGTTTTAACACGTCTACGGAGTTTAGTGGACAATTCAGGCCTATAACATATTGCCTTCAAAGTTCATAAACAATAATCTGAATTATCATGGAGGCTGCTGTACTGAACAGGAAACTGGTAGAAATATTCCATATTAAGGACTCAATACTGTACGAAACATAATGTTGATTTACTTACCTACTTACCTACGCCTTTTATACCCAGTGGAGCATACGCCGCCGAACAGTATTTTCCAACCTACTCTGTCCTGGGAGAAACATAATGTTGAATAAAACTTTGCCATTATTAATGCTTGTTGGTTAGTTTTGAAATTGATGAAGACCGGTAAACTGTTCAACATTAGTGGTGATATGTCGCATGTCTTAAGTCCATATTGTCGAATCTAACTTGGAATAATCTTTATCTCATATTACAAGAGGGATCAGAGGCATCATTTTCATGCGTCTATATACTTGTAATAATCCATATTGTATAATTCACACAACATTCCCTATAAGTCACGAATTTCAATGAGTCTTGAATATTGAGGGCATTCAACCTTCCACCGAGTGAATTTCGGAAAAATTAGGATTTTATCATATTCGCTATGTCCCAAGGTGTCTGTGCTCAAATTAGTACCTTTTCTATTAAATCAATGAATCATCAGAATCTAATGACTCTGCAGCTGGACTAAAAATGCAGTGCAGACTGAATTTTAACCTTCATTAGAACGGTGAACCCGAAGATCACGCAAGTGTATAGAAGTCACTATTTTCTCTAGCCATTATAACTAAGTGAACGTTACACTGAAATTGCGAGTCCCTACATCCATGTACATGAGTTTTCCTAATCGATTCTTCAACGTACAGCTTCAATGCAATCGACGAGTAAAATCTGTTTTTTGAACACAAACAAATGTAAATTATTACGGTCAACCACAGAAGGAACGATAAACACATGCCTATTATACATGAGCAAATGAACAAGAAATCGGTTGAATACAGGTTAAAGAAACTGAAATTAATGTGTTCTGCATAATATTATCGGCAGGCGTGCTGATCGATCATAGTTAATGAACATGTAAAAATATGATTTGTGCTTTCTAATATGTTGTTGAGTCATATATTCTGCCCGGCTGAATATAAACAAACATTCAGCAGGATGGTTGTAGTAGGATAACAGTGGTTGGGGGAAGTCATCATTAAAACAAATAGACCTTCCAGAATTTAAAATTTGATAATGTAAAATATAACGCTTACATAAAGAGAAGAAGTTAATACTCACCTTAGAAATACGGTATTAATTTTGACTGTTATATTGGCTAGTTAATAACTACTTTACTTGGGCTGTTGCAGCATCTACTTAAAAGCCCAATGTCAGCAGTAAATCACAAGTGACCGAGTGTTCAGTCACGTAACTATTTCTACCTATATCACTGTTTCGGTCTTAAAGCAATCGCGATTCTCTTCGTCAGCGAGAAAAAATGATAAAATAGGTGTGGAAAATAAACCAGGAAAATGAACAATGAACTTTATGCTTTTGTTAGTAGGACATAGATGGAATAAAGCATGACTGCGTTAGCTGCTGATTGGCTAATTCCTATTCAGTCAGATCCTGATCGATACTTGGAGAGTATTCTAGAAAATTCTCATGTTGTTAGCTGCACAATGATCAGCTAAATCTAATCGATCAGCGCCAGTCGACCACGTGGATTAGATTCCAGAAGCTCCTCACTTATAAACTATAAAGATACTAACGTTGTTTCTATTTCACCTTCGCTTCGACCTCTTACTTCTATTTAACCTTGCTATTTGGAATACAATCTTTTCCTTTTCCACCGTGTTCTGATTTGGGAACTTGTCGATTGTACTGTTGTCCGAGAATACTGAGCAGTAGGAATAGCTGGGTTCACTAAGAGAGATTTATAAAATTGATGACGGGGAGAAAGGAAAAAAATTCAAGATGCATATATCAGATGACCAGCTCAAACGAATACTACTAATAATAATTTATTCTCAAATAACAAACAACAACAGCAAACGCAATTAAATGCACAAATGCGGTTGTTGGAGACTTTGAATCAACACCTCAACACCCACTGCTCAAGTACGGCTTTTGAAGCAGTTGCTAGCAGCATACCAGAATTCATCTTTAATGCCGGAAGTGGAAATATTTTTCTCACGTGGTTCTAACGTTGGGAAGATACAGTTAGAATAGAATTCGATAAGCGAGACGATGCAAGGAAGACTCGATTGTTGGTGCGTAAGCTGGGAAGCAACGAATGAAGAATCCAAATCGAGGTTTGGGTTTAGGAATAACTGTTCAGGAAGTTTAGACAGGCGCCTTGCTCAGTTTAAATCCGAAAGGAGTCACCTGGGTAAGTAACGATTCTATTATTGATCATAAATACAAATAGACATCATTACCTAAACAATATTACAGCTGTTATTCCTTGAATAATACCGCGGAGTGTCTCCAATTCTGGAAGAATGTTCCGATTTCCAATCCAAATTGCACACTTCCGGTCCTTGTCAGTGTTTTAAAAGACAGTCTCATCCGTAAAGGAACAACTTATGTATGTCGATGTACTTTCATTATTATCATATTTGTATGAGCGTATATGAATGAGCATTGTCAACTGTCTACACATATAATTATTCACTAACTTTAACGTTATTCGCTTAAATAACCCGATAACTCGTTTATTTTCGTATGTATATTTGTACACGTAAATCTCACTCACTCGCTTCATGTTGAAAACATGGGGATACATTTTTAATCGGCAATAAGCACTAAAAATTTAAAATTTTATTTAGATATCGTGGATATTCAGAGTTTGACTTTGTATCCGTAACAGCTTTCAGATGGAGAATAACCAAAGGCAAACTAATCACAAAATCAGGGATGAAGAGGATTGTAGGTATGTAAGAGCGATGTTAGGGATGTCGAGGAGTGAGTGAAATTACCTTGTTTATGGATATGAGGGAATTCATAGCACGGACTACTTGGTGATGAGCAGCTGTTATTAGGACACGGGTGCTAGGTAAGAATGGCAGATCAATAGATGAAGTATTGAAACTTCATCAGTTGAGGTGGTTGGGACACGTGTTGCGTATGCCCAACCACCGACTGCCTCGGCGAGCTTTGCTTTGTAGTGTAGGAATAGGCTGGAAGAAAGCTAGGGGCGGCCAAACCAAAACATGGCAGAAATCCATGAAGTCATTGACGAGTGGTTGGAGTCCGCGAGATGATAATAATCGATGGTTAGAGACCTTGAATGACATGGCTCAAAATCGTTCGCAATGGCGCCGGTGCATTTATTCTTTGTGTTCTCTCAAATCCTAACCTTCTGGGTTCTTCAATACCTCTAGTTTTGACTTTCTAATTTTTTCTCATCACACTTCTTGAATAATATCCTCTCACCCTAACATCTCCGATTACTTCTAATACCCTTACTAACTCTTCTACTATTGGGTTTGAATTGACAATTATATCTCTGTGCTGATGTGGTATGGTGACATGAACTGATTTACTTACGTACGAAGTTCTACATAGCAACTGACTGACTAACTGATGAGCAGCTGCGGATGCGTGAATGAGTGCTCTCAGCAGTGTTCACTAAAAGTAATGTAGTCAAGAACAGTGTCGAAGACTTGCAAAACTTTTTATTTTGGGGATTTGCTTACAGCTACATCTGCAAGAAACATTATCGACCTAATCTGTTCATCCCTAAATCCACAAATACATAAATATTGTCGAAGTACAATGAATAAACAGAAAAAAATAAAAATAGGAAAATTGTAACTCACTCGATACTCCACCTTGTCAGCTTCTAGCCTTGGACGCCACACCGTTCATATGTCACTCTTAGGCTATTTTTCACTAACTGTCAAATAAATACTTAACTGAATGGAAGTGTATCATTTAATCTGTCCCAGTTGTTATTTCACTTTCATTCAGATTGTCATATACACTTGTCTATAATCTTTCTAAAACATTGTATTCTTATGCTGAAAGCTAATATAAAAAGGCCTAATTTTTACAGGACAAGTGTGTAACTTCATTTTCTTAAATTTAAGCCGCCACATTCATACTTTCTGATATTTGACCTTCAAGGTCAAGGCGGCTTTATTAGGTTTTCAGGATGACAAGGAGTTCACCTCATCGGTTACATAAAAAACATCGCCATAAGAATCGCGAAAGGTCGCGTTCGCCTTTGGATCAGAATTATGGACGAAACGCTACCAGACGTGATGATCAGTCACCTAGTGATAGTAAGTTTGTATTAACTATTCATTAACTTATATTTAGCCGGTGGCACAGGTGTTGATATTTCTCTTTCTGTTGCGGAAACAAAGTAAATTCAAAGTGAAATAACAAACCTTTTTTCAGTGCTTTGAGGGCTAAGTTGGGTCTTGCTCCCCTGGAAACGGATGGTGCCTCGAAATCAGAACGAACGCTAGATAATCAAGCTGATTGCTACGTTCACGCACCAGCTAAAGATATCAGAAAACTGAAGGAATCAGAAGTAATCAAAGAGAAGCTAAACGTATTGAGGGAAAAAAGATCGTTGTTAGACAAAATTGGACAGGACAAACTCTCTATCCCTTCTGCACATGAGTCGGATGTTCAATCCTGGGTTGAGAAAATGCGTGAAAAAGAACGGATCCAAAAACAAGCCGAAGAGAGAGTAAGCCCTATGCAGACTTTACTTATCATAATTCGTTTCCTAGGCGAAACTGTTGTCTGAGATTGACGATCAGTTGGCTATTTCCGAGTTTGTGGAGTCAAGGTTGAATCAAAATGATAAAAAATACAAATCCAACGATTTGGCTGGTCTACGCGTTGAACACAGTTCATCTCGTTTTGTCGACGGTCAATCAGTCATCTTGACAATTAAAGATTCAGGTTTGCTTGCAAATGTTTTAGTCTCTAGTGTTTTTGGCATTTATCCTCATACGGTATATGTTTGTATAGTTTCAATTGAAATTAAGATATTCAGTGTATGTATCAGCCCATTTCCATATTCAGCTACTATATCCACCCATCTTATTACCATTTCGTGATCTAAGCCTGTAGCAACTTGTGATACTCACTGTAGTAGTTACCCCTCATCCAACTTTTTTATCTTGATATAAGTTTGTCGCGGATTTCAATCTAAGGATAAGTCTGTTTAGCATGCCAGTTTATTATTCTCTTAAAAAGATGGCTTGTTTGATAATGCAGTCGCTTTCCAACCAGTAGATTGAAATTTCGAATCCCACGTAATGCTGCTAACGATGCCATCCTAAAAGTTAATCCAAATTACCCGATTTTCGACACCGACTGAATGTGCAGAATTGTAAGATTCAAGTTACATACAAAATCACTGAATGGAACTCACCAGCCAAACTACGAAGGTAATATATTTTGCTTTCGAAGCACGTATGCAAGACAGACGTACTCGTTTGAACTTGATCGAAGTTATGTATCTCCATAAATAATTCGTTCGTCAATACTTCTAAAAACTTAAGGCAAAAAGGGTATTCTAATTTGAATTATATTCATTCTGACTAGGCGGCTTCCTACGAGCGTTACGTTTAGACGATATTAGGAGCACTAACATATGACCTGAAATCACAGAAAGCTAACCAATTGTCGAAGTACAATGAGTGCCTATTTACATGATAATATACACTTGGTCTTACTAAAGTAGTAGCAGTTTAAGGTTGTATCGACGGAGGTCCGCTATTTGTAGTATTTGTTTGCAGAGGAGAAATGATACATTCATATCCTTAGTCAGTCAGAAACAACACAGGGCTTGGTACTCATGTAAATCAGTTCAAGTTACCATACCACATTAGCCCAGAGATGGAATCGTCAATTCAGATCCCATAGTTGTAGAGGTAGTAGAACTATTAGCGGTAATCAGAAAGATTAGGGATCAAAGATAAGATTCGAGAAACATATCCCGATGGGGTCAATTTTAAAAGAAACAAAAGATCATGGGGGACTCAGAAAATTGAATTTGGAGAGTTGACAAAGAATGGTAGCACCTGCGCCATCGCAGGCGATTTTGAGCTGTGTCATTCAAGGTCTCTAACCATCGGTTACTATCGTCCCGCGGGCCCCAGCAATGTAGTCCACACCTACCAACATGACTAAGTCCAATTGTGCCATGCTCTGGTTTGGCCGTTCCTAGCTTTTTTCCAACTTATCCCTACATCACAAAACATAACTCGTTAAGGCAGTAGGTGGTTGCGGATACGTAACACACATCCTAACCATGTCGACTGGTGAAGATTCACTACTTCATTTATTATCTGCCATCCTTACCTAGTACCCTTTTCCTTACAACTGTATTGTTTACTCGGTGGTCCCAGGACATCAGAACAATGCTTCAAAGACACATAATCGAATACCGATAACCTAAAAATATCCTTAGAGGATGAGTGTAACTGATGCGCACTAGACTAGTCCTTTGGTTTGCAAACGGGTATCTCGCCTACTCCAAAAGTGACGCTAGTTGGCGAAGCCAGTCGAGCCTTCTGTATCCGTGGCGGGATTTCGTCACACACCAGACCATCAAGATTAATGAGATCACCCAAGATAAGCGAAGCAATAAACATGCTCAATCACTTCGCTCCCTATCACTAATTCAGGTGCCCCACGTTAGCCAGTACTGAAGCAACATTTCGCATTTCGAGAGGGAAGATCGCACCCCAAACACACTTGCATTGCTGCTTAGGGTGGTAAAAAGACTGCATTTTGTCAGCGTCTTCACTAAAGAGTACTATATCACCTGCATATTCTAAGTCAACAAGTAAATCCTCTAGTAAAATTTCAACTGGAAGGTCAGACGATGAGAGAGTTGTCTCTAGAAGCATATCAGTGACAAAGTTGAATAGGAACATTGAAAATGGATAACGCTGACGAACATCACTTGAAGCAACCAATTACGATGAAAATTCGCTTTGGTGTTGAAATAGAGAGTCTGTGCAAAGTTAATGTATTTTTGCGGTGTTCCTTTCAATGATAGACACTGACACAGAACCTCACGATCAGCAGAGTCGAATGCCTCCCTAATGTCGAGGAATACAACTATTGTGGGACTCCGATATGTGTGTCTATGTTCTCAAACCTGCTGATGTGAATATTTGGTCTATACATCCACGTACAGGTCTGAACCCTTACCAGCCTCGTTTTCTCGAGTCTGCTCTTCACAATCTCTAGATAGGTGTTGAAGTATTATTGAAGCTACTATTTTACACACTTTATCAATTAAACTGACTCTATGAATTAAACAACATGAGTTTTGTCCTTGCGATTGAAACCAGTCAGATGTGGTTAGGTCCAGTATCCTGACTCTAGCTAAGATCTCAGTTAATCTAATTACTGAGACTGGACCACCATTCTCAAAAATCTCAGGTATTAGCCTGTCAGGGCCTTCTGCTCTCTCTTGTTTTAGATAAACTCATTAGGAGTTGACGGACTTCCATCAACTTGCTAGAAATAGACGGTAACTCAAGCATCGCCGCAGCAGATGGTCGACATCATCTGTTCGATGATCCTTGACCCCATAAGATACACCTGGATGTCTTCCATTTTCACTTAATCTCTCTACTTGAGCAATAAAACCACCCACCACTGTTATTACACCACAGGGATTAGCTTTTAGAAGGTTGGAAAGCTCTCCTTAACATTCATCTTTTACCTCGCCCAGCTGCAATCAGTTGGAGCTGAGGTAGAGGCAACGGTGAGTGTCCATATCTTTCCGAGTTCTGATTGTCCCATTTTGCCGGATAGCTTACAAGCGACTGGAATTCAGTCTAAGAGAGCTAGTTCTACTTTAGAACTCATTGCTATATCTACATCTGCGATTTAGCTGGGATCAGCAGTGGGGCTTCGAAATACAAAAATCCGTGTGTTAAGGTGAGGTGTGACATCTATAGGGTCGACCTTTTCTAAACCTTTCCGTTGTGAGAAGCCAGCAGCGCTGCAAATGCTTATAACTATCGTATATTACAGTTGGTGGTGACTCGTCATTGTTTAACACATGGTTCGGACATTTCAAACGCTGTGTATTCATGACACTGTTAAATAGCTTACCTAATCTAGAACGTAATACCTAACTTCGTGGCTATTCTCTAGGTGGTTCTAGTATATGATTTGGAGATACTTTCAATCGAATCCCGAAAAATCTATGCTGATGGTATCGGAGGGATTTTTAAGTACTCAGTATGATACTACGAGTGTAGAATATTTTATTCACATTTATTGTTTTTGTTAAATAATGAGTATCCAGTGATCATTCATAACAAATCACAGTTTGACTTTCATTTTGTGTAATGAACTGAAGGTTTTGGATGAATTCATATTGTAAGTTATTCGAAAAATTTAAATACCTATAAGTTTTACTTTTACGCTTTCATTGTTTTAATCTGTGCAGTGAATTCGAGACTAATTTCCATATTTCTATTTAGGTGTTTTGGATGAATCTGAAGATGTCCTAGTGAATGTAAATATAATCGATGATGAAAAAGCGGATGTCAATAGAGAAAACATAAGAAAGACTACTGGTTTGGCTGGAATCGAAGATCAGGAGGATGAAGATGTACTTCTTGGTTTACGTTCTAAAGCTGTCCTAAGCAAGTATGATGCAGAGATTAATGGCATTAAAAAAGATCACTTTGTCATCGATTCTGACGGTGTTTATAATACAGAGAATGAACGTTTGTTGAAGCAGTTACAAGCTGAACTAAAAGAAGGAAGAGTGAGTTCTACATCTAAAAGATCGATGTACAAACAAATAGACTTTTTCCACGTTCAATAATATTGTTATTATCACGTTTGATTCAATGAATAATCAGCTTATTTTAAATGTTTAATTACTTGTTAATAAATTATTTTAATTCATTTTCAGCAATCGTTACCTGATACTGAACTTCGTATAGCTTCTGAGTACTATAGTACCGAAGAAATGGCAGCAAAATTCAAAAAGCGTAAACGTCGTATTAAAACAATTCGTCGACCGTTAACTGCTGATGAACTTTTGAGTGAATTACCAGAACAATCAAGCTCTTCTGATTTAGGAAGTCGTTCAGCAGCTAGAGAAAATCGCTTGGATAGTAGCATCCCATCTGTAAATGATACATATTCCGTGGAAGAATTATCTGCTCAGATAATAGATGTGAAAGGTATAGTATCTTTTTTACTGTTTGTTACTTCAATTATTTAAGAAGTACATTCGATTAACATTACATACTAAATGCTACTTAGATTTATGAACTTTAGTATTGTTATAATTTAGGATTAACTTAACCAATTGAGCAATCAAAAATCTACATGTCCTAACATAATTAGTCGAAATTCAAGCATTTCTAACGTTTAATAGTCGTAATATATCTCATAGAAACAATTAAAAAGCCGACGGATCATTATTTATTGAACTAGAACTAGAAAGCCAACATTACTTCATGCTTATATACTGAAAATAATTCTGCATCTGTAATTGTATGATTGCCTTAAATTTGGGCGAATTTTATGGCAGTTTATTATTTAACAACTCCGATTTTGAACGCATTTATTTAGTAGGCTTTTGGTTCAATCATCGTGCTGTGACAAAAATTGAAGTCTCTACATATAAAAGGGCTAGACTGATAGTTGTTTATTTAGAAAGTTGTTATTAGCCTTTGCTTCTACCGTTTTGTCCTTTATGGCAACAAATACATGACAGATTTGGTTTTAAGTTAGTGGAAGCGACTAACTTATACAAAGTTCTTTTAAACAGAAGTCAGAAATAACAGCCACAGGATAAAGCATTCATGCGAGCTTTGAATTCTAACTTGTCTGTTAGATAAAGAAATTAAACTTTTACAGTAACTTTTGTAAGATTTATCCCAAATCATTTACAAATGTGTCCTTTGTATATATATATATATATATATATATATATATATATATATATGACAGATAATAGAAGCAACTCTCAAAAGCACTAAAAAACAACCAGAACTTGTAGAAGTAACTCGGAGATCTTAAAAAGATTATTTTCAAATTATTTGTATCGTTTTGGAAGTGAACAGGTTAGCTATTAGTCGATCCATGTTTATGTTGAATGAGTGAAATTGAATATGTAATAGGATGTTTTAAGTTATCGCAGTATAAGCTACGGAAAATTTGTTGATTGCTTTAAAATAATTTTTTTCTGATTCTTATAAATGGTAGAAATGTATGTTTGCTACTTCCTTTCTCTCCCATACTCACAGATAATTATGAAGATTGGTCAGAGATAGATCATAACGATGAACCCGATGAATTAAGAAGTGAATTAGAGAAAACTATTGGCCGAGTGATACAGTCAAAGTCTCGGATTATCTCTAAACCAGAAGAAGTATGTCAATTTCTTTTATGATAGTCAATCAGTTAGTGAGTTAAAACGTAGAGCTTCGTACATGAGTACATAAGTTCAGGTTGCCATACTGAGCCATGTCATTCAAGGTCTCTAACTATCGATTACTATCGTCTCGCGGACCCCAACCAGGTAGTTTACACCTACCAATATGGCTCAGTCCACTTGTCAATAACTTCATGGATTTCTGCCATGTTTTGGTCTGGTCGCCCCTAGCTTTCTTCCAACCTACTCCTACACCACAGAACATCGCTCGTCTAGGCAGTCGGTGGTTAGGCATTCGTAACACATGTCCCAAACACCTCAACTGATGAAGTTTCACTACTTCATCTATTGATCTGCCATCTTTACCTAGGACTCGATTCCTAACTATAGCATTGGTTACTCGGTTGTCCCATGATACACGAGAAATGCTTCGAAGACATCTATAATTGAATACTAATGACTTACGAATGTCTTTTACTCTTATCGGCCATGTTTCGCATCCATGTAGTAGGACAGAGCGAACTACTGCGCAGCATACTCGTCCTTTGGTTAGCAGACGGGTATCTCGGCTACGCCATAAGTGACGCAAGTTTGCAAAAGCCAATCGAGCTTTCTGTATCCATGCTGAGATTTCGTCAGTCATCTGGTAATCAGCACTGATGAAACTCCCCAGACAAGTCAAGTGGTTGACACATTCGACTACTTCACTCCCTATCACTGGTTCAGGTGCCGATGCAACCCAATCTTGAAGCACTGTTTTTGATTTAGAGGCGTAAAACTACATCCTGAACATACTTGCATTGTTGTTTACAGTGTTCTCATGACAACCTTCTCGTGAAGCATTTAAATAGATATAATATTGAAATGAGTAAGTAGGATGTAAGTTAAGCAAAATGCGAGCTACCAGTACTTGAATTTAAACCAAGCATATGGATGTTTACTGTGTTTCTGATTTACATGATAGTTAAAACTTGTTATGATCATTTCTAAACAAGATTAGTAAAATCTTTTGCAAAGGTATAAAGTTAACTGAATAATTTCTGTTCCTTTTTAAAAAATCATTTTGTTAATTATCACCTTTATATAGACTAAGATATGATTGATTTTCTTTTCATTATACTTTCTATATTTAAAAGATTACATCACAACTCTTAGCAAAAAATACAGCCACTCATTCATCTGAATCCGCGTCACAATCACTTGCAACTGATACAGCGTCAAATAGTAACAAAAAAGACAATGTTGTATTCGATTCAACTGCAGAATTTTATAAGTCAATTGGTATTGGTTTTCAAGAAAGTATGAAACGAAATACTCGTTACAATCAATTCTTACAAAATCAATCTAGATTCCAAAATAATGGTGAAACAGTTGAAACTAATGATGATAATATAAGTTCACCACCGACAAGATTACCATATAAAGAGGAAGAAGACGAAGAAATGGAACAAAAACTCGAATATGATTCAGAAGGTAGTTATCGTATGAAAAGTGAAGATTATGACGATACAAAATTGGAAACGTCAAGTGAGTTTCTATTTTCTACTCCGTTGAACTTGTCTTTTAAAAGGCTTCATTTGAATGTATCTGCGACTCTCTCTTAAATTCATATTCAGTATTGTTTAGAAAAAGTTCATTATTATCAGAATTAAAAAGGCAAATTGGAACGGATTCACCTAGATCCTTGTAACCCATCCGATCGTTGTAACTGGCGTATATACAAGCCATAGATTTATTAACATTCCTTAGAAAACCTTTCGTGGACTGTTGAAGATTAGCTTATTGATAATACTTGACATTAGCTGACTGTAAACCATTCAAACGAACAACTTTTTGTTTCCGTAACTTTGTCACTTTCTTTTGTATATGGTTTCGAATTTTTGCACTGAAATACTTCACTTATTCTCCTCTTCGAGTCTTTGAGTTTTGTAATAGTAATAGAATTGATTGTTTTCTCCAAGATCTCGATTCTTCTTGCCTGAGAATCAGAACGATTCGGAGTTGTGTATGAATCTTTTCACTTTGATTGTGTAGTCATCAGAATTTTCATTACTGGTTCTTAGAGAAAGTTGTCGTTGAATCATCCTAAAATTTCTTAGCTCTAACATAGATGGTCCAAAATTACTAGTGAGGAACTTACAAGTCATAATTGTAGCATTATCATTTCTGATCAGTAAATTACAGCATCCAAGAATAAGAAATTTATGACAAGTAATACTCAAAATAGAAGCTTTAGTAGGTCTAGTTACAGCATTGGAATTTAATGACTTTAACATTCTGACGGAAATGTTAGATTTGTTACTACCACAGTTTCAACGATAAAATCATGAAAAGGAAACAGTAGAAAAATGTAATCATTATCGAATATGAAGTGAATTATTGTAAATTATGACAGTATTTGATCATTAGAATCGACGAACCTAGCATGATCTAAATAACACACGGACTTAATGTGTCTTATTTTACCACACTTAAAGTATTTGTCATGATGAAATATACGTGAATCACAAGAACGTAAAATAACACATTATAGTCATTTATAAAACTCGTGTTCACTTTTGTTTGCTACTGCGCAATTCTTCGACGAATTGCTTCCGATGTTCTCACAAAAACTAGGCTTATCGTTAATTAAACGCCTGTCCATATCACCTTGAGTAATGATCAAATTAGGACTAACAAACGGTGTAGTTGAACTCTCTATATTTTAGAAGTCCGTCTCATGCAGTTCCTCATAATTAATACATGCACCTCTGACATCATGAGAAGAGCATTTAAACATTTGAATGAGCTATTTTTCCAGATATGGTACACTAATCCCTGCAATTAGTCGAGCACACAACTGAACGTGAATTTGATCGCCATTTGGCGGCTTGTTCCCGTAATTCTAGAGTAAATTCTTTGACTCTATTGTTGTTCTGCCCTTTCAAGGCATTCGAAGTTTTTACACAACCTGATTTAATAGTTATTATTTGATAGCGCCATAGGAGAGTGAAATAGGTTTATCTGGAGAATCCAAGGATTTTTTTAAGTAAACCGTAAGCATCTTTTACGATGATTGTAAGCGGATGTACCGCAATTTTATCATCGATATCTTTCCTAGTCGTACACCATATTTAAAACCTATCCATTTAGTCTTCAAAGCCATCCCCGCCTGAATTAATATCCAACTGTCCAAAGTTTGACTCCGTCACGACATGAATGTTATTAGGCGCGGAATAATGTACAAGGGAATCAACCATTACTTTTCTATACTTTTGTAGGCATAATATTTACTAAGTTTGATGAATCAGTGAGTCTTAGTCGATTGCAGTGATTACTTATACTCAAAAATCACCTTCCTCAGTGCGTGATATTCACTGATATAGGAGTAGGCTGAAAGAAAACCGACAGTAGCCAGACCAAGACGTGTCGTCGGTACACAAGGTTCTTGACTGTGACTGAGTTGTGTAGCTACGTTCAGACTATTTGGTTGGGGTGCGCGCAATTGTTGTAACTACTGGTTAGAAACTTTAGGTGATATGACTCAAAATCTTTCACTATGGTGCAGATGCATTCACTATTTATCTTATCTTACTTTCATATACTTCGCTATTCATCTTGTGAATTTCAGCTTAATGTGCTATCGTGGTGTGGCAACTTGAACCGATGCATCTATATACCACCAGGTTTCACGTTTTAAATGATTGGTTAGCAGCTAATTTGTTGTTATATAGTATTATTTTTTATGTACTGCTCAATAATGTAGACTGTGTGTATTATAGATAGCGAATAGAATAACATTTGTTTCATTTATTTCTAGGAGATCGATGGCATACTGTAGGTAATGATATTCTTGGGAATTCCACTCGAAATTTACCGAAACCGCCAGTCAAAAAATCTGAACAGGAACATTTTAAAGTAGAAAACACTGATATACATGGAGTTTTAGATGATGAACCACGTTTAGATTCAGGAGTATTTTCAGCTATTCGGTTGGCCGAGAAGAAAGGTTACATTGATAAAGAGAAAGAGAAACGAGTGAGTTGATTTCTATTGCTTTTATCAATCCAAATTCTTTTTCAATTCTTAAGCATAATACTATGATATTTGAAACAATGTTCGGACAGTCAACAACAACATAGAACTTCGTACGTACGCACATCAGTTCAGGTTGCCATACCACATTAGCACAGAGGTGCAATTGTCACTTCAAATCCCATAGCAGTAGAGGTAGCAGCAGTATTAGCGTTGATCGGAAATTTTAGGGTTCGAAGATATTATTCAAGAAGTGAAATGTAGTGAAATAAAAATATAAAGGTGATGAGGAATTCAGAAGGTTAGGATTTGAGAGAAGCCAAAGAGAGGATGTATCTGCGCCATCGCAATCGGTTTTGAGCCATGTCATTCAGGTTCTCTAACCATCGATTGCTATCATCTCGCAGGCCCCAACCAAGTAGTCGACACTTACCAACATGGCTCAGTCCACTTGTTAATGATTTCATGGATTTCTGCCATGTTTTGGTCTGGTAGCCCCTAGCTTTCTTCCAACCTATTCCTACACCACAGAACATCGCTCGTCTAGGTAGTCGGTGGTTAGGCATTCGTAACACATGTCCCAGTCACCTCAAATGATGAAGTTTCACTACTTCATCTATTGATCTACCATGCTTACCTATCACTCGTTTCCTAACTGTAGCAGTGCTTACTCGGTTGTCCCATGATACACGAGCAATACTCCGGAGATATGTAACATTGAAACAATCTTAATCTCTTTGTTTACTGTTCAAGACAAACTATTTATGCCATCCATTCTGACTTCATTTATTTTTGCTTTTCTAGACTGGTTCAGGAACTATGGTCAATTTAATGGCGAAACACTTTGTTCAAGAAGATATACGCTATGATGATATTGATGCGAAATTTTTCAAACGTGATCGTTACTCCGGTCCATTATCAGATTTTAAAGAGTTAACACAATATAAACCGGATATTAAATTGGAATATGTTGATGAGCTAGGACGTGATTTAAGTGCTAAAGAAGCTTTTCGTCAATTAAGTCATAAATTTCATGGAAAGGGTTCCGGTAAGAATAAAACGCAGAAACGTATGAAAAAAATTAATGAAGAGTTTGTAAGTTGGTGCATTTCATTGTTATTCTAACGTGTAACATAACGTAATTACCTATTTTGTATTTTCATTTATTCGACTTAAAGCCACATTTTTCGCATGAAGGCTGGTAATACTTCTACTCGATTCATCAAACTGAGCTATGCATCTTCGAACGTGATTCCTGTCTGTTGTTTGCAAAGCTAGTGCTTTTATAATAAATTGATTACAAATATCATTTTAATAATCATAGTAAATCAGAACGAGTAAATAATTTTACTCATCCTTATTCATTATGTTTATCTGTGTGATTTGAGATACTGATCAAATGTCCAGGTCTAAACAATGTAGTTTTTCCATAGGATCATTCCCTCAACCCATGACTTAAAGGTCTAGTTTACAAGGTTAGCAGATAATTTACTGCTCTAACGTTCCGAAGAAACCTAAAGTCAGTTGTTCAAAATCACCTAGTTTTATTTATTCATCTTATTTGCCACTCAATTTTATACTATAATTTATATTATGCCACTTAAAACTCTATTCGAAATACAGTTCTTCCCTAATGTTATTCGTAATTTGGTGTGAATTTGCTAGCACTCGATCACACGTATATTTATAGCATTAAATGAATGTAGTTTAAGCACGGTTGTTCCTGTGTTCACGTATTAGACCTCTGTCGCTTGATATGATTTCATGCATATTTCTTTTTTTTTAAACTCAACCACTGAAATGCATGTAATCAAGTTTGATCTAAACACTAGCCATGATCAAAAAAAGACATCACATTATCATCACTTGAAGTTATGCACCATTGAATAGATGATATTTAGTTGATCTTGTTCAGTTTTTTTTAAACTTATTGTGTTGATATAAAGTGTGGTAATTTTTTTTATCAATGGCATATTTAATTCAAGTGATTAATTGTTTATATCTAGTTAATTATCTAGTTAATTGTTATGAATAAATTTCACAGCATCATTTTCTTCTAAACTAAGTATACTACTTAACATACAAATAGTTTTAAGAAATTTAAAAAAGAAATTATTTTCAATTTGTTATTCCATTCTGTATTGTCGTGTGACATGATAGAAATGTCATTTTAACGTATAAAAAGAATTATTTAAAAAATGTGCGTACTGTCTATCGATCTAAACACTTTAGTATATAAAATGGCGGGTGTTCAACAGAATTAATTATTCCAGTTTATCTCACTATCATTTTATTTCAAATAACGAAATTCGGTTATACTTGTGATCGAATCCATTTCCCAATTCAACTTTTAGTGAGAATTTGACTGAAATTCCTTCTCTGTTGCTCATTGAAAGTTTGAAATTTACTTTACTTAGTTTTGCAAGTTCGTCGAGTGCAACTTCATAAACCGAGCAAAATATTAAAACAGTTAAGGTGTAATAACATATTGCGACATAAATGTTCCTTGATTATATAACGACAGTAACGAAACCAAACAATGCCTGCAGATTAAGAAAGATCTTTACAAAAATAGAACCCTCTAGAAAGGGTCACCATACAAACAATTTTACTGGCTTTGTACTGTTTATATGACTTTGGAATGTAGATATTAAAACAGTTGTCTAAAATATTGATTGTTCTCCAATGGTTCATAGACGAATGATACAGAAATAAGCTGAACTAATGATACTACGATCACCTCAAAATCTGATACATGATGGTTTATTGAATGACGATAAAATAATCACAATAATCAAAAGGTAAACCTCTACAACTATGCATTCTGATCCACAAATCTAAGTGTTGTTCTCAACTTAGTTTTAGATTTCGGTAGACGCCCATTACATAGTATGAAATGTGATAGTAGAAGTGTTGAGCATCTAGTTCGTTTTAGATGGAAAACAATCGACAGTGTTTGTTTTCTACTGTTTTGTACTAAAAACCGTTAAAGGTCACTAAACTATCAAGGGAATGAGCTTTCTAAATATTACGACTAGCAAAATGGCAACTTCTCAAAATTTTTCTCTTCTAAGGAATACTGTTCAACACTACGAAGTAGTTTTAGACAAGGAAGATTGCGAAAACAATTCTAAGTTCAGCAATCATCATGTGCTGACCATGGACCAAATTTAGGAGCTGATTCCCACAAGCATTGGATTTCAAACAAATATCGTCGTTGCCAGTGGATAGTGGTCATGCAGTACCTTGAACTAACTGAAGTTAGGAATGTATACAACTGAATATCAGCTCAGTGTTCTAAAAGTTGAGCATTTGCTGTGAAGCCTTTAGGTCTTTAGTTCGATTCTCAGAGCGTTTGTAGATGAATACTGCTGAGTAGTAGTAGTTGCTTTCTAGGAAAAAATAGCTTAACAAGAATTCTATTGTAGGATCTATTAACTTGTTTTAATTTTTTCTAGTCTGTCAAACTGTTACCGATAATTTTCTCAATTTTATGAATATTATGAAATATTCCTCTTCTTTTTATCATTGATTTAGCTTCTTAAAGCCAGCACCAGTTCAGATACTCCACTGGGAACAGTGAACAAATTGAATAAGAAACTCGAAGCCATGTCAATGCCTTATGTTATTTTAAGCGGGAAGAATGCAGCTGTGTAAGTTTATCTATATTAGGATAAGGGATTTTAGTTGTTTTTATGATGCAATCTCAATTATAGCCAATTTTCCTTTTAATCTCTCGTGAATATGAAAATTTCGATATGTAATGTGACTAATCTAGTCCGAACTAAATGCAAAAGAAATTACATTAATTGAGTGACTTCAAACTATCATCTGTGCAAACACAGTATAACTAAGATATTGTGTTTATTGTATGAAAAGTGTAGTTTATGGATTTGTTTTTATGAAAATTCAGCAGAAAAATAATCATCGTGTTTGACCGATGATCAGTTGTTCGTCTCAAGTCTGTACACGCACTATGTAAATAGGTTACGAATTGCTCTACGAATGTTAATGAGCTCTCTTATCTATGAACTAGCTGATATTTCATAATTAATTGTATGAAACAAAGATTCATCAATTTTTAGCATCCTACTTTCAAACATCCAGTCACAAATTTCAACTTTAATACATGTAAACTGTTGATTTGGTATTTTCTATCGTTGAATACTATTTATACATCATAGACCCGAGATACATGAACTTTTATATAACCATAAAAGTACTTAAAAATTTTAATAAATTCTGCATAACATATTTTCTAAATGAATACATTTAGGGTGGAATAATATGGGAATTATGTGCACTTGAACAGCATAGGGAAATATTACGAATGCATTAGTGTACGGTTGATTACATTGATCAACGAAACGCACGGGGAAATTATTCGGTAAAATAATAGCTACTCATGAGTAACATAGTTTTTATCTTAAAAAACCTCCTAACAGTTGTAAATTCAACATGCGCCACATGCGCCAGGTTCTACGTTGCGTTTGAATGACTGACTAATCTAAACTCATGCTTCGTGGACAATAAGCTGGCATTTGAAACCGAACTCATTAGATTCTGTTTTCGTATTGTAAACATCAACACTGGAATGTAAGCATCTTCAGCTGACCATTTCCGAGATTAAGTTCATGTTCCGAATTCCGCTGCTTGCCACATCCAACTCTAATGTAAGAATATTTAATCACTATCATTTGTAATTGATTTTCAATTTATGAAATGTTACTTAAGTTTTAAGATGATGCTTATTATAATTAAAATTCCTTCTTTATTGCCTAATTAATGATTTTGAAATCCTGGTTCAGTATATCTCCTATTATTGTCAGTCAGCTGCAATGTAGAACTTGGTACGTTTATTCATCAGTTCAAGTTGCCATACCACATTAGCACAGGGAGATGGAATTGTCAGCTCACATCCCATAGTTGTAGAGGTGGTTGCAGTAATAGCGGTAAGGGAAAAGATTAGGGATCGAAGTTAAGATTTGAGAAGTAAAATCCAGTAAAATAAATTTAAAACGAGACAAAAGGTCTTACGGAATTCAGAAGATTAGAATTTGAGAGAACACAAAGAATGGATGCATCTGTACCCATCTCAATTGACTTCTGTTATCCAGTAGTTCATCTATATGGCAAGTAGGACTGGTGACCTTCGAAGTATCAGTTCAGACATCGACCATTGGACAACCTTTAACCACTATCATACATCTTAACATAGTGCACTCACTGTTTAGTTATTTGAACTAGTGGCCACATTGCAACTTCAGTGATAGAATTCGGTCAGCATTCAGAGGGACTTGATGTATAAAACAACACTGGTCACTACTTAGTGATTAATCACTTGTAAATACATCTCAGTCCTATTAAAGGTTAGTCACAATCCTGATAGCTTAGTAGTAACGTCTCTGACTGTGATTATCTTTAACATGAAATCGAACCCTCCAGGGATTATCAGATATCTGAGGATTACTACCACATCTTCTGGCCCGCGCTAAACAGCACGAAACCTAGGTCCGGGGTTTCCTGTCAATTACCTCCAACCACCATCTTTGCTACCTCTACTGGTTAGTATAAGTCATACCTAAATAAATTTTAAGTAGTTCTAGTGTTATGATCGGTATTCAAAGCTTCATTTTTTATTGATTCATATTAACTGAACATTGAAATTTTCAAGCCAATCGATGCTTTGAATCGTATACTTTGTTCGATACATTTTGTCATGTAGTTTCTATTTCACCTGCTTATGTAATTATAATATACTATCTTATTATCGTTGATCAATCAGTAGTATCTTTTTATGTATATTTCTGAGGAAGTTATTTTCTTCATTATAGAAAGAAGCTGACGAAATAATTAAATGCACTAGTGATTCACAATCTGGATTTTATATCATCATATTCCATAAGTGATATCCCTGTTGTTGCCTGTCATCGATAAACTGGATTATTTGTACCGTGAATCCTCCACTAACCATTATTTTCTTTCTTTGTTTTGAATTGTTATTTCTTGTGTACAGATTTAAGCAATTTTAAAATAAAAACGCTAGTCTTGTATGTCTTTTGGCTTTACGTTTGTAATCATCGTGTGATAAGGCTGATTTTTTTGTTCGATTACATCTAACATTATTAATCGAATCAATTCGCCTGGACTAATATTCCCTTGTTTATCGTTATATATATATATCGTGAATTAACAGGTTTGCAAACAGTAAATTCAAAAAGCTTAAGTCTCATCAATAGCTTTTCGGCCATTTGTTCTAATCATCTGGTTGCTTAGCTAAGTCATGTCAATATCCAAAAGATCCTTTTCTTTGTAGTAATGAACGCATTTATTTAAAAGATCTGTTCATTGCCTTATTTTCGTTTAAAATCCTCTTGGATATGTTTTAAAAGTAACCATTTGTTCGTCTGATCTCTCAGGAATTAAACAAAGACTAAGTGTTCGTATTAAGCGTAGCAGCCTAAATTTTTTTTTTTACGAGTTCTATTCAAGATGAGACGTGCCATTTAGATGTTTGAGACATTACTAAACTTAGAGAATTTTTCACATATTGTCGTCTGGTAATTGTTACTTTCTAAAACTGCCAAAGCTCATCACCACGCGTCAATAACCAGTTATTCGAGTTCACTCCATTTTTTTATGGCTCTCCTGTAACCCCACTCTAAACTACATGTTGAAGATTTCAATGTTCGAACCTTGTGCCAAATAAGGCTATAGGCTTCCGAATCTCACGCCATCTGTATATGTTGCCTTTACGAAGCGTGCATATATAATGCGAGTACAGTCACTCATATGACCTCACTTTGTTAGCATAATTAACTATCTCTATTTACCTTTCGTGTATCTGGAGACATAACTGCTACTACCTATGGCAGGTAGGTATAGCATTGAGTCCTAGGGTAGAACTAGCTCTCTTAGACTGGATCACAGTTGATGGTCGCTTAGCTTTGTATGACTAAACGGAACAGTAAGAACTCGGGATACTAGGTACACTCTGCGTTGCCTCTTCGTTGTTTTTGCCTACGCTCCCACTGACTGCAGTGCAGAAAGCTTTCCAACCTTCAGAAAGTTAAGCGCTCTGATGTAGTAATAGTGGCTAGTGACTTGATTGCTCAAGTAGGTAGACCAAGCGAAAGGACACTTGGGTGGGTCTTATGGTGTCGCCACTAAAAGGACAAAATGGCGACCGCCTAGTGCAACTATGCCCAGATAACTGCCTATTTCTCGCAGATACTAACTTTAAACATCTCTTGATATGGCGATCGCCAAAGTTAACTCAACGCTGGACTAGAAGACTGCCGCTCATTTTGGAGCACATGTTTAGATTCAGATCATGCTCTAATACAAGCACGTATTTGTCTGCGGCTTACTGAACGTAAAAAAGACAGTAAGGGAACTCCTTACAGTTCTACTTAACGTTCGCAAGGCGAAGAATTTATTTGATAAGCAGTTAGATACACAGGCAGTCATGTAAGTGATGCCTAACCCGAGGCGTTTCTGAATGGTATCCTGAAAGCTGTGGAAATAGCAATAAGGTTAGGCAGAAGTAGTGAATTTCAGTACATTTACTAAACTGATAGATACTTGGAAACTCATCCAGCATAGCGTAAACAAACGCTGATGAGAGCTTACGTATTGATGGTGAGCAGTATTGGATGGCGAAAGGCAGCGGCACTTGTTAACAGCTGGCAACTGTTCAGGCTTTTCAAGGAAACCGATATTAGAAAGATGGGACTATTATTCATTCTCAATCCAGGAGGTAGGATCGATGGGCAGGGAATTTTTCTGATCAGTTCAATTGGCCTTCAGTAACCGAAGGTTTACAGTCAACCTGAATGGCAAGTTGATTTAAGTCCTCCTACTCTTAACAAGGTCGAAAAAGCTGTAGGCAATATAAGACGAAGGGGCAGTGGTATGTTAACGTCTAAAATTTTTAAGGATAATGGTCTAGTCTCAGCTACAAGATTGACTGAGATTTGAGCTCAAATCACATATTTTAGAGTCGTTGGTTGTGTAAGGTCGCACGATGGAGTTAATAAATATGAGATTAGTCTTAGGGTATTTCACAAAGATATGTCGTGAATCTTCATAAATTGGGGTATTTCGTGGCACATCTACTTCACTCAGACACTAAATTATGGTTAAGAATAAGTTGCCTATGATTATCACACTAGGACATTTCATCAGTCTTCTGCGTTATACATTAAGACTTGTGAAGAAGTTCGTACTTCTCGAGATCTATGTGATAATCATACTCAAATGTCGAATTACTTGAAAACTGATTTTAATCAAGCAGATATACTCAGCGGTCACTTTTACATAGCTTACTTTCGCTTCATAAATCTCGTTGTTTCATTTTATTTTATTTTCGGATTACTTATCCTTTTTAGTCATCGAACAGACAAAAATAATCTCTTAGATATAATAATCATCAGCTTTGAAAACAGTAATTGTTGTGTGGGTGTAATTCAAAGTACAATACTACCACGTGAAACTCTTACTCTTAGGAATGATGAATAATGTTCAACGGAAATGCATAACTTAAAAATGAAATATCGTTTCATTTTTAATATTACAATATACGAAATTAATTTATAATCTTCATAGTAATATAAATATGTTTACAATGTCAAATTTCATGTGAATTTAACGAGAAAAAAAAGCCGATTTTACATAGTAGTGCAATAATAGTTGATTTTATAGACTAGTGCGGAAACGGTCGAAGTACTAGGATGCGTGGCAATAAATTCATTAACATAACGCTGTTTTCTCATTGAAGTGTGAGCTATTATTGTTTGATTTCCGTGAAGGGAAAGCTTTTGGTTCAAGGTTGCTGTTTGTAATATGTCTGCTTGCTGGATTCTATAAAATAGGAAAATGAATTTTTAATGACTTAGTTCCGAATGTAACTGAATTTAAATCAGACAGTATCTCATTGATGACTTCAAAACTTTGACTTGTAATCGATTTTTAATGAGAAAATTACTTTGTTACTATTTCTTTTTAACTAGACTATGACTGATAAAAAAAAATCTAAAATGCTATATTGGTTTTATATGTTACTGCTTCCTCACACGCTTTTATAAGTAGTAATATAATCGATTAAGAAAATAAGTTACACAACAAAGTTTGAATGATAACATTTCTAACTTTGATTTGAAAAAAATATTAAGTGAACTTTTTCCTGCATCAACTTTATTTGATGTTGCAAGTTTTTGTTTTTAAGTAATTTGATGTTATCGGTTTATTCAAATATTGACTACTTACTTACACATGTTACTTACTCCTAGCGGATGTGTTGTTTGGTCTCGTTCCTCTCCTTTGTCCTTGAGGATTCAGGTTAAGGCTTGCCAAGGTATCCACAGTCTGTTGTGTAGAAATCTTTTGGATAGTGGTTTTCTTACTTGTCCAAGTCTCCACCTCATACAGTAGAACTGTCTTGACAAATGTATTGAAATTTCTGACTTTGGTGTTGGTTTATAGTTGTTTTGAGTTGCAAATATTTTCTAATTTTAGAAATGCAGCCCGTACTTTGCTAATCCGCACCTTTACATTTGCATCAGATCCACCCTACTCGTCAATGAGGCTGCCCAGATATTTTAAGGTTTTCGCATCTTTCAAAGCTTCTCCGTCAAGTGTGATTTGGTTGGCGCATTTGTTGCGTTTCGCCATGTATATATTGAGACTTGTTGCTACTGAGGCTGTTGCTACACTGATCGTCTTCTCTTACAAATGTTGTTATGTGTGAGATAGAAGAGCCAGATCATCTGCGAAGTCTAGATCGTCCAGCTGTATCCCAGCTGTCTACTGTATACTGGTATTCCCTCCAGGTGTTGACGTCTTCATAAGTCAGCTAATCATTAGGAGAAAGAGGAAGGATGAGAGTAAGCAATCTTGCCTGACATCGGTCTTTACTTGGAACGAGTCTGTGAGCTGTCCTGTATGCACGATCTTGCGGTGTAGAGTCCATCATAAGAATTCGGTATAATGTTTACTATCTTCTCAGGCACACCGTAATGTCTAAGAAGCCTCTATAGTGTCACCCTGTCCATGCTGTTGAATGCTTTCTCGTAGTCAACGAAGTTGATGTAGAGTAGTGAATTCTATATAATTGATTATTCCACAATGATCCGTCTATTCGCGATTCAGTTGGTACACCATCAATCCTTACGGAATCCACCCTGTTGATCTCGAAAATAGGTATCTATTGAATCTTTCATTTTGTTCAACAACACTCTATTGAAGGTTCTTCTTGGTATTGAGAGAATAGTGATTTCTCTGTAGTCCTCACACTTGCTAAGGGCTTTCTTTGGTATCTTGATGTTTTCTGGTCCCACTGCTGAGCCGCTCTTGATTTATCTGATGGCCATGCTGATCTCTTCAATTGTAGGTGAGCCAACATCGATTGTGAGGTCCGTGGATGCTGCCTCGATGCTGGGTGGGTTCAGTGGAGCTGGTCCATTCGAGAGTTCCTGAAAGTGCTCTACCCACCTGTTTCGCTGTTCTTCAGTGTTACTGATTACTCCTCCTTCCTTGCTTTTCACTGATCTTCCTGGTTTACCACTGTTTCTAGAGAGCTTCTTTGTTGTATCATACAAGTGTCTCATGTTTCCTTCTCTTTCAACCTTTTTGGTCATCAGTGTTAGTTCTTACGTATATTTACTTTTGTCAGATCTGATGCTCCTCTTCACTTATTGGTTAGTTTCTGTGTATTCAGTTTGTGCCTTTGCTTTCCATGCTCTTGTTTGACTGATATTGATTAATGGCATCTTGTTCCTTCTTTCTTGAATCTTATCCAGTGTATCAACAGTTATCCATTCCTAGTGATGGATTTTATTGTGACCTAGATATTGGCTAGCCCTTTAATATATTTATGAGTAGATTTTTCAATGCTTTGATCTTTTGAAGCATAATAGTTAAGGATCGATTATTCTTAAAGTGAAGATAGATTTCTTTTCTTGATATAATACTTGTGGATAAACTATTACTCTATCATTTCTAGCATTTTTTTACTATAGATTTATATTTTTGTAGATTCAAATGAATTATAAACATTATTTTTAAGTCGATATTTACAATTATCATCATTTATAAATAATAGTGGAGAAATACTACATCAAATAGGCTTTGTGTTCGTTCTTAGCAATCAATAACTCGATGATATCCATATGTTATGAGAACTAACCTGAGTTTTATTAATTTTCATAAACTCAACAATAATAACAAGCTCACTAGCCAAAGTGACCTGGTTTTAGAATAGCTGTTGGATTTTCAATGAGAAGCTGTGACCGTTGAAATTAACAATACAGAGAGTGCATCATATTTCGCAGATATTAATGAATAACATAGTTTCACAATATTGTCAGTTACCTGAATTTGGAAATGTACAAAATATTAACAGCTATTTGAAAAATAAAAACACTAATTCTATGCAGAATAGTTAACAATGGAATCCAGAACCCATGATTCATCCAGTTTGGAACTTGTCAGTTGGATGATGTCTGTGAATCTGAAACAAGATTAAATGAATTTCGGTCAAACTATTAACGATGAGATAGTCTAAATCATTTCGATTTGAACTCATTTCATAACTCATATATATATTTCCTTTCTTATTTCTTAAATATATTTAGTTTTTTTGAAAGATAAAAATAAAACAGTCATCTGATATTATCATATACTGGAAAAATTTTCATTGGCTTTCAAATATATGAATATGAATTGAGATTTGATATAAAGTTTACTTGATTGCGTAAAGAACCGAATTCATGCATTGAGTAATACCATACTATCATGATGTTCGGTTAGTAATATAACACAATATATATATTTAGTATACATTGAAAACAAACAGGATATTTTGTGACATAACAATAAGCAAAAAATTATTTAAAGCTGGTTCTCATCTTAGTCGAAAGAAAGATAAATAGATATTTCTTTCTGTAATCTGAGATATTACTTGGCCTAGTTGAGAAAATATTGAACAAAACTAATTCACCGAACTAGTTGTTATTATCATTAGGATTGTGTCTAAATACAAATAAGGTAAATTTAAAGAGATACAACTGTCTGACGATCTACTGAATATCTGTATGTATAAATACAATATTAAAGCTGTCATTTATGTGAACAGAATATTCACCAAAATAGCATGATTGTGAATTAAAACACCTAACCTCTAAACTACTGAGGCAGTTTCCAACGAAATGAATGTCTAACTTCAATCGATCAGCCATCTTGTACGACCTCGTTCATTATCTTCGCTTGGCAATACTTCGCACCCGACAGGGTTGAACCCCACTAGTCATGACATCTCAGAGAAATTTCTCCGCAAAGCCAGTCACTAGTGAGCACATGACGATTTTCATTATAGATAGGGTTGTGGAGATGGTTGGAGACGGCCGTCCTGTGCTTCCATGTTCTAATGGTGATCTAACACTGATTGAATAATGACTCAACGTAAACAATCAACAGTTTATAAAATTTATTGAAAACTAATAAATTCTCATCGTAAGACCTGAAGGTCCTGAGCTCGATCCGCGAGGATGCCGTAGATGCCCTTTACTAAGGAGTTCCGCATTAGGAAGAAACTCCTATCTGGTATTTCCTGGTTTCCAATGGTTGTTTAACCAACACAATTTTTTGATGTAAACTGTGAAATTATCATTTAATTTTAAAATTCTCTGTATTACTTACAAATATCAATGATAATTAAATGTTGAGTCCGTATTTTTATTACTTCATATATTTTTCAAGTGAAAACCTCATTACTATCTAATCATAGAAGGAGGAACCAATTCATATACTTCAGTGATTCTTTCTATAAACTTATGAGAAATATAATTCATGACCTTTTTTATTCATGAAATTATCATAATACCTTTGATTTCAGAAAATTTATGATGTAGGGTGATTCCAGTTGTTCAATACTCTCTATTTTTCACTAGTTCTGTAGGCGAGATTCGTTAGTGGTGAAAACAATTTTCTAACTATACAAAAAGATTTACTCTACATACTTTATTTGTCTTAACGTTTTTTATACGTGGGGATAAAAAAAAACAGTCTTTTTACGCCTTCGTCAACATGTGTCAACAGTTTCACCTTCTCATTTTTATAACTTTCTTAATTATTTAACTAAATTTAAAAGCCTAATTATTGTAAGCTCCTTTTTTTAAAAAAAAAATAAAATAGTCAATTATTAAATTTAACTGTTAGATGATTAATGAAAATTTCATTCAACTACAAATCAGATATGCCTACGTAAATGTGAATCATTTATCTACAGTTTTTGATTCATGTACGTGGATATAAATTGCAATGATTTTTATGAACAATGCAGATAAGTATAACTGAATTAATGAACTTGTTCTTTTGATAATACTTATTTGTTCTGAAAGTGATCATTCGAGACAACACAAACCATTTTTTTCATAGTCATGACTAGAGAGTGATAAAAAAAAATGGAAAAAGTGATATTTGGAACTCACTAATATGGTACATTATTCAAAAATGCATAATTTTATAAATTATTTTCATGGAAACGTATTGTGTAAACTGTAAGCAAAATTTCATATCAAAAGTGACATCATTTCAGAGTATAGAATTAATGAGGTGATGTACATTGTAACCCTGTAAGCCTAGAGTTGTTTTTGAATAAGGAGTACGAAAAATATCATGACTAATAGTTTTAGCGTAACCACCATGTCATGGTCATTTTCGAATATCACATGTCTTCGATGAAAAGCAAGTTAAACAATTTATTCTTAAGAGTACAGTTTAGGGTAAACCAACGTATATTCAGTATAAATTGACAACTATGTTTAGGATTGTAATACTTGCGGACATTGTATAATGCGGTTTTTCAAAATAAAGAGTTAACGCGAGTGGTTCAGTTCAATTAAATACTTAATTTATTCAGGAAAAGTTTTGGTTTCATGTAAGTTTTTGTTAGCTTAAAAGGTAATCTGTAAAAAAAATACATCATTTGAAATCCCTGAAATTCCTGGTTCTAATCTCTAGCGGAGCTATGAATGAGAAAGCCTATATTAGGGTGAAACAGTTCAAAAGTATACCATGAAATATATTCGAAACTGAAACTTATATGCCAAATTACCATGAGTTTCGTATGAAGGTTATTTCTCAATCTGAATGTATATCGATGTTGATGAACGTCTCGAATCCGTGACTTAAACGACCGTATCTTTACTCAAAACTAAACGATACACTACAAATTGGGAAATATTTTTACAATCACTTGAATAAGTAACATATTTTGCATTGATAATATTTAGTGTGAGAATAATCGGTCATTTTATATTAGCATCTTACTCAATGAATAAAATTTGCTGAAAGTATAATCAATATTTGGAATGAAAACTATTAATAGGTCAGTCGATGTGGGAACAAGTAACCAGACATGGTTTTCCAATAATCGAGCATAAACTATCCAGTTTCTGCTACTATGACCTTGGATCTGTGGTGATGTAGCACTCTAAACTAGTGTGACTTAGTTGTTTTCTGTCTATTAATTAGTCTAGTTGGTACTTGTATATGACGAAAACAACCAAAACAAGGAAATTTTCATGTGTTAGGAAAGTCTCTTCTATTGTTTAGACGACGTAACTAATCAAAACAAATTAAATATTTTCATCATATATTTTCTATGTTTTTCGATCAGTTGTCAAAATCTCTATCAAATGATTGGCTTACCATGTTCAAGGTCATATGGATGTGATGAAAACCAGACTGGAAAATTTCCCCACTTTATTCGCACGAATTTGTACAATTAAACGTTTAAAGTGGAAATCATGTGGAAGTACATGTTCCCAATACTAACTTACTTTATAATCAATTATCCGAATGCTTCATTGAATATTAATCGATCGAAGGATCCTCCTATTCAAACTAAAAAATTATTAAAAAATGATACATGTGATTCGTTAACAGCAAGGTGTTATTGTGATGAGCTGTGTTTAAAGAGATCTGATTGTTGTTCAGATTCGCCATTAATCAATTACACTTCACATGACTATAACATTCTGACAACTACATGTATTAAAAAATTTCACTATGTAACTGATGAACCACATTTCGGAGAAGAAGAAGATGATGAAGCTGCATATGAACAAATTTATGCAATTTCTAATTGTCCATTGAATACTTCCAAGAATATAGCTTTACGATGTAATCGTATAAAAAATATTAAGATGATGTTTAGTGATTTATCCCCTGTAGGTACAAATGATTGGAGTATATTAACCAAAGAGCATATTTCAGGTGTCATATCAGATAAAATACTATTTCATTTTAAAAAATCCGATATACGTGCTATCGCTCCAGTTGTCTCACTTAAAACTAATCGAGTCTATGCAAATATTGATTGTGCTCAATGTCATGGTGAATTGAAATCTGCGCCAGGAGAGAATTTCAATGATTATATGAAAAAATATTTAAAATTTTACACAGTTAAAATACGTTGTCGTTTAGCAGCTAACAAATATCGAATATGTGTTCTTGATACTGCATTACCACCGAGCTATTCACGTTATTGCGCATCACCTCTTCGTATTAATGTAACACCGGCGTCAGTATTCAATAAACGTTTAAGATGGCATGAGTTTTTGGCTATACCAAAGAAGTATTTAGGTTTTGAAATCGATACGGATAAAGAAGAGAAATCTCAAGTATTAAAAACAATTGAGTCTATTTTCGATATTCTACAAATCATTGTCAGTATTTTTTCTGCAATATGCCTTTGTACACTATTGATAATCCATGGTAAAACAAAATCTCTACATCAAAGACTATCAAATCAATTAGTAATGGGTTTAGCTTCATCTATTCTCAGTTTATTATTGATATATTTAACATTACCATTGATAATTGAACAGATTGATATATCAAATCGTAAAATTTGTGTTATGATAGCTTTTCTGATACATTATTTCTTTCTGTGTAGTTTTACATGGATGTCAACATTTGGTATTAGTTTGATGAATACATTTGGTGGAATTCACACATGTCTATTGTGTTTTTCATACATAAAATTGAAATTGACAAAGTCACAAGAAAATGCCGATACAATAAATCATAAATTTATTTCAAATGCAATGCAAGTAAGTCTAATAGAGTGTTTTTTTTTAGTTGTAACTTGTATCCTATGAATGAGATTTATTATTTGAGGCTTTTAAACGGTTACAAAATTCGCGAAACAAAATGTTCTCTGGTTTCCAATACTGAATGAATTTCACTGATTATGTTGACACTGTAGTCCTTAGTGGACGCAAGTATGAAAAGTGCTCATACATTACTTGTTGCTAGTGAACTGTTACAACCATAAAAGTTATTGTGTAAATAAAAGTATTACTTGAAATCCAGAGTTTGTTGAGAAAGAAATCATTAAACCTATCGAGAATAATTGATTGTGTCGATGATGAAAATAGAAAGATTATTATTACCGAAATTCAAACTGAACTTATTGTTTATAAAACTACACTTAAGTGTGTAGACGGTAGAACTTTCGGTAAATTCTCAAGTTTCAATGTTTTATTAAATAATCAATGCAGATAGTCTTTCCCATGTCAGGATGAAATGTCTTCTTAGTATTTATGAGTTTTCACTAGTTGTCTTAAGTTTTTAGTGTTGATTCTTTTCAAAAAAGAAAATAAACACTGAGGTCCCGTCATTTTAACTAACAAAAATTAAAGTTTCTGATATCATGATGATGTTTAGACATGAAAATACTAACTTATAACTATGTGCAAATCTAAATTTTTTCACTTAGATATCCTAAATATCAATGCTAATAGTTATTGAGGAGAATAAGACTAGAAATGTTCAATACATACACAAGAAGTCCATTTTAAGTAAACTGCGTTTTTATTTTCGTGATATATGGATTAAAGATATGTTATAGAATGGTTAGTACTAGTAATGTTTCAATAAACCAAATGATCTGAATTGATAATGACACATTTTTATAGTATGTTCTCATTATGATAGCTGTATTACTCACAACGTATCGATTAGTATGGTAAAACCATCAAGTGTTTGCACTTTTTCTCGCATTCAACTACTCAAAGATAATCTAGAGTCCGGAATTCTGTTTAAAATCACTGATAATTTATGTCATTATGCTTAGATCAACTAGCAGATATATATTTCTTAGTCGTTCCCATAAATATCATCCAATAAACTAAGAAAACTTGGAGGACTTCGTAAACTATGTAAATGCGAAATTTAGGTGATAAACTGATAAAAGTTTGAGAAAACTAATCTGTTTGACTAGTTTCGCAAATACTAAAACGGAATTAGCCAGTAGTTAATGTTTAAGCCATATATTAAAGTTCAGTATCCTGCCTTTTATAGTAAAATTATCCTGTGAGTAGCAGGCGTTATGGATGCTCACTGCTGATGAGTCCCATACCATAACGAAACGGCTGTCTAGTGCTTCCAGGTTTCTAATAATCGTCTAACAATGATTCATTCATGATTTCAATCTAAAACTACCATCTCCATACTACCATGAAAAAAGTTATCAAAATTATTGCTGAATACTGAATGTATTTTTTTCAGATATTACTGAATTAACATAAATTTTAAAATCCAAAAGTTAAATTCATAAATTATTACTTATTAAGCTGTAAATACCACCAAAAATACTGTAGTACCAAGACCGATTGATTGTCTAATGAATCGAATTAACCAACATTCAACAATAGACTGGACCACCTATATAATTCCTCATTTGTCTGTATAATAATGATAGATTGAAGTTTAATGACATACCAGTTTGTAGTAGGTCTTGGAATTGTACAACAGCTAGAAAAAGATTCATAAATGATATACATTTTAGTCAATTGCTCAAAAAGTAACCAATTTCATCTACCTACCCGTAAATTATCATCCCAGTAATTCTAGAATCTGTTCCAAATTTTCTAAATCCCCCATAACTTTGCTTATAATCTGTTGATAAATAGTTATCTACATAATTTAAAAATACTTTTGAACACAAGTTTTCATAAGGAATGGAAATTTGTTAAGAAATAATGGGAATCAAGAATTAATTCAAAATCCTTACAACTAAAACTCAGACAGCATCCTTTAGTGATCTTCTACAGTGACGTCTCTGTAGAAATATTTTTGTTGTATGATTTTGAAACGCTTCATTGGTTACATGGTGATTACCTTACATAAGAGTTATCTTTTTGGCTTTTCAATAAGCTGAGAGTCATTGCCAATGACTGGTCGAAAAGTGTTACTGCAGATTTGATTTTCTTTTATTCTTTATTATGACAAACCAGTGTCACCAACTGTTTGAGAGATGTCGAATATCCATACAATCTTTTGATTAATGTTAATTTAGAATGTTGATATTGATACATGGTGTAGACAATTAGGCTGAATAATTTTTGATGTATCAGCTCCACTTACTTTCGTTTGTTACCCCTACTGGACCATAGGCAGCCGACCAGCATTCTCCAACCTATTCCATCCTTGACCTTCATTTCCAACTCAACCCAGTTGCTGCTCAACCTTTTTGTGTCTGCTTATGATTCTTGGCTTAATGTATTCTTTGGCCTTCCTCTTCCCCTTGGACCTTAAGGTTTCCAAGTGAGGGCTTGTCTTATGACCCAGCTGGATGATTACCCCAATGTGTTTCTTATCCACTTTCAGCGCATTTTCCTCATTTTTAACTCAGCTGCTGGTTTGTTTTCTCACACAGTAGGTTGTTGCTGATAGTGTATGACCAATGAATCCTCAGTATCTTGTGTAGACAACTGTTTATAAAGACCTATATCTTCTAGATGATGGCTTTTGTAGTTTTTCAAAATTTCTCTTCCATATAGCAGAACTGTCATAGCATTTGTATCGAAAATCGTGACTCCGGTGTTGATCGACAGTCGTTTAGAGCCTCAAATACTCTTCAGTCGTCGAAATACTGTCCTTGCTTTTCCATTCCATGTTTTCACATCCATACCAGATCTATCTTGTTTGTCAGTGGTGTTACCCAAATCTTTTCCATCAAGTGTGATTTGATTAGTGCACATTGTGCTGTATCAGAGGAGGATCTTGCTTTTTTCCTTATGTACGTTGAGATGTATCGGCCTAACAATATAAATTATTGCCAACTATGGTTAGTGCTTTAATAACTATTGTGCTGAATAATATTTAATTTAATCAGTGGTTTCATTCACTATATATTACCATCATTTAATAGAATAATTCTTAATAAATTCGAAATAGAAGTGCATTTTTTAGATGAGAAAAAAATAACAATAAATGTTTTGAGGTCAGTTTCATGTACAGTCATTGATCTTGACTTATTTAGTTCATACACATATTCATCAGTGTAATTCATTGAATGAAACTGAACAACGACCAACTATCAATAGAACAAACGAAAACTTTAAAGATACAATTAATTAATTTTTTTTTCCGGGGCGGTAAATATTTTTCATATAACACTTGACTTAGAACAGATAATGTTTGTTTAGCGAAATACAAATGGAATGTAAACATAACCAGTTAGTTGTGGGCTAATTCAGTACACCTGTTTGTAGGCCGAAGTAAATATTCATGTAAAAAAGAAAACATTGAATACTTCTGATTCATCTGTAAGTAAATGTTGCTTAAATGAATAGCTAAAATCATTAACATTAATCTATTGAATTGTATATTTGAAATATACATTCTAATATAAAGAATAGATCATTTCATCCTCCCTTTTAATATTAACTGATTAGAATCATTGATAACTTTACATAACATTCGATTAATTTGATGAATTTAACTTAAAATAAGAGACTGGCAAATAACTTGTTATGACTAGTTTTAATGTGTAAAAATGCATTTAGCTATAAGTCATTGTGCTTTGTGTAGTGTACATTACTTAGAAGAATTTTCTTCAAATTCAACTGTAAAAAATTGTCTCAACAAACTAACTATCGAAATTATCAATACAACCATTGTTAGACCAACATTAGAAAGCTGGAAGCATTGGAGGGCCGTTTCTTCCTGGCATGGAACAGACTTCCAGTGCTTCTAGGTTTTTTAATGGTAGTCTAAAAATGATTGATTGATGATTTGAATGTATAAAAACACAGATCTCTGTAAGTCTGATATAAAAGGAACTAACTGTTGTATTTAATCAATGTAGCACTGATTTAAAATTAGATCATTAATTAGTGAGTATTTTTATTCCTCAGTTAATTTTCATTAATGTTTAACACTTTGTTCTTGTTCTTTTCAAAATATGTATATATGATTTCGAATGAGGTAGTCTGACTTGTTACAATCACACAATTTGAAAAATTATCACATCCAACTTATACAAACACCTTCTTCATTAAAACAACATAGAAGGAGCGAAAAGTAGCTTGACTCAGACTTAATTAGTCGATTCTTATAAATAATTTTAAGATACGTATAATTAGTTAGTAAAAATACTCATGGCTAAAAGTAATTAACAAACAAATTAATCTGTAGAAAACAAATGTCCAATAAGACTTTTCATTTGGCTACGTGTGTTTTAATAAAATTACAATCTATCAAAGCTGAGTTGAATTAGTTTATCATTGATCGAATGTCTGGTTTTCTAGAAATTTAAAACAAATGATAATTCACTGTCTTGCTCATACTTGAAGTTAACAATATAGGTGAAACTATAAATCAGATGAATGCCTCTCAGAATTTATTATTTACTCTATGAGAACAGTTTTTTCTATCACAAACTGATATTAACAATGAAAATAGGGATTATCTCGAAGTTATATTTAATCGCAAAAAGGTGTCACCTTGTAATATAACTCAATCTGAAATGAAGCGAATGACTACAGATCACATTGAATGATGATTACACTATGTTTTTCATCTGAAGGTAGTTAGAAAATGTGAATAATTGTATTTCGACTGGCTGAATAAATTCTATCTTGTTGACCATAAGACTTCAATTTTATTAGGTTTCATCTGATGTAAAGTTGTGTAAGTTGTTTAATAGTGTCAATATTTCAACAATCATCTATGCAGTACATTTTAAATTTCTATGGTTATCCAAGTTATATTAATTTATGAGGAAAAAATTGTTAAAAAACATTGATTTTATGATTTATTCAGCAACCGTAAAACCTTAGTTTTATTTTCTGTTAAAATGATAAAGTTTTAAATTTGATAAACTATTTATTCTTGAAATAAAATACTTTTTCAAATTATGAATTATTCATCTATACTCATTGTAATTAGTCGGTTTTAAGACAAAAAAAAACCATTTTACTCATTTTCCTTTAATTTGTTAAAATTATACGTCGATTAGTGAATATCACGTAAATTAGCAATAAATTATTTAGAATTTTTTATTTTTTTTATAGAGACAACCATTTACCCTACTGACAATAATTGATATTTATGTCAGAATGAACATTCTCTACCGTTTAACCATAATTTTTTCCCGGTTAGAAATTGTTCAATGAATTTTCATTAATAATTATCCCTTAATTATTTTTTTAATGATCTAATATTTTTGATAGAATAGAATTAATTACTCTTGAACAAAGAAAAAAAAATAGTCAATCATTTCATGATGTCCCTTTGTTCAGTTTCTATCATTGCTTGTATAATGACTTGAGCGTAATATAATTAAAATTAAATTATAATCATTCTCATATAAATGTTAGTTAGTTCTGTATAAATTATCGAATCTTAATTAGCCTAATATTAGCTGAGTAACATGAATAGGGAGAAATAAAGTTTAAGATTAATGTTATCAAGTTGAATGGAGTTGACTGAAAGCTTTACTTTCAACCTACATGTAGGTAGGAATTCATCAGGTTAGGGTATACCTAATTACTGAACTGTTAGTTATTCAAGGATCTGAACCTGCTTTAAATTATCGAAAAACTTTTGATAAGTAAGAAGTGTTGGCTAGGACTAAGAACTGAATTCATGTCTTTCGCACACAAACATTTCAATATCACCAAAATTTATTATTATTTTGTTATAATTTACAACAAACTCAGTTGTTTGATGAAATAACCTACTGACCAAGCCATGAAATTAATAATTACCATTTGATTATATTGGAAGACAAGACACTGACCAATTAGTATAAGCATGAAAAAATTTATTTGACTCAAAACTTTGCAACGCCGTTTCACTAAACAAAATAAATTCTCAAAGTAAAAATATTTTGTTTAGTTTCTACTACCACCTTCATAGCATACTACTGATAGCGTGCATAAAGTTTACATTTGTAATTAAAAATCAGTTTTGTGTTCGTGTACAGATTTTTCCGCTGGTATTTTCTTGATTAAGAAATAAAAATCATTTCAATATTAGCCTTTTTTTACCATGTGAACATAATTTAAGTGACTTAATTCAACAAAATTTATTAAAAAGTAAGTGAAGTATTCGTTGCATTTAACCGGTGATTTACTAAAGATGACGAACATAACATTACTGCGTTGTCGCTCAATAATATTTACAAAGATAAATCAGTTGAAATATGAAATAGACTGATCAGTAAATATAGCATTCATGTTGAAAAATAAGGCCATAATATGTATTTCATTCAAATAATACACGGATATGATTTTTCTTAATTAATGAATATGAAAGTGTAATGGACAATGTGTGGTATAGGTTGATACAGATGTGTTATGAGAGACAGTTTTAATTGAGTCTGTTCAGAAGTTTCCCATGCAGGGACTTTTGATATTTTACCGTCATACAAAAAGCATCAGTCTGGTCTAAAAGTCATATGGATTCTGACATCTCCAATAAAACTAAAGAAAGAAATCAACGCATGAAGTGAAACATCATTAAGATAGATGAAAGTTACATTACGGAAATATTTTGACTTTTTCGAATAAATGAAGTACTACTTAATAGTTAAAAATTGTTCCTCATTCTCAGTTCAATAGATAAATAGATTAAAGTGTTGAGAAGTGTTTATGAATTTTATGGTTCAATAAAATGTGTGATAGATATCCTCATGCTACATAGGAAGGTGTTCTGAGACTCATATCATTGTTACCTTAAATGAAATTACACTCAAAACAGTGAATAATAATTGATGACTTCTTAAATATCAATTTTTAGAAATAATTATACTATTTAAGTAAGTAAATATATATGAACTCGCTTTTGACCGACACTGTTTATCTGATAGTTAATTTTACCATAGGATTACTGAAATTGAATTAAGTAGATCATTGTTTGAATTCGAGATCTGTGGAATGTGTTTTAAACACCAAGTTAGTTTTACCGAATGATCGATAAAATTAAGACTTTCTCTACTTACTAAAAGGCTTAATTCATCATCTTATTGTTAATGAATACCGTTTAAAAATATATTTTATAAATGAAGTAATAAATAATTTCGGAATCTTCGTTAGAGATGAAAATACATAACTATGTACTGCAAACAATGTTAAAAAAAATTTAGCAATTCCATAGATCAAATGGTTCATTTTAGTCTAACAGAATTAGAAATCATATTTTAGGAAATTTGCAATTTCCTCTTCAAACAAACCAATAAAATAAATGTATTGGTGTGATAATTTAATTACTAGTTTTACCCATTTCATCCAAGAATAAAGGGAATTTCTTAGTATTAACTACCAAATAAATGTAAATCACTGATGACTGATGGTTTCATGTAGTAGGATTACAGTCACACGCATAACTGACGCCCTGAGTTGTTTACTTCAATAATAACACTGTTTAAAGTCGGTTTCGAATAAACGAGTCTCACAATTTGGCTTGTATCATCTTAATTCATTGGATTAAGTCACTATCATTTCATTCTTCGTTGTTATATTGAATCACCCTAAAAAATAACACAATACTAATAGTATGGTTAAATCTTTGTTCTACCTATAGGCTCACTGAAAGAATTCGAATTGATTCCCTCTCCTATTTATTCTCTTAAACGTATATCAGTAAAATTTTAAACATTCAGTTAATTTGAATTCACTAAGCGTGGAAAAAAAAACATAATCTTTTAATAAATGCATACTGTTACAATGTAAAAGTCAATATCATACTTTGTGCAAACAAAAATACATCTAACAAAAAAATATTTGATCAGCTGTTCGAATAAAATTATTCACATCGTTTTTTTTCACATGTCTGATAATCACTCTCACAGTATGCAGAGAAATTTGGATAATTTTAAAATGTGTTTATTTGTTCGACTGAGAATAACAACTGTCTAGAAAATTGATAAGATAATTGTTTTTACTTTTCACGCTACATATCAATTGGAGATATTGCTATAAAGCTACAGTTCTTTGTTAATCAAAGATATCACTTCTGTTGCATAATTCTAACAGAAATCCATTATTCATTTTGTAACCCATGATTAAAATAAATAAGAAAACCGATTCGTTTGCATTGGTTGTTTTGAATATCAACTGTGAGATGCAGGTACATCCAGCTGATGAATCGCAAACAGGACGAAACAGATGTCCTTGAATCCCACTGCTAGCCATTATCCAGTTCTGCTAATAAATGGGAAAATATGCGAGGATCTATATGAAACATACTCAACAATATCAAAAAGAATTCCTTTTCTGAATGAGTTAGTTAGTACACTACATGGTTTAGTGATACGTCCACAGATAACGGTTTAAAATAGCTTCAAAGATTACATTCATTTACGTTTATCAATCTTGATTGGTTGTTTATAGGAATAGTTCATAATGTAGCTTATCTATGGTATAGCTTTGTTGTTAACTTACTAAATACACTTTATTCACTATAATCTACCGGAGAACGATACAATACAAATCGATTAAAATGCCTAAAATAGCTTTGTATCAAAAAGAGTCACGCGCAAAAAAACTTGAAAAAAATGTAGAAAAATTCTCATAATGAATTTTCTGACTGTAACAAAATGTAAAATATCTTCCTTGGAAAATGAACATACATTTCTTTTCATTTTTTTTTAAACTAGAGGATTTAGGGAAAAACAAATGATACATTTGCATGTTCATAAAATGCATTATATTTGGAGGTTTTTTCTTGAAATTTACAGTTTTCTTAAACACTGCATGTGAAACATTGTTTTCCACTAATTATTCATTGCTGAATAATTAGTAAGTAGTATATATGGTAAGATATCTCAATTGGCCGGAAGTTATTCACCATATTTATAATATCTTTGCGATAGCCCATACCAATGAAATAATTATGCTTCAAGTTTTCAACTTCCGGTCATGTTGAACAAATCAAATCATACATTTCTATTATTTAAAAATTGTACACAGAATTTGTGTATAACATGATAAATTCCTATTTTAAATCATTAGTAGGTGTAAAATATGCTCAAAATTTTAAATTATAAGTATTTAGATTCTAAATCTTTGCGTAGTATTTATTCATTCGTACAATTTGAAATCTACTGTGACTATAATGCCAGTGTAACTTGAATCGGATTGGTCAATAATAATGTTGATGTTTGTGCATGAAACTATTTTTTTAAGATCTTTTATGGTATCTTAATTCCCTGCTGTGAAAAAACATTAACTGCAACCAAATTAATGACTGATTAGTACATCAAAACAAATCGATTATTATCTGTTTTATTGATCCCGTGAACCGACCAAGTTTTGACCACTATGAAAAATCTGGAAGCACTGGATAGTTGCTTCGTACTAGTAGGGGACTCGCCAGCCGTATTCACCCATGACTCACAAGTAAGGAATCGAAATTAGGACCATTGATATTGTGCGCGAACACAATCTATACACCACTGAGTTAACATCCAACGGTTTTATTGTCTGACTTTATTCAATTCACAGTACTGGACGGTCATCATCCATCCGGTGGGTAAATTCAGCCTTGATATTACGTAGCATCATCGATGCCATGTACATTCTTCAGGACAGAACGAGATTTATGTATAATTTTCATGTAACTTATATTTTAAATCTATCTAATATGCGAAATAAATCAAAGATATATTTTCAACAGACATTCAGCTTAATGCGAAAATGATATCTGTTTGAACTATCAGACATATTTGCATAAAACATTGTACATAGACGGAAAATATATCAATTTCGCATGATATTTAAATGTGAAACGATACAAAAAAAGATCGAATGAAATCAATAAAAGGTAATGAAAAAAAAAGAATAGTTAATTAGGCACAATACCTATCTACATTGTCCTTGACATTCATAGTATGATTCGTTGTAGGAAAGTGAATTTGAAGTATAAATGCATTCAAAATAGGTAAGGAAAAGGTGCATTAATTTAATATGTCTTTTGTTTCAAGAAAATTCACTTTACTTTTGTTCATTTTTGTGAAGGTCATCCTTACATTACTCCTATTTTTGATTTTAAAGTATTTTCTGTGAAAGATAAGTAATGTTAACTAGTTACATTGATATCTGCAGTAATGTATGTGTGGAAATAAACATATAGCTTGGTAAATACAATAGAAATAATTGGCGACTCGTTCCTTCATGAATATTTCTAGGTTTTAGTAGGAAGCATTACTCTGCAGAGTCATCTAAGCCGAATGTGAGATAGTAACTGAACAATGGCATAGGTTGATCTCATCATATCATAAATTACAAAAAATAGTTGAATGATGCAAACTGGATTGCCACTCTATCTAGTGATAGCATTGTTCTTGTTGCAAAACCTTTAAGTCTGCATTTATCTCTCTTTTGATATCGGGAGTGAACACTGTTGAGTTGCACAAAACCAACACAAATTTATTAAATATTTATTGCTTGTAGATTAATTAGAACTTCCCAGAAGATTCTATTGTATGAGCCTCTAAACAACGGAATGTAACAAACTCTTTTATCTTTTATTTTAATTTATTTTCAAACGTAGATTTCATTTAATTACAGCACCTTGATAAAAAGGTCCACTCAATGCTAGTTCAATCCCTGATTAACAATAAAACTACTTTATTCACCTATGAAGAACAGCACAATGTAGGGGATGGATTTTAATATTACAGCATTTCTGAGGATATTATACTCGATTTGTATTACATCTAATTAAAGCTAAGCAAACTAAAGGTTTATACCATATAAAAAACTTAATATTGAGAAGTTTGATCGTTTGTTGATAGCAAAAAATATTTGAAAAAGATGGGTAATTATTCCTCTAGTTAAAGAGACCTCAGGATGACCGTGTTTACGTTTTGTTAATTTATATCTTCACACCGAGTTACGGTGTGAATTTGTTAATTTCACTAAATTTCCTAAGAATGAGTTTTATTACATTGTCGTGCGATAAATCTGTTTTCTTGAGAATCAAACTTCGCCACTGAATACTTTCCACCCCCAATCGCATAATGAATTATTGTTGAAATGTTATTTCAATGCTTCAGTTTTTCAAGTTCATATAAGTCTATTTTATATCTTAAAATCGCTCCAGGTACTTAGATTGTACTGACTTTAAAAAAAAACTTGAAATCTTTCTCTCTGTTTTATCCGAAATGAGACGATTGACGTTTGTTTCTCGACAGGAAAAATTTTCCAAATTTTTTCTAATCTTTTGTTTTTAATTTCATCATCACAAAAATTAATGGATATCAAATGTTCAGTTAAAGTTCTGGTTCTTTAAATTTTTCAACTTTTCTTCTGCTGTTTACTAGTAGCAAGTTTAACTTATGTTGAAACATTCAATCATTATTTATTGTGACATATAAAATAATAAGAATTTCGCTTCAGTAATGCATGAATGATCAGTAGTCTTTGAGATTCATTCAAAATTCTGCATTTGAATATAGCCACTTCATCTAGCTTTCATTAGTTGAGACTCGTTAGATAATTATATATCTGATTTCTAGGAAATTGATATTCTCTCTCGATTTTAAAGTTTTATCACACAGTAGAATAGTTCTGATGTATTTTTATCATCATTTCAATAGACGATTTTGAATTTTAGATATTTACTATGGATTTCGATAACAGAATGCTCATTTGCAATAAATATGAAGAGCGTAAAACATTACATCATAATGTTCTCAATTCATCCTTACCTATTTTAAACTGTTACTGAATTTCTCTCTTATTCTTTTTTAGAGCATGGTTATTCAGTCGGCAAAACGTAGTGGTTCCAATTCACCGAAAAGTATCATTCTTTCTTCATTACTTTCAATCATCCTACCATTCTGTTTTGTGACACCAGCTATAATCATCAATGAAACAGTCTATCCAAACGAATGTATTCAAGAACAGTATGTTGCTAAATTATTGGATAATGAGATAGATGAGTCAATATGTACAAAAACTCAAAAAATATTAAGTTATTTGACACCGGGATTTTGTCCTCCAGAAGACTGTACTAGACCATGGTTTACAATAAATGAAGCATTTTTCTTATGGTTTCTAGCACCAACTACAATTTTATTAGCATTCAACTGTATTGTATTGATCATCGTTGGCACTCACATTTGGTTTCTCAGTCAAAACGAAATAAATTTATCATCAGATGTGGCGAGTGAAGCAGACAGCACTGATTTTCCGAAACATAGTCGAAAAATGTTAAAAATATGCTTTAATCTATCGATTATTTTAGGCATTGTCTGGATATTTCAAATATTGGCTAGCCTTTTACCTGATACCCCACTAATTGGACGTGTAGCTAGCTTAGTTAGTAGTGCTCAAGGAGCCGCTCTTACATTTACAACTACTAGTAATCTGAAAAGAAAAGCAGCAACAACATGTGAATGGACAAGTATTTTCACGCTCACTACCAGTAATAACAGTGGGAGCAGTCAACGTTTTCGTAATTGGATAAGGGCAGAAAAGCTTAAAACTACTTCATCAGAGAAACCTGACTTAAATCTACAATCTACCAAATGTGAAGATTGTTGATTTTCTCATCATATTTCTCCATATACAAAAAGTTGGAAAAATTAATTCAAAGTTATTTATCTACTTGCGATAATTCAGTAGCATGATATAACAAAATTTAATTTTGTGTTGTTACCGAAAATTCAACATTTTTATTGACAAATAAGTGAACATTTGTATTTCCTTTTTTTTCTGTGCTATGATAATAGATGCGTAAAATCTATCGTTTTCAGCTTTTTATATTTTTTTATCATATACGGGCGAATTGCTATTCTGATGACAATTCTTTCTATCTGACACTGGTTTTGTGACATTTTACTTACTCATATAAACATTTTATTGAATTATTCGGGTTATAAAGTCTGAAACTTTACTTTCGTTCAACGGTAACTTTGTAACTCTTCAATGAATTTCAAACCAACGTAGTGGTCAAGCATTCTAAGTGATATCGAATATGTATTCAGTACTATTAAGTACCATTAAGTACTACCAAAATCCATGTAAGGCAACGTAACATAATCGCTAGAAAAATAAACAATCAAATGCAATTTAGTTAGTTAAGATGATTACCATAGTGCACGTTGAAAAATAGGATAGGATCAACACTATGAATTTGTTGGGGATGTTTTGATTGGCTGCTGTGTATTTCAGTGTGCTATTTTCGTAACTATCTCAAGGACGTTTCTATGATGTATAAATAAACGAGAGTTGTGTGCTTGATTGCATTATGATTGCTGGGTGTTTGTAGAATATACTTTCTACGCTTATTAACTCTTCTGTTTTGCGATTTGGGATTCAAGGTAGCCTATCTAGACTCTGGTTCATTGTCTTGTTCGCGTTTATCGACTAAGGTGAACTCGTAATAGCTTCAAGCATACCTAGTGACGAACATATCAGAATTTGATAAATACAACGTTTAAAGTTAATAGTTACACTATGAAATGTTTATTTGGAAATAAGCTATACGGATTTCTACTACAGAACATAAGTTTGTCTTCAATTCAAATAATGGTCTAGGTCATTGTCTAAGATAAGCAGAACTAGAAAGCAATGAAAACTACCTGTAGTATTAAAAAATTCTTTAATTTATTAACCAACTCTTGTAACCTACCAAGTCTGTGTGTACGACTTGTTTAAAAAGATTCTTTAAAAACACTGAAATAATGAATTCAATTGTTGATTTTAAAAGTTTAAAATATTTTCATCCTCTTTCATTTATGAATCATTTGTTAAGTTACCTAAATAAAAAATTAAGGAAACGTTTTATTAATGAATAAAAAAAATTCTACAGCGAAAATATGTAATTAAATGACTGTTTTGAAGTAATCATTTGTAATCAACAAACTGCACAATCTTTTCTTCCATTTTTATGTAGGAAAATAAAATAATTTTGTTTTTAATTGCTGGAATGCAAATGTTTTTTAATCTATGTTGTCTAAAAATATCTATGTAACAATAGTAATTTTTTGGACTTTTACATAACATTCATAGCCACGTATTACATTTCCTTATAGGCAGGCAGAATAACAATGAAATTTAACAAGTGCCTACATTATTAACTTTGAACACACACGTATGTAAATTTCTTCTTCTAAAATAAATATACATTAACTATTTGGTTCACTGATGTATGTTGATATAATTGGAAACAATCAATTGAATGCAACTGACTTCATTTGTCTACCATCAATAAGATTTTCCTGCACTCTTAAAAGTAATCATGTTAGTCTGTAGACTGACATTCTCGTTATCCGATATTGTGATCAGGAAACCTAATACTTACCTATTTAGATTGAGATGTTCTCATTAAACAATCATCGGTAATTAACAAATCTCCAAATGTTCACTCGTTAGCATTGAGTAAACTTTAGTTTTCAATATGGTCACTAAATTGAATGAAACAATATGACAAATTATCAATAGGACAATTCGATCACCGATAGTAGCAGTAGGTAACAGTTAATGTAGCTCTCATATGATATTAAAAGTTAAAATTGCTCTAATTCAAGTAATTTTCCCCTTGTGAGCTTCAGCAAAAAGTAGTGAATCTTTGAGGAATGGAAAAAATGATCATATTGACTTCTTCATGAAGGTATTAGCAGTTTGAGCGTAAATGATGGAAATAAATACACACTGAAATACGAAAAATTTCTTCAAATAAATCATAGACACTGAGGTACTATCAGATCTGTTCAAATGATAGACCTAAGAGAAACAGTTGAAATGAAGTACACTCTCCTCATTAATAGTTTATCCTCAAAGACTAGTAAATAGTTAGTATTACACTCCTGAAATAATTTATCATCAAAATTCGATATATTATTAATTCATTGAATGTGAAAGTATTGACTACGTTTTTTAAAAAATAATTCTACTCTTTTCAATAAATGATTTCTTTTATGCTAAGCTGTAAGTAGAGAATTTCTGTTGACCATTGAACAATTTATAGAGATTTAATGAATTTACTAGTAAAAAGTTGTCTAATGTTTCTTTGTTTGATTAACGTCAAAATAGAATAAAGAATTTTAGTCAAAATGAATTTGCACGGAATAATTCCGATTTCTCTATGTATAATATATTTCTTATGCAAAGCTATAAATCCTACAAGTTTTTTTTTAAAATCATCATGTGCCTAAAACTCTTCAGAAAGACGGAGAATGATAACAGCGACATGGCAGTGATAATAAAATAATTATGTTTTGATGATATGTCAATGAAAAAAAAACCCGTAATTGTGACGTTTCGTGACTTAATCCAAGTCACTTCGTCAGAGTAAATTAGTTATTTACCGAAATAAATTCATACAAGTTTAAATGGTTTAAAAGAAACAAAGCAGAATATCTTTGGTACAGTCGAAACTTCAATATCTCTGATCAGTTTGATGTCATGTCATTTTTGGTCAAGGTGATTCTGTGCTAGACCCCAAAGTGTTTATTTGTATATATGAAGGCGAGTAGGAAAAATACACATTTTGTGATATGAAATAGTGGAGGTGAAAACGACAAAAGTCTTATGTTTGTGTAGGTTTGTGTAGCAAATGAACAGAGTCGAGTGTGGTTGTTTGGATAAACGGTGTAGGTTAGATGAATAAGTCAGGCCTTCTTTCCTATTAAGGGTAGAGGGATTTAGTAATATGTGAAAGGCTTCACACACTCGCCTCTCTTTACAGATGGGAAAACCCTTAAATTTTTAATAATATCGATTTAGTAGTTATTCAAAATGGCATGCACTGCCGTAATTAATTTTAACTTGATTACTTCAGGGTATAAATTTGGAAAAATGAGGGAAATTATTCAAGATAAATAAATATTCATTAAATAGTGTGCATGGAGAAAAAAAAATGAATCAGTAAAAAACTAAAACTTGCAGGAAAACAATAAAGTAAATGTCTGAAGGTGTTGGGTATGTTAGATCGGCTTGATAAATATCGTTATTTCGAATTTATTTCATCGACCGATCGGTTGACCTTGAGATTACATTTCCCACCAGGAAAATCCTTGGCTGTGATTGGTTACTGTGTCATTTTAGTGTGCTGTTTTTGTGACTGTCCCAAGGGCATCTCTATAGACTATAAATAAACGCAATTTGAGTGCTTGGATTCATTGTGTGCTGGCTGGATGTTTGTAGAAAACACGTCTACGCCATATTAAGACTTTTTGCTGGTACAATTGGGTCAAGGGATCACAGTGGACTACCTGGACGCTGGTTCATTGTTTTGTTCTCGTTATTTGACTAAGGTGAACTCGTACTAGTACAAGCATACGAGCATACGAGCGTAACAGAAGGGTGATATAAATGGACATAATGAACTCTGCTGGAGCGCAACCGATTGGAGGACGCATGTTGTGAAAATATCTAAATGAGCTTTGAGCTACTTACTATTATTAAGTAGCATGTTTTAACTCACAAAAAGCTAAGCACAATCTGATGATGTTGAAACTAACAGATTTAAAAATAATGTAAATTGATAACTCTAGACCATTTTTATCTGACTATCTGATTTAACTTTGAAAACCAATTAAAGAAACTTGGGGTTGATAATCTCACAATCTTGATAATTTCAAAGTAAGCGCAGGCAAAAAGATGCATAACTTATGAATTTTTAATATCCATACTGTTTAGTGTGTTAGGTCAAAAATCAACATCAACATAATATCTCCTATCAAAACATCAAACAGATTGGAGGAAAATATTAAACTGAAGTATTTAAACTGGAAACTTGTTGTGTTAAGAGCATTTAATTCTCTGATAAACTTGTACACCAATTTCGTCCCATTTAATTTCATTTCATTTTAGTTGTTTATTGTAAAATGTACTGATGCTTTCGAAATCTGTGGAAAGACTCATTCTGAGAAGTTTATCTTCAATTATTAATTTTATTTCAGCCTTGAAATGTTCTGAATTTCTAAAAAAATTACTCATCTCAATTCGAATTTTCTTGTTTACAAGCAATGGTCAACAAATAACGATTGGTGTAGTTTACCTTAGAGCACTGAAGTATGTTTTTAAGTGTAATATTGGCAAATATCCTATCTTGTTTAAGTTTACTGTCTACAAATTCGTAATACATTCCTGTTACACAGTTAAATATTGTGCATACTAACAATCTTATTTCTTGCCTATGGTTTTCATCATCAATCGAAGATTGGTTTTAACTGTCATGGGAATTGATAGGGTAGTAAAAAATGTACTATAATGAAGAATATCTATGAACAACAAACATTATTACCCTTTGATAAATTGGGACAAGAAGGCAAATTCGCTGGTTTTCGCTACTTCAATAAAACATTTCATGATATTAGTTTTATTCCCAATGTTATAGCTTGAAGTTGATTGCATTCTCAGCGTAAAATCTTACTTAGTTTGGTAAAAGTTCGTTTTCAGTGTAACAGATTGCTTTCATTCTCAGTGTAACATTTTAGTGAGTTTGATATTATGGCTGTATTTTTTAGGGTAACATTATTTCAGCTCGGTATATTTTATATCAAGTGTGGATTTTGTTCAGTATGATAGTTGTGAACTGTCGTCCAATGTGGAAATCATATTTTTTGAATTCTTCTATGTGAACTTCATATTTTACAGTGATGCTGTATATGTTTTCATGTATACAATGAGTAAAATCAGTATGTAAATGACTGGACAGTCAATAAAAGTTAATTGCATCAGCTTTTGTGTTTTCACTTCAGTGGTTTTCGTTTCCAAGTACAAGTAGTAGGACAGATTAAATTACTTTGTCTCACTGAATCGAAATGATGTCACCAAAACAACGCCTAGCATGTTAATGTTAGGAATTATAATTGAGAAAAAAACTCGTTTTATACATTTTAACCATCCTAGAATTTACGATTGCAAAGTGCTTGAATGACTGTCGCTTAATGATCCGGCAGCAAAAACAGTCTAGGATTATTCTGACCGTGTAACAGCCTAAATAAACAATATAAATTAAAGAAACTTATATTTAGACGCCCAACTTCGAGATCAACAGACTGGATTTCCTAAGGATTGATCGTGTACTAAACAAATTGCTACATTACGGATCATTGTGGAACAATCAAATGAATGGAACTCACAACTCTACATCATCTTGATTGACTACGAGAAAGCATTCGACAGCGTGGATAGGAAAACACAATGGAGGCTTCTTCGACAATACGGCGTGCCCGAAAAGATAGTTAACATCATGCGGAATTCTTATGAAGGATTAAACTGAAAAATCGTGCACCGAGGACAGCTGACAAACTCGTTTGAGGTGAAGACCGGTGTGAGGCAAGGTTGCTTACACTCACCCTTTCTCTTCCTCCTTGCGATCGACTGGATTATAAAGACGTCAACATCTGGAGGGAAGCGTGGTATTCATTGGACAGTTAGGACGCAGCTGGACGATCTGGACTTCGCAGATGATCTGGCTTTTCTATCGCACATGCAACAACAAATGCAAGAGAAGACGACCAGTGTAGCAGCAGCCTCTGCAGCAGTAGGTCTCAACATACATAAAGGAAAAAGCGAAATTCTCCGATGCAACACAACATGCACCAACCAAATCACTCTTGATGGAGATGCTTTGGAGGACGTTAACACCTTTACATATCTTGGCAGCATCATCCACAACCAAGGTGGATCCGACGCAGATGTGAGGGCGCAGATTGGCAAAGCAAGGGTTGCATTTCTACAACTGAAAAATATCTGGAACTCCAAATAAATATCAATCAAAATCAAAATCAGGATTTTCAATACAAATGTCAAGACAGTTCTACTGTATGGAGCGGAAACTTGGAGAACTACCAAAGCCATCATCCAGAAGATACAAGTATTTATGAACAGTTGTCTTCACAAAATACTTCAGATTCGTTGACCAGATACTATCAGCAACAACTTACTATGGGAGAGAACAAACCAGATTCCAGTGAAGGCGGAAATCAGGAAGAAGCGGTGGAAGTGGATACGTCACACACTGTGGAGAGCACCTAACTGCGTCACAAGTCAGGCCCTCACTTGGAACCCTCAACGTAAAAGGAAAAGGAGAAGGCCAAGGAACACATTACGCCGAGCGAATGAGAAAGACATGAGAAGAATAAAAAAAATTTAACAGAACTGGAAAGGGAAGCCCAGGACAGAATAGGTTGGAGAAAACTGATGGGCGGCCTATGCTCGATTGGGGGTAATAGGTGAAAGTAAGTAAGTAAGTAATGATTAGTTAGTTGTTAGTTCAAAACGTTGGTATCTAACTTAGCTCATAAATAGTGACATGCCCTCTTGCTAGTTCATAGAATTTTTCTGACTTGGGATTCTGGAAATATGTTCACTTTACTATGAAATTCGTTAATTATCCTATCATAAAAAAGAAAGTATAATTAATCGTATGCTTTGCATAGAATTCTCTAAAGAGCCCTAAATGCTCCAAAGTATATTAGCATTTTTTCCGGCTTATGAGGATTTTCAGTGGAATTGTCAAGAGCACCTTATATATATCAAAATAGAAAACTCAGTAAATATATATTAGTAAGAACAATTCTCGGTCATTTCTATGTTTTGAAATATATGTTAATACTTAACTCTCTGTTTATATATATATATATATATATATATATATATATATATATATATAAGTTGATTGAGAAATTCCTAAAATTAAATAACTAGTGGAGCTATTTCATGCACAAGTAGATTTCAATAAATGAATAATTGCATTCATTCAGCTGTTATAGAAAAACAAATGCGTTCTATCATGCCACAATAACAATTAAGCTTGAAGTAATTATTTGTTATTACTAACAATAAACAGTCCCCCATACTGCCATTATTTCTTCATAATAAATACCAAACTATATGAATATATTATAATTGATGACACTGTAAATTCTTCACTGGTAACACCATAGTCTTCATATTATTTTAACAACAAATAATTACTCGATAATAATTTATTTGAAACTAAAAAGTGAAGAAAATCATAATTTATTGCCAGATACATTTATTCGTGGAATTCTTTTTAATTATGAATAGTGTAGAGAATCTTGTCCAATTTTTCAACTAGCTCTTTTATTATATCAGAATAAGAAAACTATTTTTTGGTAAGTTTGTAAAGATAAAAGATATCTGAATTCAACTCATTAGATTACGATTATAATTAGTTGAAGAAAAGAAAAGCCAGAATGTTTAGTTTGTTAGTGTCGTCAAGGAAACCTGAAGGCTAACTATTGGTTGGCTTTTAATTTATAAGGGCTTTTAGGAATTTCTATAAGATTGAGTTAAACTGTCAGTCTGTTGGAGATGTTAGATCTTCAGAACTCGCTTGATAAATGCCTTATTTTAGATTTCACGTTTGCGAGCATGGGCTGACCAGCTGACCTTGAGATCTCATTCCCCACAAGGAAAATCCATGGTTGTGATTGGCTGCTGTGTATTTTAGTGTGCTATTTTCGTAACTGTCTCAAGGACGTTTCTATGATGTATAAATAAACAAGAGTTGTATGCTTGATTGTACTGTGATTGCTGGTTGTTGTTGAATATACTTTCTACGCTTATCAAGACTTCTCCTGTGCAGTTTGGGGATCAAGGTAGCCTAGCTGGACGCCAGGTCATTGCCTCATTTGCGTTTATCGACTAAGGTGAACTCGTAATAGCTTAAAGTGTACCTAGTGACGAAGCTAACATAGTCGATAGCTTTGCATGCATTCATCCAGTTCAATCAATACTCTGTATTCAGCATTCAGTGTGCTATCGAACCAAAGTAACAGCTTTCTTCCTCAAAGGCACAGATCCTTGAGAGCATGTTGCACAAAATAAGTACGACAGCTAATCTTTCTGTCCACTCAGTGCACATGTTTGAGCATGCATGAACAAGTAAACTGATATATACATTTGAAACTGACATATGATAGATGTTTGTCTAATTTTGTTTGCGTTATTGAGCATACGTAGTGTGCATATATATATATATATATATATATATATATATATATATATATATATATATATATATGCAATAAGAATTATATGGATTATATCAACAGTAATGAGGATATTTCTATTTAAAACTATCTTTTCCTTTTAAATTTCAGTAAGCTTTATCACTGTTAGAACATATCGATTACAGTTTACATTGAAAAAAATATTTTCTTATTTTTCATATTGAACTTTTTAAATATACTTTATGTATAAATACATTTACCAACTTCAAAATTAAAGGAATAAATTGAGCAACATATTAAAAAAAGACAAACCCATAATGTATTCCGATTTATATGACAAAGGAAATGATGTTAACTCTAAACACATGAATTATTGTTCATTTGGTAAGGTGAAAAGGACAAAACTCATTGAAATTATTGCTCTATGGAAAATCCTTTTTGAATGTAAGCAACATATTTAAAAAAATTTGTTGTTAAAACTAAACCACTGTAGTCTGTCATATGTTGTTGATTAGTAGTTGAACCCCGAATACCTTTGATCTGTCCTTTTCCAGGTAGGCAATCTGAGAAAATATAAATATCTTCACTTTAATAACTGCAACTAGACTAAACAGAAAACTCATAATTGCCAATGTTATATCTTTACTGATTAGAATAATAAGCTAGAACTCCCTATCTTTAATTCATATCGAATATAAAGTGGGATGATTCGAAACTAAATTACTTTCGAAATTATCTCAGTGAATCAAGACAGGAATTCATATTAAAACAGACACACAGGTGGAATAGAATAGAGTTTTACTTAGATGATTGCACACACTTTACAAATAATGGTTGTCTCAAAATCATGAATGACTCACTGTTAGGCCATCATTAGAAACCTGGAAGCACTGAGCAGCCGTTTAGTCCTGATATGGGACTCATCAACAGTGCCCATCCACGACTCCTATTACTCTAAATATTCATTCAGGATTTCAAGGTAAAACTACAATCTCCATAATACTCTAATGCAAAATGATGGTTACATGAAGAATGTAGTGTGAATAGTACATTCTGCATCAACGAAGATTTCCTAATGAATAATTCATTTACACCATTCATTACAACAAAATTTAGATCGTTGCTAAAAGTACATTTATCCAACTGTTTGATTGGCTATCATTGGGTAAATCATAGAAGTGTTGGAATAATACATTGAATACTTACTTTCAAATCATAGATCCCAAGACTCTGAACTAATTACAATGAATAATTCAGTGTATTGAAGATTCTTTTTCACTCATGTCTGGTAAAGTGATTTTGCCGTTTTGTATATAAACAACAAAGTGATAGTTCGATACGTCTAGACACAACAAATCTATTGTATGTAAATAGAGTTCATGCATATATTATGTTAATACCTAATTTTTGGAACAATTTACACATTTTATTTGTATCATGAACAATCTAATAATAATAATTATTATAATGATAATAATAATAATAGTAATAATAATAATAATATTAATAATAACATCCATTTACTAAATATGGAAACTGAGAGTCGAAATAAACAAAATTGCTATAACGTTATTCTTATTAAGGAATAGAAAATTTAATTGTTAAGATTGAATATCCCTGAAGAAGATGAACAGTTATAAATAATTCTGCAAATAGACTGCTTAATCCGATGAGTTATAATGTTGAAATTGAGTAGAAATGTAATCAAAAAGAGTATGGAAATAAAAAGTGTCCGTTGAAATATCCTTTTTTTTTACTTCTCAAAACACCAAAAGTGTTAACGTCAAATTACTTTTTATGACAAGAGAGTAAAATGATAGTATCAACTACACAGTAATGGCTTTGTAAGTTTATACGGCAGCCAAATCAGGCAAGATTGCTTGCTATCACCATTTCTCTTTCTGCTGATGACCGACTGGATTATGAAGACGTCAACCTCTGGAGAGAAGCACGGGATACTGTGGATAACTAGAATGCATTTGGACTATTTAGAGTTTGTAGATGATCTGGCTCCACTGTCACACACGCAACAACAAATACGAAAGAATACGACCAGTGTAGCAACAGTAGGTCTCAACATACACAAGGGGAAAAGCAAGATTCTCTGATACAACACAGCATTAACCAACTAAACCACATTTGATGGATAACCTTTGGAGATTGTAAAAACCTTCACATATTTGGGCAGCCTCATTGATGAGCAAGATGGATGAGATGCAGATGTGAAGACGCGGTACGGCAAAGCAAGGTCAGCCTTTTTACAAATGAACAACATCTGGAACTCAACACAACTGTCAACAAACATCAAAATCAGAATTTTCAATACAAATGTCAAGACAGTTCTACCAGATATGGTGAAAACTTGGAGAATTATCAAAGCCATCATCCAGAATAAACAAGCATTTACTAACAGTTGTCTAAGCAAAATACTTCGGATCTGTTGGTCATATACCAGATACTGTGGGGAAGAACAAACCAGATTCCAGTGGAGGAAGAAATCAGGAAGAAGAGCTGGAGGTGGATGGGACACGTTGTGGAAAGCATCGAACTGCGTCACTAGACAAGCCCTCACTTGGAACTCCCAAGGTCAAATGGGGATCGGAAGCAGACATGAAAATGATGAACAAAATTTGGACAGAACTGGAAAAGGAAGCCCAGGATAAAGTAGGTTGTAGAATGTTGGTTAGTGGCCTATTCTTCATTGGGAGTAACGGATGAAAGTAAGTAAGTACGGCAGCCCATTCGAAACTATCCATAAGTCCTAACCGTATATATCTAATCGACCGTAAGTTGGAGGTTAGATTTTATTGAAGAACTAGTAAAACAATGTCTATTGGATTTACGCACGAAATATATATTCAATCACGTTTCTACAGAGCATCTTTTCATTACAGCTGTTGTTAATTCACGATGAAAACCCTAGCCATAAATCCTCTGTCTCCATCTTGAATACTTTATTTTAACCAGAAAAAATGACGGGACTCCCACAAATCTATTGGAGTTCTTTTTTTAAGTGTTCAAGCAGATCAGTGATCAACATATTGAATGAAGAATTTATAGATAGATTTTTCTTCAATTTACGGACACAGTAAACTGTAGAAGGCTTTAACATATTCATCAAATAGGTAAAATCAATTCAGAGTATGTAATATTCGTGTTTTTTGTTTGACTAAAAGCTTGAAGGAAATTTCTCACATTTGTTTCAATCTCATTCCTAAAGAATTCGGTCAACTAATTTTAAATTTGAGAAAATCAAATGAATGAATATTAAATATGGCACCTATTTAAATTCAATTTAAGAATTTAAGTATTTAATTGAAAATTAAATTTTGATAGCCATTCAGAAAATTTTAAAGTGACAATTCCATACTATTTCAGGATAATTTTTTAGTATGTAGTATTACCAAAAATCCGAGAGGTTTGAAAAGAAAAGAAAAAACATGTGAACTGAAATTCTAGGACTATCATTACCATTAAATGAATGATAAACGTTGAGTAAATAGGTCAAAATGATTTTATTAACAAGGTAGATGTAGGCTAAGAGCAGACATTTTTTTTTAAAAAAAAGGTTATGTTTAAGGCTAATAATTATTAGAGTTTCTCTGTGTTTTCATACTAATTATTTGTTGTGCGATTAAAGTGCCTAGAACACTGAGTTCTCAAAAGTAATAAATTCTATAGAATGCGTTCAATTAAACTTATATTGCCCATCTTTACTTTCTTCCAGCAAGCATTCATGGCATTGTCAGTGTATGTTCATTGAAACAATCAATTTGAGCTTGTATGTGATGGGCATTTGTCTACATTGCGTCGTATACATTGGAAAAGATTTAACAGCAGAAAATATACTTCTTAATGAATTTTTTTTGATTTTCTGTTTGATTATATTCATGATTCAATGTCGTTTAAAATTTATATAGATAGAAAACAAATTTCTATTTTCATTTTACAAATCTTCATCCTCTTACATTATTCTCTACTTTATTTACTTTCATAAAATGCTTGAAAGTATTATTTTGGGGACACTGAGATCCACAGAGCTCACTTGATAAAGGCCATAATTTTGGGTTTTATCTTGGTTGATGTATTATTTTAGTGCGCTATTTTGCTGCTCTCCCAAGGATGTTTCTATCATGTATAAATAAACTCAATTTGTGTGCTTGAGAATCGCATATTTTCTGGATGCTTGTAGAATACACTTTCTACGTCTTATCGAGACTTTTTCCTCTACTTAGTGGGGCCTTGAGACGCTCGAATTAGAGTAGCCTATCGTGTAACTAGATCATTTGTCTTCGCTCTCGTTTACCGACTAAGATGAACTCGTAACAGTTTCAAGCCTATCAACTGACGAGCATAACATATTGAAAATATTTATTATTGCATACTCCTCCTCCTCCTCCAGCTTTTTGAAGAGTGCAACTTCCTGACTTTATGGTAGAGCGTTTTCATCAACTAGTGTTTGTAACTTATTGTGTTTAAGTTATTACAGTTTAGTTATTATTCATTGCAAGTTTCTTTGACAAGTTTCCTCATATGTTCAACAGAAGCTTAGTACTAGGAAATGGATTTCTCCTTTTCTTTGATATTTCACTGTAAATTTGATTTTGGGATGAAGTTTACTGGAAGCTTCGAATATTTTGTTTAGGTGATTTACAGCACAAAAGCATCCTCAATGTAGTTTACATAGTTCTCAGTTTCCTTAATAGTGACCAGTATGTCGGTTTGGATTAGTCCTTTCCTAACAGAAAAAACACTTTTTGTTCTATGTGTAGCATTTTACCGTTTCTATTTTTATCACAACTTATATATTATCTGATATTATATCAAATCTGTTTACTCTCATTTATCCATTCATAGTATTGTCAACACGTGTCTCATTTAACCTTGAAGCATAATCATTTGTTTTTATTAAATCTTTACAGCACACTGATGTATCAACTAGATTTAAACAAATGCTTAAAATCCTAACACTTCATTTAAATAATATTCCAGATTAAAATTAAATGTTACGGATGTTCAATTGTGTAATTGGACATTGAACGACCCCTTACTTCGTACACACATAAACAAACTGATATCATTTCTTAGATTTAAGTTATATTTCTAGTACATACTTATCAGGATTACTTATTTATGCTCATCAAAACCAATTATTTCAACATAAAATTATGATCAGAAGTTAAACCAACTAATCAAAATAATTAAAATCACTACATTGCAATGTTAACTAATTTGGTTTCACTAGGACTACTGAAAAGAATTAAGTGTAGAAAACCATGTTTACGAGTGACTGCATTGGAGTGGATGATTTTATCTGAAAAGAACTAAAGAAAATCTTTTAGAGGAATTCTTCATCTTATCATTACTTATGTATTAGTTGTTGTTTCCACAAAAGAAATTACTTTGATAATCCTATTTCTAAAAATAAACAATCTATTATTTATCTAGTTCTTTTACAAATCTGTAAACAATAATTCAGCAGTACAGTTCAGTGGTTGATACTTATCAAGAATATTTCATGTGCAAGCCATTTCCATTTTTACAATTGATGCATAATTCTAGAAAATTATTGAATGAGACCTAATCGTAACATGGTTTGATTTGATTTTTTATTGCTGCTAGTGTAACGTACGGAGAAGTCAAAACCTGATGGAATACATGTATTTGGAGGGGACAATGAATATTTACAAATATTTACACATAATCTTCAAATATTTATTTGATATACAAGCAGGCTTCTGACTCTCTTCTCCCACAGTTCTTTTGGTCTTCAAAATACTCTGATCTCGCCATGGATTTTGATCTGCAGACACTCCTCTATATGAAGGCAGCTTCTAATCGACGCATCGCGCCATACTATTTATAGGCCACCTCGTGAGTGGAATCCATTACAACTATCTCTGTGTTGAAATGTCTAGACCACAGGCGTGCTGACCTTGGTAGTTCTACCGACTAGTTAGGCCAGCAAACTCCGCTACTAGTCCGGCCACCTTGTGAGTAGCATCCCTACACCAGTAAGCATTTAACCCCTATTTTTATACGAAAAGCTTTGTAGATTTTATTTTTATGCAGGTCTATTATTAGCGTTGTTTTTCATCACTGAAATCCCATATTAACTTTTTAACAGAGTCAAATAAAATACAGTTCTGAAAAAAAAACTATTTAGTAAGATTTTTATCAAAAAATATAACATTGGCGAGCAATTTTTTTAAGTGTTTTATTCTTACCTTTGTCATTGTTCGTTTTTAATATTTCAAAATAAGTAGAACGAAAGCATGCAATTTTTACAAAACCAATTAAATTGCCGCTTATTATCCACTTTGTAATTTAGATAATACTATGATACTAAATATCGCAAAAAAATTGCTGATATGTTCAGTGACATTATCTTACTCGTTGCTTTTTTTATTTCTAAACAGTGTAAGTAAAACTTTACCTCTACTGGTTAACTATTTATAAATAATTCAAAATTATATATATATGTATATATATATATATATATATATATATACAAACACATTATTCAGGATTTTCGAAAATTCTTATCAAACAGTACTTAACTTAATTACCGTTATTACGTGCAAAATATAAATACAACCAATTATGCATAATCAAAGATACCTTTGTATTTCAATTGATCGAAATATAATTTACATATTAATTAGCTATGAGAAGTAATTATTAACTTTGTTTTAGATGTACTACAATGATGAATCAGTTTATTTGAGGTATAGTACAGTTTGTTTAGAGATAGTTTGAACAACGGCCATGAAAAAGTATTTAGCAAATCAGCGTGGTAATTTATAAGTAATAATGATGGATATAACAAAGAAGATTTGACAAACGAACAGAATTCGTTAACAGGTATATTATTAATTAAAATTTTCCACAATTATATCATTGTTTACAGCAAAATGAACCGGTGAGAGAAGTGAAATTAGCTGGTCGTTTATCTTTACATGCTCAGCAATGAATTATTTGCGGTAAAAATTAATTTGTTTCGAAAAATTAGATTTTTTCATAATGGTATTATGGAGCTTATTGTTTTACATTTAAATCATGAATCAGTCGTCGTTAGACTACCATAAGAGACCCGGTAGCACTGGACGGTTGTTTCATTCTGGCATAAGACTCTGCAGCAGAGAGCAGCGAAGACGCCTGATGCTCCCAGGATTCGAAATAATATTACCACAAATATTTCAATGAAAAGATATTTCTATAATATGTTATCAGAGTAGTAAGTCAAAAAAATAAAATTAAAATTCAAAATATCCCAGTATTATTAAATAATGAGGCTAAACAGTAATCCAAAAATTTTCTTATTTTATCTTGAACTAAACAGTAATCCAAAAATTTTCTTATTTTATCTTGAATTGTTTTCATACTGCAAAGTTAAACTGCTACTGGTTAACGCTTTGATTTGAATTTTACTAGAATTAAATCAACTAATGATCTGAAACATTCTCAAATAGCATTTATTGGACTGAATAAAAACTTATTTAGTTTACATGTTGTCAAGGGATTCGAAATGATTAAATGCTCATTTCCAATTCCATTATGGTCACTAACTAGTAATTCCCCCTCAATTCCATTTAACTCATTATCAGGTATTCAAACACTTTTAGTAAGCCTCCTGAGAGTTGCTGCTATCATCTCCCACCTTACTGTTAATCCGTTAAGACAATCAATTCAATTCAATTATACACGGATTAACTAATTCACATGCACATTTCAAATGCTATTCAGGTCATCAACTTCATCAACCTTATGAAATTGTATGGAATAGTGATGATTATTTAAATAATTTGAAAATGTGATTGTTGATGTTCTTTTTTTTCAGTGTGCAATGCATTCATTCAATATTTGATTGACATTGAAAATATTCTAGAATTCAGTCTCTATTTCCATTATCTATCTCAAAATACAAATATATGGATGGCGAGTATTCTTTTCAACAAAAATTAGCTCCAGATTATAAAATTATCTATCCGAAATAATCAATTCGTAACCAAAGCATTCTTAAAAAGCCAAGAAATGCTATCTTTTACGCTCAACATAAGAATCTACGAATGTCGGCGAAACTAATCGACATGAAATAACGGAAAAGTAAACTGATAATACTGTTTCATATCATGAATGCTTCTGAAATCTATTGACAAGCATGTTCAGTATCTGAATATATTGGTTAATTGCTTCATTTATAATAAAGCTGAAACTTAAATATGCTAGATGACATCGATTTGAAAGAGTTTTATCGAATTTAGTTAGTGGTTCTTCAGCAATTTCAAAAAAATCGAACTTTTCACCCTTATATTACATGGCTTTATTTATGATAAGTTTCATTTTTCAAAAAGAATCTAAGTCAGTAATCATTCAAATATATATCTTTAGATTATAGACATCCAGGAAAAAATTTTAGTCCTATAGTTTGTCATATTGAAAAAATTCCATCAGATAAAAAGCTTGGTTTTTATCGATTTGCGAAAATATTAATCACTCTCCTCTCTGACATTAGAAATTACTTTTAAAAGTTTTCTTTTTGATCATGAATGAGCAAGGTATTTGAGTTTAAATTATTCTAACTTAAAGTTATGAAAATCTTAGAGTCAATGTTCTGCAGAAATACAAATGTCAGTTTGTCACACAAGTAGAAATATTCAAAAAGCAATTTGACCTTTAAACAATCAGATTGAATTAATATCATAATGAAATTGTTATGGAATCCTAGACAGTTGTGAATATATGTATATACAAACATTGCTATATTTGATGAGTAGTATTGATTGGCTGATCTATTGTAGTAAAGATACTTAATCATATAATGATATTATTGTTAATCTAATGATCACTTAGTGTAGGTCTGTTGCATCCAGTTACAGATAATTAAATATCTCTAACTCAAACTTCATACAGTCATCAACCTTCGTAAATAAAACAAAACAGTATCATATTAGTAGTACGATAGTCATCATATCTCACTCAACATTATCGTATTCGTTATTCATTCAAATACCAGTTATCATACTCCATTTGATGATGGCTAGTAATAGAACACACCATGAATATTGTAGCCCATCTTAACTAGACGAGTTAAATATATCTACATCTAGATGAATACTGGAATTTTTCAATGAGAACCTAAAAAATTAACAATATACAAATAATTTTTTTAATATTAATATCAAAGGATAAATCAATAATCGATGAGCATCAAATTACAGATATTGGAATGTATAAGTTATTACGCTAATGTAGGTTGAATAGAATATTCTGGTAATCTAAAATTTTTGGATGAATCCACTACAAGATAGTTTAGTCATTAAATTACAGATCCAATGTCAACAATAATTATGTTCCGTTTAAAAAATACATAAGTTTAGAGTGTATTTGACCTGATTATAAAATTTTCATTTGTATATATTATTTTCCCAGCTTAATCGACCGTAAAAAGATGAGTTGATCATCGGTGCTTCACTTTGAAGGTATTGATTCAACTCTGTACAGATCAGAAAGTATCACTATAGATTACTTTGGTTCAGTTATATTTTTATGAAATAATATTCAACCTTCTGTCCATTATATCTACAATATTTTATTTAGTTGTTGATTATTGAAAATCAATATTCAATTTATCAAAAATATTCACATCACCTAACTTATGATATCATGACTATGTTTAATTTGAGGAGGAGTAATAAAAAACTCTTTAATATTGATTAATTTTTGAAAATCCGTGTTAAACAACGTAAATTTTTATCCCTTTTTCTTATGTTTTTTTTTAATAGCAGTTAAAAACGGAATGCGGAAAATGCACGTTTCATCCTCTTTAACAATTAACCGCTGAATTTATTCTATCTTAACAAAGATCGATAAAATATCAGCCATCGATATCGATCCCAAAGGAACCCAAACACATACAAACAATGAAATTTCACTTGTTTATTGATAAATATAAACCATTTAAAAGAGTATATGTATTTGTATTAAAAATAATATATATATATATATATATATATATATATATATACGTATAATCCAGATCACTAACGCTATAAATCACAACAAACTGGATTTATCTCAATATCATAAACTTTCAATGAATTAAATATCCCAATTTAAAAAATGAAAATATAACATGATGGGAGAAGGAATATTTCACTATGGCTTTATTTTTGAATGCTAATTCAGCACCAATGAAATGGTAGCTCGTTAATTAACAAAACAATAATAATAATAAACCGGAAACGCAATTTCACTTATTAAAAAACTGATTTTGAAAAGAAAAAGTTGATACAAAATCTTGAGTGCAAGTTTGGGCTTAAAAATCAATTAACGATTAATAAAGATTATGCAGGAGTTATGAGGAAAGTATGGTCTTAATCAGAAATTTAGATTGATAATCTTCTTATAACTAAAAATTGTTATACAGAAATGAACATGAAAAATGGGAGATCGGGTTGTAAATTAATTAGATGAACAAAGAAGATAGGAAGACGGTAAAAGAGGTCGTTATATGTAAAGCATTCTTTTTGCACTTCGTACCAAATCTTGTGTCCAAGTTGACAGGTAGATTTGGTCTGTGGTAATCTGAAGCGTCTCAGAAATTGGATCTTGACTTCATTTAACAGACTCATCAGATGGATTTAACGGTGACTGTTTACAGGACATATTGTTTGATATTAAACATTTTCGTCAGAATATTTCTTAGACTGTATATATCATGACTAATTACATCACAGCTGAACTGTGATTTCAACGAAATATATTTTCAACCATGTCATTTCTACTTCTAGCTGAACACTTCATGAATATTAGACGACCATAGAAAACCTGAAAGCACTGGAAGGCCATTCTGCCCTTATACTGGACTCATCAGCTATGTACATCTACCACCCAGGACTTTCGGTCTAACGGGCGAATGACTAAATTGTCAAACATTGAGACAGCATCCAACGGTTTTAGTGTCTAGCTTCAACGATACTGCGCAACCACCATCTATATTCTTTAATAGTTAACTGCTGCATACCCCACACGGTTTGACCACACTGGTTGTAGAACTCTTGGAATTCCTTCCCTTTCAATCGAACAAAACGGACGTTAAGTGCCTCTAGGTTTCCAATCGTGGTGTGACGTTGGTCAGTTCATGATTTTGATGAAACTCAGCTATCTCCAGAACCCTGTGTTGTCTTCATGAATGGTTTTGAGTTCCTTCATAAGGTCATTGGAAAAAATAACTTCAGTTTTTTGAACTGAGATTTTAAGTTTTTTCAAGAGCATATGAGAGATTAAATAAATCTTAGTCATAATGATCTACCATAATCAATGCTTAATTAGAAAATTAATCGATGAGTAATTCCATTGACAAATAGCACAAAGCATATGGTTGATGCTAAACGATTAGATTTTTAATGCACAACTGTTTCACTGATTAGCGTGGCAGAAAATACGTAATATCTTTAAATACTAGAAAATGAAAATATTTCACAACGATGTACAAGTATGTAGGGGATGCATAACATGTAATAACAAATAACAAATGGCAATAGAAAAAAGGTAGTGTTCATAATTTTTTAAACAATTCATAACCAGTATGTGATTTGCCTAAAAAACATCACCGAAACAGTAATATTATATTATGTGTTTTACTTCAAGAATTTAAAAAAAAAAAGTTTCTAACACAGGGCAAAAAATTTACGGGCAAATAATATGAATTTGAAATAATTGCAGCAAACTGCATATTTTGAAATAGAAACTGAATTCCAGAATATTTTCAATGTCCAATTTATGTCAATCAAATATTGAATGAATGCATTGCACACTAAAAACACATTTGAATAATGACTATTCCATACAATTTCATAAGGTTGATGAAGTTGATGACCTGAATAGCATTTGAAATGTGCATGTGAATTAGTTAATCCGTGTATAATTGAATTGAATTGATTGTCTTAACGGATTAACAGTAAGGTGGGAGATGATAGCAGCAACTCTCAGGAGGCTTACTAAAAGTGTTTGAATACCTGATAATGAGTTAAGTGGAATTGAAGGGGAATTACTAGTTAGTGACCATAATGGAATTGGAAATGAGCATTTAATGATTTCGAATCCCATGACAGCATGTAAACTAAATAGGTTTGCAGTTCATGCGTTTATTTACTTTGTTACTGCAATAAAACCTATACTTAAGAGAAGATATTCCTGATTAATTTTAACGTGTATCTAACTAAATTTTTTTATATTTATTTTTTCTATTAGAATTGTTGATTTTACTTTTTTCCCCAATGTTACCCAGGTAATTTTATGATTTGAATCCCAATTTTAGGGTGTGAGAACATAAAAGATCTTTAGTGAAGTAAGTTAAGATAACGTCTTAAGTTTATCTGCACTGAACGTCATAATTTTCTGTAGTTTAATCATGAAATTACGTTTAAATTGATCAAACAATTGAAAAGAATCAACTTGAATATGTTTATAAAATTTCTATCAAGTTAATCATTTTGAGCAATTATGTTTTGTGTGTAAAGTGTGATTTACATAACTAGATCTAACTTTACTTCATAGAGAAATAAAAATTATTATGTGAATAAGTCAAACGTGTGGTACCAAATAAGGTTTCTATGCGGGTGTTAGTTTATTTCATTGTCCTGTGTATGATTTGTCGAAATTCCGAATCCTTTGTTGGATCGCGTCATTCAACAAGATCTATATCTAAATGCTGAATTCTATTTTAAATGATTTTGATCACAACAGTGTTTTTTATTTGATTATTCACTTCAGGAGTAATAATTCATTATTTCATCTCGGTATTCAAGAAAAGAATCTTAAAACCGATTGCATTTCAATAACTTATCCATTTAAAGAAGATTTAAACGTTTCAAATATGTGTTAATTCGTCAGTGCCCATTTCTGACGATAAGCAAGTTGGAGTAAAACAACTTTCTACTCCATTATTGTTTTCACTGCTTTTCTGTTTTGTTTTGAGACAATAATTATGGGTGTGGTAACTAAACCTTATTGGATAAACTACTGGTACTTAAGGTTTATTAGTTATAAGTAGAAATTATCATCTACTAATTTCACCAGAAACACCCCAACGTATCGAGTCACCTAGACTAGTGGTTAGATTGTAACTTGATCGATAGAATCCGATCGACATTAAGAATTACTTAATATACATAACATTGGCCATTGCCCAGTGATCAATCAGTTCTAAATACTTCTCATACCTACAAGAGGTTATTCCAGGCCCGTTAGCTCAATGGTAACGAATTTGATTGTGGAGCTGGGTGGCACTGGATAGGATCCTCCAAGAAGACTCAGTTTCCTCCAAATTACTGATATCCCTTACTGTTAAGTGCAGCAAGGCAAGAAATCTAGATCTGAGGTTTCTTATCCACTGATTACAACTAATGCAATACGACGTATTCACATGGTTCTGCTCAAGTCTTTATTTGCCTCTTTTTCAAATTAATCAAGGAAACTACATATACAAAGCGGGGTATTGTTTATAATTTTTTAATCATATTTAAAAAGTAAATAACGAATGTTAAATATTTTTTTGGTCGGTTCTTGTCACAAACTTGTCAGGAAATTATTGAGTGTACTATTTTATGTCATCCATTTTCTTTTTGAGATTTCAAAACTAAAACAGTTGTAATCGAAGCAGAACTTTTGATACTCTTAATCGGACAAGTGAAACATACAAACAAATCACACTGATTTGTTTTACAATATTACTGGATTCAAATTGGAGACGATAAATTGTTAGGTTAAGCGGATTTATTTGAAAAATTTACCAATCTATAAGGTAATTGAAAAGATATCTTAAGAAATTCGACGGTATGCTAAGCAAAGTATTAAACGCAAAATATTAAAACTTAAAAATAACTGACATTTCAGCTAAGTCATGCCTTTTCGGAGATATTCGGTAAATTTTCACGCTATTATAATCAGTAGTTAAAATCAAAGCGTTCAGAACCTAAAAAGAATATATATTTCTTTGAAGTCAACTGTTAGATATCTGAATGGGCAATAGTTTCTGAATATTTTATCTGGAAAATCTTTTGTTTCTATTTGGTTACTCTACTAGTCGGAAAGTAATACTTGAAAAATTAAACATCGAATATAATTTGATCATATTCTCTATGTTACAGGTAAGCTTCAAAGGACATCTCACACTTAGATAAATTATAACTGTTGTCGCATAGAAAGAAAACAGTCGATTCCCTTCGAATCCATAAACCCCATTGGAATGTGAACACACTTTTGATTAAAACTTTATACTTACTATTTATTACCAATCCTATTTCTATTCCATATAACTGTCGCCAAACTTCGTGTATTGATTCAACTGCCGACTAAAACAAAATCTTCACAGTTATCCTTTGATATCTTTTATATAACGATTACGTAGGATACTAATCATTAGAGAATAACCAATATTACGATGTTTGTATAGATTGTTCTATGTTGAAATAACTCGTAGTTTTTAAGTGAAATTAAAATAACTACTAACACTATAAAAGTGATATTTATGTAGTTGTTGAAAATTATTTAGTTAGTTAGTTAACTTAAGCATTTATTTTGTACGGTGTGCCAAGCATTCGTTCATGCTGGGTACACCTTACGTAATTAGTTTTGATATGACGAATAAAACTATCCAAAAATAGCTCATATTATTGATGACGATACAGTCATTGCTTGCTTTATAATTGTATTTTGTCCTTATTGTTCAGTCAGCTTGAAAACTTAAGTATCGACTTTTACAATGTGTAAATTTACTAGGTAATTATTAAATTTGCCTAAAGTTTTGCTATGGTTTGGATCTGTGTTATTAATTAATCATATATTCTAAATTTAGTTTATAAAGTCAAATGTTACATATGTAAATGTTCATAAAATAAATCAGCCTTTATGAATGGCAATAATTTTCTACGCCTAGGTTATTTTATACCCTTAAATAATACTGAACATTTAATTGATAGCTTCTGTGAGAACGTGAATTCTGTTGAACTCCATGCTAAATTTGTTAAAGTACCAAAAACATAGACTGAAAACTACTAGGCCAGTCACCTTAACAGTTTATTTATTCATAAGCTATGAAGTGCGTGGGTATTAGCAGTCTTGTTCAAACTAGATAGTTAGTTATCAAAACATCGGATACTGCTTACTCCGGTTGTTTTCTACACAGATATTTCCATCCATATAGTAATGCCACAGTAGTAAATAGTGATACAAAATAATTATTAGAGGAATTTTTTCCATAAATTTTAACTTCTCCATCTTTAAAAGTTCTTCTAGGCAATACACTTTATTTGTTTTAAGATAAAAGGAATATTTTTCAACGGAGACAATAATAATAACATGTCTTAATTTCATAGGGAATTACAAGAGTTAGACATTGACACCGTTGGGTGCCCACCCAGTGGCCCAGAGGTTAGGCATTCGCATGCAAGACCGAAGGTCCTCGGTTCGAATCCTATGAGGTGCAGGAGTCGTGGATGTGCACTGCTGATGAGTCCTGTATCAGGACGAAACTGCCGTCCAGTGCTTGCAGGTTTCTAATGGTGGTCTAACAATGATTGATTGATTGTTTCAATTAGCAATAAATGTTTTTTGTCGAAGTTTACTGCTATGCTATCATAATTTGAGAGTTCACTATCTAAATAATGTTTGCTTATGATATGCATGCTTTTTGAGGAAGGCGGTACTCCTGAGAATACTCTCTTAACGTTGAATATATTACCCATGGTGACAATAATGGGTTTGTATATCGCGGATCAGAATTTACCAAATATATTAAGGGACTGAATAGTTAGTCGATTACAAGTACTACAAAGTGTACTCATTTGTTAAAACAAAATAAGAGTCTGAAATCATGCTGGTCTCAATTATCATTTTAGATACATAAATACACTTGATACACAAATAAAAAACATTATGTCGTGCGCTAAATAATCCAACCTACTGAGCTATATTTTAACAAAATTGGAAATCCACCAATCAGCTATTTGTTTTGCAAAATCCAATCACGTTAATTTTCCATCTATTAATTTATGTAAACTTAAATATTATCGGCTATTCGCAGGTATAAAATGAATCATTAATCTTCTAAGGAAGATAGTAGTGAATTGTTTTAGCTAGTTTCTTCGTCCAAAAATATATACGTACATGTATAATTATAATTCTATGCACAGATAAAGTAACATTTTTGATCAGTTGTTTATGAGAAAATTAGAACAATGTAACTAAAGCGTTTGGTTTTGACTTTCAATGAGGAAACAATTAACGTCATTTACTTTGCAGCTTCAATTAATATTAATACTGTTACTATTGCTACTGTTTGACAATTTAAATGGAGAACATGAGTCGCTGATCAGTACATTCGAATCGCAATCTATCACTCCTAGTCCTCAAACTTGTACATCTTCGTTCGGTGATTGCTTTTGCGACGAAATATGTGCAATGAAATCGGACTGTTGTGATGATTATAAAGATTTTCGTCAGGATACCAAACCAGTAGATTTTTCGATGATACCTAAATCTGACTGCATTCATTCAGCTAGAACATTTTCAGATGTTGCTGATCTGGAGAAACATGGTAGTTGGTTTCAAGCTGTTGCGCACTGTCCACCGGGCACACCAAGTGAGATTGCGATGCGCTGCAATAAATCAAGAGATTTGCATATCAATTTTGATGATGTTACACTAAAGCACACTGAAAACACTAGTAGTAATGAGAGACATTTTATATCACTGGAATTAGCCTTCCTAATGTTTCGTATACGGGCTGAAGATATTCGATTGATGGCACCAGTTATTTCGAAAGCCAGTGGACGAGTTTATGCTAATTTTGACTGTGCTGTTTGTCATCATGAGTTAAGTTCGACTGTCACAGGTGGGGAACATACTGGAAATATCATAGCACAACGTCTTGATTTATACAGCGTATTTGTGCATTGTCGAACATTTCATGACACGGATAGATTGTGTGTGGCAAATTCACAGCTACCAAGGAGTTGGAGACGTTCATGTGAAAATAGAAGATTTCTCAAACCACAAAGTACACAAGAAGTGTTCAGTTTGAGCGAATTCAAGTGGCATGAATTCCTAGTTTTACCACAAAACTACATTGATATCGATGCTTTTGACAGTGATGGTTTGATGAAGAGGAGTAAAACTCTTCGAGCAATTGAGTCTGTTTTAGATATACTTCAGTTATTAATATGCATTCTGTCTGCATTCAGTTTGTGTGTATTGCTGATTGTATACGGGAAGACGCGAGAATTTCGACGTCGAGTTTCTAATCAGTTATTGATGGGGCTGGCGATTTCCATGCTTGGTTTGTTATTGATTTATTTACTTTTGCCATTGTTAAGTGATCGACGAGACAATTCAGGTGATGAAACTTGTCTTACAGTGGCAGTTTTATTGCATTACTTTTTCCTTGCAACTTTTGCATGGATGTCAACACTTGGTCTGAGTTTGATGAACACGTTTGGAGGAATTCAAACTTGTCGAATGTGCTTAGCATACTTGAAGTTTAAAATAACTCGACAAACAGTAGACCAAGATTCGCTGAGCAAAAAATACTCAAACACCATGAAAGTAAGTGGATAGTAAGTGAGATACTTCTTTTTTGATGTTATGTGATTTGATGTGAAGTGGGCAGAAACGATAATCTGTATTATTTACGTGTGCTTTATAATCTCAGTAAGACAGTGTATTCTTTTTCCAGTTTTCTGTACAAGTTGTTGCACTTTCGCTCTCATACTGTGTAGGTAATATTTAATATAGTCAATTAATGGTGTAAATGTTTATAAGATGGATTACATAACCTAGATCTTCATAATCTCATCATTAACACTAACTTATTTTACCGTAAATCTTGTGCACAGTATAGAGTAATATCATTGTCTAGTAGACTCACACTGACCATTCAAAAGGTTGAGATGGTGAAGAAGATTTATAGTTCAGATGGATGATTTGCTTGAAGTCTCTTTCTCTGAACTAGATGGATTAATCGGGAATCATTCATTGTTTTTCTGAACAACATCATCAGCACAAAAGTTTTACCTGAAGTTTGTTCCAATGATCTTTGTTGTCCAGAAGAAAGTTCCACAATCAAACCATCCATTTGAAAAGCATAAGCTATACCGAAAATATGCAGAATTTAATTTTTTTTTATTAGTTTTTTATGTTAATGACTTCTGGTTTGTGTGTTTAGCCTTCAAGCTCACTATTTATTTATTGATTTGATTTAATATTTAGATTATAGAATCGGTGTGCAGAATGCATTAGTATAGGTTTTTTAAAAAAAAAAATTTACCAGTTGAGAACGCTAGTCGAATTACGATTGCTATTCGTTTCCAATTTACGTGATGAATACGATGAATACTTGATTGGTAAAAATTGAACGCTTTATAATGAACTGAGTACTGAGTATATGCATCTGAATGATGAAAAAGTAGTTGTGGCTTTGTTAGGCGTTAAATCTTGTTGTCATTCATTATATTCTGTTTTGACGCTTGTTCTGTTCTCTCATTTGCAGAGTATGGTAATTCGAAAGAATCTGAGAGATCAATCGATCTTTATTCAAAGGCGTACCATATTTTCAACGATATTTGCAACCACTTTACCACTATGTTTCGTGATACCTGCACTGGTTCTCAATCAAGTTTACCATTCTAATTCTTGTCACCAGGAGGTGGAGGGTGATCATTATACACATGAAATAAATCTTGTTAGTACGGAGCAGAGAGTCAACTGCTCAGAAACTTCGAGCCCAATGGCGGTCTTCAGTCCAGGCTTTTGTTCACTGAAGTATCGAAAGCGGCCATGGTTTACAGTTTATGCAGCTTTCGTTATGTGGTTTTTGGTACCTACTACATCATTGTTGGTACTGAACTCCACTATACTACTACTGGTTGGTATGTATATATGGTTGTTAGATCAGAACAAAACACTAAAACCACTGAAAGACGAATCGGTGAGTAGTGTGGATTCTAAATCTACTCAGCTACCGAATAAAAATAATCGCAACTGTGGCAAGGATTTGCTTACATCTATCAATCACATTGGGTGCTGTATGGATATTCCAACTACTGGCTAGTCTCCTACCTCAGCAAACTATTCTGAGTCGTATTGCAGCGCTGGTTAGTAGTGGGCAAGGTGCAGCTTTGGGGATTGTAACTTTGATGAACTCCACAACTAAAAAATTATTTTCAAATTGGTCTAGCAATTTTATTAGTAGGCGTTCAAACTCAAGGTCTAATGAATCCAAAAGTATGTCATCATCAAGTCGAGCGAATACAAAGGTTGTATCTACGTCTGATTCTACAGTAGGATAATCTAAATCTGTTGATTAACTGTTGAGAGATTTACTCTCTTATATAAAAATACTAAATTAATTATGAATGTTCAAATTATGTCACAATCACTGCCATTCTTAATGGTAGTTTACTATCTCTTCACCTTGTCAGCATTGTTCACCGTTCAACCACTTTGTCAAACGAAATTTCATCTTATAAGGAATTCTCCCATTTTTTTCCGACTAGCTATTTTATGTTATGTGTATAAGTTTAATTCATGTTGTGAAGACATCATTCTGTAAAAACCTAATATATTATATATTTGTTTGTTTTCTAAACATCTGGTTTTTGAATTTACACATGTGGTTATTATGTCATAGAATTATGAAGTATAAAATATGGTGGAAATGTTGTAGGAAATGTAACATTTTTGAGTATTTTTAACTATAGTAAGCTTACTGAATCTAGTGGATGAGAGTCCAAGTGTTTTATGCTTTAGAGAATATGATTTGTTTAAAAAGACCGGATGATGAGTAAATTCTGTGTGAAAATGTATCATTTCAGTCCTGAGTAACTCTTTTTATAGACAGTAGTAAATTTCTTTTCACTCTGATTACTGAATGCAAGTGAAGTCATTGGTCTCATCTGCTGTGCTTACTTAGAATTTTTGAATGTGATTAGAATATTTACAGACTTCGGTTTCCACTGCCTTATTTAAGGGATTTGTAGGTAAGCGGAAGTTGTTACGCCTTTTTCTAATCAACAATATTATTACATCACAAGTGGTAAGCCCGAAAATGTGATAAATTTCACTATATTCTTGAGAATAACAGAATAATAGAGACATTGCCTTCTGTTGTGTTGAATGAACAACATTATAAATAATCTAGGTTCCAGTGAATTCGAGTCCAGCAAAAGTTTATCAGCCGAACTTATTTATTTAGCTCGCTGTTTGAAAGTAGGGAACTGTTCCAAACTGTAACTACAAAACTATTGATAATTGTTATTTGAATACAAAGTCGTGACTACTTCAATCAGAACTTTGTCCCAAATTTAAATGTAAAGCCTCATAGAATAGAATTCTAATACGAAAGTGAATAGTTCTATAGAGTAAATCTATTTTAATCAAAAAATATTTCTTATCATAATATTTCAAAGTAAATGTTTTGATTTAATTATAGTTGGATTTACTGAAATGAATAATATATTAAGTGACCGAAGTGATTGGCATTCAAAACATTAATTCACTTCAATTTCACTTTGATATAATAAAGTATGTAGAATATTGATCCGCTTGTCAATCCACCTTTGATGCTCCTGAGAACATTAGGTGAACGAGACTATTTCCCTACAAGCCTTCATTTTTAAAGATAGGCATAGTCGATATTTGATTACTTGTTTACACTTCAAGTATGCTTATTCATCTCTGTTGCTGTAAAATCCATTTTCTTAATAACCTTTATTCCAAACAGTCTACAATGAGTAGATGAACCAGTCAACCCTGTAAATATAATTCACTTAGAAAATCTTTGTAAATTATTATAACAAAAGTTTGTGAATAAGATAGTAAGAGTACGGTTTATCACTTTTTACCTTTTCTTCTATCGAATTTATCTTAATATGTTATTGGCTGTGAATTGTAATTTCGAAGTTTTATTATACAGTATATTAAAAACCACACATAGATTGGATCGAATTTCGACTGTTTGATTTCATTCGATAATATATCGTGTATCATTCTTTCATTATCCAAACACATAGTTTAGACTACTTCCTTTTATATAAGAGGTAAGGTGAATAGGCAAGATACAACTGTTTTTAAATTCCTCTGATAAACTGACATTTGAGATTAATTGGATTGAAGTAAATAAGGAGAAATATATATATATATATATATATATATATATATATATATATATATATATTCAGTTGTACCTTAGACCTGTTTCTTGAATTCAAAAAAGTTGTTTTGGGAGTGAAATTACACTGAACAACTTTATAATTCAGTAATTTATAGCATATCAAACAATGTTTGTATTCCATTGGATGTCTACAATAACTTGGAAAATGAAAAACTTTGTTGATAACCTGGAAAGTAAATATTAAAACAAACTGATGGGCACTTTTATTCACATGGCTTAGATGTGTTGTATGTCTAGACATACTGAACTGTGACTTTGTTGTTTATATACAAAATGGGGAGAAATTCCCAATCGCACGAGTAAAAAAACCTTATTTTCATTGGAAGTAAAAGTAATTAAAAGTAATCAAGTATGTGAATTTTTATTTGCCATCAAGATTCAAAGTATTTTGAAAGTTATTCCTACACTTTTATGATTACTCAATCATGACCAATAAAACGCTTCAAGAAATGTATTTTTAGCAGCGATCTAAATTTTGTTAGGATGACTAACTGAAATGAACTATTCACTTTGAAATCCTCACTAATATACAGTGTACTATTCAAACTGGAATATCCCAACATGACTATTATTTACAGTGTTTACTTCCATTTAGATGAAATGATATGTAAACTTTTTGTGAATATGTTCATCTGGACATGAATGCATGATGTTCATATTTTATTTTGGCTGTCTGTAATTTGGAATAGTGAATTTATAAGGTAAGTTTACAAAATTGTGACAGAAATATTATTAGATCAATTCATTCCGGTCAAAATTGCAAAATGTTTATATTGAGTTAATGATAATTTTTTGCACTTTGAAATCATCAATCAATCATTGGTAGACCACCATTAGAAACCTGGGAGCACTGGATGGCAGTTTCGTCCTGGTATGGGACTCATCAGTAGTGCGCATCCACGACTCCTGCAACTTGCAGGATTCGATCTCGGGACCTTCGGTATTGAGCGCGAACGCCTAACCTCTGGTCGTGAATGCGTTCTGCTAATGAGTCCCATACCAGGAGGAAACGGCCGTCCAGTGCTCCCAGGTTTCTAATTGTGGTCTAACAATGATTGATTGGTGATTGCAATGGTCAGAAAACATTAATCTTAATAACTCCTTTTGAAAAAGAATGTTAGTAATTGACAGAAATATGAGGATGTAAATGCTATCACAATGAATTATTTTTCTGATTGAATCGTTATTGATAATAGTATAGTTTTCCGATAAAAAGTCAATTTATATTCATGAAATAAATACTCACAAGTTGGATATTGTTTGGAATAACAATTAATAAAACTATCTAAGAGTATTTGAAATTCGATACTGAAGGGCACAAAAATAATTTAACCATTGAGCGTTAGGTTGTTACTCAATTATTATTAAATTTAATAGTTAATTATATATATATTGTAGATGATAATCAAAGCATACCTTTTGAAGCTATATTTGGAGTTGTTAGGGAAAAAAATCAAATTGTTTAATAGATATTCGTTTTAAATTTTGGATCAAATGTTTCTGGAAAATATTTGTAACGTCTATGTTACAAAATTCATACAATTGATAGAATTTGAAATCTATTTATTCCTTTTTGTGAGATTCAAAGAAAATCATTCGAAAATAAATCAGAAAAAAAAAGATATCTGAAATTATGCTGAAAAGTATTTCTTTAGTATGGAATCAACAGGGGGTAATATATAACGTCCATATTTCTATCCTCATTGAAAAATACTAATGTTGCCTAACGGAGATAAAGAGTAATCGTGGGAACTGCCTACAAAACTATGAACTAAATTAATTCATAGTGTCAGTAGTTCATATTCGATGAAAGAACTGACACTAAACTGTGAAATTTTCTAGGTCCTCTGCTTCAAATAGTAGTACAAAGAGAAGTAATTAACAAAATCGGTATGAAAGAGCTCTGGTTGATACGATCAACATTAACGAAAAACAAATACTGAGAGAAAATTTAACGGTAACTAAATGATAGTCGGACTGAAAATCATAGAGCAATATTATGTTCGAAAGTTTGAGAAAAGTATAAACTAAGTTTGATTAGACCACTAAAATGAATGTTCTGTCACCACACTCACAGTCACCAACCATAAGTTGCTAATGTTTTAACGGACCCAAATTATGATGATTTGCCTTCCCAGCAAGCGTCAAAATAACATTCAATAACTCATTTTTATATGTTGATTTGGTAGCTCCTAGTATTTTTGCAACCCACTCTTATATTAGCCATCGTTGCTTAACACCGTAAACAGTTACTGAGAGTGAGTAACACATATCCTAAAAACCTTAGTCTATAATTGTCTACAGTTTAATCAACCGATCTTATTACACGCTTAACCTTCATATTCCTCTGCCAATATACATGAGCACCGTGTTGTGCTGGGAAGTTGTTCCAGCTTAATACTGGTGTATAATCTTCCTGTCTAAGTGAAGAAATCGAAATGAACTAGAACCTATATTGACTAACGGAACTAATATATATATATATATATATATATATATATATATATATATATATATATATATATATATATATATATATATATATCAGAAGATTAAGTCAGGTTTTCAGCCAGTAGAATATATCTGTCTTCTTTTGATAATTAACTTTGACTGTTAGTACACATCCACCAGTGCATCTCATATGCCGTTTGACTTTCGTCCTTCAAGGATTTCTTGTGATCTACTTATAATTTTATTTTTAAAGCCGTACACCAATACACAGTATAATATGCTCGAATTCAAACAGACAGACTGAGTTTTAATCCATTTAATAATAGGTGTGCATTTATAAAAGCTGGTTTCTATAAGATTTTTATGACAACGGAGTTGTCAACTCAATTAACTCTTTCCTTCTATATTCAGATTACTCATTAACGCAGACCAGTTATAAAACAGTATTCGGCATTATTATGTTACTCAAGGGGTTTTAGATACTCTCCATTTCGTTACAATCTCTGTTCACCGTAAAACCACTAACACATCAATTAAATATTGCCATGAATTACATATCATAATATTTTGATTGGAATAAACAGACTGAAAACTCTAATCTCCACAATTCCAAGCATCAATACTACATGAACATTAATAAAAGTAAGATGTTTTATAAAACTGTTCCATTAAATCTGATATACGTCTGCTAAATGAAACCGATATCTGAATTCCTATACACTTCTAATAGAACTAGATTAAATCTGTACTACAACTGAAACACAAGGGAAAAGAACGCTTTACTATAGGTTCTTCATTTATGTACACAAAAATGAGGATGTTTGTGGCCTTAGTCATGACCTTAGGCATCTGGAAGTTTCTGGGACCATTTATTTATGCGAACATTAATATAATTGCTGAGTTAGTGTACCTAATAAGTATTATAGACGTTTAACCATTGAAAAGGTAAAATAAAAGTAAATGACTAATAAAACATGTTTTAATCATAACATGCATTGTGAAAAGCCATGATAAATAATCCAGAAATCCATTCACCAATTAGAAAACAAAACGAATGATTGAAATATTATAAAGGTCATCTAATAGTTAAAATGAAAGTTAAAAGAAAGAACATTGATTACTTTTTATAATGCTTTTATTGCTTCAGATAGCACTAATTTATAAGAAAAAAAGAATGAATTAGTCCCATTAACAGAGAATAATAATAATATGCAGTTTTGAATTGGTTTTGATTTTCTAGAATTTTTAGCCCCATTCATTATGGAACAATTTAATTGAAAGGAAAAGAAAATTAATTGGCCTAAGAAGATGATGATGATTTCTTTAAAACATTCTGAACAACAAAGAATATGTTTACGTTTCAGACATTGAATTTAAGTTTAATTCACTAGCCAATTTTTCATATCTGATAAAACTTTAACAATTGACAGTAATTCCTCAAAATATTTAGACATATAGTCGACAAACTCGCAAAACTGATGTCATAATATGACGTGATTACCTTGAACTGTCGTATAAATTAGTGTTATATCCACGCTGTTTATGATACGAGGAAAGAACACGTCAGTCTGGTAAAATTAAAGATTTATTCACTAAAAAATACTACAACCTTGGCCGAGAAAACAATCAATTATACAGTCATTTGTATACACATATGTAAAAAATGTCCAGAATCACAACAAATTGCCTACTGCATGTCATGCTAAACATAGCTAACGTTAAGCTAATACAAATAATGCCAGATATTGAATGAATATCAAATTGAAATATAGAAATGTTATACTGAATAAAATATCACATTGAAAATAAAACAAAAATTACACTGAGTAATCATCGTAGTGAGTTAAAAACAGAAGTAAAATGTTGGACAAAAATCATAATATGTCCAAAAATGTAATTTTGTCTTTGTATGAACTGTTAATATTACTACTTCACTTATCCAGCTTTCCAACTGAGACGATGAAATCATCTACATTATGGACATCATGTATTCAAGCCAACGTAGATTTTCAGTTTTACTTATTGTTTTGAATTTCTGTTTTACTACTACATGTTTGAATCTGATGCTTTTAAATCGGATATTTTTAAACTTCAAGATATATTTTAAAATCCTTGTCTCTGGACTTGTAAACATTGTCTGTTTTATTTGTCAGCGTTCATGTCACTTAGTTAAGACCCGAAATTGGTGAGAGGTTGGAATTAGTCTTCAGGAAATCTGGGTGCCATAATAATGGATGATCGTCAGCAACGTGTGTCCGAAATCTTAAGGGAATCGAACATAACATCACTCAGTTCCATAGTTACTGCTGAGCTGTTCGGTGAGTGAGTGAGATATTTTCAGATGATTGTTCTCTCTACATTGACCAGACAGTTGTAAAAAACTGAGATTATTGTATCTTTTAGTGATTTATGAAACTACATAAATTCGTCATAAACTGGAAGTACTAACTTTATTTTATGCATCCATTAATAAATGATCCAGGATATCTAATATATATCTGGATAAATAAAGCAGATAGTAAACTTGTCTGCTCCAGCGTTGTAGTTTGCCTAAACGAAAGGCTTTGTGTTACACAATACTCCTACCTTGAAAAAAAAGCATCTACCTCTCTTAAGTGAATTAGAAAAGTCTTACAAAGTCAACATTTATTAGGCTGAAAAGAGTTGGTACACCTATTTTCAATACGTTCATATCAAACATAAGATACGTGACTGAGATTCATGACATGGCATATTGTTAAACTTACAATTCATATCGTTCTGGTCAGGTAAGTTGAAATACTTTACATATTTACTGCACTTAAAAAAGCACTTGCAAACTTATGTTGTTCATGTTCTATAAATATACTCTTACTCGTAAAAGCTAGATGTTTTTTTTTAAAAAAGACTGACTTTTGTTGTTCTATCTAACTAAAATTAGGATTCCGGAGATTGTTCAGTTTGAAGTACTATAGATAACTGCTTTAGCAATATCTTAAATGTCTACAGATAAAGCATTACTCTTTGGTCATAAAGTCAGGATTCCAAACTTTTGTCAATATCATACAAACATCATTCAATACCAACAGTAATCATCTGTCTCGTTTCTACATTACTGAATAAGTCATAAAAATAGAGATGTAGGGTCTAAGATACATGATACGTTTTTCACTATCAAAAGAACCCTACAACCTTTTCATTTAGATGATTTTATGTTGAGAAACAAATTTTAATGGGAATTATTGCAGTAAGTTATAATCTTCAAGATGAGACAATGAATTTACCTTTCTAAATGTTCAACATTCAATAACCGCATAAAACGTACGATGTAGTTATAAGATACTGCTAAAGATCAGTTAGATCGTTGATGATATTTTTTAAAGTATATTAATGCATAACAGGAAATTCCTTGTTCATTGATAAAACTCAGTTAACTATATAAGCACTGACAAGATTTCAATTATCATTTAGTGGACCGCTAACATAAGTTTACTAAACACTTCAGATAAACACCTAGACATCATAAATCGATCAATGTTAGACCACCATCAGAAACCTAGAAGCACTGAATAGCTGTTTAGTCCTGGTATGGGACTCATCAGCAGTGCACATCCACGACTGCTGCTGTTCGTAGGCTTCGAAATCAGGACCTTGGGTCTTGCGCGCGGACACCTAACTTTTGGACCACTGGCCCGGCATCCAACATTGTTATTGTCTAACTCTGATAAATCCAGGGATTTTGCGTGATCTCTGGGATAACTTCAAATAAAACTTCCTTATTTATGCATTTTAGTGATATGTGCAAAGAACACCGACAAATCATTTCATATACTTCTCAGTGATTAATGGTAATATTTTCTTAGTTTATGTCTATTTAACTTGTGTTGTCAAGATTTTATTCAATTTCCCTGTAATCGTCAGTACTGGGTTTATATTCACTGAAAATCTGTTATGAACTCTAGAGAACTGTATAGCTAATTCAATAATTAATAAAGAGTAATGCATCAAAGATGTAAGAGTATTGAGAGTTTTACACGGTTGTATTACAGATCACTAGCTGAGTAGACTCGTAATCATTGTTGAATAAGTATAAAACTAAAGCAATCCCAAAGAAAAACTAACCAATACTTTCTCGGCTTACAATAATCTTTAAAGTTAATCTGAACTAGTTCTTAATTAAAATTATCTTGAAATTACTTTACATTTATTTATTTTCATGTTTAACTATGTGCTTTGTTTGTAAATTTTCTCTTCTTGTTTTCATTGATTATAATTTTCGATAAGTGTAAATGATGCAGTTTTTGTTTAAGTAGTAAATTTTTCTTTTAACTGACAATAATTAATTGAATATAGAGGAAGTGAATTTACAAATAATAATTGCAAATTTAGAGATCATGTGAATGAAACCATATTTTTGTTCATAATACTTTCAACACTAATCAATATGAATGACTAAACAAATAAGGAAATATCACACGGAGTTCTCAGTTATACATAAATTCAAATTAATCGATTGTTCAGCCTTCTTCACTGTTTTTCCTTCTTATCTAGATTTCATTTAAAGAAATTTTAAAAATCTCACTTAATTTAGCCTATTGAAGCTAGTTACTCAAAATAATTAAGTTGAATTGATGATGTGATATTTGTAAAATAGTTTATTCAGGAAAGAATCATTCATATTTATAATATGTGCCTATCACAATTTAATCATTTGAATCTAAAAAGGAAGATAAATTCTTTAAGGGAGGAAACTGATACTCTAGGCCAATTAGATATTGGCCAAGTGATGCCAAGGAGATGCTAACATGCACACGTGATTGGCTTCACTTTCTAAGGAAAGTGACATAAGCTATCGGTCAAAGTTATTATTTTATCTTCTAAGAGGAAAAGATGTAATACATTTTTAAATTAGATGCACATATATTCTCGAATTGGCAAGTTAGTAAAAGGCTCACTACTCAGACTTGGATTTCTTAACTAAGTTGCTAATTAAGGTAAGGATATAGGGAGCTTGTATAGAAGTAATCAAATAGCATAACAGTGTTTAGCAGTAGTTTTATGTCTATATGATGGACGCTTATTACCACTTGAGTATTATGATTAAAGATAGTCTTCCTTACGAACTGGTATCAACTGGAAAATTAGCAAAACCAATGAACATCGGCTAGGTGTTTAGTCTGAGCACTTACCACTTTGGACGATATTAAACTTGTATTTTTTCGGCCCTGTAATGTATATGATGCTCTTAGAGAATTAAATCATAATTCAGTGATCTACTTCTCCAACATTAGTGACTTAGATACATACATACATAATTGCACATAGTCTCGTATATAAAAATGATAGTTTTAATAATAGACATCAAACATGTTTGAAAATCAAATCAAAAAAGTTTAACTTTCCTTTTCATGCAAATAATTTATTTAAGACAACCTGAGAGAAAACATGAAAATGTCTGTAAATAGAAACACAATAGCTAATTCTATTTAAACAAATAATATTTTACAAACAGTACCAATTTTGTGCTAATACTATAGAATAAAACAAAGACTTCAGTGAGAAAAATGCAATCATTTACATCGTAATGTGTGTTCCTAACATGCTATCCCTCCATATAATTATTCATTTATTCAATAACTTAATACATGACCTAATGCAATTTAAATCATTAAACTTTAATTTTAAGTATCAATGAAAAAAATATATTTAGATTGACCTATATAAGAATTTTCTAAAATGAAGCGATATTATTTTTTTTGTTTTTATAAATCGATACATTCTTGATAGATGCTTTCCGCTCTATTCATATATTCCCATATATTTACGGTCTTTTCTCCCTACCTTTATATGCTGGCTCATTGGTGACCACTAAAGTACATATTGGACAGATATATGAACTCCTGTTCATTAATTACAAGCAAAACAACTGATTATTCCATGTTCAGTAACTTCATATTCTAGTAAATTATTTTATAGAATAATAGCTCTTAAGATGATGACATAGATCGAAACTAAATTAAGAAATCTCCTAAAATTACACATAGGTTGACAATTATGATTTGACTAAACGTTCTGTCACTTAAATTTAAGTAACATCGCTAAAGGGCAATGTCACTTACATATCACACAGTTATTCTTCTCGTTCGATACTTAACTGTGATGTAACAGTGAAAATTTAGAACAGAAGGTCATAGCATTCAAACAATCTTGAAATAACATGCTTACGTGAAATGTTTGATATATCATGAATCAGATGCACAAAATTACAAGCAATCCACCTATTGTATAATTAGAGTTGGTATTACTTATAGGTCAGTAATTTATTCAAATAACAGTTGTTTAAAAGCTTTTGTTTAAGCGGTGAGTTTATTGGATTTCGGTGTATAAATATCTGGATCAAGAATAGTTTTTTCTCAGTAGTAATAGGTCACAGAACATAATTCTTAGTTTATATCAAGTAATTTCTATTAGTATCTCTTTTAATAATGCAGTTCGCAGTTGTATTTGAGTGAATAATGGGATAAAATCTTTCTGACTATAAATCTGAAAGATTATCACTACATAGTTTCTTGTCAAAAGATTATTATATCATACATAGTGGTTAGTTTTTCTGTAGACTTTGTTGTTTTATTATTTCAATAGTAAATTCAACTAAGTTGTGTTAAAATATGATCGTCTGAAACATTTACATAAATATTAATTGAGTGGTGATTACTAAATTTCAGATCAGATAAATGACAAGACGAGTAGTAAATGGTTATAATTTGAAGGTTCGCTTTAACTTGGTGTCATTTGAATGTTTATTTTTAGTATCGTAACTAAAATGATAGAAAGAAAACATACGAATAACAAATTTAAAACATTAAACAGGACTACTGGTTAAAACTAATCTAAATGAGGTTTGTTTTATCTTTTTAAAATAATCAGGGTTTTAATGGTATATTAATGCTAAGGATATATATTTTATTTTTAGATGTAAACTGAAATTAAGTATGAAGACAGTTTCATTTTGTCATACTGTTTCTTTTTGAAGAAAATATATTTTAATCAATCACAGATAAAATGTTAATAATTTCACTAACTTTCAAGATTCCCGGTAAATTACATATTCAGACTTATCACTTTGGTTAGTAGCGTACTTGCCAAATGCTTTATTAGACAATGAACTGTTTAGTAGAATTTAACCTTGTCCATTGGCAGAACTTTTCATCATCGATAATATGGAATAAAACAGCTATTTATGATACGATATTTTATTCTTCATACACATATATAATATTTATGATATGGAAGGAAGTGTAGCGGCTAATAAATCCTAAAAACAAAGATTTACGGAAATCTTCGACATTGATGATGACCTCATTAATTATGTTGTATACACCTCAGCTGAAGGCGCTTAATCTGTATTGTTGTTGTTTGTAAATTTTTGGAGAAATAATGTGTACATACATTGTAGAATCTATTTTGAAGGCTTTGTTTTTGGAAAATCCCTCCATGTATATATATTTGTGTTATGATCTGACTGTCTCTTCTGTTCGATATTTTGGTACTTTATTTGATCCCATTTTGAGATTTCATCATTTGTATCTTGTTATTATTTCTATATCTTGTACTTATATTGAAGTTTCCATGTTTCCTTCTGAACTATATATGTGTTTTTTAAATTTGATACTTAATATGGCTACAGCCATATTTGGATTTGATACTCTAGCAGTAACTGACTGGAAGCACTTATCCTTCCAGTAACGGAACCTATTGTGGTGATTAGAAACTCGAAGGTGTAATATTGTTTTAGTAATTGTCTGAATTTCCCTTTTTTGATTAAATACGGAACCGTTCTCTCCCAGAATTATCGTTTTTGGACTTGGACTGGGCGGGATGCGTATGAACCTACACCTTTCGGGTTCGGAACGAACTGCAAGTTCAAAACAATATTTCGAGGAGGATCCTTTGGATTTCTTATCGTTTACTATTTTTCTAAACAATATTTGGAAGAGGGTCTTTTTGATATTTTACTGTCAACCGGTTCTTAACGATATTTGGAGAAAAATACTTTGGATGTCTTATTGTCGACAATAATTGAAGAAACAGAACCGGTGAATTTTAATATCTGATCTTTGTTGTTTCAATAACTTGGAGTTTCTTTTCCTCCGAATTTCAATTGCTGTAATGAGTTCTCGTAAGAAGCCAAACACGCACAGGGATGGAGCCCATAAAGAATCGTGGAATGCAAGGCAAGTACCTTATGATAATTCATGTTTAAAGGGTTCACTCTCTGATAAGGATGATATTATGTTTAGTACTTATTGTCGTAAGGCATCGTTAGAGGGTACTAAAGGACGTAGTTTGGACGAGAACTTTGAGGTACCTGGGAAAGACTTGATGTCTAGGACACCGGTAGTTGGCTTAGAATCGCCAAAGGTTGAACTCAATTACTTCGACGGCCGACACCGTGATTACTTTAAGTTCGTTAGGCAGTTCGAAACGCTTATAGAATCTAGATTAATTGATAACAATCTGCGCCTATTATATTTAATCCATTACTGCAAGGGTAAGGCAAAGGCTGCCATTGAAGGGTGTCTAATGATGGAAGCTTCGTCAGGCTACAAAAGGGCTGAAGACATTTTAAAGCAGCTTTTTGGTCAAACGCACTTGATAGCCCGGGAAATGTTAGAAGAGTTGTTTAAGCCAGGAAGCGCTGAATTAAATGATCCAGAACATATGTCTTATTTAGCCATACGTATGCAAGAATGCTCTATGATCTTAGAGCAGCTGAATTATACTTCTGAGTTGAATTCCTTGGTTACTTTGGAAAGGATAGTTAGGCTTTTACCTCATCATATGCAAGTCCAGTGGGCAGAGCTGGGAATTAAATGGGAAGAAGAGGATAGAGAGCCTACATACAATGAGTTGACTGAGTTTATTTTGTCTCGTGCAAGGATAGCTAGTAGTAGATTTGGACGATTAGCTAATCGCACAAAAACAGGACATGATATGGAAGCGATTATTCATCTGCGTGTGAGACATGGGAATTCTCCAAATGCGTTTGCACCTACCTCACGCCCGGAACTTAAGAGAGTCGTTAATTGTATTGGAAAGGTATATCCTCTTGAAGACCGAGCATATGACCCTGATGGTTTAAAATCCCGTGATGTGTATCCTAGTGAGAAGTCGGTATGTGTAGCAGATAAGATGGGTTTTTTGAGGATAAAAAAGAAAAAAAGGCAAAAAGGGTAGACATCAAGACGGATCCAAGGTGTGTGATGGTAGAAGCTTCTTAACTGCTCGAAATGCAAGGAACGGTAATTTGGATTCGAGCAAACAGAGGTTAGTGAGTACAGTGAATATGAATAAGGACGAAACAGGTTTGGCTGTATTGAATAAAGCTTATGTTCGGAACCCTTCACGTAGGGTAAATTATTTAACACAACCTAGAGCTGATCATAGGATAACAAGCGTAAACAGTGACACGGCACTTCTTGTTGCTGCGCGATCAGGATGTTTGCGGGACACTGTATCTAGTCCTACGGAGTATCATAATAGTGAAGCGAAAGATAATAGCAGCTTAGCGCGTCCTGCTGATGTTTGTTTTCAGTCAACTGATGGACGGTCGCATACTAGTTCGAGTAGTCATAGCAATGTTGATAGTGTTAGTGTAAGTGGCAGCAGTGGTAGCTTACCATTATAGCCGGCACGCGAACTATCTCGCAACTCGTTATTAACTGTGAATAGTCGGAACATCATTGTGGACAACAATAACGTCAAGGTTGAGGTGAAACCTCATGGTCTATTAATAGTGTGATAGATGTGAATAATAAACGTGATGGTAACGATAGTGGAATGACTATAGGTAGTGCTGTTTCTTCAGTTGCTGTTACTAATGTAATTTCTTTGAGTACTTCAGTTCAAGACGAAATTGGATGTTTGAGCGTGGATAATGTAGGCGTCGGTGGCCATAGCGTCAGCCACAGTGATGGCACTACTGAGAGGGCTAAAATCCAGTGCCCTAGGTGCAATGAGGAGTAATCTAGGTTTAACAGACATGCTGTTGTGTTGAGTATGCAGCATGATGAATCGAGCATGGAATTGTCCACCTGTCGCACTCCACCATCATTGACTCGTACTACAAGTATCGGGATGAGCACTACCAACAGTGATGAGACAGAAGAGGTTAAGTACATTCCTAGTAAGGAAAGCAATGTTTATCGAGTAGAGTTAGAAACTGTACATGAGTTGGATGGATGTCATGAGAAGAAAGCATCTGATGGTAACAGCCAGTCTACAGTGTTGTATGATAACGATGCTATTGATGTGCACATGGCTTGTGTCTCTGAAACGGAACATGAAGAACAACAAGTGAGTTTATCGGTTTCGAATTGCGATACTAATGCTGTTCTTTCATGTAGCGAGATGAGTTATACAACAATGGAAGAGTTTCACTCGACGGATGCTAGTGTAGCCGTGAACAACGTGACTTATCTGACTGAACGGAATCATGATAACGATGATAATAATCTGGATGTCACTGATGTGACAAATGAGTTGTCAACGATGACGAATGCTGATCAAACCTACTCTGTACCAGGAGATGGAGAGTTAAATATTGTTCGTATGTTATGCCACTTAGAGTCTTCAGGAGACGAGGAAATATCAAAATTGGGGATCCCACCCTTGCATATTATCTATGGGTCAAGAAATTGTGTTGATAAATCAGCGTCACTGACTTTATCGTATCTGCCGTTTGAGACAAGTGGTGGCGGATTGACGACTCATCTCCATGATGTGGAAGGTAAATCCCGAATAAGATATGACCAGCCCTGCGGTATGTTATACATATTCATATGGGTTAATTGGATGAAGTTTATACTACCGTTAGATCATGCTACGATAGATAGGGGGATCAAGAACCTGGTGGAAAGGTTCAGGTACACAGTTAGTTTGATAGGTCAACTCCATGTTGGAGGGCGGGTAGGCGTACTGCTGTAAGTCCTACTCGTTCTTCTGGTGTGGATTAGGGGATGAGAGTGAACCCTAAGTTGAAGTGTCGGAAGGGCTTGTTTTGCATGGAGGGATTTTGCGGGCCGGTGAAGAATCTATTTTGAAGGCTTTGTTTTTGGAAAATCCCTCCATGTATATATATTTGTGTTATGATCTGACTGTCTCTTCTGTTCGATATTTTGGTACTTTATTTGATCCCATTTTGAGATTTCATCATTTGTATCTTGTTATTATTTCTATATCTTGTACTTATATTGAAGTTTCCATGTTTCCTTCTGAACTATATATGTGTTTTTTAAATTTGATACTTAATATGGCTACAGCCATATTTGGATTTGATACTCTAGCAGTAACTGACTGGAAGCACTTATCCTTCCAGTAACGGAACCTATTGTGGTGATTAGAAACTCGAAGGTGTAATATTGTTTTAGTAATTGTCTGAATTTCCCTTTTTTGATTAAATACGGAACCGTTCTCTCCCAGAATTATCGTTTTTGGACTTGGACTGGGCGGGATGCGTATGAACCTACACCTTTCGGGTTGGGAGCGAACTGCACGAGTGAATTATCACTTTATATACAGTACTCACTTTTCATGCTTAGAAAGTGCAAAACTTGTGGTAAAGAGGTTAATCTATGTTCCACTGTGTAAGCTGAATTTTTTATGTTGAAATCATCGTTGTAGTGTGTGTACAAATATGTTGAGCCCATAGAGCTTTTCCCAGCTTTCGGAGAAACTGACTTACCTTTTCTTCTGGAGTTACTATTCACGTGTCTTTCGTCCTCGTCTACCGTCCACTGTTTTTATTTGAGCATTTACTGCTTACGTCGCTTGTCATATATCTGGCATATTACTACCTAACTATAAATAATTAGTCATGCCTCATAGCACTGAGTCGGCTAACTCGTCTTCTCTAGTTTGCTCTCCTTTGTTTTCAAGGTTTGTATCCTAATATCTGTCTGCACAGACGACTAAATGAAATAAATCCGTCCGTAAAACCGTATTCGGCTTCTTACTATTGCAGTTTTACAAGCTAGGTTGGCCTAAGTACGATATACAGAAAATGTAGGGAAGATTCATTTGATCGCATGCTCGATTATTCTTCCAAAAGAACAAAGAAATCACTTCGATAGCTGTCAAAGACATATATAGTTAAGTATGTCATTGTCAAAGGTATTCTAAAAAAAGCTGTTTATGCATTATTGTCAACCAAATGAAAACCCCATCTCTGTAGTCAGCTATTTAAAAAGACCCTAAGAATCGTTAGCGAAGAATAGTCCGGTTCCTATAGCGGTTGAATTTTATCGAGGTGGATGATCTGTGAAAATGATATACAGTCAGATTTATGTTTTCTATTTTATTATGTTAACATGATAAAGTAAAGTTCCACTCAGCTTACCTCTTATTTGACTTATTAATCACGCCTTGTGGAAGCCTTGGTTCAGCTAGGATTATCAGTAATCATTAATACCGTTTCAGAACTAGCGGTGTTAACATATGCAAACTGAAATTTCATTATGTGGTCACCAACGGAGTTAATGATTGTGAAGGTTAAAAACAGTTTGTAATGTGAACAATGCTCTGGTTTATTAGTAAACAGTTAAATTTAAACTTGAATATAATTCATCCTCTGTTTGCTGGAATTACAACCAAATCTTTCCAGAATATATCAGGAAAGCCAAGGAACTAAATAAGGACAGAACCAGTGGACACAAACCCATTATATAAGTTAGACGGCCAAGTCTCTAGGACTCGAAACAAGCTTTTCAAAGCAGGAAAAATATCAAAACAAGACCAATGATGGATGAAATTCATTGGACCAGCTATCCCAAGTTTCTCCGGAAGGCCGAAACTACACAACCTCAACATTCCATTATGTCCAAGCCTATCCTTTCCTGGAATATCAACATACAACTAATCAAGAGAAATTCAAAGGATATTGAAACAATTCGGTGGTATCATCAAATCACTCCATTAATTCTCCCACACAATTCTTGGATAAACGCAAGGGGATTCTAATTGACAACGACGAAACGATGATGCCATTCGATGAAGCAGTCTTATTCATTCTTTGCTCCTCACCAACGACACAAATCTGCAAAAATGTACGAAACTCCAGAGCCGAAGTCCGCCAGGAATCATCGATCTGTGCTTAACAACGTATTTTCGATTCAACAACAGAATTTACGAACAAAAAAAGGAACACTAATAGGATCACCTGTATTAAGACTCATCGCATAAGCTGTAATGCAGAGACTAGAAGCATCAGTGTTACCAGTGATCAAGCCAAAATGTGGGTTCGACATGTAGACGATACATTCGTCACTATTAAAAGGGACGAGTTGGAGAACACCTACAATCAGATCAACAAAGTCTTCGATGACATACAGTTCACTTTGGGAAAGGAATCAAACAACAAATTGTCATTCTAGGATTTACTAATCACTAGAACGGACACAAGAAAACTGGGAACTCAAGCATTTCGGAATCCAACCCACATAGATCTAATCCTCAACTGCAGTGGCAACAACCTAGGAACCCGCGAAATTAACTGCATGCAAACCTTTTTTAAGAGAGTGAAAACACATAGCAGCACACATAATGCAAAAAAGATGGAGGAAAATATCTAATGACTATTTCCGAATGCAACTTCGTCAGAAGGTATCGACCAAAACCATCAACAGAAGCGAAATCGAGTACAGAAACTAATGTACAAATCATCCTACCATATATAAAAGACATCAAAAATTACAGCACGACTACTGAAACCATTTGGAATAGGTGTAGCACACACAACCAACAGAATCACTTCAATCAATCCAATGTAAACCAAAGAACAAAATGACAATAGGAAAAAAATCATGTATCATATATAGAATAAACTGCTGAGACTAGGAAAAACACTACATAGTATTAACTGTCTATCATCTTAAGCTTCGTCTACGTGAATATCGATGAGCTGTCCAGCGTCATGACTATTCTTCCGTAATATCATTACGTGGACATACATTTGAAAATACATTGGAACAGTGTTTAAGTACTGGATAGATGGAGCACAAAGAACACTAGAGGATTACAGTAAGCAAGCAACAAGGACACCAAAATTAATCCGCTTAATCAACTGGTCAGAAAAATCATTAGCAAAGATAGGAAAAATGAACAGATTAAAAAGGGGATACGACCAAAGTAAAGGTTCAATCAAGGAAAAGTTTAGGGTCAAGAACAATCAATAAAGATCGAAGTCAGCAGAACAAGCTATGGGTAGAACGTGAAGAAATCAGAATACTTTACTTCTATATGAAGTTTGTGCTGATGATGTGTGATGCTTAGAAGTATATGAATCAAGAAGTAAAGAACTGCAACAACGAATGTATTGTATTTAGAATTCGAAATCAAGCATTTCACAACAACAAGAAGTTACTAGTTCATTCAAACACCACATCCGCCACAGCTTAAATTGGAATGTATATGTCTGTAATCAATTGTACGTCTTCTTCTCAAATTCATCCTGTGTCTGTCCGACAGTGTATTGGATAAAGGCTCTGTATTATCTAGAATGCTCTCATTAGTATTAGAATTAACAACCGGAATCGGAACAGACTCACCTGGTTCCTGGAATTGTATTTGATCAACATGTCGATTGTGTGTACTTAAGTCATTGATATCTTGAAGTCGCACCATAGATCTCCCAACATTCTTCAGAACAATCCCCGTGGATGGTCGAAGATTGTTGCCACGATAATATGTAACTTCTGCAGACTCCAAATATCTCATATTCGACCGAAGAATTCTTCCTTTTAATAGTTTTGATGGAGTCTCTTTCGTCACTGAATGTCTGGCATTTCTATATTGCAGTAGAAAGGTATCTACTCCCCTCTCCAGCTCATTAAATGTTGAGGCGGCAATAGAATCACTCAACCTCGAATGCTGACTTTTCAGCTTATGACACTTTTCGCAATTCTTTGCTGTACGACAAATATCTGCATTTAATGACTGTCGAGAAATGTAGTCAACATGTTGAATTTGCTTGGCACTCCCGTGCTGAACCATTTTCATACTTCCATTGCACTTAGCACACGTGGCTATCAAATCTTTAAGTAAAGCATCAGAATTTTCTTTAGAAACTAGGAAAGACAACTCCACTTTAAGTCTTCTCAAATTCTTTAAACCCAGTATTGACAGTCCCGTTTCGCTAACTAAGAATTCACATGGTATGTATGAGGAATTATCATCTCTTATTAGCAATTCACAACATCCTCGTATAGGCAGTCTGTGTCCAGTAATCCCCAATATTGATACTTCAGTGGGTCGTATCACAACGTTCGGATCTAACGATTTCAGGTTCTTGAATGAAATAATGGACTCTATACTGCCTGTGTCCACAATAAAGTCATGAAATGAACCAAGTGATGTATATAGTCGCTTTTGAATATGAGCATTACCTTTCGAAATGGTAGTTAAAGATAAATGATCATTAGGATCAGCTGAATTATTGGAATCTAAATTACAAGCTTTAGCACTACTTGAGGCAAAATGAACAGTAGCTTTGCATACTGCTTGAATGTGTCCTATCTTACCACATCTAAAACATTTAGCATTACGAAATGTACAATAATAACGAGAATGAAGTTTTTCACATGATAAACATTTGCCAAACTTGGTCTCACCTTTTTGATTTCCTTTGTAATTCTTTTTTGAGACACCGTTCATTTTTACACGAGAATAGGAACCTCTGTTAAACGAACACAATTTTGATTGACCCTGAGATTGCTTTTCATCATGACAACTAATCAAATTATTGGAAATCTTCATCGACTGAATATCAAGTTCATTCAACGCCTCGTAGTTAATGCACGCAGTTCTAACATCTTGAAAGGAACAGTTTGACATTCATAACAGCTCTCTTTCCAAACTAGGTATGTTAATTCCTGCAATTAATCGGTCTCTCAGCTGCACATTAAGTTGATCGCCAAAATTACATTTGACAGCCTGTTTCTGCAATTCAAGAATGAATTCCTTAACATTTTGGTCATTTTGACGAATCATCTTATGAAATTTCGCTCTTTCACGGCATTCAAAACCACGGCACTTTACATGATTCAATAATAACTCCTTTAGGATTGCATAGGGAAGTGAAATAGGTTTTTCTGGATATGCCAAGGTTTTCAATAAGCTGTATGCTTCTTTTCCGATGAATGTTAGGAAATGAGCCACAATTTTATCATCTTTGACATCTTTCCTGGTCATACTCCAGATTTCAAACCTTTCCAAATAATCTTCAAAAGCTTCAGAAGTAGAATGAATATCTAGCTGTTCCATTACAAGATCCTGCTCGCGACGCCACTGTGATGCTTAGAAGTATATGAATCAAGAATTAAAGAACTGCAACAACGAATGTATTGTATTTAGAATTCGAAATCAAGCATTTCACAACAACAAGAAGTTACTAGTTCATTCAAACACCACATGATGTTGCTTGGAAGAACGATGAAAGCTTTACAACTAAAACATCCAGCTCAGAGAACGAAACTCCACCGCAATCATCCACCTCAGCTACAGATTTTCTTCACCATCTCAATATTCATTTTTTTTCACGAGCTAGTATAAACCATTTGATTTCTTTGCTCTTGATTCTTATTCCTTTTGTACGGTTCCAGGTATATCTTATAAACATCGTGTTACGTGCCACCTAACGATAGATGAGTCAGAAATATTTTACCATCATGTAGTGAAAGGTGATAAGATAAACTTCTGAAGTCAAGTCAAGAATGAAACTAGGTCTATAGAACTCATGACATATTTCCTATCACTGAACCAACTTCGTGAGACGGAAATTTAAACCACCCTACTTCTTATTTCGTACCCATAGTTTATCTCTTCCAGTGCTCTTGACAATATATTCCAGTAACCACTAATTATATATCTTCATATCTAAACAACATTTTATTTCAGCCTCATATTTTTAAATATCTATTTTAAGAATAAATATTTTGGTAAGCTCCCACGTTCACTGTTCATTCGAACTGAGAGTTCTGTTAAGTTTAGTTTAATCAAATATTCTCTATATTGGAAGGTTTCTCGCGCACTCTTCGAAATTGGGACCGAAAAATACCGGACTTTGAGAAAGCCTCTGACACAGTAATCCACATACCTAATCGCGAAGGTTACGGGAATGGGCTTCACTGACCCACTCTTATCTTCGCTCAGAAACTACCTTGAGAATAGACAGTTTCGTACCAAGGTAAGTAAAGTGCACTCCAGTTGGCGAGTCTCAACATTGGGAGCTTCACAGGGTACAGTCTCAAGTCCACTTCTCTTCCTGATATTCATTAACAACCTGTTAGACGCAGTTAGCTAGCCGGTATTGATCTACTCAGACAGTGCAAAGATCTGGAGCGAACAGGATTCAACTGAGCTTCGAAAGGACCCTACATCTGTTGAGGAAAGGATGGCGAAAAGCGGTCTAATACTAAACCAGTCAAAATGTCACGTTATGTACATCCTACCCAAAGTGACACAAACAATTTACCGTCAACGGAAGTTCGCTACCTCAGAGCTCTATTTCGCTTTAATAACCACTGAAAGCCTCCACACCAGTTGGAACTATAGGGGACGCAACCAAGGCAAATGCAGCTCTTCACTCGGTGCTGTCACTGAGTATGTGATTTTCAAATATATTAGTTCAATTATATCTGCACATATGAACGGACATAGTAAGACAGATAAGTAAAAAAGGCCACTTTAAATCATCTTGAAGGACAGCAACTCCGAAGAGACTACAAGCTAAAGGTAACAAAATTCATAACTAAAAACAGCATTCAGAATGGCTTCCAGTGATGCTAAAAGTGACGCACATCTCATCATCAGCGATCGTATTACATTTGTTTCCAAAATGAATTTCCATCTCCGTCCAAGAAACACCTCAGTCTGAAACATTTCGGATGTAAAATGTCCTTTGTAGTCAATCAATATTCACGGGTTGGCATCCTTGTGTTCATTTGAATAGGCCGAATTCAAGTAACAAAAAATAAACGAATGTCAATGGTTAACATCTCAAATTACAAAAGCCAAAATGGTTCTTGTTTGTAATAAACTACTGATAAACCGCGATCAGACAGGTTTATGTTACTGATGAAAAAACGTGTAATAACTGACCTCCATTCATGAAACTAACATTTTAAAACGTATCTATTAGTTAATTATTAGGAAAAAACATTCTGAAACCTAATGTGTGGGACAATGTGGTCTCAGAATTGGCGTCCTTGCTGCCTTTTAACGGTAAAGTTTGTAAGCATTAAGACATCCCAGTCAGTCATTCTTGATATTTTTCGTATGGCCATGAATCATCCCCTTATGACTCTGGAAGGCCCATATTCTCGACTTTAGCCTAGTGGACATTAAGATACTCGGAAAATTACAAAACATAATGATTTTGCTGTCAAAGCTAATGTTACCAAATGGACAACCAAGGGAGAAATAGAAAGTGGTTAGGAGCAATAATGTTTGTCATCAAAGATAGGGGAGAAAATACACGGAACTACCAAGATCATTATATAAATAAATAGGTTTTCACGTTTCCGAGCTAAAAATACAACTACAACACTTGGTCGGACGCTTCCAGCTATCAATATCGATTTAAATTAGCTGGTTAAGTGTATAGGTAAATGTACTAATTGCTGCTTATGAATGGTCATTGATTGCTACCAAAAAATTGGAAAGTAAGAATTTCAAACTTCAGAAAGAGTATCCGACTTACGATTATGGAGAGTGATAAATTGTTTCCTAGTTACCTTAACTGTTCAGTAATGTCTGAGTAAAACAAACAGTTAGACAGTCAGAAACTTTTACATTTATATCGCAAGAACTACGTAATGCACCTTCTCACTGATTCCAGCATTATACTACTCATCATGCAAGACAACTTGAAAATTACTCTATAGTGACTGTGGAATGAAACTAACCTTTTGATAAAAATCACCAACCAAGCTGAACCGTTTTATTTAACACACCAGAACATTGGACGTTGGTTGGTTGGTAAAATTTATGGGGGTTAAAAAGTAGCTGCAGAAACATGGTCGAAAGGACGGGACTGGGTTTTGGGGAAGTTTTTCTAATGTCCTTCTATAGCAAGAAGGATGTCAAGCAAGTTCTAACATTCGGTATGGTTGGGCGACTTCCTGGAACATCAAATACTGATAAAAACTCAATACGGTGGTTGGGATATACATACGACCATACAGTGTATTCTAATTATTGGCATAGAGTTGATTAGCAGAAAATGGTCAACAAATATTGTTCAGAAGGAAAACAGTTATACTGTTACCGACTAATGAATTGTAACAAAAATCCTGCAACAATTCTTTAGAAGTGAATAATATTCATACTTCTGACTTTAACTTACCAACCACAGTGCAGCCATTCTTAGCCATACCATTGTGAGAGTCAAACGACCCAGTTTCAACACAGTCAATAAATAACTACAGAAATAATGTGTTAACAATGTTAACAAACGATTTTACTCACTTTAAACAGCAATAATTAAGTGAAACTAAAAATACGCTTTAAATACTTAAACTTAACTCATTGTGGATGGGAAATTTGCTTACAGCCTTTGGAGTACAGAAGGTTTAAGAGGGTAAGATTATGGTGTCTTACACATATAGTTCACAGGTAGAGTCCGTTTGGGATACAATTTCGAAGATATTAGTAAATTTACGCGTCTGTGATCTGCAATTTATAGAGCACTTAGTCAAAACTGATAGCTCTGATACATTCTGAATAGTCTCTTGACAAAGGGTCGGTATTTATGTTTTCTCCATACGTAATGAGATTACACTACGTGTTGCACCTGGATCATTCAGAAATGAATGCGGCAAGGAATAAACCTTCTGAAACCATGAGCTTCCTTATACTACCCAGGTTAGTAATCCAAGAAACAAACATTTTTCTATGGCAGCCAAGCAAAGTTTAGCGTCTTGGTCCCAACGAAAACTTTCTTCATCGTAGATTATGGAGGGCTTTCCGAACGTTTGTGAGTTGTAAAAGTGGCGGGAGTTCGTGATATCGTGGACACTGCTGAATGGTCTTTGTCACCGCTATCAAAAATAATTCTTTGTCTCCGAAATGAATTTAGATCAGACGAATGATGAGTCGTCCAATACATTCCTGTCCAAAGTTTGTCGCCCGATCACTGTGGTTAGTTTAAATTCGAGTACATAATCCTTATTTGCGTTTGTCAGATACACCAAACTATTATTGATAAGCTCTATCCATATAGGATAACTAGGTGGCTATTCGCCTTCCTGTTATTCGCTGTTTATGTGCTCCGGATAGCATCTATCCAGGTGCGCTAATATATTTTACATAACGCTTGTATTCAGGGTTTCCATATAGTTAGTTATACTCTAGCAATTTATTTGCTGAGTTTATTTATATCATTTATATCTCCAAAAGTCGATCCCGCTGCCGCAGACTATTTGGGTAAGTGTGTGTTATTCGGATCATAAAGTGATTAACAGATGAAATCCCAACACTTCCACGAACTGTAGGTGAAGAGTTCAGACCTTTTATTCCAAGATTACTTGAATCTAAATTTTGGTAAGACTTTTTAGTTCTTGATTTTTTTTGTGGTGTTGAGTTATATGCATTTTGTGCATTGGATCTATGTGTTTTTACGATTTATTCGAACATACCATATATATTAATGGTTCGTGAGATAGTCCGAAAATCTAATTCCAATGACTGACGCAATAATTTCCGCTTCAAAAATAGTATTTTTCCCTAGGAACATACTTCAGATCTTAGAATATTTACCGATAAACACCTTTTTCTGTCCAGTGATATCGATTTCAGTATCATTTTGGGAAGAAGGCTGAAAAACAACTGCTAACCTCGTCAGTAGAGATCTTATCTGGTCCGGTTTAGGGGTCCGTTGGCCAAAGGAACTTTAACCACGTTAATAATAAAATTGTCGCAGTGCAATATGTTGATCTTGTTTCATAATTAAACTAATTTGAGTTGTAACGCTTGGTGCTAATCGATTGCCCAAATACTAGCTGTAAACGTTCTAATAGATGTAAATTAAATACCGTTGCTCGTTCTGTAGTGTTTTAGTATGTTATATTCATTTGATTTCCCTTTCATTTATTCAATAATAATTGTGAAAACAACGTAGTACATGATAAAAGTTCCACATTACTTCCATATGAGTGTATTGCCTTCTCTATCTCCTCCATCTATTTGGAAATCGCGTTAAAAAATGAGTCTAAAAATTGCTAACATTTGAACTTATTTTCGTTTGTGCTAAGGATTATTTCCCGATACATTTTAGGCTCTCTACTGTCCGTGCTGTTTTAATCAGTATATTCTGCACATTTCTCCCCTTCTTGGATATTCCAGTATTTTGGCCGATACTGGTTATGTATTTTATAATGTTGTTTGCTATCATGATGAAAAAGCAAATTAAGGTTAGTTTTATTCCTTTTCATAAATGTAACCATATGCGACTATCACTCCCCATTTTTTCTAGTCCACTACTCATCTTGTCAATCCATTTAAAGTTGCAAAACTTTAAATATCCCATAGAAAATTTTAAATATCACTTCTCAAATGCCAGTTTTTCTTTATCTTTCATTATCTTTTTGTTTGCGGTACTTGGATTTTGTGTATCAGTTATTGCACTATATCAATCACCGGTTTACCCTCAGGTTCTAAAGAAAACTGTATACTTATGAATGTTTGTCATTAAAGTTTTCTGGAATGATGGGATTGTTCTCTTTGTATATTGAAAGAATTCCTAAGCCCTAATTGTCTAAGACCATTGAGTCCCCAATTTTATAACAGTATAACTTAAGAATGAACTACAAGTTCAAATAAACCAATTTGAGTTACATTTTGTGTGATGGTTAGTAATATTACCCAAATAGAAAGTTGAAACCTGCAACCTAACTTCTGGGGTTTCGGTACTATGAATGCACATCCACCATTTTAATAACTCGTCTTTTGTTCGTTTCAGTCACTCAGTTTACAGCCAACATAGCACCTGGCACAATTGTACCTCACCTTAAACTGTACAATAATTCAGGATAGAAAAGTCAATTCAAAAAGATAATTAGCTAATAGGTGGTGATAGTATCGATCGTAACAGTCAGTCAGTCAGTCAGATGCAACGTAGAACTTCGTACGTAAGTACGTCAGTTCATGTCGCCATACCACATCAGCACAGAGAAGTAATTGTCAATTCAAATCCAATAGTAGTAGAGGTAGTAAGGGAATTAGAAGTAATCGGAGAGGTTAAGATTAGAAGATACTATTCAAGAAGTATGATTCAGTGAGAAAAGTTTAGAGAGTCGAAACTAGAGGTGTTGAAGAATGCAGAATATTAGGATTTGAGAGAACACAAAGAATAAATGCACCGGCGCCATTGCGAACGATTTTGAGCCATGTCATTCAAGGTCTCTAACCTTCGATTATTATCATCTCGCGGACCCCAACCAGGTAGTCGACAATTACCGACATGGCTCAGTCCACTAGTCAATGACTTCATGGATTTCTGCCATGTTTTGGTTTGGCCGCCCCTAGCTTTCTTCCAACCTACTCCTACACTACAAAACAAAGTTCGTCGAGGCAGTCGGTGGTTGGGCATACGCAAGACATGTTCCAGCCACCTCAACTGATGAAGTTTCACCACTTCATCTATTGATCTGCCATCCTTACGTAGTACTCGTTTCCTAACGACAGCATTGCTCACTCGGTTGTCCCACGATATACGAGCAATGCTTCGAAGACACCTATGATCGAAAACCAGTAACCTACGAATATCTTCTACTCTCACTGGCCATGTTTCACAGCCATATAGGAGACCGGAGCGAACTGATGCACAGTACACTCGTCCTTTAGTCAGCAAACGGATATCTCACCTACGCCATAAGTGACGCAGGTTGGCAAAAGCCAATAGAGCCTTCTGACTGACTTCTGTATCCGAGCTGAAATTTCGTCAGTCACCAGGCCATCGGCACTGATGAGACTCCCAAGATAAGTGAAGCGGTCTACACGCTCGACTACTTCACTCCCTGTCACTAGTTCAGGTGCCGATGCAACCCAATCTTGAAGCAACACTTTGCATTTCGAGGGTGAGAACCGCATCCCGAACATGTTCGCATTGTTGCTTAGGGTAATCAGAAGACTCTGCATTTTGTCAGCGTCTTCACCAAGTAGGACAATGTCATCGGCATATTCTAAGTCAATAAGCGAGCCACCTGGAAGAAGGTCTACTCCTGAAAATTCAGACGAGGATAAGGTTATTTCTAGGAGCATGTCTATGATCGTAACAGAATTAAATATAGTTCGAAGAGAAGTAACTAAGTAACATGATAAAAAGTATAAACCAGTATTGAAAATATTCAGGAGAAATGCAGAATGAATGAACCTTAATCTGCGGGATACCACTGCACCAACAGGTCGCTCAGGATTAAAATGAGTCCATTAGCCAATATTTAGCAGATAAGTAAATGGACTGCTTAATGTACTCTTTTATCATTCATCGCCTGTTGTGTGTTGCAGATAGTTGAATCGAACAACGGGTGCACGAAATAAAATGTGTTTTCAAGCTATTATGTGACAGTTTTCATTTAATGACGTTTATTCAAACTCATCTACGGGTGACTAAATTAACTATAACAACTAAAAGTTACCGACACCTTGCTATTGTTCTTTTCTGTCAAACACATCCATTCGTCCGGTTTTTATTTATTTCACTGCATTTTAAATAAGTAGTCTTGTCCTAACTGATTGTAGTATTTAATCATTTTTATTGTTTGTCTGACTTTTCTTACTTTCCCTTATCTTATATAGCATATGATCAAATACCGCTACGTTCCGTTTACTTACGGAAAACCGAGGCCTGTAGGATCAAATAATAAGGAACAAGTAGCTCCTGTGATTAATTCATAACTTATTGTTATCTACAAGTTGTCTTTTATATCTTTAGATCACTGTACTTCCTCATCTTTTGTTCACTTTCGGTATTTGTACATAGTTATTTTTATCTTATCTTTACTCTGTACGTGAAGTTTTGTTTGCTGTTTTATGCTTCAAAAGAATGTTGATGATCAAAAACAAAATGTCTTTGCTGTAAATCGTGTAATTTCTATATTTCGTTTTGTCGTCGAAAAGTCTTGGTTTTTTCTTTGGTAAAATTTGTTTACAACACATCTACATGTTTTCATTCTACGTAGGTCTGTCCAACAGTTTCTGGGACTGAAGTTGTAATATATTTGTTTTTCACATTTCAAGGTACTTCGGTCTTATCTTTAAAATAGCCCCTACTTATAGTAAAACACTTTGTTCTCATTGTTCTAAACGTCTTTGGAGATTCTTAGCCACCTCCTTTCCTATGTTTTATTTTTTCTAGATTGTCCATATTCCTCTTTGTAACGTTATTTTGAATATCGGGAATAATAGTTCCAGGATCTAGTGAATAAGAAGAGTGATCTAAACATAGGATAGGAACTTATGGGCAATCACTGCTAACTGTCCATGCAAATTGCCGTATTACAGTAAGCACTCATCAGGACCAGCTAAATTTCCAACATATTTTCTCTCATTACATCCTCTACTTTCCATTCCTTCTCTTGTTATTTCAGTTCGATGCTGTACATTGAGGACCATAATAAGTTATGCCCATAAATAACAATCTTAGTAGCTCCCTTTCTGTATTCACTTGACAGACCATATATATTCCATCAATTTAATTAGTAGCTCGATTTGCTTTTGCCAATTTACGCCGTTTATGGCGTAGGCGAGATATCCGTTCGCTAACCAAAGGACGGGTGTACTGCGCAGCAGTTCGCTCTGTTCTCCTATACGGATGCGAAATATAGCCGTTAAGTGTAGAAGATGTTCGTAGGTTACTAGTATTCGATCATAGATGTTTAAGAAGCATTGCTCGTATATCGTGGGACAACCGAGTAAGCAATGCTGTCGTCAGGAAACGAGTGCTACGTAAGGATGGCAGATCAATAGATGAAGTGGCGAAGCTTCATCAGTTGAGGTGGTTGAGACATGTCTTAAGAATGCCTAACCACCGACTGCGTCGATGAGCTATGTTTTGTCGTGTAGAAGTAGGTTGGATTAAAGCTAGGGCGGCCAGACCAAAACGTGGCGCGAATCCATGAAGTCACTGACAAGTGGACTGAGTCATGTTGGTAGATGTAGGCTACCTGGTTGGTGTCCGCGAGACGAAAGTCACCAATGGTTATAGACCTTGAACGACATGTCTCAGAATCGTTGGCAATGGCGTAAGTCCATCCATTCGTTGTGCTGTCTCAAATCCTAATCTTCTGGATTCGTCAGCACCTCTGTCTTTGTCTTTCTAACCTTATCTCACTGAATTATACTTCTTGAATAATATCTTCAAACCCTAGTCTTCTTCATTACCATTAATACCTCTACTATCTTTATCACTACGGGATTTGATTTGACATTTGCGTCTGTGCTGACGTGGTATGGCAACCTGAACCTATGTACACACGTACGAAGTTCTACGTTGCAACTGACTGACTGAATTGGATTAGTGCAGATAACTTGAAGCTATTTTCCACTACAAATAGTTTATTATATAGAAATCGTGTTAGTTCGTGACTGTTACAGTTTGCTTTCGTAAATTACTATACATTAGCTTAACTCAATTTTCTCTTAATGCGATAATCATTTTGCGCTAAACATCATGGTCTTTCGGTTAGTGCGTTTATGCTCTCATCATAGAATTTGCAATCAGTTTGAAAACTAAGTTACTGGGAATTACATCGTTCAAATCTTGTCTAAATTTGAGTTTCACTCAGTCGCATTGTTACGTCATTACTGGGTTGTGTTAATCGTGCAATATTATTCAGATTTTGGACGTTTTCTAAAAGCAAATGAGGTCTTTATATCTGATTATAACCAATCATCCTTCAGTAGACTTATCATTGTAACAAGCTGAGCAAAAATATCCTAGAATCATGTAAGTTACTTCATTTATATTTACAAGAGTTTCAGTAGGCACATACTGTTGACCAATGGGTGCATTAATATGCTCTAAACGATTTAAGGAAATTACTAGTTCAATCACCAGAAACGTTTGTTAGCCTGCTATCCTTCATTACTGAAGGTTAGTATCGTGTGCTCTACCCTGAATATCTGGTAACCAGTGTCTAATGCTCAACACATTCAAAGGATGAAATATTAACATCACTCACTATCTGTAGTAGTCTGCTCTTATCATCGTACGGCTAGTGTATATCTCCATAAACAACAGTTTTAGCTCTCAGAAATCATCAGCAGTTATTCAGTGCAATGCAGTTTGATTGTTTTCGTAAAATGTCTCCTAATATCCTTGTGTGTGCACTATTAGAATAGGGCCTCGGATAAAGAAAGGGGATTGAGTATGTAGTTAGTAACTCTATCCTGTTGAGAAAGATTTTGCCAGAAACACCAAAAGAAATGATCAACTAGTATGGACTTCGAAATCGGTGGTTTGAACAAACTCAACGTGCTGTGTGGCTGATCGTATAAGTCGAGAAATATAGTTTTACAAGCAATCTAAGGTATACTTTATGTATATTTTCGGCTTGTGGTTATCATCTTTTCTACAACCAACATCAAACGTTACTTGTTCTTAAATAATGTGACAAGCAAGGTATACTGCTGATGGTCGTGTCTGAATTCCATTGAAGCTTGAGTAATGCAACATAATTCATTTCTTCCAATTACTTTTGTATTCAGTATTTCGTATGCTTATCAGGAGAAACCGTTTTCTGTTCGTTTGTTGCTTTGACTTTAGTAACAATTCGTTTAGTGGGAGTTATGTCAATTATGTGACAATCAAACAACGTGTGCTATTTGATGTGATTAATTAGCCACATGTTATCTTTTGTTTGTATCTTTTAATCAAATGTATTCTTGACGTCTAGTCACTTTTTATACTATAAAGGAGAATAAATACGTTTCAATGTTAAACTAAACTTTATTATTATCAGAAAATTATTACTTGTCTTCTAATACATATCTATTAAAAGGATTTCATAGTAACACCCAATAAGAAATATCTGTTTAACTTAGGAGACGAATGGTTTTCGAGATCTTTTGAGTATGTTTCTGATGAATTTTTGTAGACAGTTAGAATTGATGAGGATTAACTTATTTGAAAATACCTTTTACCACGAACTTATTAAGTTAATGGTTAAATCATCCGAGAAATTTTACGCATATGATGGTAGGTTTGATCGACCAGGGCATTATCACCAGTATTCATCCATTATGATAATAATCCAAGTTTTGTTGACTAATCTATACTTAATAGACATATAAAGTATATCAACTAGATAATTATTGAAATAATTCAGCCAGTTACAACGTAGAACTTCGTACGTAGGTACATCATTTCAGGTTGCCATACCACATTAGCACAGTGACACAATTGTCAGTTCAGATAGTAGAAGAATTAGCGGTAATGGAGAAGATTAGGATTCGAAGATACTCAAAAAGCCTAATTCAGTGAGATAAATTTAGAAAGAGAAAGATATAGGTAATCAGGAATTCAGAAGATTCGAATTTGAGAGAACACGAAGAGTAGATGCACCTACGCCATTGCAAACAATTTTAAGCCATGTCGTTCTTGGTCTCTAACCATCGGTTACTATTGTTTCGCGGACCCCAGCCAGCTAGTCTACACCTACCAACATGACTTAGTCCAGTTGTCAGTGACTTCATGGATCAATTATTGAAATAGATGAAGTATTAGACTAGTTGTTACGACAGTCTTTCAATTGATATCAATTCCCAAGGAGAAATTACCTTCACTAATTTTAAAATCACTGAATAACACGTTCATTCATTGTTTAAAAATCTATTAGTTCTTTGGTAATCTCGTAGTGTCTTAAAAAATAAATTGAAATCTTTGTAACAATTTGTTGAATTATTAATTGCACAACTGATAATCCTGAAAACGTTTGTTTTTTAAGGATACGTATAATCATCTGACTACGTTTTTAAACAACAACTTAACGTGTTTGTACCGGCAATATAATTATTTATTAACTATATTCGTCACTAATATTTACAAATAATTCAACAATCCAGTATAATTGATTATTTGTTTATTTGACTCTTAATATGGTTATATTGAGTAAATACGTGATAAGAACTTATTGATCTCTTAAAGTTATTTCAATGAATATTTTCAGTGATGCTATTTTACTTGAATTTTATTTTAATTAAAGTCGAAATTTGTTCAATTATAATTGATTTCCACAATTTTGTTATGCCAACAATTTGTTAAAAGACATTTTCAGTTTTTGATAATCTGTTTAGAATACCATATACTAAGAAAATCTTATCGTAATTCGGTAAAAAATTTAAATGAAATATATGTATTTCATGAAAACAGATTATTTATGAAAAATATGTACACGTATTCAATAATCATCCATTCGCGTATGTTGTGTGTTCAGCAATCTACGCTGCTTATGCACCATCTTCTACAATTCCTGTTCTGATCTTCAAATAGCCTAGTCACGTTGTACATTTCATCCTGCTAATACGCTTCTCTCTTTCGTACCAACGCTTCTCTATTTACGACTTAGAAGCTATCTTGTGAGAAACATCCATCACAATATCATTTCATGAGTTACTTCGATTAAGTTACAAAAACTGTTTTCGTTAAGTTTAGACATAATACACTTAGTATATCTGCATAACAATTTTGTAAGGTTCTCAGTAGTTGCTTTATATTTACTGTCTCACATTGCAATGGTACGAGTGATAGTCTTATTTCTTGACTGGGTGGAATGAAGGTCATCATAAGTAGAATGTGGAATCGCAAGTCTCTTATTAGTGAAATCAACCACATAAATCAAAGCCCGTAATACTGTTGTTCACATACTGTTCCACGATGATCACTATATTCCACTATCGCTTGCACCCAGTGCTAAATTATGAAAACATACTATTATGATTCTGTATGTTTCAGACTAAAAAAATCAATCACTACTTGTACAGCTAAATTAGTAATATTTGTTCAATAAATAATTTTTGTAAGTTGATTGATTCACTAACAGATTATTTTAATGAACATCCTTAAATGACTAATATTTAGGACCTAACCTATGAGAAACTAATTCTGTCAATATTACAATATAAGAAAGAACACTTAATGACTTTTTTGAATTATTGAATCATAGTTCATCAACTTTCAAATGCTAACCCAAATGTACAAGTGAGTTTTTATAAAGTTCATTTATTTCCAAGGGTTAATATTTCACTTACAATGGAAACTATTGTTATTCATATGATTAAACTATCCAATGTGCTAATAAAATCTCATTCACAAAGAATTATGAATAGAATCTGTAGCACTTGAAATGAAACGTAATATGAAAATTATCACATGATAAATCAAAGTTGCATTAATTCAGTAGAATTTTTTTTTGCGAAAATATGTTTATTAACACTTGAAACATAAAATATTATTTTGTAGTAGTAAGCAACAAAGTGAAATAATGATCAATATACTTATCGACTTTACTCTCTTACTAATACATCATTTTACTGTTTTGCTGAATAAAAATAGTCGAATAAGTTTGAAAACAAACTCAAAATTTAATTGCTTCTCTTTTGTTATTACTGGTGGTTTAGTGAACACTACAGGTGAAGCACATTTTCGAAACACCATGTACATTAGTGGTAAGATCGTACTGCCATTTTGACCTAAAACTGGGAAGTAGTTTAATATAAATGATTTAACTACTTATTAGTAGTTAAACTTTATTCTAATCATAAAACAACAAATTTCGGAATTTGTGACATTTTATTGATTTGTAGGGAACGATTAAAACTAATGGTTTCACAGTATCTTATGGTTGTAGATTATACGTTCAAGCTAATTTTGGGTTATAAAACAGTATTCCAAAATCTTAGTCATGCTAGTTTCTTCAGTTAACTCCATTGAAAGTCTATCATTTAAAAGACAGCAATAAAGCAAATAAAATGATTTAATTGATACTATGAATCGATCACATTTAGAACATCATTAGAAACCTGCAAGCACTGAACGGCTGTTTCATCCTAGTATGGGACTCATCAGCCATGGGTGAGGTTGCGTAATACGCTGGATTGACTAAAGTTAGACATTAACACCAGTGGATGCCAGCTCAAGTGTCTGGAGGTTAAGCGTCCGCGCACGAGACCGAGGGTTATGGGTTCTATTCCCATAAGCTGGGATTGTGGATGCCACTATTGATAAGTCCCATACTGGGAAAAAACGGCTGCTCAGTGATACCAGGGCGCTAATGGGGATCTAACAATGATCGATTCATAATTTATATGAAACTCAACAATCTCCATAACTCTATAGACATATATGATTTAAATTGAGCATAGGATAGAATTACGTTGGTTTTAGTCCCCATGCTTCACAAAAACTTAGATGAAAAATAATGTTAAAGTAACACTAGTGCACGGAGAAATAACCAATACTGATTTACAAGAAAACAGATGACCGACTGATCGCTGTGATGAATTCTAAGCCACATCACTACTTCTTATACATTTATTCTCTTGTAAAGAATCCTGGTTTTCCCTGTAGAATTCAAAATGACGGTTAGTAACTTACACGACTAGTGTCGTATCTTTTCTTCGAACTGATCTTATTCACATAACATCTTTAAACAACTAACTATCATTTAGGTTGAAGAGTTTTCTAGTGTATCGGTAACTTTCATCGCATAGTGACAATGAGCGTTAAATGACCATTTTTTTTCCTCAATATGGGTCTTCATTCCAATTTCCACTGAATAGCGAATCGCTTATTTTGAAACCTGAACGTGACAAATTTTACCCATAAGCCTACCAAAAGCTGAATGTAACACATATCGACAACATATTTCAAAAACCTAAGCGAATACCATGCTTCTTCACAATCTCGACTCATTTACTTTATTTATTTACTCTGAAAAGTGGTTTGCATTAGGCCATAAAACGTCCGGAATAAAAATTTACACTCATTTGGATATTACCGAAAAATTATTATGATATTAACATTATTCAGTTCATTTACGGTGTACGTTCGTTATAGACTATTGTTATACATTCAGGGATGTCTGCGAAGCATTACTCGTATATCATAGCACAACCGAGTAAGCAGTGCTGTTATTAGGAAACGGGTGCTAGGTAAGAATGGCAAATCAATAGATGAAGTGGTGAAGCTTCATCAGTTGAGGTGGTTGGGACATGCGTTGCGTATGCCTAACCACCGACTGCCTCGATGAGCTATATTTTGCGGTGTAGGAATAGGTTGCAATAAAGCTAGGGCGGCCAGACTAAAACATTGCACAAATCTATGAAGTCACTGACAAATGGACTGAGTCTAGTCGGTAGGTGTCGACTACCTAGTTGGAGCCCGTGGGATGATAATAATTGATGGTTATAGACCTTGAATGACATGGCTGAAAACCGTTTGCAATGGCGCAGATGTATCCATTCCTTGTGTTTTCTGAAATCCTAACCTTCTGAATTCCTCACCGCCTTCATCCTTTTCTTTTTCAGTTTACTTCATTGAATTATACTTCTTGAATAATATCTTCGAACCCTAATCTCTCCGATTACTTCTACTACTTTTACTACCTCTACTACTATGGGGTTTGAATTGACATTTGCATCTCTGTGCTAATGTGAACTGATGTATGTACGTACGAAGTTCTACGTTGCTATTGATTGATTGATACTTTCCAAGAAGAAATGGGTTATTAACTGCTGTCAGGTTGTTTACAATAATAATTTGTGAGAACATCATTTGTTTTTTTGGCAATCAGTATCAAATAAAAAAAACCATTAGTTATTATTTTTATTTGTCATTGTATTTTATTCTTATACCATTTCAGTCGGTAATTATAAACTTCTGAAAAATTACAGATGTTATAAAGCCTACCAAATATGTCTCTTGTACACATACATACATACATATTCCAGCCACAAAGAATTTGAAATGATAAGTTCTCGGTTTGTAAAAATCACTTTCATTATTACAGAGATAAAAATGTAGACGGTCGATAAAAATCAGTAGTAGACATAGTTTTAACTTTTATAATTTGTATGATTGAATATTTTATAGTTCAGATGTTTAAAGGATACTTTTGAAGTTTTTTTTCTGTAATAGTAACAGGTTGTCTGAGCTATACGCTACAGTAAGTAAGTAAGTTAGGTTAAAGAGTCAATATATTGTCAAGTTTACGTTTAAGCTTTTTTTATTAATTACCTAATTATAGAATATCAGCTGATATTACTATTATCATTTGAAATCTATACTAAATATTCTAGACATGGATTATTATATAAAAGTTATTTAGAATAAGAATACTAATCTAACACTGATATCAATAATAGTAATCATGATATCATATATATATATATATATATATATATATATATATATACTAAGCTCTTTCATTTTTTGACAACATTTAAAATTGATACAATTCAATGGATGTTCAAATTCATTATTATTATTATTACCATTATTATTATTATTATTATTATTATTATTATTAGTAGTAGTAGTAGTAGTAGTAGTAGTAGTAGTAGTGGTAGTAATATTACCATTATGATTATCATTGTTGTTGTACTTGTCATTTGATTGGTACATTGTGGTACTTACGATTTAAGTGTTGATATTCATGCTAATGATACTATCCATTTTTAATATGGATGTAGCAATATCAGAGAACAATTGGTTTTTTTTCTTTTTCCACTGTCCCCATTTCATAGTTCTCTTCGTCAACTTTTACTTTACTAACTACGAAAGAAAAAAAACGCTAGCCTCTCTTAGGCAACAAGTAGTTATCTCGATATGGTCAAATGAATTTAGAGAGAGAGAGATGATATTCTGTCTGCTATTGTTTGCTTTTTTTTCTGTTTGTTTGTCAATTTCATAGATTTCAGTAATTCATGGACAAGATTTAGTTTTGCAGAGAATGAATTACATGAGTAGTTATTTCTACTATATACATAGATATATGCATATACATGATATTATATCTCTTTATAATGTGTACACATGTGTGTAGACACCGCTATAAGCGAATATTTGCGTGGGAGATTATCTATAAAGAGATAGAGAGAGAGAGAGCGAAAAACCAATATGATGACTAGAAAAGAATCAAAAGTATTTAACTAAATCTATTTCAATGTAAAAATGTTACATTTACAAAAATACGCACTCACTACACAATAACTATGTAGGTGTTTACTGATGTATAACGAACAATTTAAAACAAGAAAAAAACAACAACAACCTTTTTTTATTCATTCCGTTTTTTTTTATTTTTCTCTAACAAAAGTGAATTACATTGATTAAAAGCAAAAATGACAATAAAGAAGAAATTACATTTTTGCTAAGTTAAATAGAAATTTTAATTAGTTCTCTTCTTATATTGAATGCTTTGTTAGTTTAATGGTAAAAGTTTGATAGTAAAAACGTGGTAATATTATTTTAATTCGCTGAAAAAGCAAGTACAAGTTACGAAAATCTTGCTAACAAATGTTATACCACCTGATAAACTTCCGTTTGTGACCTGTTGATGGCTGTCTTCAGTTAGTAGTAAAAGTTTGTATATGGGACTGAACAGAAGTGAGCTTCTACGACCACAAACGTTGGAACCCGATCTGGAACTATGGTTTTCAAGCGCGAATGTTTAACCTCCTGACCATTCGGTCAACAGCCAAACATGTTGGTGTCTAACTTCTATCAATCCACGATATAGTGCGACTAACATCCACTGTCTTCGATGGTCAAATATTTCACACCCGACACGGTTGGACTTTACTAGTAACGGCTTCCTACCAGTGCTTTCGAACTTTCAATGGTAGTCTAACATTGATCAGTTCAATATTTCATCCACAATCCTATACTGAAAGTGATTTTTATTGAACAATGAAATATGAAAATTAATTTACTATCGTTTGCTATATTTTATAATTAAATTTCAGTTCATATTATCTACTGTTTCTCTCTTGTGAGCACACAGTTGATACTATCACTGTAAAAATTATGTTCAGTATATGGTACATGAATCTGTATATAACAAGCTTACATAGGTGCTGAAGAATATATTTGCTTATGTACTTAAATGTTCCGAGGAAAAATTTCAACAAAGTATAACTTTTTATTTTCTTCGATAACAGTATTAATGGTAAGCACAGATTTAAAACAATGGATTGCTCTTCATCATTATACTAGGCTTTGTTGCATGTACATTAGATATAATAACTTTTAGTGACTTAGATTTTCGCTTGTACAATTCAAATTATCATGAACAGATAATACATTTATTAGAAGTCAATAGATTGAATAAACTAACAAATACTCTACAATTCAAAATATCAAATAAATTGAGCAATACACATTATACTTACAATGGCATAGACAAATGTTACAACAAAACTTTCAAAAAATAATAATCGTCACGTAAGGAATATGTATATATTTTGAAAATATAATCGGAATATTCATTAACGAAAAAAAATTAAGGAAATATTAAAATGGATGGAATGTGACCAGCAACAGAGTCTAAGCCATAACAAATTAAGATCATTTAAGGAAACATTAATTTATATATATATATATATATATATATATATATATATATATATATATTGGGTGTGAAATATTTGACCATCGAAGACAGTGGATGTTAGTCGCACTATATCGTGGATTGATAGAAGTTAGACACCAACATGTTTGGCTGTTGACCGAATGGTCAGGAGGTTAAACATTCGCGCTTGAAAACCATAGTTCCGGATCGGGTTCCAACGTTTGTGGTCGTAGAAGCTCACTTCTGTGCAGTCCCATACTTAGACGAGACGGATACCAGTACTTCTATGTTTTTAATGATACTATAACACTGGTCAGTTCATGATATATATATACCATTTCCACAGTTTATTAAAGAATTTTGAACACGACAACGTTCACAAAGAAATTGTAAAACCACCTATATTTAGGAATATGATTTATTGAAAATTCATTAAATTTTGTTAGTATGCAAGTCAAAAAGAACGAGTAGGAGTCCGTCATGATTGATAGTTTCTTTAATACACTTTGAATGCAAGCACTGATTAACTTAACTTAAGAACATTTCAGTTTCAAGGCGCTTTAAACGTATTTTTAATTGTTGATACTGTTTCTTTTTTTCAAGTTACTTAAACTAGTGTATTTCACACTAATTTGGAAACGCTTGCTTGATGATAACAGTTTGAATACAACTAAGAACTCAGGCAAGACGTAGTTAGACGATAAAACTGGTCTATTTCCACCCTCTAGATTAAAAGTTAGGAACCACAATACACCTGTCCCAGTCCCATCATTTTCATAACATCACGAAAGTCCACATTACAAAGTATTACTGAGTAAATGAGTTAGGCTAAAAAGAAAATTATGAACAAATGTAACCTATGAAGGAATCAAGACCAAGTGGAATGTATATATACTTGGCGAAGACACAGTTTATTTACAAAATATATATACATATTAGTCAGACATCCATTTGCAATCCAAGCAGGTTTTCCGCTCTCTTTTCTCCACTGGTCTTTTATATCATATGATTGCGCCATGCAGTTCGATCGCCAAATATTCCTCTTAGATAAAAATGCATCAGCTCCACTTAACTGCATACTATTTGTATGCCAATTTGTGACTAATATCGATCACATAAATACAAAAAGAACTTTATTTCATATTTTTTAATTCACAGGTTAGTAGTATTGTACTTAAAACAATCAATATTCAGAAATTTAACAATAGAGTCTAATTTAAAAAGTTCAATTTTCGTATGATTTCATCTTTTCTAACAAATCTATATTTTAATTATTTACCAAACTGCTAGATGAAAAGTAAAAAATTCACCTCAACTGTAGTTAAATTTTTAAACGACCCGGATAAAAAAAATCATTATTCAATGAACATTTAACTCTTTTTATGGAAAATTACAAAGTAATAAAACTCTGCACTCTATAATTCTTCAATCTTATCTATAAAATTGATCAGTTGTTCGTTTTATTTATTTATTTATTTATTTTGATGAAAAAAGTAATCTTTCATCATTTATGATTTTTGTTTTATGAATGCTTTATTTTTGGCCTTTTTTTTTAAAACAAACATCACTATCAAAATTTTAAACAAATTTTAATATTCCCTAATGACTATCAAAATAAAAAATGTTTATTATTTAGTCATTAAGAATCAGAACATTTAAAATTAAAATATTTGGTTACATTGTTTCTCTCTCGAATTTTTATCAATTGGACAAAGTTAAACAAATTATTGAACACATTGAATTGAACATATTGAATTGTGGTTGTTTGTTGTTGTTGTTAAAACAAAACACAAAAATCAACAATAACAATTTAATTTCTCGTGAATTTTCTGTCTGATAATTAACCATATTTTTATTGAGTCCACTAACTATGCGAGTGATAATGATAGTCGTAATCATGTCTCTTATAATACACTGATAATTAATTTCTGATTAACATTTTTATGAGAGTTAATGCTAGTGAAAGCTGTTGAACAATAACAATGAATGGACAATGATTAACATTAGTACACTATAAATCTAATCATATTATACAATATATACATAATGAGAAATTCTATCATGAAACTTGTTAATAATATATTTTTTTTATTCCTACAGTAAATTATTTATTACTATTTTTAAATGTGCATTTAATTCCATAGGGATTGAATAAGAGAAACAAACAACCAGTGTAATACAAAAGTAGGGAATAATGATACACTGAAACATTTATATTTCAATCTAAAATTGGCAATTAGAATTTATCTCAGATTCAATTTGAACACAGTTAATTGTTCACTTATCTGTTCCCTCTATGGTGTAGATAATAAATTATATATATATATATATATATATATATATATATATATATATATATATGATGATTACTTAATTTAATGTATTAGTTTAGTGAAAACAAAATCATTTCCCATAGAGAATCAAGACAAATATTATTTACACATTTGAAATCATCAATCAATCATTGTTAGATTACCATTAGAAACCTGGAAACACTGGACGGCCGTTTCGTCCTGGTATGGGACTCATCAGTAGCAGTGCGCATCCACGACTCCCGCACCTCACAGGATCTAAACCCGGGACCTTCGGTATTGTGCGCGAACGCCTAACCATCGGACCACTCAGCCGCCATTCAACAATGACTGATTGATGATTTCAAATGTGTAAAAACACAAACCTCCAAAACTCTGCCCCAAAATATTATTTAGGTTTTTTTTAATTGTTACAAGAGATGTAGAACAGAAAACGAAGCACTGAGGTAAAGATAAAATGTGTAGACTGTACAGCACAATCTTTTTTTAAACATAAAAACAGCCAAAAAAGGAAACATTGAATTCAACCGAAGAAGTTTCTCTCTCATTAAACTTAGAATAATAAAATTTATTATTTCTTTTGAATCTCACGTACAGCTTTATTTTATTCAATGCAAAAAAAGTACGAGTATAAAGATTTTTTCAGTGAAAGAGAACAAAATATATGCGTGAATAATGCAATGTGACGGACGACTAACCGAACTGATCTTGATCATAAAATATAATAGGCTAGTCAATATAACTATTGACCAATGTTACTTAGTGTTAGTGATACAACGTAGACATTGTCAGATGTTATTCAATCTGTGACAAGGAAGAATTATTAGTTGACATTATTGTAACAGTTTACATATATCTTTACTTGATATAATATTAAAACGATTAATCGGGGTTGTAAACTGTTTACTGACTGGTCTACTAACAGAGTTAATTATTAAAAATAGTGATAAGGAGCAACTGGTAATATGATTGAAAGTCTTGTCATGGAAACAATTTATCTTATCAACTAACCAATAGATGATAATTTTTCTTCACATCCAATGAAATGCCTTTCTATCAGATTGGATATTATAGATAAATTGAACAGTATCATGGTTTCTGTACTGAAATCCACAGTTTAGGAAATTCTTACCAACCCTAATCTAATTATCACACTATTTAAATTAATCATTTGTTTAACTGAGGATTTACTTATTTTAGTGTATATTAACATGCTCAGTTATGACAATATTTCATTAAATCAACTAAAACATGATGTCACCGGAGATCACAATTATCATACTAGTCTAACGATGATTACTACTGAACTAATTCGTGAGGTCGGATGATTGAATGACATCTAATCTAATGTGAACACATAGTAAACAAGTAGATTGGTTACAACGATTTATCAATCGAAATCACTGAGCAGAACCAGTGTAAAAAAATAATGTTAAACTCACTGATTAGTAGTCTGAGGTATTGTGTAGTCTATAACAATATAAATTATGAATAAAGTTTGCACTTCTAACTCTTATTACACCAGTACTGCCGCTAATGCAATCTTGTTCATTCACTGTGAAGTTTTGACGGTTAAACAGGCCGATTTTTTTTGGCTTAATCTAACAGTGGATAAAGAACTTTCTTAACAATAACGTTTTCGAAATATCAATTAGTAGTCATTTTCAATTTCATAGTATATCAATGAATATCAGTCATATGTTAACTCCCTGTACTAAAGTATCTTATTAATTGGTTTCAATAGGCAATTCGAAAGTCTGTTTTGATAAAGTAAACACACACACAACCTATTACGATATTTAAAGTTAGAATGATTTTTACTCATGTTACACTCGTCTCTAGGTATGCTTAAACTATTACGAGTTCATCTTAGTCGAATAACGAGAACAAAACAATGAACCAGCGTCCATGTAGGCTACTGTGATCCCTTGACCCAACTGTACCAGCAAGAAGTCTTGATATAGCGTAGAAAGAGTATTCTACAAACACCCAGCCAGCACACAATAAATCCAAGCACTCCATAGAGACGCCCTTGAGATGGTCACAAAAATAGCACACTAAAATGACACAGTAACCAATCACAGACAAGGATTTTCCTGGTGGGAAATGTGATCTCAAGGTCAACTGGTTGGTCCATGAAATAAATCCAAAATAAAGATATTCATCAAGCGAGTTCTGGGGATCTAACATCCCTAACAACTCACAAAATATCTATCGATGATATTATAAATTGATTATTATCAGTTTTAATCAAATCGTGTTTGGAAATTAAGACCATTGAATTATAAATCAGTAACCTGAGTGTTCTTTATTTGACTTTTGTTCAAGTCAAGCTTGTTCCAACTGAGATTGTTCCAGTCTAGCTCATGAAATCTGTATATTGATTTCTGGTCTTCATTAACATTTTCGGTTTCAATTACTAGATGATAGTTGTTTTATAAATTAGTATTTATCATTGTTATTACTGTGACTGTTTTCTGGACATTCAGTATTCTAAACAACGTTAACTGAGACAATTTCACAGAACTAAATCAAACAAATCTTATCTTGTTCAAAGTTCAACATTTTACTCTTTTTCCTTTATTATTTTAAATAAAAATTGTTTAGTCGAAATCTATTTAAAAACAAACGAAAACTTGCTGCATATTTTTTCAACAAAATATGAAAAATCAATGTTGAAACTCTAACAACACTAACAATTGAACATTGATTTCTAATAAGAAAATAAAGCAAAGATATGTAATACTACAACAACAATAACAGTTACAAGAAAATAATGTTTTGTTTGATTTTTAGTTTTTCTTTGAAGTGGTCATCAACTCTTTATCCTCATTCTTGAGAAGTTTCTCTCTATCTATTAACTTTTAAATTACTTTCTATCAATCAAGTTTTCACAAAATTGTCTTTATGTTTTCGAATACGTATATATCTGTATGTTTGTGATTAATTCTTGAATGTGTCTCTTTGTTTGAATATTTTACTTTTGTGGTTAGTTGTAAAAAATTGGCAGTAGATGAAAGAGAAAACAAAAAAAATGAATATTGAACGAACAAATCATTTTATCACAAATTAATTTATATATATATCAAAGTAAAATGTAAAGGTGTTTTTTTTTGTTGCCAGAAAATTTAATTTCTATTTAGCCAATAAATATTAATTCAATTTTGTTGCATGATTATTGTTATTCGTTTTTGTTTTATCCCTTCGACCAGTTTTCTTTTTTATTGTTACATTGATCATATAATGATTTTGTTTCTTTTTTACATTCTTACATTTTGATGTTCATTATTATTATTATTGTCTGTGATAGATAAAAGTTGAAAGATATTCATCGTTGATATATTGAACAAAGATTTAAAAGAGTATTTCCTAGTTAAAGATTAATTTCTGTCAGCTAAGATGTTGATAGATTAACGTTCACTGATAGAATCTTGATTAAGTTATTTTTTGAAACAGTTCCTTTTTATACCACCTGTATGTACAAGTTTATTGGACATTGAATTGTATTTCACTGATTAGAAATGTTGAAAAAAAATTGACTAATATACACCAGCAATCTTGGAATCTTTTATTGGTGACAAAATTTAAAGTCAGTTTGCATCATGGGATGATAATTTCCTCAGAGGGTCAAAGATGAAATGGATGGCTATTCTAACTTCTCAGAAGTGAACGCACACAACACCACAAGATATCGGACCCAAGGGATACGGCACACAGATTACTTTTAGACCGCTAAGTTATACCTCAGTTGTTTAGATTTCTAACTTCACTTAATTCAAGATACGGAGCTGCAATCAATCAATACAATTGGTGGTATAAGTTCGATTCCTTACATAGCTGAATCTCACCGGTCAATGCTTCTCATTAGAACTTAAGAAATGCTTGTTCGGTGTATTCAGATGTGAAGAGATAATTACTATGAAGGTATAGAGTTTGTATCAGATACTCGAATTCAGTCACAAGTCAGAACAGGATGAATCAATGGTATTCTTGGCCGTTTATTCAATAACATATACAGTATGATCTATACATGCAAAATTTACCCTAATGACAAGTATACTATAATAAATTATCAAGTTTTGTACGAGTGACCTAATCTCATTCATTGTGAGCAAACAGTTAATAACGTTTTACAATTTGTGAAAATTGCTTTATAATTTATGGTACGTTAGATATTTTGTTATGTATTTAGGAAAACAATATTAAGTGAAACAATAGAAGAGATTTACAACTTGGGCAAATGCTTTAACTGTTGCTGGGTTCTTTGAACTAGATATTGTAAGCGTGGAGTTTTCACTGTCATTCTGGAGAACATTATCCGTGCCTTATTCATGTCGAAGTTATCGTTTTCAAGTATAATTAGAAATGAACAGATAGAAATAATAATTTAACTTATCTAAAAGATGCAGAGTTTGCAACGTGTAAATACCATGATTTAGTAATTGTTTAAAAAATTAAAATAACATAGTCGTCTATGAACAAACTTGGAGCGAAGCCTCTGACAACAGATCAACTAAGTTAACTATTTTCCTTTTAATCTCTTTACAGCAAAAAATACTTAGAGGAAAATAAACACCAGTAACATTGGAAGACTGTTGGTTTGCTCAAAATTAAACATGTAAACCACTGGATACCGACTGAGTGATTCAAAGTTTAACTTCTCACCGAATGACCTAATGGTCCTAGGTTCAATCGTGAATAAAATCATGGATACTCACTGTTGAAGAGTCCCATACTAGAACAAAATTCCTGCTCACCACTTGACTCTTTTAAATATATGACTAACTAAGATCAGTCATGGATGTAAACCATAAAAATCAACAATCTCCTAAAACCTCTCATACTAACAGTGCTAATTTTAGTTGATTTAGTAACTACTAACTATTATTACTACTTCATTGAATTGTAATTATTCACTCTGAATGTATTCTGCTACATTTTTACCTACTTTCGTTGTAAATAAGCTTGTTGTGAACAAAGTTGTACTTTTTTACTAGAGCTAAAATAAATTTTCGAGGAAACTTGCAAAAATTTCATGAATACTTATATATTACTAGAATATAATAAGTATATATATCACAATGACTACTTTTGATATAGTTATGAAATAGAACAGATATTTTCTTTAATTCACTGATTAAAATGAAGGTTTGTATAATCAGTCATTAATTTATACGTGGATCAATGTTCTCGGGATAGCTGTGTAATTTTTTCATTGTCAATTTCTACATACCTTTTCTAGTATTCCAGTTCACTTGCACTAGAGTTTTTGATGTAAGATAAAATCTGTAAATGACATCTATACTTTGTTGCAAATTATCTTTTCGCTTCTATAATCTCAAAAACAGTATATTTGCCGTCTATCAAATACGATCCTACTTACATCGAGGGATTTAAGTAGTTATCAGTAGTATGACTTGTGGGTAGAATAAAATTTCATTTCCAAAGATGCAAGTCACCTTGCTGTTAATTCCTGACTGGTTTTTTTATTATTCTTGGTTATTACATGTGGATTCAATGTGTACTGTCTCAATATAGTCGTTTTGTCATAAGTTTTATGGAAGAGGTGGTCTGTGGCAAACATTGGAATCTCTGTGTAAATATGAACATTTGGATAAAGGTACGTCCAACTGATGAAGCAGACGTCCTGGATTTCATTACCAGCTATGACCTACCACGTCTACAAACTTCACTAAAATCCCTACTTTGGGCTGAATTTTGTTTGTAAACAAATTATCAAAACTTATATCTATTTATCAAAAATGTAAATGAATCGACATGGTTTATAATTCAAATTTTCTGCTTTGGGAAAATATTGAAATTAATTTGCAAACATACACAGCTTACTACATTTTATGAATAAAAAGTGATGTACTTGTATGTACAAACATTGGAGAATGAGGTAGTTACACGCTAATAACACCAACAGCTACATTCCATCATGGTTTTACTGAACTTGAAAGTGTTTTCTAGTGAAATTCGATTGGATGGCTGATCGACATATTACTTATCATTTTAATAAATGACCCCAGACTAGATCTCAAGCAAGTTTTCAAGTGTACATTGTTTGGCCCATTAGTTTACAGACTAGCCGGATTTCATGAATCCATTCAGTCAGAGTCTAACTGCGTACTTAGTCATTTTCAATTAGAGTTATGGAGATTAGTGTTTTTACACATTTGAAATCATCAATCAATCATTGTTAAACCAACATTAGAAACCTGGAAGCACTGGATGGCCGTTTCGTCCTGGTATGGGACTCATCAGAAGTGCGCATCCACAATGTAGGGTGTAGGTAGTAACTATCAAAGACAAAAGGGTGAGGTCGTGCAAAATCCCTGGATCAATCAAAGTTAGACTTTAACACCGTTAGATGCCGGTCCAGTGGTTCAGAGGTTAGGCGTTCGCACACAAGACCTAAGATCCCAGGTTCGAAGCCTGCGAGGTGCAGGAGTCGTGGATACGCACTGTTGATGAGTCCTATAACAGGACGAAACGGCCGTCCAGTGCTTCCAGGTTTCTAAAGTTGATCTAACAATGATTGATTAATGATTTCAATGTACTTAGTCTTTGTCGGTTCGGTTAACTCCACTACTGTTTTTATTATTACTGTAGTCAAATTCACATTGGATAGGAACAAACATAGATAATAGCGACATTTTACGGTATTCACTTGATTTATTGAATATATATATATATCACTAGTCACGAAATAATATGCACTGATTGTTGTAACTATAGCCACGTGGTATAGTAGATGAAATTCCCGTTCTCTATCTCTCTCTTTTCACGTACAAATGAATAGTTATCATTCAGAATTTTCCCCATTTTTCAATATCTTAATATCCGGGTACCCTTTGATTAACTGGAAAAGAAAAAAACACAGAATTTCACATTGCCGAGGTAACACATGTATGTCCATGTGTCTGTCTGTCTATCAATCTGTCTGATGTGTGCATGTCTATGAATGATTAGAGTGCAAATAAGAATGGGTTTAAAAAACATATAAAGGTCAATTGAATGAATCAATCAGTTTAACCCTATTCTTTTGAGAAAAAACAAAATCTCAGTATTTAATATTATTTTTTTTATAATTTAGAATGGATTTGATAGGATTGTAGATAAAAGTTATAACCTGAAGCGACATAAAATGTTTGGTGAATGAATGAAAAAAAGTATATTAATGACATTTTTTCTTTTGATGGCAGTGATAAGTGTAATGATGATGTGCAACATTGATGTAAAACGAACACTGCATATGCACACAAACACATACACAAATACAGAAGTTCAATCAATATGACCCGGATGAAAAAAATCAAATCATATCTTCACAACGTAATATTATTATTGTGGATAGGAGCAGTAGTAGTAGTAGTAGTAGTAGTGATACGACAATAGCCCACATTTAAAAGTCAGCTTCATAAATCATGGAAAAATAAATGTGTGTCAATCTTTTATACAAAAAACCTTATCTTCTCTATATTAACATTTAAAATGAGACAATTCTTTGTATAATCCTGTTTGTTTTTTTTAATAATTAGCAACACTCATCATAGATGTGATCATGTGTACAACAAGAAAGAAATATTTGAACAGGTGACTGGTAGATGATTTGAAAAAATAACGTAAATTAGGTTAAACGAACATCTACTAAACACGTTATGGAAATGTTACTTGTTTAAAGGCATCTCATGCAATAAAATACTGTTGACTAAATGAAATCAAAAAATGACTTTGGCAACAATTAGAAATAGACTGTCAGATTGTAACTGTATTGTTAATGTTTTATCAGCTCAGGATTTCGATCCTTATGTAGTAAAAGATGACCCAAGTTTTGCATAGTTCTCAAAATACATCTGAAAACCATCGATTATACAAACTGTATTGGTGTACAGGTAAATTCAGTGCCAACTAATAAAGGTCAGTAGTCCATTTCAAAATGTTCTTAGTTCACAAGTGAGGAGTGAAAGCTTCCAAATCATAAATGAAATAAATGGCATTCAAGTTTACGGATGATAAAATTAATGTTCGTTGAAGATTATTTGCATTTGGAATTGATTGTGACCAAGTTGGTCTCGTGTGCTTTTACAGATATGAGGTCGGTTGTCACTCCTCGGCTGCCCACACCGTGGAAGGGTGTTTCTTGAGGGCACTTAAAAAAAAGTAGATTAGGGTCGGTCATAGAGACCTGGGTGCGTGACCGCAGAGCCCAGGGGACAATTGCTTGAGGCCAGTCACCCATGGCATTTTGATGAAAGGTTTTTTAGTGTTAGCTCCGCTCTTGAAAGTCCTTAGTGAGCACCCTTACCGCTGGAGATGGAAATCCGTGAGGTAGGATGAGGTGTGACATTTTTAGGGTCGACCTTTTCTAACCCTTCCTTCCATGTGATAAGGCAGCATCGCTGCAGATGCTGGTTGTCCGAGAGAAACACCTTACTGCTGTCACACCCCTCTGCATTCAGCAGTACGACTTCGCCCTCAGACCTTGGGTAGCTGCTTTTAGTCTCATCGTTCTCCAATCGACCTGCCTGGCATGGTTGAACTTTCAGGATCATATGCTCCAGCCGATATAGCTCGGTTGTGTCATCTCGATATGCAAGCCTGACCACCACGTAAAGGTAGCAGTACGGTCGTAACTGGTTATTTTTTTTATAGTTAACATGGACTGAATTTAGTTATTCGACTATTGTAAACCAGATAGCGCTGGATAGTTATTTCATCTAAGTTTTGGGGCTCTTCATCAGTGTACTTACACAACTCTATAGGACCAATGGGTATCAGGGTGACGACTCAATCTTTAAGCTACTGTGCTGGCAATTAACTAATGATATTTCACAATCACCTTTTAATACCACTGATGGGTAAAATATCTTATATTCGATATGGTCACAGCTTTTCATTGAGACTCCATAAACGTTTCATTGAAACTAGTCACTAGTACTTAGAAGTTCATTACTATCACAGGGAGCTTCATTGGTTAAAATGTCAAGTGAACTCAAGTGCGATCTTCGTTGATGTAATGGATGAGTACTGCTGAAAGGTTCTATGCTAGAGTAAAACAATCATCTTGTGCTTTCTAGTTTCCAGTGGTTGGCCAATTAATTTTAGTCTACAAAGAAAACTACGAAACTTAACAATATCCTGAACTACCTTATACCAACAATTGAAATGTAATAACTCCATAATTGCCACTTTTGAAAAATAATCATGATTACTCTCTTGATTCTGCATTGTTTGGAAAATTATTCAGTCTCCAAGTGATTTTTGTATTGATGAATTCAATGCATGAAAAATTCACCAAACAATTATCTAAATATAGTCACTAATTTAAAGTTTATACTCAGGTGAACGCTAAAGTCAGTGTAGTTATAAAAGCATTTTGAACAGAAATGAATTGATTATGGGTTATGAATCTAAATGTAAATTGTATAACCAAAAGTTATAATAAACTTTTTGAATATTTATTTGTACCTATCGAGTAATAAATTCTAAACAGTGCTGAAGGCGATTCAGCATACAACCTATAAGGAAGGAATCAGTTAGCAAGACGTCCACACTTCAAATAACTATAGAGTGCTTATTATACCACAGATGTTAAATGGTTGGTAGTAGTCACCAGGAGACCTTAATGGTCAAGGTTTCATGCTAGTCTACACTTCTCTAAAAGATGTATCTGTGTTCTTGTGCGTGATACGAATACTTATCACCGATCTTCGCAGTCTACGATGTCACCACTTAGGTATTCAGGTCATGACTACTCTAAAATCATATCATATTGAACTCGATATCAAGGTACTGGGACTAATGTTAAAATTACAACTTGGTTGATTAGATTTGACCAAGGCTAAAAGACTAAACACATCGATCAAGCAAAGATAACAACGTAACATAATCAAAAATCTCCACATTGCAAACTTTAATATAATCGTATCGCTATTTAAGAGTTCATAGGATAATATTGCTTACTTACGACTGTTACCCCTAACGGAGTTTATGTTGCCTACTGGCATTCTCCAGCCTACTCTATCCTGGGCTCTGCTTTCTAGTTCTATCCAACTTCTGTTCATTCTTTTCATGTATGTCTCCAATTGTCGGCGTTATATGTTCTTCGGTCTTCCTCTTCTCTTTTGGCCTTGAAGATTCTAAGTGAGGGCTTGTCTTGTGACTCAGTTAGGTGATTTCCTCAATATGTATCCTATTCATAGTATAATACTGCTTAATATTTAAATTATTAAATTCCATATTAATAAAACAAATCATCTTTTCTTTTCCTATCATTCGACTTTGTAGTAAGTATCAACTCTCGATCAACCATATAACATTACTTCAAACTGATCAGTTTGTCGGTATCTTTGAAGCTGATTATAATGTTTTTCACTTGGTCAAAAAATAAAAAATAAAAATATATCACCTATAAATGAAATAACATAACTATCACTTAATAAATAAATGACCGTTTAGAGTTTGATTGTTACAAAGCAAAATTAAAAAATAAAAAGAATGAAATATATTTTATTCTATTTTTTCTATGAAGTACTTTCTTGACAATAAAAACTAACCTGTATTATAGTATATTTTTAAATTAGAAACAATTATAATTTATAACTCTATGAATTTCATGTATACACACACAATAGTCAACGAATACAAACAATTGTATTCAAAGAAAAAAAAGTACACAGGCAACAACATGTTGTTAAACAATGCAATAGTAATTAACACTCATTTTGTTTCACTCTTACTCTGTGTGTGTGCGTGTGGTTTACTCCTTCACTTGTTTGCTTTCATCAATTATCCATTAATTTGTGTATTATAGACGACTATCTTGCCAATATAGTCATTCACTCACTCACTCACTAACCCATATTTACGCAAAAATATAATTATACTGAGACATTTGTTTATACAAATAAGCATATTCACTGAATACTACCGTACACTACATAATTATGAATATTCGTTTTATCCACAATTGACCAAAAAAAAAGAAAAACCACAATACAACAGAGTACAATGTGTTATTACTTATCAGCAATAATAATTACTTTATGATCGTTTCTGTATTGTTCTTCATTGTTTCTTTTTCCGATAATTTATAGCTGTATCATTACTTTTTAATAGTAATAATAATAGTAATAAATTTCTAGAAACTTCACTTTACTTGTAACATTCTAGATTATTCATTGAATGAATTGATCTATTTTTTTTATTTACTTGATAGTTTATTGTTTACTATAAGTGTATTAGTGTAAAATTGATATATATTTACTTTCATGGTGTACATGTATCCATAAATCTATTGTGTTAAAGCATATTTGATCAAGTGAATGGGTTTTTTCTTCAATAAAATGTATTTATTTTGTACAATAATTATTTTGCTAACTGTATACCACTAAAATAAATATATTTCGACACGTTGATTTAAAAAAACCAGGGTAGTATTGAAGTATGACTGAGGTTATCCGTCAACTTTTCAATGTTCAACATTTTCATCTTTTTTTTCTGCCCAGTTCTCAATTCAATGTAGCGTATCGAAGTATGATATTCATTAAAAAGATTTCATTTCAAACATTTGGAGTTATTGTTAAATTATAACACGAAGGACGCTTCGAAACTCGCATTCTTCGCTGCACTAGAGTCATCAATCAAAATGGCCGGAATCATTTGAGGTTATCCTTATTTGTCCGTTATGAACATGTTAGGATAGCGCAACCAGATATACAGAATGATATACACAGATAAAGTGAAAACTAGGTTTAAGAATGAAATCAGTATTGAAAATTACATTCTGCTTTATACTGCACTCATTCCCTTAATGGGCAGGAAAACAACCGTGAGTGCTGGATAAGACACACTACTTGAACACTGGAAACATGCATTTTCCAGTCAATAGGAAAGGCGTTTAAATCTAGCTTCAATCCTCTTTACTAGCCGGCATACTAAAAGCATCTTTCAAAACTGAATGCACAAACGTGTATCCGATTGTTCAGTTGAATTATTCTACTAAGTTGATCGACTATAATCATTGTCATTATTCTTCTACGTGGAACAAAGCTCAGGCAAAAACACTGCACATGTAACTATTCGATAGGAGTTAAACAGAGTTTAAAGAGTGGAGTTTTGTCAAACTGATTTTGGTTGCGTATGATAGCATAGTTTCATAATTTATGTGTCCCGTCGAAAAATCCACTCTCAAAAATCGATAATTTGTCGTAAAATGAAGATTCAGGTATTAACAGGACTGTTCTACCTACTTAAATAATCAAGTACGCAAATAAACTTCAGGTGGAGATCAATTCAAAAGCTAAAACTAGATAGAAAAATATTTAAAACTGGAGAGTACTGAGTGACTTTACTATCCATCTTAGTACTTTCTAAAATTTGTTTCAAGCTTGAGATTGGGTGTGTTGATATTAAACAATTAGGTTAGGACTCTATGGTGTATATTTCCAACTCAAATCAACAGTGTAAGAAAGCAAAATCCACCATCCTTTGAAATCAGTAACTGCTTGCCTTACATATTCAAAAGTTAAATTTCACTCATCACACCTTCTTATTTGTGGTTTGAGAATCTATCCGAAAATCAACCTGTTCGTTAACTTTTGAAGAATCCTAAACTAGGCTGAAACAAATCCATTATATTCTCAAGTTATAAGTAATTCTCTTGTTAATACTGGTTCGTCAGTCAACATTATCAATTATCTTAGCGTCATATAATGTATTAACTTTTTACATATTCTTTAAAGGTGGGTGTATAAAAAGCTTTACTACTGACAGAACGGTGTAAAACTTGAAGAATATGAACTAAGCAGATATTTCTTAAAAACAATTTAATGAAATTATTCGAATTTCAGTACATAATTCCATTTATCCTAATTGTTTTATGGTAGTTTAAATCTTTAAAATATTTATCTAAAGTACTCATTTATATTATAAAAATATTATTTTGGATTGATTGTAATTAATTTTCCTACGTAAACAAATATTTCAAGTTTCCAATGGTCCTACAATTTGTTTGAATCTCCAATGTAAGATATATATATATATATATATATATATATATATATATATATATATATTTGAAACCATGAATCGATCAATTTTGATTGAAATCTGATACAGAAATAATTTACTTTTTACTGTTGAATAATACAAAATAAGCTTATTAAAAGGAACTCATCAGTAGTGAGCATCCACGACGCCTGCAGGTGGGAATAGAACGGAGGACCTTTGGTCTCGTGCGACAACGCTTAACCTCTGGACCACTAAGCTAGCAGCTAACGCTGTTAATGTCTTACTTCGATCAATCCAAGATATTGTGCAACCTCATCCATTGCCTTTGTTTAGTATCTGTCTCACAGTCGACACATTTAAATAGCGGTTTAATATTATTAGATACATGATTTCACTGAAACTCAACAATCTTCACTACCCTATGATGAAAATGTATTATAGATAGTTAGTTACGATTGTCAGAAGAAATTGATCCAATCACCAGAAATTATGAATACTTTTTCGGAAGATTGAAGCCTTTTTATATCTCGATAGTTGTATCAACTAAGTTGGTAATAATAATAATAATAAATGTTTGAAAAATATGAGTCCCGTTGAACCGCTACTTAAATCTAACTAATGAATTTTAACAAACATGAAATTAGTATCAACAGAATATTGATTCTTAATTCATTCATCTTTAAAGATACAATTTTAGGGTGGATAACTCAACCCCAATAGGTATTCTTCATAGATAATATCTAGGGCTCTTTAGAGTTTTATTTCATGGAGCTGAATTGCTTTAAAAGATTAAGAAACATAAATAAGTATTTCAAGTTTCCAATGGTCCTACAATTTGTTTTAATCTGCAATGTAAGATATATATATATATATATATATATATATATATATATATATATATATATAATCTATTATATTTTTCATTCAGAATCCGATTTGAATTGAATTATGTTGATCATGAAACAGTTATCTATTCATCTATCTATATTTTTTTTATAGTTTATTTCGCTAAAACATGATGGTCACATTTGAAATGAAATTTCCTAGAAGAAATTTAACTGATTAATTATTTTATCCGTTTTGTTAATATGTTCAGTTGGTGAATGAAATGCTGAAATTAGGGCAAGATAAACATTGTGTTCATATGATTGACAAACGGTTAGGGTGGAGAAAATGAATGAAAAGGCATAAAAGCCTTCCGATTAGACGGATTAATAATAATAATAATATTGGTTGTCATTATTGTATGCATAATTATATGCATAACTATTTCTTTCATGAACATATTACGCAATCCAATTAATGACAACAACCTGTTCATAGTCTAAGTAACGCAGTGTTAAGTTAAATAAAATGATAACTTTTTCCATAATTCATATTTCATCTCAAAAGTTGTATCAGTTATTCAAACAGATAAATATTTTTATATAAATATTAATTTAAGATTCATGTAACATTTTCATCATGTTCGTCGATTAGTTAAATCTTATTACGTGAAAAATAAAATACGGGTTTCTTCATTTTATCAAACATATGCACGTGTAATCATGATTTGCATTAGTTCGCTTGATTGATCTATCATTTACATAGGTAGATATATCTATATATATAAATTTAATCAAAATACGTCAATCTGAAAATATGACGACACAAATAATTATATATTTATATATGTACATATACATGTATATCATAGGCTTCCATTAACCAGCATCTTGATTTTATTTGATTAAATCCCAATTGCTTCGATGAATCCTCTCCTCTTTTCTTTCTCTCTGTTCCATGATAATTTATCATTGCACCTGATTCCGTCTTGATTACAATTCACCAATATTCTCCACCTTTTTTTTATAACCCTAATCATTATTTCTATTTCAAAAATGATTCATGTTGAGTAACAAAAAAGAAATCGATACAAATTAGATAATCTCTTTTCTTGATCTATTTATTGATTACTGCTTAATTTGTATGTTTATTACTTTTATTTTTACAAAATTAAATGTAAATAAAGAGAGAGTTAGTTATTCATTGACTTGTTTCAATGATCATTTTTTATTTATCTATTTTTAATGAAAAATAAAAATCCTTTTTTGGAGTGAATAAATTCATTTGATATTTTCTGCATTTTTCTCTAGGGATATTAAAGAGGATAGGTTAGTTGATGATTGAACATTGTTTATATGGATCAATTTTATTTTTAGCCATTTTCTTATGTGTTGTATATTTTAAAAAGAGCGATTTTAAAAGGTTTGTTTTAAATTTATATTAGTAAGTTTTTTTAAGTGATGAAAATATTTGGGAAAAAATGTGCATTTTTTTTCATTTACCCTTCACAAAATATAGACCAAATTTTTCATGATGGTTTCTTCGAAATATTGAATGTGTAAAATTATAAATATAGGGCAAATATGTAACAGTTTTATCATTTGGAAGAAATGAAAAGAGAAATAACATTTAAGGGGTTATTAAAAAAAATATGATTGTTAACATCACTATTATTAGTCGATTTTTTATTGGGAAAAATGAACGATTTATTAAGGTTTCATTGGAAAAATAATTAATTGTCGTTAAATATTGTATAATGTGACTTTTTTTCGATTTAAAATGATTGATATGATGAAATGGTTTTCTTAAATGAGAAACAAGATAGTTTTTTGTATGAGAAGAGTGTTTTTGAGGATATAATGTGGAGAATCAGTAAAAAACAAAACTGTAAGAGTAATGAATAGTTTTAAAATGTTACGTAAACATTCATTCGGGTATACACTTAAGTGTAATTTGTGATGATCGTCAGTTGTATGCATGAATTCCAGTTGTACGAGAAATCCCATGGAATGAACATTGAAGAGAATTTATTCTTTGACATGATTTATGAATAACACTGTGATATTCCACTGCAATCAACATCTTACTATGTCTTAACTAATAATTACTTTTTTCATTTTGAGTTAAAATTATTTTCAGTAACTGTCAGTTATTAAATTTTCAATCAGTAACTGATACCGTTGTTCAGTTTAATTTTTTTCTTTTCAATAACAGTATGAAAAACTTGAAATTTTTTTGGAAACTGATACATTTTTTTGAGATCAAGATTTCAAACCCTAATAATAATTTATTTTTACACTGATCAGAGAAGTTAAAAACACATGTGATGACTACTATGACTTGAAGTGCCTTCGTTGTGCAAATATACTTACTTACTGATATCCAAACATTCAGTTTTCTGTGATATATACATATGCACATTGAAATGAACCTGTAAACAGATAGGAGTAATGAGCATAGGATTAGCAACTTCATCTCATAAGAAAAAAAAGAACCCGGATACAAGATCGTTAATAAATCACTCCAACATGTATAACTAACTGAAGTTGCTTTCATTTCTCAGGTTTTTTTATAAAAATAAAAATAAAAATAAAATTTGAAATATAAAACAGAAGTGAATTCTATAAATCTATGAAAAGAAATAATTGAACAAACATATTAAAACTTAGCCATAGTTATAAAATTCTTTCTTTTTTTTTTCTTATTTGACATGAATGAATCAAATAACACTTAGTGATTATGTTTTACACACACACACTTCTTCATTCTCAATGCATTCAAATATATACATATTTATAATGGTATGAGTGTAAGGTAGAGGAGAATCAGTCATATTTGACCAGATATGTATCATGAGATTTCAATATACAACTTTAAAACTTAATATACAGGTAGTTAGCAACAAACTATTGAGAATTGTAAATAATGCTTATATCCATCTATCTATCACAGTGAATTGTAAGTGAGCTTTATTAATCTAGAAAATACATGGGAAAAAAATGTGTGTTTTTTCTTCGCGTAATGTTTATGCTACCTTTTTCCCTATTCCTTCTTTTTTTTTCTTTCTTATTCATCGTTTTTATTTATTTACGTATTCAATTTCAATTTCACATTGAACTCTTTCCACTGTTTTTTATTCAATCATAAAAAACAATTGAAAACTGTACAACTGAAGTACATTTATGCATATATATGTATATTTTCAATCAAAATAACGCTAAAGTTAATAAACTTATTGGTAGAAAAATTTTTAAAATCTATTTATTGAATTATTTTTTTTCATCATCACCCCTCTTTTACAATGGCATTCACATATACATTAACACACACACACATGCATACACACACGCATTCACACACACTGGACACACTCTCAGGTTAGGGATTAAACTGAATTCATGTCAAATGCACCTGTTGACTATTAATAATTATTTCGGAATTATTAACTGCTTTGTTTTTAATTTCATAGTAATTTTTTTTACAGCTTCTATTGTAATAATAATAATAATAATGATTACTATGATTGTTAAGTGTGTCTGTCCGTGTTTATGTATGATAGAATGAAAAGTAGTAGCGACAGAGAGAGTGGTGAGTTGATGGTAACGACTTATTCTTTCAAATAATGCATATATATATGTATATTGATATTTATTAAATTGTAAAATCCTCTCCTACATCTGGTCCCCTTGTTAATGTTCGATTGAAAAATTTCAGTTAAGTTTTTCTTATCCCTACCACCTACTGTTTAAAATGATAGATTTCTCTACACATAAGTCTTGTATACATAACAATCTATATACAAATATGCATATCATTTGCTCTCTTTACTTCACTATTAAACTTTGCATTATTCAATTCTCCACTAATTCAAGCATAAACTCAATTAGAACAGTTTTGATAATTTCACTACTTAACTGGAAAAATATATTTATTTATACATATGTATATAACATCAACTGAAAAACACTGACAATAACAACTGTTTTAGATCCCATGTCAGTTGAAATAAAATTCCTTTCATTTTTCTTAAGAGAAGAGGAAGAAAAAAAATCTAACTTTACTGTTGAATTCAATGTCGTTTGTTTTCGTTTTTTTGAAAGTTAAAAATCATATCAAGTTAATTATCAAAGTTTGAAAAAAATGAATATTGAATATTGAACATATATCATCTTTAATGAAAAAGGCAGAAAAAGAAGAGTATAATTAGGTTTCAAGTGAAATTTAGATTGTTTTATTTCAACAGAAAAAAATGTTATGTGTAGGTGGATATAACCAAAAAACAAAACAATTTGATTGGTTTTAATTTTATTTAAAAATTAATCAAGAAAAAAAATTAATTATGTGAGAATGTATTATTGTGTCATTTTAATAAAATCGAGAATTTCATGGGATAATCACATTTGTTAGTGTGTTGATTCAATGTTACGATTAATATTATTATTATTATTATTATTATTATTATTATTATTATCAACAGTAATTATTTGAATAAAATCAATTAATTATTTTTCGCAAATTCTAAAATTTATTGAAACTATTTTAAACTGTTCAAAAAAAGGATAGAATAGTTGTAATTTTTATTTTAAATCTGTTAATCACATCATTAAGTATGCAGTACCAGCAAAAAAAATTAATTGAGCAATGAATACAAATCAACAATCATTACAATAAAAATCATGAATAACGTTTATTTTCATCATAGGAGTTGTGAGGGTTGATGAATTTCATTGAAATCATCAATCGATCATTGTTAGACTATCGCTAGAAACCTGGAAGCACTGGGTGACCGTTTATTCCCATTGTGGAACTCATCAACTGTGTGTTTCCACTATCGCTGTTCGTGGGGATTGAAGCTAACGACTTTCGGTTGCGTGGGCGAACCACTTAGCTGGCATTCAATAGTGCTTTTGTCTGACTTTATGTTGAAAATGAATAATTTCACTAGTAAATATTCATTATTCATTATGAAATTTAAAAATACTTTTTAGTTCGTTTTCATATTCAGGTAATTTTTTTAGTTAGGAATACACAATAAAAATATCAAATATTTTACATTACATAATACACACAGGATAATAATATGTACTCAGTTATTGTGATTTGTGATGAATATGAGCAATGAATTTAGTCACCGGTGCACTACAGAAATACCTTATTGACTAGTGCCAATTCGTAAGATATCTAATTGTAGAGCTTACTACGGATCATCTCTATCAATATAAGTGATCGAATTTCCAATTGGACATTAGATCAATTAGAAGGGTTGAACACGCATAATATTGGCAACTGTTCGGTAATCATTCAATGTAGTACATCATATATAGCACAACTAATGAAGAATGATTATTATGACAATAACTACTATTCAAATCAAGTCAATCATTGTCTATCTATCTATCTATCTATCTATCTATCTATCTATCTATCTATCTATCTATCTATCTATCTATCTATCTATCTATCTATCTATCTATCTATCTATCTATCTATCTATCTATCTATCTATCTATCTATCTATCTATCTATCTATCTATCTATCTATCTATCTATCTATCTATCTATCTATCTATCTATCTATTTATCTATCTTCCCTATAATACTGAAATAATTAGTTTATACTATTGAATGATTTGACTTCAAACAGATCACTGCTGTTAATTGTAAAGAATCAAATAAGTTCTTTGGACTAGAAGTCAAAGGTTTTTTGAAAAGCAATGTTAAACCCGAGAGAGCATATTTCATGGAATTTTCCTGTCAAACAGGTAAGATTTTTATTCATAATATAAAATTCCTTGGATTATTTACATGGAAATAGACCCGAGAATTACAATTCTTTCTTAGAGATTATCGACGTGAGAGTCAGTAGATTTATTCAACTTGAGCCAGTAATTCCTTAACCAAAATCAATGCTAGATGAAAATCATTTTCACAATCATGATTCAATGCATTTTCACATTTTCTATCATCAGCTGATTTTAATAAGATGATCACTAAAGACCAGGAAGTTCTGTACAATTGTTTCGTCCTAATATGGGACTCAAAAATAGTATATATCTACGATACCATAAGGAGTAGAATACAGAAGTTTTAGGTCTCATTGTGAACGATTGATCTCTAAGCTACTTTGTCGACACTAAATAGTACTATTCCATGACTATCCTACAATCCCACTGTTAGGTAATTATCTTATATCAGACACAGTTGTACTTCATTGGTGAGTATAAACCTAAGAACTACATCTCACTTTTGGGTACGCAAATTAATCCCTTATATAATCTATCAGATTTAACAGTCTGCGCAAGTCCCTTACTTACTTATGCCTATTACTCACAATGGAGCATAGGCCACCCACCAGTTTTCTCCAACCAACTCTGTCCTGGGCTTCCCTTTCAAGTTCTTTCCAGTTTTCGTTCATTCTTCTCATGTCTTTCTCTTGGCGTAATATGTTCCTTGGCCTTCCTCTTTTCCCTTGAGGGTTCCATGTGAGGGCTTGTCTTATGACGCGGTTGGGTGCTTTTTGTAGTGTGTGCCCTATCAACTTCCATCGCTTCTTCGTGATTTTCTCATCCACTGGAATCTGGTTTGTTCTCTCCCACAGTACGTTGCTGCTGATAGTGTCTGGCCAAAGAATACGAAGTATTTTGCGAAGACAACTGGATGATGGCTTTCGTAGTTCTCCAAGTTTCCGCTCCATACAGTAGAACTGTGTTGACATTTGTATTGGAAATCCTGATTTTGGTGTTGATTGATATTTATTTGGAGTTCTAGATATTTTTCAATTGCAGAAATGCAGCCCTTGCTTTGCCAATCCGCACCCTCACATCTGCATCGGATCCACCTTTCTCGTCGATGATGCTGCCAAGATAAGTAAAGGTGTTAACGTCCTCCAAGGCATTTCCATCAAGATTGATTTGGTTGGTGGATGTCGTGTTGCATCGGAGAATTTTACTTTTTCCCTTATGTATGTTGAGACCAACTGCTGAAGAGGCTGCTGCTACACTGGTCGTCTTCTCTTGCATTAGTTGTTGCGTGTGCGATAGAAGTGCAGGTCCCTACATTAATTATGTATTTTTGCATGATTTCATGTTCATAAGATCTTAACGAATGATTTTAAAAAAATTTATTGAAATACATCTTCATGTAACTGCCTCAGTAGCAACACCATCATCATCACCAAAAGAAAAACAGGAAATTTAAAGTTTGATTACACTCATTTATTTATTAAATATCATAGCAACAAAGTCTAGTTGCTTTTTTAATTCTCAAGTCAAAGCACGTGCATATGGAATCACTTACATCTAAACACACACACACACACACGCCCACGACGTATATATGCATATATGTATATTGTTTTTAAATGTGAAACTTTTTTCTGCCATGTGATTATATTCCCTCCACTTATTCAATGTTTAAGACGAAGAAGAATAGATTAACTCATTAAAAACAATAATACTACTATTTTCAATAATCAAAAAAAAATAAAACAATAACGTATACTTTTTTCTTGGTTGAAAAAAAACAATTATTCCCTTATTGGGGTTTTATTTAATTTTTTCAAAATTTATTCTATACTGACTATTCATAATATAATATTTATTTTAGATTTTACAAGAAAAAAAATAGATTGAAATATTTTTTTTAGGGAAACAAATATTTGGACTTTGAAAATGGCTTTTGGGTTGCTATGGTTACGCGCACATGATGTTGATAATTAATTTTCTTTCTTAATAAAGAAAAAAAAACACTAGTACACATATACACATTTATATGAGCTTACTAATATTCAAATGTGAGCGTGGATACGGAGTTCAACATATTACATATATATATATATATATATATATATATATATATATATATACACGTGTGCGTTCGTCCAAACGACACCTAACGCATTCTAAGCAATTTCTTGAACGTTCCGTTTATTCTTCCAAACAATCGACTGTTGATTATTCCTCTGCTTGTTTTTTGTTTGTTTGAATAAATATTGGCACCGATTAGAATTAGTTTATCCAAGAATAATCTTATAGTTACAAAAAAATTAATCAAAATATCACAGAGATATGGTGGAGTGTTGTTTGTAGTGGGGCGAATAAAATAGTAGTATTTGGAATAAACAGAAAAAGACCTCATGTATATATACATATAGATATACAGATGTATGCTCAGAATTTTTTTTCTGTATGTGTGTATCAGTTTAAATTGAAAAGGAATATTGTATTTCTTTCTATGTCAATAACACTTTACAATAAAGACATGAACATTGTTGTTGTTGTTGTTCAGTGGTTGACTTTCTTTTAAGAATTTATTCTTTGCTTATATTTATATTGAAAACAAAAAATAAAAATTAAAACACCAGTTGATTTGAATTGTTTCGGTGGGAAAAATGAACAGATGCGGATATTTCTGATATTTGTAATTCATCTTCGTTTTATTTTTTTCTTCTTATTTATCATTGCTAGATTATTTTGTAAAAATATATTGTTAAATTTTTTCTCTTACTTTCTTTCTGCCTTCATCTTCATTTCAACTTTGAATTTCACTTTTATCATAGAGTAGTTGTTGTTATCACTGTCCAATATTCAATTAATGCTGTTTTATATTCAATATTTTTTTATTCCCCATATATATATATATATATATATATATATATATATATATATATAAAGTGTAACTTCATACTCATCCATGTGTACATACATATATATCACGTACGCGCATTTATCCCAACATCTGTAAACATATTGAATATTGTAATATGTCTTAGTATCTGAGGTGTAACATTGAGGTAAAAGTAAAAATGGTGCGAAATTTATTATTTACTTATTTGTTAAAGATGAAGCCTTATTTGATAAAAATAATGTAACATTATTTATTCATCGAAAAATCTCTTTATCATGAAGAAAATTTATGGTCCATATAAATAGTGTTGAATATTCTCAGAGGTTTTGTTTAAATGTCGAGGATTCACTGCCTTCTATTTGAGTTGGTTGTCGATTATATCGGCTAAAATAATAACGGGAATTAGTATATCTAACAGAGGACAGTTTATATTAATGTCTTTTAGAACACTACAAATAGGTTTTTGGAAAGTTGGTTAGCATTTGCCAATGGAGTTCGTAACACACCATGATTCTTATGCCTACATTTCAGTATTCATTTTTACACTGAGAATTGAACCCAGTACCTAACTCTTCAAATGGTAATGCGACATCCACGACACCAATGAATTGTTCAGTCAGCATGAAATTATTAGTCACCGTCTATAATTGCTCTTTGTTTTTATTCAGGATTGCAACCAATCAACCTTTGCTGGTTTCTATGCATCCTGAATGAAATGATTCTATAATTATGTCAAGTAATATGTTTTTATTAAAGGAAACGTACATATTTGATTCCATTGTTTGACACATTCCAGATGGAAAGTACAAACTCTAACCAGTAACATAATGAAAGTTGAGATTTTTACTATCTTCTTTAAGATATTTCTTCTTGAGTGAAACTTCGTTTATTCAGTTTTGTCGATCAGTCAATGTCTACAGATAGCATAAAAAATTTTTATACGAGAGATAAATGATCATTAGTTGAGAAATTCAGGTTATACGTTTCGTTATGTCGATGACTTGTTAGCTGGCTGTACCTGCAATTTAGGTTTGATGTCCACTTGTAAACTCGAACCTACTACCATTCGCTTCAAATAAATTGAACTGTTTGAAATGTTGAAAAACAAACATTTTTTGTTCTTGAATGATATCAATTAATTTGCAAAAGTCAATATCAAATAATTTAAATTTTATTGTGTGAAACTGTTCAGTGTTGTTTTAATCATCATTTTTATGTGTTTCCATTGTCACTGTGAAATGCTTCATTTTTTTAAATACATTTTCTGATTAAAGTTATCAATAAAAATCATTTATTGCAATACTATAGTGATTTGTTCGATGTTCATTAACAATTACAAATCAGTTTGAAATAATATTATATAATTTATGTATTCTAGTATGAGATTTCAAAATGGAATATACATTAACAGTATACACGTCAATATTAGTATTATTCAACGTCTAATTCACAAGCTTGACTTCTGACTTCTAACATGATACTTGCCAATTATTATTTTTAGTTTTAATGAGCTGCATTTTCAACGCCAATCAATCTATAAAATAAGATTATTTTTATATTTTATTTCAACCAATTCGAATTGTACTTTAATAAAAATATTACTGAATGAGTTACTGATAAAGAAAAGTAGATATAAAATGACAAATTTTTATTTCAAACAACCGATAAAATGAAAAAGTCAGTGATCAGTTGTAGTTCAACTAGATACCTGTTGATCAATCAGGTATCAATTAACTTATAATCACTGATAGACAAAACCAATGTACATTTTCATTTTAAATGTCAATACCAATTTTTCAAAATATTTATTTCTTTGAAATTCTTTAGGAAACTTATTCAAGTTTAATACATATTTTCGGGCAGAGTTTTGGAGGTTTGTGTTTTTACACATTTGATGAGTCCCATACCAGGACGAAACGGCCGTCCAGTGCTTCCAGGTTTCTAATGGTGGTCTAACAATGATTGATTGATGATTTCAAATGTGTAATAGATATTTACTTTTAGAAAAATGTCTAATACCTAAGAGTTTGTGACAAAGTGAATAATGATTGGTGTGTTTTTGTTTTCCTAAGTGTTCTAGTTTGTTATCATGTACTATATTTATACATATATCTTGAATAGGATAAATCAACTGACTGCCTATTTTTATTTTTAAATATTCCTATTTCCTCCCTTGGGCTAAATAGTTCAAAGTCAGTTGAGAAGGCGAGAAAAGAAAAGAAATTTCATCTATACTGACAGACAAATTACAAGACTAAATCCTTCTCTGTCTATTTACGTCACATAACATAGAACAGTAGCATTTCAAAGGTGAAGAAACAATTCTCTGCTTTCATTTATTATCACACAGGGAAAACAAACTGATTAAAGTATACTTTTCTTTTCTAACCGATTTAGTGAGTGAGATTTGTTTGTTAACAAGCAATATAATAAGTATGAGAACTGACCGATAAACAGACAAATAATCAAAGTTGAATTTGAAATTTAATACAAATCTGTGAAATTTAATTAAGTTGAAAATGATTTTATTTCATTATCATTTTACCACATTTTCTAAACCTTTTAAAAACAAAGTTTTATCTGTATAGAAATTGGTAATCAAGAAATAAGAGGGTATAATGTGAAAAGTTGTTATTATCAGAATGTTTGAAGAAGACTGGTTAGGGTTTTAGATGTTATTTATTGCCAGTGGACAAAGATTACGACATCAATGAAAACCAAGGATCACTAGACAGTTGTTAGGATCTTACCAGAAATAAAAATCGAACTTAGTACCTTCAGATCTCACGGCCACTAAATAATTATTAAATGGACTGAGCTGTTGGAACTCAACCATGTAGAAAATAAGAAACTGATCGCCAGCCGTACTCGCTGACCGTCACTCTATACGGATCATCAACTGATGTTAGGAATGTGGACTAATGAATGTCATCTCATCCAGCTAAGGGCTGGACATACCTTGAGATTTAGAGGTTATGAATTCCGTCCGTATCAGGGTCGTGATTGTGAGCTACTAACAGTTGCTCAGCTCCTGCTGGTTTCCATTGGAAACTTGATTTATTTCAGCTTATCATGATTACAATATTAAACTAAATTATGCATAACTTTTTCCCTTGTTTATTTCCAAAAGAAATACTAACTGATATTTCGAAAGAATGTTATCTTGAGTTATAGCGCTTAAAAGTCTTGGTTAAATATTTATGTCGTCTTTATGTTATCATAATATCTTAAGTATTTGGTAAAAACTCCTGGACATCTTTATCACTTTCAAGGACATTCAACTAGAGAAGAATCAATTTCTTCATGATACACTCAGTTGTTTTAAATTTTACCAATCACTAAAAGCAATTTAAACTTAACTAAAATATTCATTCCGAATACACGTATCGATTTATTTGAAACTCGACAGCTTGATTTGGTTGGATTTTAGAGTAAACATCTACTTTGGGATTCGAACCTATTACCTTTCATTTTTTAACATCTATGTGTTATCCACTGATTACAGCTTACCCTAGATGGCCATTTACTTGTGCAACAGGTATGGATTTTAATTTAATTCGTTATGATTTTGACTATCTTGTTATTAATCGTTTCAATAAACTTTGATCAAATGCTAACCAAAACTGATCACAATTCAATCCAAAATATCAATAACCGGATGATTCAAATCATGACAAACTAGATGACTGTTTAGTAAATAAGAAATAATCCTTTATCGATTGATTCCTGTTTAATATTGCTTAATTTATTGTTAAAAAATTTGTAGAATGAATAACTAAGACTTATTTTTGATTGATTTATTTCTTTGTAATAATCCCTGTTCATGTTATCTTATATTCAGTGATCATTCAATTATCATTGTTCATAACTAAATAATACACAATAATATGGAATTCTAAAATGAGATGATATTTTGTTAATAGTGCGTTACGATTTCTCTGCTGGTTCGAATTATTGCTATAAAACCTGTTCATTATTGAAAATGAAATTCCTTGACAATAGTAACAGGTCACAAGTATGTTATTAAATTATGATACATTGTACAGATGAATTGATCAATGTTAGATCACCATTAAAACGCTGGAAGCTGTGGTCGGTGGTCTTGCCCTAATATGAGACTCATCAGCTGTGCGCATATTGTTTTCGAAGATAAACCTTTAGTCGTTCGAAAAAGTTTCATCAATCAATTGGAATATGACTAGATTTTGAAATAATATTGAATTTGTTTTTTCACTTTACGTGGTCATTTGTTTAAATGAATCAGTACTTTTAGTAGAAGATGGATTTTAAAGAAACTTACCATTTATGCTTCTAAATAATCGACAAGCCACATCTGTAAGCTTGATAGAGCTGATATCGCCAGTAGGATTCAGTCTCGAGAGAATCCTATGGAAGCTTTACAACTTCATAGTCCATCATGATAACTGATAAATCCTTATTCTGATCGACAAATTCTCTTCAATCTACAAAACTCTCTACTGAATCGAATGTTAAAATTTCAAGTGTCTCTCAGATCACTTAACTTACAGCCAAAAATAAACCATACATTAACCAAAACAAACAAACAACACAAACAACTACTTGAATTATCAACAATAATTTAATGCAACTGACTGACTGACTGACTGTACAATCGAATTCATTAACCTATGAAAAAAAGAAAGATTAATATGTTTTCTATCTTCTCTGTCATTCTAAAATAGATAATAATAATAATAATAATAATAATAATTGTGATAACAATAATAATTAAATGAAAATTACTAAATATATGTATGTATATACTGATTTGGAAATGTTTGTGTTTGTGTGTGTGTGTGTGTCTGTTTCTTTTAAGAATTCTTATAAGAAATTTCAATCATTCATTCAAATCTCTCCTCTTTACAATTTTTGCATGAAATCAAGATAGAAAAAAGAAAACGAAAGAAAAAGATCAAAAAAAAAACTAACTAACTAACTACGTTTGGATGTGGGATAAAAGTTAGCGCGCCAAAAGAAAAATCAAAACACAAAAATTTGACAACATTTTTCTTTCATGTATTATTACAACAACATGACGATTGTGATCGTGATGATGATGATGATGATGATCATGGTGATGGTGCAGCTGATCAAAATGTGCGGGTTTTTTTGTTTTCTTCTACAAGAATAAATGACAGACTAATATGATTGGATAATTGTAATGAGTGTTATTCTGTACTGATTGGATTGTTGCTTTAAATTAATCTAGGTTAGTGAACTAAGTAAATTCTGTACGGAATAAGGTAGAATTTTTTCATCATTGTTACTGTGTAGATTGTTTGGACTAGATAAATGGTCATTTTTCGGATTTACTGTATCACAATCATTATTATTATTATTAGTGATATGACCAGCGTTGGTACTCGTCTGATTAGTGTTTATTGTAGTAGATAAATTTAAACCAGCAACACTACGCAGCGAATCCATTGTATCAGGTGAATAAGAATGATTTTGTAGACTAATTGTTGTAGTCGGACTTGAAAGAATACTTGGTAAAGGTGATAACGATGAGGAGGATGAGGAATTCAGTGTTAGTTTATTGTCATGATGTAAATGATATGATTTTGTTGGATGATCATTTGTCAGCATATTCATTGGTAGATGAGATGTTTCCATTGATTCTGTGGTATACTCTTTTTTGCCCAGGTTCATTGTACCATGTTGTGTTTCAATATGACGTCTTAAGTCCACTTTACGTTGAAATGCACGTAAACAATGAAAACAAGAGAATGGTTTGAAACCAGTGTGTTTACGTGAATGTGTGATTAAATTTGACGATTGGCTGAATGCTTTACCACATTGTAAACAAATATAAGGTTTTTCACCTAAGTTAAAAACAATATAGAAAAAAGTCAGACAATTACTTGAAAGAAAAGACAAGAAGAATATTCATTTAAATAGTGTTTTTTTTAGTGTTATAAAATAATGTCAAACGGGTTAATTAGTTGGATAGTTCAGTAGTTATTGAGAAATTGCATGCTGACATTTAATTGGATCGAATTAAAAAATGTTGCCTATGATTTTAAACAGTCTTTCTATCTAGCCTTGAAAATGCTTGAAGTGAACTTTAAAACACACACTATTGTAAGCTAAACAAATCTATGACTATTAGACTAAGACTAAGAATTTGTGATTACAAAGGATTTTTAATATTTCGTAGTAATATTATCTGTAACATCTTCACTGTTTGAATCACAAAACACCATTGAAAACTTGGAAAAGCTGGATTGCTATGTCGTCTTAGTACAGAACTTCTAATCTAACATCAATTCTAAAGATTCTAGTTGGAATCGAAAACGAGACTATAGAATTCTACAAATTTGAAATCATCAATCAATCATTGTTAGACCACCATTGGAAACCTGGAATCACTGGACGGCCGTTTTGTCCTGGTATGGGACTCATCAACAGTGCGCATCCACGACTCCTGCACCTCGTATGATTCGAACCAGAGACCTTCGGTATTGTGTGCAGATGCCTAAAATCTAGACCACTGGGCTGGGCATCCAACGGTGTTAATGTCTAACTCTGATTGATCAAGGGATTTCGCGCGACCTCACCCATTTGTCTTTGGTAGTTACTGCCTACACCCGACATGGTTGAACTCCACTGGTCACGTCTTCTCACTAGAACTCCGAGAATTTCTTCACGAAGCTAGTCACAAGTGAGCACATTTTACGATATTATCAATTAGAGTTATGGAGATTTGTGTTTTTACACATTTGAAATCATCAATCAATTCATTGGCACTGAACAGTTAGCTGCTCATGATTAAATATATTATTACAAATGTAATCTTTTAGGGTACTATCAACTTACCAGTATGTGTATATGTATGCTTTTTCATATCAGATTTTTGATGAAAACGTTTACCACAATATTGACATGGATAAGGACGTGTATCACTATGTATCAATAAATGTGTACTCAAAGTAGATGAACGTTTAAATGTTTTGCCACATTGAGCACATTGAAATTGTCTATCTTGACAATGTACACTTTCATGCTGATATAAACTGGTAGCATGACCAAATGTTTTTTGACATAATTGACATTCAAATGGACGTTTACCATTATTGTGTGATCTGTTCAATAGAATAAAAATGAGAAAAATTAAAAAATAAATGATGCTCATGTGAATAACTAATCAGTGTTACAAGAAGAATGTCAATGTCAAAACGTGAAGCGAAAAAGTTACGTTACATTCTGTTATTTACCGTTTTAACTGAAGTAGTTTTATATTAAAAAAAAACTGTTGCTTGCCTAAAATAACTTTGATTTTCGAAAATGCATCTAACATTATTAATTAATTTCCTGAATAATTTTAAAATTTTGTAGGTTCTAATAGTTACAGACTGATTTCAGTTGAGGTATCATTAAAAACTAGAGAGTACTGGACAACTACTTTTTAGCATCAGTAGGAATCCTCGGTAGTACTCATCGATGACCCACTGAGGATCAAATCCAGGACCTTCAGTTAACGTGATGGCTACCTGACCATTTTAACTACAAGATTGGCACCCAACAACAGGAGTTCAACTTCAGTCGAACTACTAATACAGTGCAACGATTATCTAATTTTATTGTAGAAAATTCTTTCATTCATGATAAATCTGCACTCTACCAGTCACAAATACTCACTAGTACTGTAGGAACATCGTGATGTAGGTTATTAGCGATCTAACTATTGTGGTTTCTAGTTGAAAGGGTTTTGTTGAGAATGTTCTAATTTATCGGTTATATTCTTTAGTTAGATCTGTAGAATATATACACTGAGGAAATTTAAAAGAATTTTTTGCCCCCTATGAGTATAGAGCCGTAATTAATATTCTGATGCCGTGAGATATATACAACAGATTACGAACGTCTAATCCTTTAGCGCTGATGGAATTCTATCGATCAAGTTGCTATTGGATTATTAGTTTGAATGACTGGATATCGCCTCCAATTTTAGTAGTAAACCATGTCATAAATATCCCAAAACACCTGACCGTAAGAAATATTGAAATAGATAGAATGATTTGATGACAATTTTAAGTGTTTCGCTAGATCCATGAAGTAAATATATTTAAAACAGCTTAAATGTTATTTAGAAAATATTTGTATCAATCTGTAAATAGCTTATAATTAACTAACCTTCTAACATGTACTTCTAAACCATGTGCAGTAGCAAAATACTTGTTACATAAATTACACTTGAAAATATTCATTGGAATATTTTCAGGATGATGTTTAGAATCTAATATAATTTCGCCTTCATCAACATCGTCAACATCATCTTCTTCTTCATCATCATCATCATCATCGTCATCGTTGTCATCGTCCTCACAGCCGTCTAATTCATTAACTTCAAGTTGATTTTCTCCATTCATTTCAACATCATCTGCACTATCCACATCTTCCTTTGTTTTAGTGTACTTCTTTTTCTGATGATTATCATTGTGTTCAATAACTTGTGAATTGAAATTATTCTGCGTTGATTGTGATAATTTATGTGATTTTAATGATTTATTTTTCAATTTTGATTGATTGATAAACGTTTGTGAATCAGTGACACTAGTATCATGATTTCTATTCATTCTATGCGCGTGATCAATATTCAATGTAGTATGATTCAGATGTTTTAATGATGTAAAACAATTAGATTCGTTAAATTTACTTTCAAGGAAATTGTTCATTTCATTGTCTTTAATATCGCCAAGTTGAATTCTTGATTGTTTCTGATTTATTGATGTTAGATTTTCATTTATCATTGTTGTATACATATTATTAAGATTGCTTTGATCTAATGAATTAATATTTACAGGTAAATTATGATTATTAATTTGTAATTGTTTAATAGCTTGATAAAATAATGAACTCAATGTTTGTAATTCATTTGGCATAAAATTGAATGGTGAAAGTTTTGATGTATTCAAATTTTGTGTCATTGGTAATGAAGGCAGTTGTTGTGATGGTAAAGTTGTGGTTGATGTTAATGATGGCATATCAAAATGCGTAGTTGCTGTTGTCGCCGATGACGCAGTCGTCGATGAAACTGCTGACGGCAATGTAGGTGTATTGATCATTTGAAGCCAATATTGATGAAATTGTGATGAAATTTGTGTTTGAGAAAGAATTTGATTAAAATGATCACTTTGTAAATTAGGTGAACTGATCAGAAGATGATTATCTGATGATGTAGTTCCCACAGTACCATTGTTAAATGTGAACATGGGATATTGTTGTAATCCAATATAAGAATTGGGAAATAATGAGTTGTATGATGAATTCAATAAATGATTATTATTAGTTGGTAATGAATTTGAGAAATTAAAGTTTTTATTATCAAAATTATTTCCACCATGAATGTCAGAAGGAATCTTACAATTTGAAACATGACTATTCATGTTAGCATACAGACTGTTATGCATGGTAATTAAATTATCTGAAAATCTGCTAGTATTTTTTATATTCTCTTTTCTCAGATAAGATTGTTTTAATTTATGCTTGTTGTAACGTATAGGATTGGTATTTGAACGTGATTGTTTACGAATTCGTAAATCTTTTGGTGCTAAATAAAATGAAGAATGAATTGAATAAAACAATTAGTTAGTCTATTGTAAATTGAAATAAATACATCAGTTAGGGTGATTTCTATAATTTTGAAATAGTTATTATCAATTCTAAATTAAAAAACTATGTAAAAAGATTTCGGATTTTCACAACAAAAGTTGTGGTTTATGAAATCTCTATCAAACTGAGGTAGAAACTTATTGTCACGGACTGATTGTATATGGAATACTATCGACACCATTTGAAGTGATGAATGTTTACTACTGTAAAGTTTAAAGCGAAGATGAAGCATGTGTCTGATTCTTCATGATTTTCAATGGCACCTCAATTAATATCAACCTGTGAAGAAAATTATCATTAAGTTGAACTAATCTCTACAAGTCGACTAACTAACTGCAGTATTGAGTATCAACAACAAAGAAATTATGAACATTTGTCGATAACTGCATACTCGTTGATCTAGTTAGTGACTATTTGAACTCAGCAGCTCACTAAATAATGCACTGACGTTTGAAATGAAAGGTTCTACATTCGGATCTCTCAGTGTGAACATCAGTACTGGGATACAGGTACATCCAACTATCTACATGATAAATCCTACCACTAATCATTGACTAAATATACCACAATATATATGTCTCGTTTCTTATCATTCTCAATCTACTTTTCAATCATAAGTTATGTAAAATAGATTTTATTCAACATGAGTTTCATGCAGGTCAGCATTTTTATTTCTCTATTGATTAGTAGACTTTTGTTCATGAATCCATGTCACATAAAAGTTTTATACAAATAAAATTATCACAGTAATAATGTCAGCAATATCAAATATCTATCAAAAGTTAGCATCGTGAAATTATCTTAAGTTTTTGTCTTTCCCTAGAATTTGTTTGCATCTTTATTAGCCACTCATAAAAAAAGTAGTGTAAATGTTCAATACTTATCTCATTAAAGTTTTAAGTATTTTTAAATTAACAAAAATGATCTATTTATGATAAATTGAATGACACTAATCTTTGTATCATTTAAAATATTCAAATAACTGATTTTAAACAAAAATGCGAATTACTTTTTTTAGCTTATTGTTCAAGTATCAATGTTCGTGAAAATAAAATGAACTCACCATTGATATCATTTGAATTAGATAACAGTGTTCTTTTCTCATCTATCTGTTTATCATTCATTACTTTATCATGATTTATCAATTTCAAACTATTTAAATTAACTACAGATTGATGAATTGGAAGATTTTTTAAAAAATTATTCTTTCTACAAGTATTATTCGTGAATAGTTTATCTGATGTGAATGTGTCAAAATTTGTAAATTGTTCTGTTTGATTATCATAGTTAAATGTGACATTATTATTATTATTATTATTATTATTATTATTATTATTGTGATTATTATTTTGAAATGAGTTTTTATTTGTTCGTAGAAAATTTGTTGAAAATAAGGAATAAGAATCGGATATTTTGTTATTATTGTTATTATTATTATTATTATTATTAGTAGTAGTAGTAATGTTGGAATTATTATAATGTTTCATTGTTTCAACATCAAAATGATATGATGATTCTGGTAGAATTGTCATAGAATTATACGCCATTAAATGGTTTGAATTCATTTGTTTCAAATATCAATGATGAAATTCACTTCAATTTCTAGAAAAAAAATTATGATAATCATTTAAATAGTATTATTATGATGGAAGAATAAAAGGACGAACATAATAAATGTCATTAGAGAATTTTGTGATGGTAAAAGTTTTAGATTCAATCCTCTATAGGATCATGGATGTACACTGACGAAGAATTCTGTACTGCGATGAAACGTCTCGTTAGTGTACGCCAATTTTCAATGATTGCTTGCTCAATACCAATCCATGGAATGAAAGTATGATACGTACAAAAGAGTTTGTTCTTATTTATCACAAGATGCCTTTGCATGATTGATATGACTATAGTTCTTTTGAAATATATTTTTAGTCTTGAGATTATGCTCTTTAAGCTTTAAGGTTGAAAATATACAATTTGATTATTGAATGTTTTAAAAGTCTAATTATTTCCTGATATAATAGTCTATGGTAGAATGGTAGCAACCAGATATTGATATATTCATATCTATACTATCTTTTTAGATTGATTCAGTTACCAAGTATAGATTCTCGTGCTTGGCTTCAAACGGTACCCTGAGTATGTGAGTTGATAATATAATGCAGTCAAATAAGCCAAAGCACGAGAAGTCCGGTTCCAACATTTAACTTAGTGGTTAAAACTCGAACACTTTAACTACTAATCCAACGATCTATCTCATACATAGTTAAAACACACATGTAGTGTAGAGTTAATCGATATTTTGTATTTACTGAATTAGAATGGTCCTCTAAAGGATATCATTTCATATGGAAGACTACTTTCAATTTGAACTGATCTCTAGAAATCCATCACTCGAATGATATAATGAACTTTACTTTTGCTATAAATAACATTCTAACACAATATTTTTCACCGTATAACTTGCCAACGATCATAAGATGATTTGATTGATATTAAGTATCAAATTTCTTAGCAATCAGTTCTATACTATGACATTCCAGCTGCAATTCGGCTCGCCTTTTTCTTCCCAATAACAAACATAAATAAAAGCAAACTAGTTCAATTAACTGGTTGAAGAAGAAAACATCAACACCCTCTAAACATAATCATAATCATCATCATTCGCCCTTTCCTGTTGTCTTGTTGATAATAATTTTACTAATCTAATCAATTTTCAAAAAAATTTTTACGTTTTAATACAAACACATTTTATGTCATTGTGCTTGTTAGATAACATAAAGTCAATGAAAATCAACAATAATTAATTCCTAAGAGAATTTAACAATACACAATTCGATTAGGATTCAACAAGAGATGTCCACATTGAAAAAATTAGGAAAATTTTTTTGATTATTAATTTAATTTAGCAATTATTTTTAAGTCTAACCACAAGTGTTACTAACTGATTTATTAAAAAAAGAAAGTGTAAAATGTTGTGAATTTTAAACTTTCAAACTAGTCGGAAAGTTGAGTTGTTCAGTGCTCAATAAAGGAAAATACAACTTCTCAAACTAAACTGTTTTAAATCATAATCCGTAGTCGGATTGATAATTTAACTAAATATTTAGCTTTAAGTAGGAAAACAGAATTTAAAAAATGAAATGGATAACCCAAACTACTCAAAACATGTAAATTATTATATAACATTAAAAACTCAGATTTTGATAATGAAAAGTAAACTTGTATTATTACATATATATGATAATAATCATTATTTTTTAAACTACGATTTCTAAAGTAAATTGTGATGAGTTCCAATGGTTTTTGTGAGACATATTTTACAAACTACAATGGTGTTATCATTTACTGCATTATAATTTATAATACTCGAAGTCGAATAACACACATAATTATTAAAACGAATATTTACGTCAACTTAGTATTTCATTCTCAAATAAAACAACATAAATGTCCAAATTACAAATATCATTGGAAAGTGAATGAAACTATGCAATGATTGCTAATCTAAAACAAATTATAATGACTGAAGTTAAATACAGTGTACAATCAAATGTCCTATATAATGTAGAAGTGTTACTAAATCAGTATTCGAAAGATTGGTAGCTTAAGTTCATCAGTATTCTAGGTGAAGTTTAAAGTCTATAAATCAATTCTGTTTGGATAAGTCATTTCGATCAAAAAATAAAGCATGTAATCCGTATGTAGTAAAAGTGAACGGATCATCCGTCATTAACCCATCTTAAAATACTCGACAGAAATAACTGTCAAATATCATAGGTCTTCTATAGGGATATTACCATTAAACTTCTTGAGATATAGCGGTGTCAACTTGTTTTCTGTTGGATTTGTCTACATTTATTGGCGAAAATCAGTGTGTATATCATGACAAAGTTTAAGATGGAGAGAGAGAAAGAGCAATCTATTTATCTAGGTGGACTAACTAGAGGATCAAATTCTTCCCTGATAATAAGTCAGGGATAATTTTATATAAAATGAACAGATAAAGAAAATATGACAAGAATTATCCCAATATAATAGTCACAAAAAGTGAATACATTCATAGCAATAATACAAATTAATTAGGAAATACTAAGCTGTGTAATTACTTCGATTGCAATTGTTAAACACTATCTGTTTATACAGAGTACTACAGATAATAATATCAATAATAAGTAAATGAATATTTGAATAAATACTAATCGAAAAATGATTTTCTGTATTCATTTAATGGTTTAAACTTTAAGTAATTTTTGTTAGTGACTGTACTCAGTGATTTTGTACATTTTAGAGTGAACACTCCAACAATAATCAGTTAGTTTGTACATATTTATTGTTATTTTTCATTATAGAGTTGTGAAGACTGTTGTTTCTTATTGACATCATGAATCAGTAATCATTAGACCACCATTAGAAATCTGGAGGCACTTGACAATCGTCTCATCTTGTATAGGAATCTTCAACAGTGCTAGTTCACAACTCGCGCTCTCGGGGATCGAACCAAGGATCCTCGGCCTCGCACGTGAAGGCTTAATCTCTAAACCACTGAGTTGGCATCCAACTTCAATCAACCAAAGGCCTTGCACGACCTAATCCATTGTCTTCGTTGGACACTATCCCATATCTTACAGGGTGAAACTCTACTGGTCATGACTTCTCAATGTAACTCGGGGAAATTTCCTCACGGAAAGAGGTACTATTGAGCATATAATAATTTTCTAGGTCACTGAGCTGGTATACAACAGTTTATTTTGTAATACTTAAAAATTAACCTTCTGTCACTGGATACTTCGAAGATAAACAAAATGCTTAAGGTAACGGAATTATATCATACAAACGGAAACTTGTTTTGTCCTATCAACTAAATCATAAAACTCAGAAAAGTAAGCAAGTTTATTTTCAAAAAAACATGAAACTACACAAAAAATCACGTCACACTTGGGCCAATCATGTTATGATTGACAATCACTTCAATGACACTGTCCTTTTTTCTTTCTCTGATTTAAATGGAATTATTTCAAGCATTTGTTCAACTTAATCCTTGATTATGAGTGGACCACTTAAATATCCATTAAAAATAAATGACTGCGAATAAGATGACATTAAAATCTAGTTAGCTTTACAACAAAATATGTACGAAGTACACGGAATAACAGTAACCAAAATAATCATTAACAAATTAACGTTTTTTTTAAAAAACAAAAAAATTTCACTTACGAGAAACGTAATATCACATAGAGTTTTTTTTTTAAAATCCTTCCAGTAATAATAACAGTGAAATAATCCAACTACTAAATTGTCAATTTAAAAAATATATCCTCTTAATGTTGTATACTTTTCTTTGTTATTCAATATTAAAAATGATCAGAAAGCAGAGCATCAGTACAATTGTGAAAGACAATATATGACTATGAGAGTTGCTGATGTGTAGGATCTTTTATTTTTTTTTGAGCAAAATAAAAAACAGTGTACAAGGGAGTTGTAAAATCTCTACATACACATATGCATTTATATACAAGAACAGTGTACCAAAGGGAGTACAAACTATAATAAAATTAGTTGTAATCTGCAAATGAGAAAAATCTGTTCTCATTTTTCCTTCTTTGAGTTTTTTTTTGTTGATAAAAAGAAGGGGGAGGCAGCGGTAGCTTTCAAATGTGTTGTTGTTGGTGGTGTTGTTCATTTTTATACACTGTCCCCTCACTATCTCTTTCTTCTGCGTGTTTGTCTCTGCATCTAAACTCAATTCATACTTTGGTATGAAAAAGAGATTGAAATTTTGTATTTTTTCTTAGTCACAGAAATCCATGCTCAATCCGTTGACTTCGTTTTTTCTCTCTCTCCCTCACATATTGTTTCACTAAACTTTTGTATGTATGCCAATGTGTTTTCAGTCTAATAATAATAATAATACTAATCTTGATTCAAATACACACACGTATAGATATATATATATACATACATAGCTGCTCACTCATTCACTTAATCTCATCTCTCCTTTCTCTCCATCTATGTTTGACTTTATAGGTTGACTACTGTGTACTCATTGATTCCATTTTCTTTTTCTCAATCATTTGTTCAATCAACTTTCAATAGCCTTACCAATCCAATGATCAATTCCCCTTTAAGCATTGAAATCTTTTCATCACTATTCAAAATCAAGGCGATGATATAGATAGATGGTGATGAATTTATATGTAAATACACACAGTACATAACTATAAATATATATATATATATATATACAGACACACACACACACGTACATACTTGATTCTACGCAAATTAAAACTCAGAGAGAAAAAAAACATTCCAGTTGTTGGTAATTAGTAGAGATATAGTGAGTGACAAGGATGACAGTTTCAAGAGTGACATCGATTTTTCCAAACAAGCAAAACAAACCTCAACAAACTAATCTACATCATTGATGATTATCACGCATTAAATGTTGCCAACCATATTGTAGATAACAAGAGTAATTGATTTGTCTCACTTCATCCATTAAAATATGAAATGAATTGAGAACTATAGTATTAATGTATGATGACAGATAATATGTACATAGGTACATATTAATTAACTGACTGGTTAAGTTATTTTTTATTATACTACAAGTTTCTATGGTCAATTATTATTATTATTGAGCCACATAGTCAATAACTTAATTATAACTGCCATTTTAACAGTCATGAGGAAAAAGTTGCTTCTGTTTAACAGAAAAGGAGCACTGGAAGAAGTAATCTTTTTGTAAAAATATGTTTCATTTTCTCTGTGAATTATTAAAGACAATATTTATTGACAAAAGTTTATGACAGTAATTAAATATATACATATTTATAGAAATTATAGTATCTAACTTTATTTCAAATTGTTAGAGTTGTTTCAGTGTTCCTGTAACAAATATACATATATACACATATATAGTATCAAATTCATATATTTTTCTCTTACATACGCGCATATATATTTATCTGAGATGTTATATTTCTGCGCATATCACAGAAATATTTGGTTACGTATGGAATTAGATTTCATAGGATTACCTTTGGGGAATAATATGAATAATAATAGTGATAGTATTAATAATAATATGAATTGTACTGATACTAATAAAGTTGAAAGTGGTAGAAAATAGTGTGATTTCTTGTTGAAATTGAATACATTAGAAATTTATAAAATTTGATATGATTAAATCTTCTTTTGCTTGAGGTAGTATATATATATATATATATATATATATATAATGACATTTCTGATTAACCTTTAAAATTTTTCAATAAAAATTAAATTAAATAGGTAGAAATGAAAGTCACTCAAACATTGTTTGATTATTTGCGAAAATTGAAGATTAAACAACTTTTTTTCTGAAAGAAATGACAATTATCTTTAACGTATGACATCATTTTTAATCAACGACTGAATAGAGATTTACAGACTATCATTTCTTCCAGTTTATGGAGTTTTACAGCATGAAAGACACTATGTCCAGTCATTTGACACTACTCATTTTTAGGTTTTATTTTAAAAAGTTAGTGATTATTGTAGGAAGTTAATGGTTGAGAACTTTTCAAATTGAAACTGCTTTCAACGAGAGTGAACTTCTTCAGCAGTATATTTGTCAGAATTTGTCTAAGTAGTTTTTTACAAGTTAGAAATCAAACTCAAAATTAATCTTAACGAATCGTTTTACATAATTTTGGAAGAATACTTAAAACCGCCAAGTATACAGTTGACTAAATTCTCAATATTAAATGAAACTGAATAGCCGCTCATCTACTGATCTATCTACTAACAACAGAATTCCCAACTACTATCTTTATATCAGTAAAGCATTAACTTGGCGATAAAAAGAGAGCGGTCATTCCTTATTTTCGATTTATATCGATTATTTTAATGATTTGTTTCTTTTCACTCATTTTGATTAACTATCAGTTCACGATATTGCTTGACTATCTTATGCTGTTTTCGATGCTACCTCATATCTTATTCATGTGAACTCCACTTGTCATGGCTTCTTACGAGAATTCCAGTTTCACCTGTTGAAACTATTCATTAGTGAGCATACAATGTTTATCGGTAATGAAATTTGTGGAGATTATTGTGTGCTATTGATATCATAATTGACATCAGATTAAAATTAGCTACAAACACCATTATGTTCCGACTCAATGGTCTGGAGGGTGTTTTAGTGCATAAGATCAACCGTCCTTGGTTGGACTTCCGTTAATAATATCATGTATTTACTTTACTGAGGAGTCTAATGCTAAGACAGTAGGGTTATCTGGTAATTTTCTCTTATTGTAAAAGTCTAAATTAAGTTGGTTGATGATATCAGTAAAATTCAATAATCTTCACCAGCCACTTTACTAGTGATTTAAATCTATAGACAAAATACTATGTTTACCGTAAGTTCTAAATCATTTTTGAGCTTATCTAACAGTGTTTATCTGTAACCTAGCTTGCATTTTTACCTCTAGTGAAACTGAAACACTGATTACTGAATGATATATTTAACAGTTTACCTTTGAGCTATCAAATGAAATTTATGGATTTATAATTCATAAAGTCTTCTCTCCTGAGTGTTGGGGATGTTAGATCCCCAGAACTCATTTGATAAAGATCCTAATTGTGGAACTTTTATGTTTTCGCTCATAAGCTGCTCAGCTGACCCTGATATTACATTTCCCACCCGGAAAATCCTTGACTGTCATTGGTTGATGTCATATTTTAGTACGCTATTTTTGTGGCTCTCCCAATGACGTTTCTGTCATGTATAAATAAGCTTGAGTTGTGTGCTTGTCGACCTCGTATTTTCTGAGTGCTTTAAGAATACACTTTCTACTCTTTATCAAGACTTTTGATATAGTTAGCTGGGTCGGGGACAAACGAACTAGGATAGCCTATTGTGCCACTGCATCATTTATCTGCGCTCCGTTTACTCAGTAAGATGAACTCGTAATAGTTTCAAGCATATCAATTGACGAGTAAATCACTCAGCCTATGAATCCATTCAGAAGCAATAGGAAATTTGAAATATCATTTTTTTAATTTATAAAATGAATGTTTTAAATAAAACTTATTTCATATTGTATATTATCTTATGACTACGTAATCCAATCACCACCATCCTAAAAACAAACTGACCTTATGCAATCAAACAGTTAATCAGAGTCATTCAACTTATTTAAGAAGCTTGCCAATTGTCCATGTGTATGATATCCAATTATTTACATAGTTTAATTAACTTTATAATTTTTATCACTGACTGTTCGCAGTTAGACGATTATTAAAAAAAATAGAGAGCACTAGGTAGTTATTCCGTCCTAGTATAAGACTCCTCATCAGTGTCCATCCACAATTGCTTCGGAGAGTAACATAAATGTCGAAGAAACAGCTATTAACGAATTTATTTCTGTTTATACAGATGTATGGCTGTTCGAGCATTGCAAATGATATCAATTAAACTGAATACAAATAACGCACTGGAAATAAAATACACCATAATGGCATCAGATATTGATACTATTCAGTATGTTGAAGTGAAGTTGCTCAGTTTATATATTTATGACTATTCATGGCAGAATACTTCCTATGAGAATTTGTACTTGTGAATATGATGTGCAATAAGAGTATAGTGGCACTGATTTTTAACTCCATCTGAAGCTCTTATTCTGGGATTACGGCCCATCCCAAGTCTGGATAAGGAAGAAGGGTTGGATATGGGGTTAGCCCCTTCATCCCATAGAAAACAAGCTCGCCGGAGAAAACGTTAACCACTGATTTTATGAAACTGAGAAAAATTTTGGAAATGAACAGAGAATCTATAGCAGACAAGTCCAAAGCAGGACGAAACCTGCTTTCTGGCTTCCACTTTACGCCATTATCCATCTACTCTCAGTGCTGAATTTCTGATTTAAAACAGTTAAATTTATCCGAAAAGATATCGTAAGGATTTGTACTGAATCAGTTTTTTTAAAATAAACTTTTTGTCATCTATTTATTGAAATGGATAACGTATTAATCATTGAAATAGTGTTGCAGACAACTTAAAACTCTTTCAGCATTTACTTTTACTTGTAAAATATAATCGGTTAGAAAAGAACTACTTTTGATGAAATAATCTGAAATAACTTGAGTTCATAAACATTTTCAGACTTCGATCAGCTGAGCTGATAAACGATAACCAAAAACATAATACCATAAAAACTGAAAAATAGTAGTATAATATTCACAAAAATAGTATTTAATGAGCTCTCCACACTTTTCACATATGGTGTAAAGTGTTCTTTAAAATTATACTAATATTCTTCTAACATTATTCATCAAAACTAATGAAATTATCATGCAAAACGATGAACTTCCAGAGTTCTTTCAACATTTCATTTCAAACCTAAATCGCTAATCAGCTGAAATAAGTAATATATATATATATACATATATATATATATATATTATATAACATAAATATTCCTTCAAGAAGGAATTTGCATTTTTCCACCTTGCCATGGTGACAAATTTATCACTGTTAACATTTAAAACTGGGTCAACTTAACACTACTACTACTACTACTACATCACTATTCACTGTAGAATTAAACTGTATACAAAACAAGGTCAATTAACAAGGGCGCTTGGAATATATATATATATATATATATATATATATGTACAAATTAGCCCTGAGGATATCAGACATTCCCAATTTATTTTTCACATTTTAATGTTGAATAAATGTACAATGAAGATGAAATGCAAAACAATACCAACACAATCAGCAATAAACTAAAGAGAAAAAAGGAAACGAAAATTGAGGAGGAAAGTTTGTTGTTTTTGTAAAATAAATAAAAAGACAACTAGATTCTTAATTTTTTTTCTATCAAAAAAAAAATGTGTTAAATTTGCAGTTGTGGTTTTTTGTTTTGCTTTGCATTTTGTTTTTGGCTTTAAATATTTATTCAAGAAATGAACCTGTACAGCAAAAAAAAACTCCAAATGATTGACTTGACAGAGGAAAATTAACCACTGAATAAGAAAAAAAACACAACTGAACATGCGAGGGCAAGCAAGAGAAAAGTAAAAATGAATGAAATACTGTTTCACATTCACACCAACTCATGTTACTTCTTTTAACTATTTTTCTCTTCTTCTCTTACTTCTTATCATTCCATTCCTATACTTCACTTCATTCTGTTCATTCATTTTGATTATGTATAATACAAGGAAAGCTGTAGTAGTAGTAGTAGTAGTAGTAGAGAAAATATACATACAAGGTATACGGTCAGTGGTGTTACACCATTGAACATTGAATAAATTAGCTTCAGGCAATCATGTTTTTTTGGGGGATTCTGCAACGTTTCAGTTTTCTAAAACAAAAATTAAAATTAAAAATTACATCATAAAATGAACATGAAATTCAACAATCATTATTTGTTTATAGTGATACTACTACGACTATTATTATTATTATTATTATTATTATTATCATTATTTCTACTCCTTAACACACATTCAATCAGAATATCTACTCTAGAATTGATAATTAAACAAAAATGGGTGATCATTTTGATTGTTGTATTCTTGACCACAAACTACACCATGGATCACAGTATTGTTTCGTGCATTTTCATCGCTGTAAACTGATATTAACGATAGAGGCATATGTAAACAGATCCGGTTGACAGACTTCAGTTAAATTTAGGGACTAGACAATGTAACACTGGCTACTACCCACTGGTGAGTTTGGGTGTATATATGTGAAACGCTCAGTCTTCTTGAATATCGTTTACTGCTTGAATAGCTCAGATATAACACTTGTTAATGTGACACTTTCGGATGTCTCTTTAGATTCCATAGAAATTGTGCCTTTCTTTGATTTAACGAGTATAAACTAATCTGAAACCTATCTGCACTGTCTCCTGTGGATTACTTCTAACAGGCTGTCGATTTAATGCAAAAATGTGGTTGAATATCACCTATTTACTAATAAAATAATTATAGTTTGATTTTAACTATCTTAGACAATAGGCGTGAACAGTTAGGCACTAGTTCACTCAGTCGGCATCCAACGATTACAATATGTAACCTTAATCATTATTCTAAAGTGAATGAAGTTAAGCACTAGCGCCTTCGGATACCCGCATGGTTATCCAAGGGGTTGAGTCGAAAGGTTTGGAAGTCCTGGGATTGTTACCCAGATGCGCACTGCTAAGGCATCTTATAAGAAAGTGAGAGACCCTTCTAATGATTCCAAGTCACCAATGTTGGTCTAGAACCTTCATATGTCCTTTGTATTAATGATTATTTTAGAATTAATCAATATCAGTTTTTAATTTATTCCTGAATGACGAGCTCAAATCAGTTTAGTGAAACGAAATGTTATGCATATTAGAGACCAAAGAAATTTTATGATTTAAAAAAACTGCAATCGACATATAAGTAAAATGTCCAAGCTTTTATTTCTTTACCAGTATAATCTTATTAATACTCTTTTTTACTCTACCCTTAGCTTGTTTATGAAAACTGAAATTTTGTATCTTGGTGTACATTCGGTGTATCCTAACTCGTTAACAGTTGATAATATAATAATCATTCTAGATATTAATAATTTTTTATCACAGTACAAATGTATCATGCTTGGCATAGGACCTTGTGGTTTTGAGCTTGATTCAGTACGAATCTGTAGGTGCGTATAGTAAGGAAATCTTCTAAAGGATATACAGTCATAATTCATTTTTCTCATGTTTCCAGTTGTTCTTCAATTAATTTCAGTCTCTGATGAAATACAACTTCATTGAAATCATAATTCAGTCAATGTTAGAACACCATTAGAAATCTGGATGGCTGTTTTGTCAGAGTATCAGACTCATCATTATTGCTCATCCTGGGAATCGAGCCCAGAACCACTGGTCTAGCGTACGAACGCTTAATTTCTAGAGCACTCAATCGGCACCAAACGGTGTTAATATCCAACTTCAGTCAACCAATGGTCCTGAGCAGGCTCATTCATTGTGGGCAGGATTAAACTTCAATGATCACGACTCTCACTAAAACTCGGGGAAATTTCCTCACGAAACTAGGCACTAGTGAGCATATGCTAATTTTCATTGTAGGGTCGTGGTGATTTTCGAGTTTCACTGAAATCATGAACCGGCCAACGTTGATGCGTTCCTTACTAGGACGAAACGGCCGCCCAGCTCTTTCACGTTTCTAATGATGGTCTAACTTTGATCGATTAATGATTTAAATGAAATTCAAATATCTCTACAATCCTATAATGAAAGTACAACTTCACCATGATGTTACTTTTAAGATGAATAAACAAGTATAATCATTCCATTGAACAGATTAAAACTTGACAAGTATTTATTCAAAACATTTTCAACTATATTCATGGTAATTATTTAACATGTCTGATTATAAAAATACATAAAAGTTAATCATTTCGAAAAGGATTCATTCGAAAACGTTGTATCCGTAGCATTTATTACATTTCTTTTCATATTCGATTAAGCAAGTATATTGTTCGATTAATCTAAGTGAAATCAAACTGATTACTGAGTTCTAATTTATTGAGTAAACTTATCATTTGCATGAACTTAATATCTTCATATGATGGAACCAAGTATTAATTAGTTCATGTTTTGATATTTCCGGTTAGAATCTGTATTAATTTAATTCATAAACTTGATCCACTTTTTTGTGTGTTTGAAATGAAACAAACATTTAAAAAAAATCATATGAATCTATGAATTGATTGACAATTGTTCAATGACTTAGTTAATTGATTCATTTGAATTGAGAAAAATTACCCTTTTTTTATATTTACACATAAAGATTAATTTGAATACCACCTGGCTTTTGTCTAATTTCACATAAAGTAAATCTTTGCTTTGAATAAAAATTACACTAAAAAAAAACCTGTTAAAATCTTTTTCTCTAACTGTGAAAACAAATATAAAACAGTTAATAATTCTTGTAATTGGTGGTAAATTAATTGAATAGAATATGCTTGATATTTAAAATGTACAATTATCTTGAATGAATATGATGTATATATATATAATTGTACTGTTTTTATTAGCATCATTGTTTATACCAAGGACTAATTATGGACAGAAAAAAGTTAAATCCCATTTAATATTAAACAACTAGTTTGATCTTGTTTGATACTGTAAGTGAACTGTTGTAGATTACTAAAGGAATATAGTTACAGTTCTTGATCAGTTTAATTTATGAAATATCATTTTATGTAATCTGTTTGTCTGGAAGGTTTATTTCATACAGACTACAATTATGAACAACTGGATATCAAAACTACTATGTTCGTCACTAAGTATGCTTGAGGCTATTACGAGTTTACCTTAGTCGATAAAGGCGAACCAGACAATTACCGGCGTCCAGATAGGATACCTTGAATCCCAAGCTGAAGATTAAAGGCTTTGTAAGTGTAGAAAGTATATTCTACAAACACCCAGCAATCACAGTACAGTCAAGCATACAACTCTCGTTTATTTATAAATCATAGAAACGTCCTTGGGACAGTTAAAAAAATAGCACACTAAAATACAAAGCAGACAATCACAGCCATGGATTTTCCTGGTGGGAATTGAAATCTCAAGGTCAACTGATCAGCCCATGCTCGCAAACGTGAAAACCAAAATAAGGCATTTATCAAGCGAATTTTGGGGATCTAACGTCCCCAACAAAAACAACTGTTAACAAACACCAAAATCAGAATTTTCAATACAAATTTTAGGAAAGTTATACTATCTGGAGCGGAAAGTTGGAGAACTACCAAAGTCATTATCTAGAAGATTCAAGTATTCATTAACACTTGTCTATGCAAAATACTTCACATCCGTTGACCAGACACCATCAGCAACAATCTACAGACCAGATTCCAGCGAAGAAGGAAATCAGGAAGAAGCGATGGAAGTGGATATGGCACACACTGAGAAAAGCACCCAACAGCGTCACAAGACAAGCCTTCACATGGAACCCTCAAGGCAAAAGGAAAAGAGGAGGGACAAAGAACACATTACGCCGAGAAATAGAGAAAGATATGAGAAGAAAGGACAAAAATTTGGCAGAATTGGAATGGGAAGCCGAGGACAGATTGGAGAACTTTGATCGGTGGCCAACGCTCCATTGGGGGTGACAGGCGTGTAAGTAAGTACAATTATTTATGTACATCATATATTAGTTTTATGCTCCCTTTGAAATTTCTTCTTTTCCAGTAACATAGAAAAGTTTCCTAATGTTCCTTACAACCAAAAGTAACAAAATATAAACAATGATTGTGCAAATAATCAACTTTTACATACAAAAAAAAAATACAATTTTATGTTATTGTATAGTTTTCAAATAAATTTAAAAGATAAATTTTTAGTTGTTTTAAAAATCTCAATCTTTTCTATTTATATCATAAAAATGAACATTGTGGTTAAAAATGAAATCAACTGATTGAATCAGTGAACAAAGACGAACAAAGAATTTTTTTTAAATTCTATTTGACAATCATCATGCTATGAGTTCAATGAATGGTTAATCATTCAAAAAAGCAAACTGAGTTCCATTACATTCTTCCTTTTTTTTACGATCGTCTTTTCTTTTAATTTCCATAATAATAATAATACTAATAATAATTTTATTCAGTTTGTTGTTTTGTGTGGCTAAAAATTTATTCACTAAGTAATAATATTAATAATAATGATAATTTTCTTACCGAAAAACACGCAAACTTCATCAAGTTATCATTGTATGAGTATAAAATTAATTGTCACCGTTATCGTTATTGCTGGTTGTTGTGTTTTTATTTCTTTAGAAACACATGGACAAATATGATCTAGATTCCCATGGATAATAACCGTAGTAACTAAATAAAGTCAACGTATATATATATATATATATCTACAGAAGAATGTTGAAGTTCACTTGTGAAAATGATCTGTGATAATAATCTGTTAAAGTTTAAGATACTGTATTATTGTACCGATGTGTGTGTGTGTATATTTCGTTGTTTATTTGTTGATATTCATCAATCTTAAAAACGTTAACATTGTAAAGCAAAGACAAAATATTGATAACTGATCGCAATGCCTGACCTGACTTCGATTACAATCGAGAGGAACAGATGTTTGACTAGGTTAAGTGAAACAAACAGAAATTCAACCATTTATAATATAGACATTGAAGTTTTAGTATTGTTTTCAATGGTCGCCAGTGTATATAACGTTGGGGATTAGATGTCAGAAGTATTAGTGATTAGGAAAGATGTCAACATTAGATCAAAAATCATTCTGTCAATATTTGACAACTAGACGTAAATACAGGAAAAAAGCGGTTTTTCTTTAAACAATACTATTAAAATAGACTTGTAGTAAAGTCTAAAGTAACTGATATCTACATGTAGTCTGTTATTGATGAAGAGATGAAGATTTTCGATAATGTTCTGAAAAATAATTTCATGTGATTGTCTGTGGACTTGTAATCATTTATTTATGAATCATAAGGTGACTTTGATGTTTATTTAAGAATAAGTCTAAAATAAATAATGATCACATAATTAAGTTTATTTATTTAATCGATTTTTGATATCTTTCACATAAAACGGATAGTATTCAAATATTTCTGTGATATATAATGAAATAACTCTTCCTGAAGCCCTTCTAGAGTTATTGCCGGTCCCAAGCCCGGATTGGGACATGGGTTTAGCCACTCCAATCCCTTAGAAATCAAACGCCTTAAAAAAGTTAACTAGAAAAAGAATTCATTGGTCGGCTGCCTATGCTCCTTTAGGGGTAACAGGGGTAAATAAGTAATTAAGTAAGTAATAAAATGAAATACTAGTATTACTTTGAATGATTTTATGTTTCAATAAAATTCCAGTTATTCTTAATTCATTCTCAACGTGTATTATTGTCACTCAGATGAAAACTTTAAAGATTGCAGTAATAGATACATGTTTTGTCTTGTTTTGGTATGCTTTCACTGAACCTTACTTACTTACTTACTTACTTACTTACTTACTTAGTTACCTACTTACTTACTTACTTACTTACTTACTTACTTACTTACTTACTTACTTACTTACTTACTTACTTACTTACTTACTTACTTACTTACTTACTTACTTACTTACTTACTTACTTACTTACTTACTTACTTACTTAATTACTTACTTACTTACTTACTTACTTAATTACTTACTTACTTACTTACTTACTTACTTAGTTACCTACTTACTTACTTACTTACTTACTTACTTAATTACTTACTTACTTACTTACTTACTTACTTACTTACTTACTTACTTACTTACTTACTTACTTACTTACTTACTTACTTACTTACTTACTTACTTACCTACTTACTTACTTACTTACTTACTTAATTACTTACTTACTTACTTACTTACTTACTTACTTACTTACTTACTTACTTACTTACTTACTTACTTACTTACTTACTTACTTACTTAATTACTTACTTACTTACTTACTTACTTACTTACTTACTTACTTACTTACTTACTTACTTACTTACTTACTTACTTACTTACTTACTTACTTACTTACCTACTTACTTACTTACTTACTTACTTAGTTACCTACTTACTTACTTACTTACTTACTTACTTACTTACTTACTTACTTACTTACTTACTTACTTACTTACTTACTTACTTACTTACTTACTTACTTACTTACTTACTTACTTACTTACTTACTTACTTACTTAATTACTTACTTACTTACTTACTTACTTACTTACTTACTTACTTACTTACTTACTTACTTACTTACTTACTTACTTACTTACTTACTTACTTACTTACTTACTTACTTACTTACTTACTTACTTACTTACTTACTTACTTACTTACTTACTTACGCCTGTTACCGCCAATGGAGCATAGGCCGCTGACCAGTTTTCTCCGACCAACTCTGTCCTGAGCTTTCCTTTCCACTTCTGTCAAGTTTTTGTTCATTTTTCTCATATCTTCCTACATTTCTCGGCGTAATGTGTTCCTTTCACTAAACATTAGGGATAAATTAATCTGTAAATTGTCAGAAGTTTAATTTCAAATTCCATACCACTGTGAGTATGGTTTTTAATATGTTTATATTCTTCTGAGATTCATATAATAGCCATCAGAATTTTTTTAATAATGAGTTACCAAGTGAAAAACCAATGAATAATAGTTTTCACTGTCTAAGTTACACCAGTATAAACATTTAAAAATACTGTCTTATCTTCAAATAAACTGATTATCTTCAATGATTTCTGACTGTTTAAATTCGGATTTTTAACTCTTAGTGTTTATTTTCAACACCGAAATAGCAGTAGTAATAATTGTGTAATAAAGAAAGGTGAGAATGTAAATTAGCAGTAGTGTCTCTTTAGAAATATATCTGAAAAATAGCATCACTCATGAAACAGAGTTATATAATAAAGATACCCAAATACTAGATTATTTAGTTCGTTATTTTCGGATCTAAGATTACTGGTCATGGATGCCCAATGCTTCTACCTCCCATACCAGAATGGGACAGCCATCCAGTGCTTCCAGGTTTTCGTTGATGGTGTCTAAAAAGTTTATCGTTTCATGATTTTAATGAAATATTTATTTAGTAGTTAAATCTAAACTACTTACAAGTAGTCAAGCGTTTAAATTGTAAATAAGCAGAGACTAATTATAAACCTTGTTTCTTACATGTGAAACCAATTCATGTACACTATTCTCTAAGCTTTCTACATTGTGAGAAATATGTGGTGGTAGACGTTGCATGATATCAACATTGAAGTAATAACATTTTCAACAGCATATACTTGTTATTTTCGCTAGCAAGTATTTTTGCTAACAGTCAAAGATTAGGTTTTTATTATTTGTCTCATTTAGGATGGACGATAAATTAATTTGAGGCTACTACCGTTATTTTAAATTTCCATCAAAGTCAGAAAAAGAGAGTACAGTTGAGATATTTTGCTTTTGCATTATACAATACGATTAAACATGCTTCCTTCCTTGAGATATTAGGATTTGATAACTAAGGTCACACTGAAAATTATAAGCTAGAAAATCAAGATAAGTTCTTTCACATAATAGTATTTGTTAGCATATATCCACTGAATATGAATAGATTTACTGAAAATATGAACCGATAATTGTTAGACCACCATTAGAAACCTGGAAGCAATGGACGGCCGTTTCTCCATAGTATAGAACGTACCGATAATGCGCATTGACGAACCATGCTCATAGTGCCCACTGTAGACATTGGGTGAGGTAAAGCAAGACCTTCAATTGATTGAAGTTGGAAAATAACACCGTTAGATCCCGAATTAGTCGTCTAGAGATTAAGCGTTCGTGAGCTAAATCGAAGGTTCTAGGTTCGATTCCCGCGAGCTGGAATCTTTAAGATGCACTTCTGGTGAGGCCAATACTAGGCGACAGTGATGTTCAGTGCTTACAGGTTCCCAATGACGGTCTAGCATTGATTGATTCATTATTTCAGTGCAACGCAATAATCTCCAAAACTATAAAAAACGCAGATTCAGTATTCTTTATGAAGTCAACGTTTCAAGGAGGGAGTTTATGTGATTGATACGCTTGTAGCTAATATGAGTTTACCTTACTCGGTAAACGGAACGAAGGCCAACGATACAGTAACACGATAGGCTAATCTAATCCGATGTCTCAGGCCCTGTGAACAAAAGTAAGATGTCTTGATATGGCGTAGATAGTGTATTCGACAAGCACACGAATCGAGCTTATTTATGCAATGATAGAAACAACTTTGAGAGAGCCCCAAAATAGAGCACCAAAATAATCCATTAACCAATGGTAGTCAAGGATTTTCCGAGGGGGGATTTTTAACTGAAGGCTAACTGGCGCTAAAACATAGAAATTCAAAATTTAATAATAAAATTACAAAATTAGGATCTTTCCAAGTGAGTAATGGAGATCTGGCGTCCCGAGCAGTGATAATGTTAGAAGAATATCTAATAATTTTGTCTAATTTAATTGCTTTTCAACTACATTTGGATGATCAACTCCTTGGTCTCTATAATTTTACCTCATCACATTTGTCATGAGGTGAATATTCGAATTCAAAAAATGGCTACTTACTAATAGATAAGTAGTTAAATATTTTCAACAATCTTTAACAGTAAATAACGGAATCATCAGTTTTGCATGGATGTTAACATCAAGGTGACTTTCGTCTAACCTATATTAAATTTTCTTTCATGTGGTATATAGACCGTGATGTATAATTACATATAATGTGAAAGCCGTATGGTATAAGATAAATTCACAGGAGACTTGAGTCTATTCTGTAGACTGAATGGGCAAAATCTTAGGACGTGCATACTATTTTGAGAAAGGTTTGAATCATTCTGTTGTTGACATTGAGAAAATCATTTTTGATCAGTTACGGTTCCGAACGCCAGCAACAAGTAAATTCGAACTTTTAAAAATTATTTACAGTGATTGGTCAAGTTAGTGGATAATGAGGCAAACAGTTTAGTCAGTAGTGCTCTATAGTTTAAATCCATAGGTACCGAGTTTAGATCTTACTGTTAATGTCAACATCAGAAAGTACACGTATTCAACTGACGAGTCCTAACTAGGATGAAATCAGCATTTTATATTCCACTATTAGACACAATCCAAGTGTACTAACAACTTATAAACATAATGTAGAATCCAAAACTGAGGTTTGGATTTAGGAATAACTGTTCAGGAATTTTAGATACTCGTCTTGCCCAATTTAAATCCAAAACAAGTAATTGGGTAAGTAATGATTCTATTATTAGTCATAAATATAAATATACATCATTACCTAAACAATAATACCACTGTTATTCCTTCAATGATAACACAGAGTGTTTCCAATTCTGGCCAATTTCCAATCCACACACTTCCAGTCCGCGTCAGTGCTCCAACCGCCAGAGAAACAATATCAATATGGCTGTCGCCATAATTATGTATAAGCTTAAACAACATAATGAAACATAAAGAAACATAGAAACTTAAGAAAGGCACAAAAAATAGAAACTATAATAAAATACAAATATTAACATCCCAAAATGGAATTAAACAGATTACCAAACTGTAGAACTGAAAGAATAGATAAGAACATATTAAAAATGTATACATGGAGGGATTTTCCGAAACACAGCCTTCCAAAATGGATCCTACAATAATCCAAAATTGAAGCTGTTTGCTCATGACTAACTTATTATTTTAGAGAAATATCAATTTTAGTCTGTAATATCAACGACAGAAAAGTAACAATCCTCATAAAATCTACCATAATTCAGACAAATATTATTAAATGAACATATTTCTGATCTTGAATCATTAGATTTTCGAATTTCACACAAGTGAATCGTTCAAACTCAAACTGAACACTTACATTTTAAATCTCAGATCTGATCATATTTGATCATTTACTATCTAGAATAACGAAAATTTTTTTCTTTCACAACATGAAATCATTTTAGGGGAATTGCCTTTTCTTGTGTAAAAAATACCCAACAATCTGACATTTAAATATTTAGGCTTGTGTATTTTTTTTTTCTATGTGTGACTTATTATCCAGTATTTGCTTGCTATTTTTTTCTTTTAGTAATTACGTTTTTATTACTACAAAAATATGGACAATTATTATTCCTAGGTAAGCAAGTTGATTGCCATTTAGAAATTCTACATAATGAGATAAATACAAACCAAAATAGATTGTTCTCTTCACTTTCTCTCATATCTGTAGGTTCATGTATACGATGAAAAAAAAATTAGTTTCTTCTTCAATTTTTAAAAAAAAATTCTATTCAAAAGAACACACAACAACAACAACAAGGAACTGTTTCGCAAATTATGCAACATTTAAAATTTATATAAGTGATGTTTTATTTTTCTTCATTGATTGTTCATTACTGTAAAAGTTCCCAATCTTTATTTCCATGATCTTTTTAAAAGAAAAAATATATATATATATATATATATATATAAAATAAAATTACAGTTCAATGAAATAGAAGTCAAAATCAACTACAAATTAGGAAGGAGTATGCAATTGTATTTGGTTACATTGATGTTGTGAAATTGTATCTTATTATTACGTTAATGATTACTAACTAGTAAAACAAAAGAAAAAAAGAAAGCTACCTAGTCTAAAATTATGCCAAACTAACAAAAAATGAAAAAGAATATATCATATATCTTTACACTAAATTCAATGTAAATGTGACGATGACCTTTAGACAAAAATGTTCATTCACACACACACACACACACACACACACACACACTAGTTATTATTTGCCTTAGTACAATTTTTACACCAATTATCTCTGTTTGATACTTTTCTAGGGTATAAAACATCTGATGCCATTCATAAAGTTAGTCTTGAATGATTTTCGAATAGGCAATATGTTTGTTTTTTTCTAAAGGTATTAAGCAACATCTTTCTTCCTTCAAAAAATGTAAAGAAAGAAAGAAGTCTCTATGTCTGATGCTATCAAAATTCTAGTTCTTAGAGATCTTCAGTTTATTTGTAGTGAATTTTTATCTGACCATTAAACATACAGAAGTTAGCGAATAAGTTTTTCTCATTTTTTGGTTGACGCTTAATTCAGTAAATCTATCTTTCTATCTATCTATATGGCTCGAAAAGTAAGAAGTCTTACATTGTAACTACAAACCTTTTCATTTTTGTCACAAGTACAAAGTTGAATGAATTATTCTTTATACTAGAATTACGTATTATGGATAACAGATTAAATCCGATCGAAATCGTTTTCAATAAAAGTCTTAAAACTATAGAGTACAGAAAATATTGACTAAAGTTGGATTACTAGGATATAAAGTTTCTTATTAATTTAAGAAAATAGCAATAAGTAGTGAGTAACACATCAAGTTACACCAAATAAGTTCACCTTTTCCCTTTTGAACCTACAACAAACTGTAGGATGTACAATAATTACAAAACAATTCAAACAATAAGTTCTTGGGTTTGAAGTTAGGATTTTCAAGTTTCTCAGTGATCGATTAGTCTTTAGGCCTCTCGGTCAGTAACTAAAAGTTTACCTTTTACAACTCCAATCAAACTCGTGATATTACTCAACCATTTTCTAATGTCTTGGTAGATAAATACCTGATACTTTACATCGTTGAACTCCACTGTTTACAGCTAACCATTAGTACCTGAAATTAATCACTAGTAAGCATATAATTATTATTAGCTAACATCACGGAATGATAAACTAAAATATCCAACAATATCCTTAGCCACGCTACAGTATTATAAATTTACCAATTTTAAAGTTTATTCTGTTAATCGATTATCTATGTTGATTATATTTTGATTAGTAGATAACCATGGAATTTTTTCATTTTACAATTCATCAATCGCAGTGTTGATATTTTGCATTCGCTCATCAATTAAGTAATTAATATACTCGATTAGCAACATACTACTGACATGCTTTTTAAATTGTACTAGTAGTTTTTATGTTTTGTACTTGATGTAACGCCAAACCACTGTACTAATGACACACCGAACGTTAGACCCCTCCGTTCAAAAATAAGAAGACGGAAGACGTTGGAGAACGCAGAATCAAAAATGTACAATCAAACATGCGTATTTATACAATCATATAAATGTCGTTAAATATTTAGAACATGAATCAAATAGTTCATCAATCCACAATGTGTGTGGCTTTCTTCTCGATTGGCTCTCCCAACAGTAGTCACTGACAAAAATATAATCACTTTATAAATGGAAACAATGCCGAGTTATCTGTTTAGTGGACAGAATGGGTCAACCAAACTTGATCACATTAACGTGGGAAAAAAACAAACTCTTGCGACTAATAATAGGCGTTTCATAGAGTCTCAGCTGTTTTTGCATTAGACATATGTAAATGCAACCTCGTTATTGACATTTTATCTTTACCTTGCCACCAATGTACCACATAAAAACTGAGTAGAGAATATTTATTTTCAGATAAGTGATCGTAACACCTTTCGAATCCCAAAGCCAAGAAAAAAGTTAAGAATGATTTAGTGGAAAGAAATGTTTCATGACAGCATAGGTATAACAGTGTTCAATTTCTATGTTCGTTAGTTTCTGAAGAGCAGTTGTTCGGCGAAGTAGTGAAATGTGGTTTGCTAGGAGTGTTCGACTGAACAACTTGAGCTAGTAATATGTGATCTGCTGTTATAGTAGTCGATTAATATGCTTGAATTATTATGAGTTCACTTTAGTCAGTAAACGGGAGCGAAGATAAATGATCCAGTGACACGATATGCTACTCTAATTTGAGCCTCCCAAGCCTGCACTAAGTAGAAGAAGAAGCCTTGATATGGCGTAGAAAGTGTATTCAACAAGCACCCGGAAAATATGAGGTTTTGTACAGAATACCTACACCAGTATTACATACTTAGAAAACTATTTATTTCGAGGCATTATTTACTATTACCGCTTGTTAGTGACCGACATCAAACCGACAAACTTGAAATAACTTGTTTGAAGTTCTAACAACAGAAGATAACGTGAATAACATTAACTTATTTATACATAACAAATGGTTAGCGGAATGTCGGTAAGTTCGATCAATTAAAATATACGTGTAACTATTTAAGATTAACTTGGGTGGTAGCCTAAATTTTTGAATATAACGATTTTGAACACTATCTACCAGAAATTTGTTTAATCTATGAATGACTGATATTCTAAAGATAAATTCTTAAACCCACTTATACTGAATGATTCATGTGTTAGAAAATTTTATTAAATAAATGGATTGAAGAAGTAAATCTTATTCTTTGTCCATGATAATCATTAAAACAATTGTTCAAGTGTTAAATTCATAAGTAATTTTTAAAACTTATCGTGTGTTTTATGGAAGAGAAATGAAAATGAAAACAACAACATAGAAATTCATCTAATGAAAATATGAAAATCAGAATAAATTTATTTGAACAAAATATAAATGTAGGCGTTTTGTAGTTGAACAAAAAAAGCACAAAATTGCAACCTGATACATTCTTAGTCATTCACATTCATGGTATCGTTAAAATAAAGAATTTTCGATTAAAATCAAAAAGAGTATCAAAATGATTCATTTAAATTTATAAAAAACAACACCATTTACATTGAAACTGAATAAACACTATTCCAATAGCGAATCAATTGATTTCATAACTGTCACCCTTTTTAAATATATCAGGAATCATGTAGGTGAATAAAATGTATTTTTTAGATTAATAATATTTTTTATGATTCAGTATCAGTTTAAAGTAGCTATGAACCAATATTTTAAGTCGTATGAATGTCGTATAGACAGGCAGAAAGATAAGAGAGATATTAGGGGATCTAGGAAGGATTTGATTGTGACCGATTTCGTCTGGCGTGCTGTTACGGGTATGAGGGCGGTTGTCACTTTCCGGCTTCCCACACCGTAGAAGGGTGTTTCTTGAAGAAAATTAAAAGGAAGGTAGATTAGTATCAGTCTTGGAGACCTGAGAGCGTGACCGCAGAGCCCAAGGGACAACAGCTTGAGGCCGGTCACTCACGACCTTTTTATGAAAGGATTTCTGAGTATTAGCTCGGCTCTTAAAAGCCCTTGGTGGGCACCCTTACCTCCGCAGACGGAAATCCGTGAGGTTGCGTGAGGTGTGACATTTTAGGGCCGAAATTTTCTGACCCCTTCCTTCCTTGTCAGAAGGCAGAATCGCTGCAGATGCTGATTGCCCGAGGGAAACACCTTACTGCTGTCACACCCCTCTGCAGTTAGCAGTACGACTTCGCCCTTAAACCTTGAGTAGCTACCTTAAGTTTCATCGTTCTCCAATCGACCTGCCTGGCATGGTAGAACCTGCAGGAACATGTGTTGCAGCCAATATAGCTCAGTTGGGTCATCACCATGGGCAAACCCGATCACCACGTCAAGGTAGCAGCTGCGACCGGGATGAGTGTCGTATAAATGGTTTGAATAAAACTTCCGCGGCAACAGGATCTCATAATTGAAAATTTTGACCGAAATTCATTGGAACCGTCCTGCGTAACATTCACATATTCATCAATTTATACTCTTCTAAATCATTCACATTATTTTAGCGCATTTATTTGTATAATTAAGAAAATTGGTTGTTGTTCTGATATTTTATTAAATAGTTATTTATTGCTGAGATATTTATGAACTTGAAGATATTCACTACCTTACCAACTGTTACTTTCTTTACAACAGGTATTGACTTTGGTAAAGTTTAATGACCCTTTTTCGAATATACGTTGAATTGTTAAAATTTCTCTCTGACAATAACTCCTCCAGTGATGGTACTATTTAGCCATTACCAGCTAGTTAAGAAGCATTTTATAAATTGTATCATTTATTCCAGTCTTATTTCAGTAGTGTATGATTTCTTGATGTGATCTTTAATAACAAAGTAAGAATATGTAGTAGAATGTTTAGTTGAAATCGGTTATTTTTCAGACAATAACACGATAATTATACTAGCGGATGATTCGATTTATAATATTTAGCAATAGAAATCTAAGTTTACAGAGAGTTTGAGCTGGGAACTTGTTAGTTAAGAGTTCGATCCTTGGTTGAACAAGTAACAGCATCCACTCACTGGTCCGTGCTTACTTTGATATCGTTTGTAAACAGTTATAGCACACCTCTACCTGGACGCAGAATAAGCAAATGCATTACATTAGCCCTTAAAACATACTGAACTATTTATTATAGGTCAGTTTATGAAGTAATGAGAAAGTGACTCTCTAATCTGTAGACTGAACCTTAAAATAATTTTTCATTCAACTTATTATTTTATTGATAATTTGGTTCATTAGTCACTGCTTTTGTAAAAGCTGTAATTACTGTATTCTTATGTCTTTCATATTCAGTTATCTAGTAAATGGCTGAACTATTACAAATATATAACGCACTGACATTTTATAACGTAAAAACATTATTATTTTCAGTACAAGATATTTGGTTACAGTCTCGTAATTATATATATTTACATGTGTGACTATAAATTCAAAGATTTTATTCTTTGTTATCAGTAGAATCAATTAATCATTCACTGATAGCGATAGATTTTAGTGATATTTACAAATTTGTAGTGAATGTTTTTATCAGATGGTATACAACATAAGATAATTGTTGGGGATGTTAGATCCCCAGAACTCACTTGATAAATTTCCTTGCTTTGGATTTATTTCATGGACCGATCAGTTGACCTTGAGATCATATTTCCCATCAGGAAAATCCTTGGCTGTGATTGGTTACTATGTCATTTTAGTGTGCTCTTTTTGTGACAATCCTAAGGACGTCTCTAAGGAGTATAAATAAACGCAATTTGAGGGCTTGGATTCATTATATGCTGGCTGGGTGTACTTATACTTTGATTAGTTTTGTGATGATTGTTATTACTTGAAGCGACAAAACTGGAAGAATGATGTATAAATATTTAATAGATACCGGGAAGATGACATTTGTTCTAAACTCCATTACTGATCAGTATCATGAATAAGTCATGATTCATACTTGTAATAAATTATCCGATTACCCTTAATCAATGTTAACAGTAGTTATATTTCAGTTGTAAAAAAAATTTAAAATTCAAGTATAAATGAATAAGACTCATGCTGATCAACCACATGGGGATAAATGAATTTATATGATGTTTGTAAAGTTTTACATGAATAATTCAATGATTTGTGAAGATTTATTCACTTTGAAAACAGTTTATATTCTAAAGTAATATCAACTATGAGATCATTAAAAAACTAAACAGAAGTACGAAATTCAGACTACTCAACAATTATTACCTTGAAGTAGAATAACTGAAAAAAGTTTCAGAGTTTAATTAATTAATAAACTGTAATTGAAGAAATTAAACATTATTTTCTTGGCTAACCAATGCAATTCTGAAGTTTTAAAAGCATCTAAAAAGGAGAATTAACCGTTGGATATTTAATATTTTTGAACTTACCATTGAAATGAAAGTGAAGTGTTAATAATCATCAGCTTGCTAGAACTTATACTATTATTTAAAAAATTCATAAACTGTTACCAACAATTTTATAGTTTATGTTTCTGTTGATATTGTCAACACTGAATAAGCATGAAAATATGAACAAATTTTTTGAAAATCTAAGTCTCAGTGGAAATATAAACATAGATCAATATCTATTCCTATGGGTACAGGTGATTTTGAGCTTTTAAAAGCTTTGCAGAATGTATATTTATATATGAAAATAATATGAAATATAATATGTGTGTTATTAAGTTCAATATTCAATAGGGATTTCTGTTTGATAAGTTAAATGTGTACAAATAAAATCTTCATCCGAATGACTGGAAATTTTAACATCACAATAGGCATTTTTGTCTCATCTATTAAATTAGATAATTATGTATGTTTAGGTTAAAACAAATCACTCTCGATGTACTTCTTCAAATTCTTACGACATTTAATACAATTCTTTTGAAAGTTGACATTGTTTTCCACTAACAACAAAACAAATCAAGTTAAAGTTTACATTTCGCATTTATTTTGTGAAAAGAATGGTCAAATAGTAAGTGAAAGTCATTTAGTAAACTGATTCATTTATATTTCATATAAACTACTCATGACTAATCAATATATATTATCGCAAATGTCTGTCTGATTAATGTGTTTATGTAATATTCATACGAATAACTTTAGAAAGACAGTGATGATGGTGACGATTGGTAGTTTATGCGGAAGATTTTGGAAACATTAAGTTATCTGATCTAAAATGATTTATTCGTGAAGTATTCACTAGTTTTCTAGACAAAAACATCAATAGGTACTTCAAAAAGTTATTTATTGAACAGATACGAAGGGATTTATTATATGGATTATTTAGATGAAGTATAATATGTTTGCGCATAAGTAAAACATTTCATGCTAAGTTTAGACTGGATTGTCGGACGAAATGTTGTAATAACTTAAAGTTCACCCGCTAAGACTAACAAATATAAGTTTCTTCTTTAATGTCTTATATTAACTCAGCGCCTAACTACTATGAAACTTTTCATTCAAGTTAAGACGTAAGTTCCCTGTAAATTACTGTAGTATAATTTATATAGGTGGATTAGTCATTTAAACACGTAACTTCTGGATTCACACAGAACCTTTTTACTGATGATGACAATATTTCTTCCTCATCTGATGCAGCATAATAAACAGTTATTATCTCCTTCCCTCTCTCTATTTTCTTATTCTGTTCGAACAGTTCAGATGAAGGACTGAATCATTCGTTATTTTTATTAACATCAGCAAATTAAGAATGAGGTCAGAAGGTCATATTATTAAAATACAGTGTTTTGATCCTCTGCACTAGGCCAGATGTATAAAAAGGTAACTTTTGAAGTAAAGAAAGTATACGTCAGTAAGATTTGTTGATTTTTTTTGCTGCAAAGTGCCTAACCATATCTACTGGTGACTTAACTGCAACTTGGTCGATAGACCTCAGTTAGCACAACGGTCTAAACAGCATAATATTGGTTACCAGTTAGTGTGTCAGGAATTTAAATACCACTTACGTCATGAGTTAACTGTAATATCTTTGACAATGGCAATGCGAGACGTGTTCACAACCGGCAAATAGCATCAGTCCCCTCACTAACACGTATGTTTCCTAAGTGACATCAATAGTCAGCCTAAATAAAATGCTGCTTTTAGATTATTGTTGAGTAGTGAGTAAAAACGATTTTATTTAGGAATCAAATATAAAAATAACGAATTCAAACAGTCATTCAATTATTAAAATAAACAAACTGAAAAATTTAATTTCCAACAGATCCGTAACCCTAAGGATATTTTTTAGGATATTTTTAGAGATTCCACCAGACTTCATGTCATGTCATATCCTTTAATTTTAGAATCCATTCAAACAAACTGAAACTAGTTTAGTATGTGTATTTTGAAATGAAACATGAAGCACTGGTTTCAACAATAAAAGGAATTATAATTTCATATGAAAACCAGTGTTGAGTCAGGTAAAAATAGTTATCGAACTGCTATTGTTCTCAAAAATTAGTAAATTTATTTTCAAAACAGTTCTTGTTATGAGTAGTATCCTCCGAAAATTAATTAAAGACTTGAAAAATCAAATCGACGATTCACTATAGCAGCAACATTTTGGACAGTGTATACCCCAAGCTGGGTCAAAACCAGAACCTGAGTGTGTGAATTCATACATAAATGTGTTATATCATAGGTTTGTATACACAAATGTAATATATTTATGTAATTACAATGCCCGTAATGACCCTTTAAGAGGTAGAGGTTAGACACTGCCGAAGAACTGCATGCTAGGATAAACCGGTTGTTCGATGTTCTTCGGTTTCTAATGATATTCCAACCGCAATAAATCTATGGGTAGTGCAATCCAAAAAGTTGTCAGATCCTTGTAAAACCCCTTCAATTAATCAGCCATAATTACTTTTAATTTCGCATCAGAATACATAAAAAGCTACAAGTGCATAAACTTTCTAACATTAATTTATGGTGTACACGATAAGTTCCAGTTGATTATTTGATTGGCTGATTTTTGAAGTACACTGATTGGTTAAAGTATTCACAGTCCAATTTTTTTATTGTCTAATCCGTGGCATATTGTTTAATCCTAAAGCAAATGCACTAGCAGATACTTATATTTACACGTTGTGTATATGAATATCTGTGTACAGCAAATATTGTTCAAAAGTCAATAATCGAAAAGTAATATTATTTTGTTTATCAATAAAGTTCATCAGTCTTTAAGCATAGAGAAGTTACTTTTATGCATTCCTTTTGAATATTACATTAATAAAGCAAATGTATATTCACTAAAAATAATCCTTAAAAAAGAAATTACGAAGTGTTTAGCCAAAAAAGAATTAATCAGATTAATCAATTTTCAATGTTTATATATTTATGTGTGCTTGCAATCATCATCAGTCAATCATCTATTGATCAATTGAAATTATCTAGTGTAAATGGACAAAATATCTTGAAATATGAACCACATTTCGAAAAGAAAAGAGGTGGAGAATTCATCAAGAGAAATATTAATGATAATGAAGATTATGCTACAGAAGTTGTCAAGAGATCAAGACAACTGCCGTTTCAACCAAATTCTATTAAAACTTCTTATTGGTTTGAAAATAAAATAATCGATAAAGTGTATGGAACAAAGAATGGTGAAAAAGTAAAAAATACAAATATCTCGGTAAGTTAAAGTATTTTCTCAGTGAAAATTATATTTTTATATGAAGATCTGTTTATATAAAGAGGATATGCTATATTGTTTTTGATAAAGAGCGATTTTAACTTACAATCAATAAGTCTTTATTCCATGTGCTGTTACCTCTTAATAATATCTTGAAATAAGGATTCCTCTTCGAACATTTGATATTTTAAACCAAGAAGTTATATTATTTGGCTTGGAAGCTATTAAAATTTAGACAAGATACTTTTATGTAGGAGCATTTATAAGGATATATCTACAAAGAGTTTATTAGTTATTTGCACACAAAGTAGGATATAACATAAATATGTATCAGTTTAATTAGTTACAGTCGGCATCTAAACAGTTTCCCTGTAGAATTGTTTTAAAATTTTTTTTTGAATCTCATACTGTTTGGAGCATATTAGAATAGATGGTGACCAGTAATGTGTGACAAAATGTATGAGATAATTTAGTTTTACAATCCTGTCCATCGATTTACCATTTCTACACTCAAAATAATCTAAAAAATAAACTTGTATCTTCTAGAAGAATCCATGTCTTTATGAATTCTTGACTAACTGATACTTCTTGATTTGATTTATTTTTTTAAAAATAATTCAATCTAACTGTATAAATTAAGTCATTTGTAACATAAAAAGTTTTGCACATTTCTTTGATGTAATCGATATACATTCTATTAGATAGTGATAAATTGCAGTTCTAAACGTTAACAACGGGAAAATATCAATCATTAATAATAAATTAAGTTTAATTCTTAATTACATTTATGAAAGGATCATATTCATGAACTAAACGTGCATAAAAATTCAATGGTTACCTACCATTGTATGTCACCGTAATTGAACTTAAAAAAGATGTTTGATATTAGTCACCTAAGAAGAATTATGAATTGTTATTTATACTATCATGTAAGCCCCATAATATGATTGTTACAAAGAAATTCAGATCCATAATAATTATATGTCTATTAGTAAATAGTTTTTTTCATGGAGTTCAATAATTTCGGATTCATGCAGTTAACCATTAACGCTATTGAATAAAGTTCATGCTATGGCGCCAATTAACTGAAAGCGTGAAGCATAATTTTACTTTATTTTTCAGTAGTTAAATGAAATCATGAGCAGCTTAGGACTTAAAATGCATTTCAAATTCAACATTATTGATCACTAATGTGCAAACTAATTCGTCACTTTCAACATAAATTAAAAAGTATGTGGATAATTGTGCCACATGAAATTCTATGGCCAAAAGTGTATGGACCACGGCAACTAAGTGTGTTATACAATTGATAATAGCTAAAATCTCCTCGGTAATTATAGAAACAAATGGATCGTTAGTTATTTTATATTTTAAATATCGAAATGAAGTGATCGGAGAATAATACACAGATTTTACTGATACCCTCCTAATAAAGCAAACATTTAATCTACTCTCATATATTTTACAAACAGTTTATTCCGATATTAAGCCTACATCGATAATATTGATTTTTGTTTTAACCATTAGGGTTATATGATAATAATAATATTTTATCTTTATTTCCACTGTTACGTATTTTAAATTTTCTTATCGATTTAATTTTGACATCTTTTGACAGTTTTACATTTTGAACTTGTTCAATATATGATAGGATTGTTCGAAATGTTACATATAAATGCATGAAGTCATTAGTTATTAAATGAATTCAATAAACTACTTGGCCTAATAATTGAATTTTGGTTATCCTTTCCTCCTATGAAGTAGCTGTACTGTTAAAAATTTAAATTTTTTAATACATTGAAAAATTTATAGCTTCTTCATCTTAAGAATGAAAACATTTCCTGTAATAACAGGTAGTTAGAGTGTAAAAATGTTGAAATAGAACTTTTTGATAATGATTGATCATGTCCGATTATTGCTGTTTATGTAAGATGAATTTCATTGTGCTACTGAGATGTGGCAGTTTCATTGAACACGTAAATAAGATGTTAGTAGAATGTGATTTATTTAGTATATGGATAATCACTCATTGTCAATCAGAATCCGAGGGAATTAAGCAAAAATAATCAATAAGTTTAAACTAGCATTATCAAATAATTATCAACGAGTAACTGAATATAAATAGTTCCCCTGTATCTGGAGGAAACTTGGAAAACTATCAAAGCAATCATCCAGAAGATACAGTCACTTATTAACAGTTGTCTATGCAAAATACTTCTCATCCGTTTGCCAGACATCATCACTAAAAACCTACTGTAGGAGAGAACAAACCAGATTCCGGTGAAGGAGGAAATCAGGAAGAAGCGCTCGAAGTGGATGGGATACACATTGAGGAAATCATCGAACTGTATCACGAGACAAGTCCCTACTTGTAACCCTCAAAGTCAAAGGAAAAGAAGGAGGCCAAGGGACACATTACACCGAGAAATGGAGGCAGACATGAGAAGAGTGAACAAAAATTGGACAGAACTGGAGAGGAAGGCCCAGGATAGAGTGGGTTGCAGAATACTGGTCGGCGGCCTATGCTCCATCGGGGATAACAGGTGTAATTAAGTAAGTAAATAAGTACTCAATACAAACAATACCAATTAAATCCATTTCATTTGAAAGTGATACAACCATTAAATTTTAAACCATGAAAGTTTTACAAAGTAAGGGATCATAGTAAGTAGACAATCATATTTTATGTTTCAATAAAATCTAGCTTGTTTGATAAGTGATCATTTTTCATAAACAAATCATTTATTATGAATCATTGTTTAGCCCCTACATGTACAGATCAATATTTGATCCAGTCACACAATTGATTCATATGTTATAACAAATAAATTAGTCACTAAAAAAAAACAATTACAATTGTGTGTTAGATGATAATTTAGTAGGATGTACTTTTATTGTTTCGTGACATTTTAGTTTGCAATGCTGACCAAAAGTATCAGTTGAATTTCATGACTTCAATGGAAATTCACAAGTAATAGGTTAAAATTATTAGTCAATGAAATGATAACCTGTCATAATTGTAAATTATGAAGGCTATGCTGATTGTGAAATAGTATCATTTTGGATTAAACTTTATAATAATTAATTTTCTGTTGTAGTAGATTTTCTATTTGATTATTTATTGATTTATTTCAAATGAAGTAGAATTTATATAATTAGATAATATTATTTTATTTTCAATTTAGCTAACAATAAAACCTGAATTGAATAACAATCATACTGTGAAGAATCATAAATTAAACAGTCAGAATTCGGAAAAGCGATCACAAAATTCAAATTATTGGATTAAAACTGTTTCAGATGAATCTAACAATATTGATCCAACAAATGATTCTTTTATATTCATTAATATGAGTAAACTACTTGAACGAGAAAAACGTCATGTTCCTTCAGTGGCACATTATATTCTTTCACCATTAATAGCTAATCGAAAGAAAGATTCATACACTTATCCTTCATTGACGTCATCATCATCTTCAGCATCATCTTTGCCATTAACTTATAGATCACAGAATTCACGAAAAGAAAAGTTCACCAAATATGGGACATCATTAAGACCTAAAAAGCTAACAAGTCAATCATTTATCACATATAATGTTGAAAATGATATTTTTAACTTTGTATTTCAGTTTGTACGATATAATACAACTTCAGTAGATTTGATTACAGTAAGTCAGTCATATTGTTCATTTCATTTTCGTTGTTTCTAACAAGGTTTATGATGTTATACAGAGTCTGAACACTTCAAATATATATACAACTAACTATACCTTTAATAAAATCGAAACATTTACTAATTTTTCAGTTTTCTAGTCTCAGGCTTAAACAGAATGGTGGCTCAGCAGACAGGGTGTTCAGATCTCAGCCACTAAGTCTTAAACTTGTTGCCTGCACCAAATACATCTGTTTAAGTGACCGAGTTGTATCACAGTTACAACAGTTATTGTGTAGCTCAAAGCCAATTTTACGCGTGAGACTGCTAAACAAGATAACAGATAAAATTACCTGGGTTAATCGAGTACATTTCCACACGTGTTACATTTTTAACGAGTAGTAGTTTAATAAATGACCATACTATCGTAACCCTGTGGAATTATACTTGACTGATCGAATTATCTCTGCATAGTTGATATCACAAATAAATGCTAACTGTCAATAACTTTAATGCAGTCATCAGAAATTTGGTCACTTGAAAACAAACAACAATTATTCTATCGGTTTATTTCGCTAATTGAATAACTATCTACTTGGATGTATAAGACTGAACCAATAGATTTGTTTGTCACTAATTTTTTAATTCATGAATATAAATAAATATGCTTTTCTTATCTTATTGAGACAGTGAATTGTCTGACTCAGATATCCACAAACTAGTACAAAATACCTTAGCATAGAGAAAACAATATGTTACTTTTACTTTGTGTTGCATATTTTTCTAAAATATTCAAATAAAATTCAATATACGTAGAGTTGATCTTTGTAGACTGACTATCTCGAGAAAATTATTCGAAAGTGATTTGTTTTCTTTTTCTCACAAAAAATGTATACCATCTGTATATATTGCATAAAACAATGTATCTCTATAGACGCCTTGATTGATTTTCATCATTTCAGAAAAAATAACAAAACAAAATGTCTCCAATTTATTAGTTTTCCAAAATGGGATAAAATAAATCGCACAATCTTGGGTAAGAGAATGTGTACAAACAATTTTGTTAAATTGTTCTTATTTCCATTGATGAACAAGTGAAGGTGATTTGCGAAAAACAACTTATTGATCATTATTCAATAGGCTGATTGGTTGGATGATAATTGAATAAAAATGGATAGATAATAAATAATTGAATGAGAAAATAAGAACAACACATAGTACAAATACATATCGGATCTTACAGGTGGATTAATAAAATTCAGATTTATATTAATGATAAGATAAGAATAACAAAAAACACAAATGATGCAATTGGGAATTTTATATTTTCTGCTTAATTTATTTTGTCTGACAAAATGCATAAAACTAGACGAAGTATTTAGAGTTAAAAATTGAATTAAGTAAATAAAAATACTTTTAGAATTGATCAAAATGAATATATATACAAACTAAACTAACTTTTAAAATGAAAAAAGTCCCAGATACCAGATTTAGTCACATATGATGGTAGTTAGTGTACACTATGAATATGTTTGAATATAGGATTAATGGATACTGAGTGCTATCTAATTGTCAATAGTTTTCCAATTGATGTCAGTTCATAATGGAAATTTGTTATTTTAAATAAAACAAGATTAGTAATGGGCATATAGTTACTTATGTTAAAGCGATAAAGAATTTAGCATTTTTCAAGTTAATGTTTTTATTTTTCGTTTAGGGAATTTAACACCTCAAAACTCCTTTTTATTAGTCAGGTTATATAATAATCATAAATGTAACTGATATTTAACACGAAGTAACTGACGTCGATGTCACTGTCGGTTGTAGTGTTAATGACTGATCCAGAAAGATACTGATATCGATCCGTCAAGACAACTACATCTGTAAAGATAACTTGATGAAATTAAAGAGAATAGAAATATGTTAATCAGAAGATCTATGAGTTAAAGTGTACAAAACAGTGGTCCAGAGGTTAGGCGTTCGCTCGCAAGATCGGAAGTCCTGAGTTCGAATCCTGTGAGGTACAGGAGTCGTGGATGTACACTGTTGATGAGTCCTATACCAGGACGAAACGGCCATCCAGTGCTTCGAGGTTTCTAATGTTGGTCTAACAATGACTGATTGATGATTTCAGTCTGTAAAAAACACTAATCTGCATAACTCTAATTGAAGATTAACAGTTAATTAGAAAATTAATCTATTTCTGAAAAATCATAAAATTTTTCTAATTACTTAACTATGTGATTATTGTTTTTGATAAGCAATAAACAAATCATTTTGTTTATGTTCTTCTATCATCTTTTATGTATGGATTAGTTTCATTTATTGTTTAAGAATTAAGTGAACTAGCATTTTTTTTGCTTCTATCAGTATTCATTTGTTTAAAGCTATGAAATGTCAATGAACTTGATTATATCAGTGTTTGGTTTTCAGGTCGATTCAGTGTAAAATTAAATTAATAGGATTTACTTGACTTTAATTTATTGACACCCTGTGAGGTCTATCCAAAGAGGTAGGTGTGACAGATTATATCACAAAATATATTCTAAGTTAAGTCACATCACTCTTAGGCAAATGTTCTATTAATTTTTGAAAAATATTCGACTGATCAGTATCGAAGTCATATTTTATGCGAAACAATTATGATCATATAATATCTAGAAATTTAGCCGGTAATATAAACTGTTATTTACTCGTTTGTCTTGATAGCTAATTCCTAATGTGGAATATTAGTAAAAAACACAAGATTAACTGCGCAAAGTAAGTATATACATACTTCAAGGCGCTTTAACAATCATAAACAGTTTACATTTACAGCTAGTGGTCAGGATAGGAAATAACAAACACTAAAATACATAAGGGAATCATGTTGAAACAAGTAGTGAAATCAGAATGATAATAAAATAAATGAGTAACATAAATTCAGGTTGAAGTTGATGCAAATACATAAGAAGAAAGCTCATAGTCTTTTAAAGTGGAAAATTTATCAAGATATTAATATACTAAAATGATTATTATTGGTTTGATGAGAATCATGATTATCATAACTTAGTAGTGAAATTTAGGTAGATTCAATATTCAATAACCAATTGCAATATAATTTATTTTCTACTAAACAAAAGTAATCGATTTTTTTTAAAAAAGGCCTTCAATTTAATACGTGAATGGGAACGTTACAAAACAGTACAACAAGTACAAGTACAAAGAGAGCAAAAATTGAAAATGTTACGTCATAAACAAGAACACAGACGTCTTGATGAATATTATCGTTATTTACGACATTTTTCAACAATGCTTACCAATGAAAAAGCGAAACAATTTAAAAAAGCACAAAATTTTTATGATTTCAAGAAAATTATCACTGGTACTAAAGGTGTTAAGACAGATTTGAAAAATAGTGGTAATCATAAAAACAAAGTGGAATATCATGAAAAGTTAATGAATTCACGTTTTGATTCATCGTCACAAATGGAACGACAAAAAATTCATGAGTCATATTCATCTTCAAATTTAAATGATATGCAATTTTCCGGTGGAATAGGTGGTGGAATATTTGTGGGTAGTTCACGACCGAGAAAGATAAACAGTCGTGAAGGTCGTGCAATCCTATCAGAAAGTAGCAGTAATAATAATAATAAACAAAATTCCTTGAAAGTAAATTTAGCAACAGAATTTTCACATATTTTGAATAAAGCTAATGATCAATTATCAAAAGATCTACAATCGAATGAAATGAAAATTGATTCTGGAAGCTACCTCAACGAAGAGTCGTGTAAGTTATGCTTTAATGATCATGATGATGATAGTTTCATTCTTACTTGTTTACATATTTCGGGTTCAATAGTTTCTACTTATACGATGATCAATGTAAAATCTATTGTATGAAATGAAAATTAAATTGTTAGATATAGAATAGTCTGCTTATAATTAGGAATTTCAATTATATATCAAGAAGTCGGAAATAAATTTTATCACTTTATGCGACATAGAGCTTTAAAGTGAAATTACTTAACATTCTGTCTCATTACCTTAATGTAGTTATATTTCTTACAAATAGGTTAAATAATATGGGTGTGAGTTTCAAGGAATTCGATCATCATCTAGGTTACATACCAATTTGCTGTTTATAGCTGCCCACAGAATATTATATACGATTACATAGTGAAAACATTATGACAATGTTATCCCAACTATGTTTTTGACATTTACCTTCTAGGGATGTCATTTGAAAAGTAAAACAGTCAACAGTAACCGCTATAGTTACTGAGCTGAGATCAACGACTAAAGATAGAAAGTGCATTACATTTATGAGAAATTTAGTACCGTAAAGTGTATATAAAAAGTGTAATTGTAATGGTCAAGATAATTTAAACAGCACTGTGATGTTGTTCGGTTCGACCTTGAGACTTTAGGATCTAGTAGATAGCTTCGAAAAACTTACAATTGTAAAGTTTCCAAAACATAAATGGCCGTAAATTGCATTTTTTTTAAGTAAATTCAGTTGTGAATAAAACGATTTGACAAGATTCTCATGTGAGTCATTTCCGTCAATCGGAATCATAAATCTTATCATCGATTGGGTCTCTGTGACTAAATCTTCCAGTATTATAATTCGAGTAAAATGTTCCTGCAAAAGATGCAACTAAATATTAAATCTTTTCAAGTTAAATTGTGGTTCACATTTTCCTTTTATTAACTTTTCATCAGGAAAATTATCTTAGATATATATCACTAAATCACTAAAAGTAATCTGACATTAACTAAAATCATGAAACAATTGACGTTAAGTCATCACTGGAAGTCCGAAAGAGTTGGGCGGCCGTTTTGCTTTAGTGTGAGGCTTGCGAGCGGCGTTATCCACGAGTCAGCATGCGGAACTCAAACCTAGGACTTTCAGGTGCGCGCGTAAACTTTTAACCTCTGACATCTTGGAATAATTAATATAAGTTCATTTTTTTAGCATTTGCTATAATTTACCACTATCAATTATCATAGAGTAATAGTTAAAATTTAACTTTATATTTATCCTATAGATTCGGAAGATGAATTAAGACGAGCTTTTGAAAATTATCAAGAATTCAAAATGACATCTTGTCAACCACAAAATCAGACATTATGCACAGAAGCACTTCTTCAATTAAGTCATCATAATCAACAACAACAACATCAACAGCAACAGCATCAAGTACCAAATCATGATCATCATCATCATCATACAGCACTTATTATACCACGTGGTATACACATTCAACGATGTGGTCAACAAGAAATTTCACGTTGTAATCATTATACAAATTCATTTACAAACTATGAAGAAGAATATGATTATGAAAGATCTGAATTTACACCAATCTCATCATCTGCATCTAATGGTCAAGCAAATTATGATGATCAGTATTTAGATATATTAAATGATCGTAATCAGTATACATCATGTAATTGTGAAACACTTGAAGAAGAATGTTTACCTGTAAAAGTTTCATTGAAAACATTTGCAGTTGCTGTAATGCAAGTATGAATAATGATTGATACTCTTCTATTTTTTTTGCCTCATTCTTATTTTATCAATCAAACGTATATTTGAAAATCTTAGCTTATTGATTTTCAAAATATACAATCTTTCTATTGGCTAGTAAGGTTATGAAAACTATGAAATTAGTGATTCGGAAGTACATATCAACTCTAGAATGCAGCTACAACTAGCTGAGTCTTGGACCAGGGAAAAAACGCGCGTACTTGATCACTATGCTAGTCAGCATTCAGCTCTATTTCTAATGCCTGTGACTTAATGGAAAAGTCTAGGCAATGAATTCAGGGTGTACATATACCTAAACAGACTGATCACGTACAATCCTAAACAGTGATGGGAAGATTTAGACAATCAATGCAAATGAATGAATGAATGTATGGTGCATGATTGTGATTCAGTGACTTTTTCTGTCACATAATCTAGATCTGTCAATTATAGTTCATAGTATAAATACTAAGCAACTCTTTATGGAGAATATTTCTGGTATAAAATTTTATTGAGAACTTTTACTGGAAACTTGAATAGTGAAGTAATCACTTTATTTGAGCTCTAGAAAGTTGTGAATTTAAATCTTCATAAAGTATGATTTTCTTCCACAATTATATATTCATTTAGTCGAGATTAATACAGATTGTAAGTTATTTATACATTGATTTACATCATGTTAATATCGAAGTACTATTAATTGCTTAAACTGTAAATAGACAATTTTTAACTGACTGACTTTCTTAAAAAAAAAATTTAGATTGTACCTTTTGGAAATTTTACTCATTCAACCGAATTGATTGCATTGACAAATCATCTCCAGTGTGGATGTCAACCACGGTAAGTTTAATTTTTTAAAATAAATTCGATTAAATGAAAATCACCCATATAAATAAGTTTATCAAAGAAATATTAGGATTGACGTTTATCAACCTACTTTTATTAGATTGAGGATAGATCAGTCTTATCCATTACAAAATACTCCTCTATTATGAAATGACATATCAAATATCCTCTGCCTTTGTAAAAATGTCTTTGGATATCCTAAGAAGTCACACTTTTCATGTATCTTGGTGTTTCATACTTTATCGACTCCGTGTAGTAGCAGTGCCATTGCTATTGGCCGACCAATCCATTCGGAATAGAGGATGAGGCCCCAAAATAGCCATGCAACAGAGCTGCAAATTTTCTCCGCCATCTTAATAATGGATTCATACATGTACGATCCCTACTCAATCTACAAGTGCACAGTCACGATTTGGTCACCATCCATTGTTATGGCACAAGTTTGGTTTCATGTGATCGCGCAATTCGGTAAGTACATCCACAGAGAAGGCAACATTAATGAAGAAATCAAGAAGTGACAACATAATGACTGTCAAAATGGTTAGTGACAACAAATATGAATGATTGGGAGTAAAAGGAATATGTCTATGAAAATAGCACCGTTCATCAATTAACAACTACGTTCGGAATGACTTGGAATGGTGGGCGTTTACGTATTGTTCCGTCGGCCGTATACTTAAAGTAGCTTATTTCATTCATTTATTGGAAAAACGATACATATGTATACATACATATATGAATTTATCTTTAAATTTCTTTAGCAGTTCATTTTTCTTTTAGTAAACGATTATTTGAAAAGTAAATAGTATTTTATATGTCGTTTACACTCCGAATAATACTCATTCCTAATTGTTACGCATGCACGTAAACACGTCATTTTGATATGCTTGAACTATTACGAGTTTACCTTAGACGGAATACGAGAGTGAGGATCCGACGACATGACATGCTACTCTAATCCGATTATCTGAACCCCCATTAAATAAAAGAAGAAGACTTGATATGAAGTAGAATCCTTATTCTACAAGCATCCAGAAAGTACGAGGTCCGAGTCCAGAAGAAAATCAGGATCCCGGACTAAGGATCCGGGTCCAGGTCATAAAACGTTACAGATAATGCGTATTTATGCATTTACGTTGAACATGAAACAGCACCAAAGTCTGTGACATTAACAGTTAAGTCAAACAATAGGACACAAAATTTGAAGTGACACTGAACTTCAGAACGACCAATAAGAAACAACATTGGGGTACGTGACATTGATATCTAGGACGACCATAAAATTGACCAGTAGGAATCAACCAATAGGAATTGACCAATATTTCTCTAAGGATATTTGATGAATATCCTAACACTAATGCTCCAAATTTCGATAGTATAATTTTCTAGGTTTTACTGAACTCCAAAATTATTGTGTTCAATTCTTTACTGTTTATGTATTTAACTAATTTGCCAGGAAATGAATGTTTGTGTTTAAAAGTTCAAAAATCTATCTTTTGTTACATAGATTAATATTGTCTATTCATCTACGATTCAGCTTGTTGTTGGCTAAATAGAGAATAATTAATTTAGGTCATGTTGTAAATATAGGAGAGAAGAAAATTAAAATGTTTGCACTAACGATGTCTATAATGAAATAACCACACAACCATTCTCAGTTTCAAGACAATTTTATTCATTAAGAAAATTAACCCAAAGTTTTCCTTCGTATTATTTTTGAAAACGGCATAAATAAAATTTATGTCTGTCATTGCGTAGACATATTACTTAATTTCCTTATAGTACCCAATCTTAATAAATCAAAAGTGAAGACCATTATTTATTAATAATATTGAGAGTCAATAAAAGTTGATGAGAAGTTGAAAAATGCTACTAACCACCAGGTCTACTCCTATTTATTTAATATCCGATAGATTTTGTTTGAATTTCACAAGAATTTTCTGATTTTCGTCTATGAGAAAAGTAACAAATCTACAATCATTACAATTTGCAAGCTAAGCTTTTCCTTTCTTAATAACAATTAAAACTTAGTTATTTAGAAATATGGAAATGATGAAAAAATATACTGACTGGTTTATGTGTTCATCTGTGAAGAAATAAAAAAGATGCATAAACCAATGCTTCATATTACGTCTCATTTTTTGCATCATTTATCATTTCATTATATTACGAAATACAAATATAAACTATAATGGTTTTTGAAACATTGTCTATCTTCAAAATAACCATGAAATATTTTCAATTTTTATTTGCACTTAGTAGTGAACCTACAGCTTGAATATTTCATGTTAATGTAAAGCTTTTAGTATGTTTTTTTTTTCATGAACTAGAAGTTGATGTAATGATGGCGCCTATAGTAGCAAACAACCTCTTCATAGTTGAATCCTTTAGTTCAACTAATGTAAAACCGTTAAATAAATCCATATTTTAGCTATATATATATTGTAGCTGCCATTTTAAAGTGTTTTGTTGTATGGTAAAACAAATTTCACCATGATAATACTATTTTTATGTTTAAAATAAACTGTTTCAAAGAGTGATATTACGTTTAGAATAAAATGTCAGTGAGCTTAAAATTGTAGTCCTGTTTCACAAACAAACACTTGTCAAGTAAACTTAACAGGATCAAAATGATAGAAAATGTAACAAATTAAAAGATGTAAGGGTATCCTTATTTTTCAATAAATTTAAATTCAACTTTGATTTTAATTACTAATATGAAGTTATATAGATTATCATATCAACAAAGATATTTTCTCCAGCTACAGTCTGATTTATGAATTAGCTCATTAAGGAGACAATATTTACTAATAAATATTCAATCATTTTAGTATGATGCCTTGATGTAAGTAATTTCATAATATGACTTCGTCAACAAAGATATGTAAAAGTAATGGGTTTAGGTCATTTTCATTTAAAACTTAAGTTTTAAAGCAGTGAATCTTTGCTGTTGTAAGGTTATTATGAAAACGATAGTGATACTTTTGTCTACCTTGTTAGTACTGGACATTTCAACATATTTTTTGGACAGAGAACATTAATTTGTATTGCTTATCTGACCGAATGGTTTCTGATCGAAAAACTAGACGAAGAATTCACAAGAATCTATTTAATGGACACGAATTTATCAATCATAAGGAATTGTAATCGATAAGCGTTTATTATCCAAATAATTTTATCAATTACAGTTAAAATATACAGATAGGTTTAGAAAATATTGAGTATTCAAACATGAGGTGGAAGATAATTATTTTAATTTCAAAATCGAGCTTAACATATGACCGATAGTTTCCTTTTTACATGATGTAATGGCGATCCATATCAGTTACCAACTTCACTAACTTTCACTCATTTCGATTTTGTTTTTTCTCATATACTCTACAACTGAATTATAATGAAAATGTTAGCTGTAGTAATCGACTATGTATTCCTCCGCTGAAATTCATTATGCACACATTTTCCGATTGTGCATGTATATGCCCACCGAATGATAAACGATGTTTTGAATTATTGGAAGGGAAACGTCAATTCACAGCTGAAGAGTAAGTGATTTTTTACTGGGAAATTGTTTTTAGTAAAAAAATCAGTTTTAAGACATTCATAAAAGTGATTTCTCTTTCTTATTCTACTACTGGTTATATGATGATATGGAGAACAGCTCAAATAGCCCATCGGTAACAGTTGTGAATCCATTTACTTACGATCGTAAATATTCCTTGTGAGTGAGTATCAAGGAACTTAAAAATTAAGTCCATGTTTTTCTACGGACTCTCTCAAATAATCTGACAACAATACATGAAGCACAAATTAGTTATTCGCTTAAAGTAGTGACAACATTACAAGTTGATCTGTAAAATTCTATGAACACTATAGGCCTGACAAACACGGCACTGAATACAACCCTATGATTATTTAGTGTATTTAAAAAAGTCTTATTGATATTTCTTTAACTTTTGGCGTGTGAACTCATGATCAGCTAGAAATTACATACGTTTCAGTAAATTTATGCCTAGGTAAAAACCCTTACTGATTTTTATTCTAATCAAACCACAAATTAATGATAATTCTAACATATAAATCAAAAAGAGAGTTGTTTAACTAACATCTTAATGCAATAACATTACATTGAAATCATAAATCGATCTAAGTTAGATTACCAACGTTTGAGGGTAAGCGTTTCCGTGCACGGAGTCGTAGGTGCGCATTGCTGAAGAGTCCTGTACTACAAGGAGACGGCCGTCCACTGCTTCCACATTTTATTTATCGTGTTGTGATTTCCAAGAAATTCCACAATCTGAACAATCCTCTACTGAAAACAAAATCACTTTTGAAGATATCTACTGAATATCATTTACGTCTATATGTCTGTAGTTATTTACATTGTTTAGGTACTACAGAATGACCTATGTCCCGTTGTGTGGTGCTACTCTATTATAAATGACCACTTTCTCAGTCTGGTCATTAAACTAAATGATTATATGTAAACGAGTAATTGTGACTTTACGTTTTGCAATTTTGCATACTTCAGCAAAAGATGAAAATTTGACATTTGTGAAATTTTTTCTCCATTTAAAAGTTAAGCAAACTGATTAAACGCTGTAGTTAGAAGACCTGAAAAAAAAAAGATTATGAAAGTATGTCTGTCAATAAAATCTAACCGCTGAATTGTAAACAAAGTCACCTTAAAATATGATTTTGTTGGAGGATAGCCTTGTGAAGTTACAGTTTCAACATGGCATTTATGAAATTGTAATGATTGTAGTATTGATAACACTAACTAAAACAGTAACAGTAAAAGCATTTAATTTGTTCAAATAGAAGCATAGTTGTACGTTTTTTTCGAAACAAAACACCAAGTTCATGTTGTTCATGTGTTGTAAGTAACACTCAAAATTTTCTTTCTTTTACAGAATTCCATTACCTTTAAATGGTTCTTACATCTTACCACCTTGTCGTTACGGTGTGATGGATGATTTACACTTGTATCATAGACACTGCCCTGGACCAACAAGAAATACATTTCCAATTAAATGATATGAAAAAATTAAATGAAATTAACGGGAAACATTTCTTTCAACTACTACTAGCCATGTGTTAAGTAGTTTAGGAGTTATATGTGGTTTTTAGCGAGTAACCTACGGAAACGAAGTATAAGAAGACAAAATCGCGAAATATATCATATTTTTCTATTTTTTACAGTTGTCGTCTGCGTTTTCATTGAACTTATAGCTATCACTCTGATTTATAGATATATACAAACTAGATATCAACACAACTATATGATATTTGTCATTGTCTCTACTGTAAATCAAAATATTTTGCTGAATCATTAAAATCGTATTCGCTTTTTAAATGTCTATAATATCATTATCCATATTTTACTGAATGATTATCTACTATCTAAATTTGTTTCCAGTAATCTGATAAGGATCATACTAAGAAATGTTTGCTATGAAAGCAACAGTTATTTATACTGCAATATCGATGTAACTGTTATGAAATCCATAATCCGAGAATCACAATTACAATGTAACTAGCTCAGTGTGACATCTTTGTACTACTGTCTTCATAATGTCTTGCTATTCATTATGAATAAGATATTTTGTACTGAAATTATTGTAATTTACTAATCAACTAAATTACATTGTAAACTAGAACCAGTAAATCTGTGGATCAAAAAGTATCGTTTCTAATCGCTGAATTGCATAAGTTTATTGAGTGCACCAAAAAGTATATGCTTCACTGAATGTAAATGAGACTGTAAAGAAATAAAGGATGGAAATCGTGTATGATAAAATTGAACGGAAGTAATCGAAACTAGTGCGCTCGACTAATTATGACAATAATAATTAAAATAATAGGGAAGACGATTCAGTTCAGGCAAATACAACCAGAACGAATTTTTCCAGCTGGAGGAGTTTGCCTCACTTATATAACGAAAGTGAAGGAAAATACTGCAGTCATTAACTTGGTCGGGAACGGAAGTAGACTTATCTCCTGATAGTTGTTGCATAGGTGACGCAATCCTTTCGTAGAAAAACGGATGACTATCGTTTCATGATGAAATATCTATTAAATTCCAAATATTGGCCAACAACTTAGTCAGTTTCATAACCAGAAAGTTTCCACTATCTTTAAAAATGACTGAAGGTGATTCATCTGGGCCTGAAGATTGGTAAAGCTTCAGGAGTTAACATTCCTGGGGATTTCAGCCTCGTTCGGTGATCAGTTATCATCAGCCATGGAGTAAGTAGACAGTCTGATCGATTATGTTGGAGCAGAAGACCAAATGGACTGTTCCTAAAGAAAGTCTGGCCAACGTCTAAGGCGTCTCTGGATGTTACTGATCAGAGTTCCACCAAATTCACAGATCGTTTAATTCACCAAACGTCTTGCTCTCCGTGGCTTCCTTGAGTTAAAAGAGTTCTCCGCATCCACCAGATCCAACCGGTTAGTTCAAATCGTTAGTATGCTCCAAAAAGCAGGTGTCTCAGTTTGTAAGCAAACTCTGGATAACTACGTCTATAGTCAAACCCGCAGCTACCTAAATTAGACTGATGTACCTGAATGAGTTTTAAAGAGCATGCAGATGCATAGTTCGCATAAACGGGACGTTTCGCGAAACCTCAAACCACCTTGCCCGCCATTTTTATACCCATATAGAGCTCATCTATACATTTCGATGTGTGAATACCTAGCTTTAAACCTAGTGTATTATCAAGCCTACATGGCCTGTTCTAACTTCTCGACATGCCAATGAATTCAGTTTTCACAAGTCGTCATTCATTGGTTTTTCGACTCCATTATTTATGCAAATAAAACCTGGGATACTCATATTTGAGTATGTATGTTCCGCTTACTTCGCTCATCACACGTCTAGCTTATTTCTCCCTGATTATAAATAGTTAGTCACACTTCATCATCGCCTCCGCTTCACTTCGCCCTTACACTTTACATTCCTATGCCTGCCTGCATACATAAGAGAATACAGTAAGTCTATCCAACTCAGACCGTATTGTACTTTGAATTACTGCCGTTACACAAAGGATATTCGTCTAAGGGTGATATATGGAAATTAGATGGTAGGTTTATCTCACTAGCATGAATAACCATTCATCAGTATCGGAGTCAAACCATGGGCAGCTTACCTAGCTCGATTTGATATTTAGTCGCAACTAAAGCTGCAATCAACTTGCAAACCGATCTGTTTCGGAGGATGAATTTGTTGGCCACTGAAACTTAAGGTAGGACTAGCGTAAACCAGATCATGATCAATGTTCAGATAAGTAATCCGAAAGGAGTATCAGTCTTGCACACAACTACGTCAATGGTAGCTTGACGACATGTGGTAGCTCTGTGTTCAGGCTTAAGATGCAGAGTGTAGTTTGTACTAATATTTCGAGGCCATAGGGCTTATCCCAGCCTTTGGAAAAACTAATGAATTCATTCTTCTCGAGTTGTACACACGTCTTTCAATCATGTCTATCATTCACTTATAACTTTTTTTACTTAAGTACTTACGTGCGTTGCCTTCTTCACTAATAACATATCTACCTGGTATTTGTCTGGCTGTTTATACCTAGAAAGCTTAATCACATTGAGTAGGCTCTTTCGCCTTTTTCACTTCGCTTCGCTTTTTCGATTTTTATCTTCATGTCTATCTGTGTAAACGACTGCATGAAATAAACTCATATAACTGGGTCCATATTTAGCATCATATTACCGCAGTCACACAAACAGGGTTCGGCTAAAAATGATATACAGAAATTAGATGAAAGATTTATTCCATAGAGTATTCAGTTTTTCTTTTAAATCGGAGTCAGATTTCGGGCCACTAAAAGTGGAAGGACAACAGTTAGCATATCGGCCATTACTGTGCTGTTAATGCTTACGAAAAATAGTTTGCAGTTCTCAAAGTTACGAAATAAAACCACCGTTATCTGACCTGCAAACAAAAAGTTATCAGTGGCTACCCAGACGACTACTCTCTGTGCCAAGATGCTCTCTCTAATCATTCAAACCTCCGGCTTGCTACACAATACTCTTGAAACACCCAGGGTTCCTAAATAAACGTCCGTAAAACAAGCCTTTCAAAGCAACAATCGAGGAGTGAATATATAGTACTTTGTTAGAGTCCTAAATACTGGTCCCGGATAGACGGACCACGAGGTTCAGGCTTTCCGAATATATAACCAAACCTTATTTGCTGTCCGATCTGCATAAGTGTGAGTACGTTGTAGGAGGCTAGTTCGGTTTGTGTACGTAGTTTCAGAAAGGTTGGCTCAGAATTAGCACTTGGTAGTAGAATTCAACTTTCTATTAGTTAGTGATGTGAGATCGCCTAAATAGGACTGGATTTATACCAGAGACAAGCTACTTCATGAGTTAGGAAACAAAATACAAAAACTGGGAATCAAAGGGAAGTGACAAATAGTGGTATAATTTGCAACAATGAAGAATAAATACAGAATAATCACTTCACTTCTAGTCATCATTCACTTTGAGTTGGCTTTGATATTGCCCAAAATGAAACGATAATGGAGTGAAAATAAGATCAAGAATATCTCAGTCTTCGCTCATATTTTGGCATCAGCAATATTGAAGTTCGACCTCCAAGTTAAATCTTCCCCAGACCAACGCGAACAAGACTGACATATACAGCCTAACTCTGAATCACGAACTCCAAGATTTAGTCATTCATCACAGTACAACTTTCTAATCCTTAATCTTACACAAGACTAGACTCATATGTTTGGATTTCAGCCACATGTTTTATGAGAATGGACTGATAGAAATAATCAACCGATTAAATCAAAATCGATGATGTTAGAATTGAATCTGAAACTTTAGAATCAAACGTGGAGTTCTTCATTTAGTAACTTACTATTCCACTATATTTTTTGGTAGGCAGTGAATAAAAACAAAATGAGTTTTGTTTAAAGTATATACAGTAGTTATAACAGAATAGATGCGTTAGAAATCACTTACAAGTGTTTTATTAGACATAAGTGTTAGTTCTTCTGACTGCGACTCGTGTTGCATTTCAACCTTTACTCAGAAGTCGTATAACCATGTCTTGTATTGCTTAGTCATTCAACATTAGTTATTGTTTACTTTTGTAATTTAATTTCACCATTGCTTGTCGCCAAGCCATTGACGACCAGGTTGTGTTTGGAATATCGGTAGCAAACTGCACATATGTAACATATTTTTCAAACTATTTTAGGTTTAAAAACAAGTTTTACAACCCCTCAAGTTCTTGCAGCTTAAAACCTGCACTATTATCAAATAATGTATATCAGAAAGCAATAAACAGTATTACTAATACTGTACTTAAAAACCTTGCTACACGAAATCCCTTCCCGCATAACGGCCACCAAACAGAAAAAAAAAACTCGAATGATCGCATGCGAAAATATGCTTGTACAATAGTCGGGTTATCCAGTTACATAAAACCTAAATTGACTAGTTTTGGTTACAAATACACAGCAAGGCATATTAAAAGTGAAGATACTTGATCCAATGCCTGCATCTAGTTGTTCTCAGTAAAAAAATGGAACTAGTATCACCACCGAAGTCTCGAAGAATTATTTAGTTTGGGGATCTAAGTACCACTGAAAAATGATGCAGATGGAACCAAACACGTAAAGATGATTGCTGATGACACAATCATGCCTGAAACGCTGCATATGGCTAAGAAAACTAGACGATAAACGATCTACGACTCTCCTAGTAAATCCAGGTGATCTGGTCCGTTTAAATCAGTCATTTTTCATTCTCATTAGGTGTTTAACTACCACTATTGTCCTCACGCGTAGGCAGATAAACTATGAATTGGTGCAGTCGAGTGGCTAGACCATCATCCATTGGACACTGCCAATCATCTGGAACCGTACTAAAGCAACAAGATTCAAGCGCAAGAAACTGATTGGTTTATACTAGCTCGTTAAAAAGACGTTGGATGTAACTCAGAAATTATTTTTATAAATATTTTCTCTTCGTTGAGCTTAGTGCTTATTGTAACCATAGTTATCGCATATTGGACATTTTCTATGCAAAGAATATGTATTGGAGCGTAACGGTGTGATTATCACATGAGTCGTTTCCTCCGGCTTTCTCGCACTTGTTTCTCTTTTAGTTTTGTGGTTCCTTAGTATCAAGTTATAAAAAGCATAATAATCAACTTTCGGATGTCTAAAATAAACGAACATGAGAAAGATTGTATCCAGGGAAATAAACGTCAAAAAATTAACGAGCTCGATGATATTGTGGTGGTACGTTAACATACTTCTTATTGTTTGTGATTCAAGGATATTACGGGTTATTCGTTATCACGTGTACGAGCAGCTTTTACCTACATTGGTATTATATTAACCTGTGGACTGTTAAGACTAGTCTTTCATTGGTTTCCACATTGGATGCTAAAGTGCACGAATAAGAAGTGTGCTTTAATAAATGCTGAGAAAATTCTTGTAAAAGTAAGTTTTTTTCCTATGTCCTGTTTAGGCTTCATTAGCCTGGGACTTCGGACACAAGCTACTTATTCGATTTCATTTGCAGGATGCCTACGGTATTCACTACATACATGATGTGGTTGTTGACAAAATTGAAAAAACAAAGTAAGAATAACATAAGCCTTCACACTTATTTCAGCAGTAGTCCTAAGGTCTCGTATGTTCGAAAACCTGTATCATTCATGATGTCGCAAATGGCATGTGCTGGAAAAGTTAGTATAAATTAGTAGTAATTCTGTTATTTAGGATGCTGAGATGATGTGTTACTTTACCCATAAATGTTCAAAATACGTATGGGACAATGAGAATAATCGTTTTGAGAACCCCAGGTAAGATTTGATTCCGTCTTTTGACGTTAGCGACTGCAGTAAATTTCGGTTGTTGAATAATACTGTTTGTTTTTGATTGGAAATTTATTTGTCTCGACGTATTTTCTAAACAGCTTTTCTGTTTAAGCTCTATCTCCTGCTTAATATCTCTGGTTTTCCCCTTCTCTTTTTAAGCTATGGATTGGTTATGTAAATGAAATATACCACCCAATAGAGGTGTACTTGAGTACCCATCACGCACTTATCCTACCTTCACAGTAGCTTGTTTATTTTTTGGCTGTGGGTTCGCTATTGTTTGGTTTCGTGTACTTTAGTCAGCATTTTACTAATATCTGTCAACTATGGGATAAATTTCTTTTCACCTAATTGTTTCATAATGGTTTTCTATTGCTTTGGTATAGGTATGGCGACATGAACTGATGTACTTACGTACGAAGTTCTGCGTTGCAACTGACTGACTGCTTTGGTATAGAATGCACATGCACATTTCCGTGGAGTCGAGCATTTGGAATTCATATACTTCTCGAGTATCGTTAAAGCTATCTGTCTCTTAAATAATTCCTAGGCTTTGTATTTGGTTAAAACCCAAGTTTTTCATATCTTTATCCAGGCAAAACGTCTAATAGTTTTAAAACTAGAAGGCAATAATAGTAATTACTGGTATGGTATTAAGGATACCAATTGATATTCGTCTGAATAAGAATATCGCTCCCTAAATCTCCTAACAAAGCGCCTCCAAAGTATATCATGTAAGCTGCTTGTTTATCGGTGCAATGTTTTTATTTGAAAGTTTATTTTCTAAATAATATCCGGCTTGTCATTTGTTTTTTCGTGCTTTCATTTGCTCGTTCAACTACAATAATTTTGATGGCTCATAAAGCTTTGTGACCAGTCGTTCTTTTAACTAACTTGACTCAATAAGTTGTCCTACCTAAATTTCTTGTGACGCGAATTATTCAATTTCTTTTCTTTTTATCCAAACATACGAAGCATAGTTGTTTTGCATTGTAATGCAGATTCCTAAATCGTGCAAGACATTGATCACATTCAATACAAGGGTTCGATAATTTGATTTGAGTACTGAATTGTGGAAAGTTGAATATGAAAATGAATGAATTTTTATAATACTCATGTCAGAAATCATTAATTTCGAATTCTCCGCAAACCTACACTTGTTCGGGTTACATTTTGTACCGCTGAAAAGTGAGTAAACAAGAGTGAGTAGGAGAAATTCAGATAAGCAGATATATTCAAGATATCTATAGTAATCTAAAGTAAACGGATGTATGTAGCTGAACAGCTATCACACTAGACCTTGTTTTTTACTATTACAGTACTCAAGCTCATTTATGATGACCCAGAGGATATTTATTAACAAGCAGGCTTGTTACCCAAGGTTCTCTGTTGCTAGACAAATCGTTTAGAAAGCAGTGAGACATCAAGTAGTTCATTTCATAATTGACATCCCTAGAAGTCCTACATCCTCATAAATCGTAAAAGTTACAAAATATAGTCCATAAAAGTGGAACACTGATTTATACATTTTCAGGACTATTGGTAAGTTTCAAAATTATAGGGCTACTACTTCAAAAGTAAAACATTAAAGGTTTGATATGATCGGTTTGAAAAAAACTCTTCTGTACCCAAGCTCAAAGTCATATGTTACGTATGCCCAACGACCGACTGCCTCGACAAGTGATGTCTCATGTAGGAGTAAGCTGGTAGAGAGTTACAGGCGACCATACCAAAGCGACACAAATCCATGGAGTCACTGACAACTGAACTGGGCTATGTTCGTATGTGTAGAGTACCAGGTTTGGGTCCGTGAGACAATCACAACGGATGGTTAGAGACTTTGCATGATGTGGCTCAAAATCGTTTGCAATGGCGCAGGTGCATCCACTTTTCGCCTTCGCTCAAATTCTAATCTTCTAAATTCCTTATTACCATTTTCCTCTTTTTAAGTTAATTTCATTGGATTATTCTCGTGAATAATATCCTCGAACCTTAATCCCTATTACCGCCAATAATTCTACTACATCTACTACTGTGGGATTCGAATTGATAATTCTATCTCTATGTGCTAACGTATTCAGACGAAGCTTCATGTGTATCTAGCAACTGCTACATCGCTAACTGGTAAAGCATTGGTCTGGGATGAGGCTAAGGGTCACCCAAAGAAGATATGATATTGCTTTGTATCGTGTCAGATGCTGTAGTCTTCTCGGTCTGAATCCGTACGAAAACAGTAATTTCTAGTTAAAGACATTAAGTAAATTGGTCTCTGTGGGATTAGCATTTCTTCTATCTTGGTTGAAGTACCTCAGGCTGCTTAGTCTTTGTTAGTAACTGTCAAGTTATTTCACGTAAAAAATAACCGTGACATTTTTTTATACTTTTGCAATGACCATTTGCAGTCTATAGATTCGACTTATCTCTGTTTACACTTTAAGTACAGGCTGAAAGATGCTAGCATGGAGATTCTGACTGATGAAAGCTGTAAACGTTTGTAATTATTAGATACCATGAGACCTAAAACAAAAATTTTGTTGCTCAATTTTTAGGGGTTGGCATGAAGCTTCATATGGAGAAATCTTGGAATGTAAACCTTTGACTAATGAAACAGTCCTCATGAATCGTGCGTTGTATGGAATAAATGAAATCAGTATTACACTTACTCCAATTGTCAAGTTACTACTTGAAGAAGTAAGTTAATCGGACTACACGTTGTCATAGTTACTAGATATATAGCTGTTATGTATTGCTTATTAAATTTCCTTTTTTATTTCGTTTGTCTTTAGTGCTTGAATCCATTCTACTGTTTCCAAATATTCAGCTTTATCTTGTGGTGTTCTGATGAATACTGGGTATATGCCTCTTGCATTATGGTTATTTCAGTTATGTCACTATCATGTCAAGTTTATGAACTACGTAGAGTAAGTAACTGATTTCTTATCCTAATAGTTTTTAATAACTGATGATCTGAGTTCGATGTACTAGTTCAATGAATTATAGAGGTGTTTGATCACCAGGATGTTGTTTGTCCACCGATCCTATCTACTATGGCTCACATAGGAAAGCGATGTCGTCAAACTATTTTTTAAGTAAGGTTTAGGGCTGAATACTTAGATAGGTTTTGTGCGGCACTTATAATTTCTATCTTTTAACATGTGGATCTGAAAATATTGTAAAAAAATGTGGATTTCAAGTAAGACCATTTATCCATAAAATTATGGGTTCCGCTTTCATTTCCTGACATTTGTTGGATTTTATTGATTAGTATTGTGTAGTAAGTTCACATCTTACACCATTACACCGTGAATTAATAACATGTCGCGTAATTCTTGATTGAATTTACGTGGAATTTTATATTTGAATGTTTTTTGGAGCGGTGTCAATAATGCTTTATTGGGATACTTGGGTTGCGCCATTAGTAATAAAATGCCTTTTTGTAGAATGAAAGGACTCTTAAAGAAACTATGTGCATATCGTCTTCTGTAATCGTTTGTCGAGAAGAATTTGGGGTTAAAGGTATGCACATGTTTTATTTCTCTGTGATAATTTTCATGACTTATCGCTTTACTTAAAGCCTATTCGTTTGATCGTCGATATCCATAGTTTTTGTTGCTAACGTTAATATACAGTGGCTTAGTGGTTAGAGGATCGGACCTTCAATTATTGAGTTGGTTTGAATCCTCCTGGGAGCATTTCGGTCCGAGCGACCGTGTAGTATTGCTGGTGCTTACAGAAAAAGTGTGCCTTAACACTGAATACATATACCTGTAGATGATAGATTGTTGAAAAATACAGTATTTCCCATACCATCTAACCTTGAAAAGCTCGTTCTGATTGCCTCAAGCAGTTCACTTAGGGAAGTATGTAGTTTACAACAATCAGTTGTACATAATAGGGCCTACCAGAAGTAGGTATCAGTTCAGGAGTAGAGATGACTTTACTCGCCTTTTAATGTTGTCAGATACCAACTAGATCCTAAAATTGACATTCGTCTGAAAGTGTCAGTTGGCGTCTAGTCACTCAATAGTTTTGCAGTCTCCAAAGTAACTACAGTGGTCTATGTGTTTAACGTTTTTACTTACTTTACTTACTTACGCCTGTTACCCCTAATGGAGCATAGGCCGCCGACGATTTTTCTTCAACCAACTCTGTCTTGGTCTTCGCTTTCCAGTTGTGTCTAATTTTTGTTCATTCTTATTATATCTTTTTCTGTTTCTCGGTGTTCCTTGTCCCTTCTCTTTTCCTTTTGCCTTGAGGGTTTCAAGTGAGGCTTGTCTCGTGACGCAGTTGCGTGCTTTTCGTAGTGTTTCCTAACCACTTTCACCGCTTCTTCCTGATTTCCTCCTCCACTGGAATCTGGTTTGTTCTCTCCCATAGTAAGTTGTTGCTGATCGTGTCTGGCCAACGAATCCGAAGTATTTTGCGAAGACAACTGTTAATAAACACATATCTTCTGGATGATGGCTTTGGTAGTCCTCCAAGTTTCCGCTCCATACAGTAGAACTGTCTTCACATTTGTATTGAAAATCCTGATTTTGGTGTTGATTGATATTTGTTTGGAGTTCCAGATATTTTTGAATTTTAGAAATGTAGTCCTTGCTTTGCCGATCCGCGCCCTACCATCTTCATCTCATCCACCTTAGTTGTCGATGATGCTGCCCAGATATGTGCTCTACCCACCATTTCGCTGTTCTTCAGTGTTGCTGATTACTTTGCCTTCCTTGCTTTTCGCTGGTCCTTCTGGTTTTCGATGGTTTCCGGCGAGCTTCTTTGTTGTTTCGTACAATTGTCTCATGTTTCCTTCTCTTGCAGACTTTTCCGCCGTTATTGCTAGGTCATCCACATATTTTCGTTTGTCGGCTCTGATGCTCTTCTTCACTTTCCTGTTTGCTTCTGTGTATGCAGCTTATGCCTTAACTTTATCTGCTCTTGTTTGGCTGACATTGATTGCTGACCGGTTTGTTGAACGCACATATGTTTGCAAATCTCTCACCGTTTTCGTTCCTTTCTCCCAGTCCACATCGTTCATGATGTCTTCATATCCAGTGTTGTCCATGCCAACCTTGGCATTCAGGTCTCCCATAAGAATCGTTAAATCCTTTGGTGAACATTTCTCGACCATTGACTGCAGCCTTTCGTAGAATTGATCTTTATCGTCGTCATTGTAGTCGTTGGTAGGTGCATAGTATTGGATGGCGTTCATTGTAATGTAATCGTTCTTTACTTTGAAGGTTGCGTTAATGATCCTATGTCCATGAGATTCCCATCCTATCAGTGCCTTTTGTGCTTGTTTGGACAGCATCAGTGCAACTCCTTGTGTATGTGAAGCATTTTCCTCTTCATGGCCAGAGTATAACAGCAGTTCCCCTGAAGCTAGTCTCAGTTGTCCTACCCGTGTCCAATGCGTTTCACTGATGCCGAGCACCTCGAGGTTGTATCTTTTCATTTCTGCAGCAACTTGAAATAGTCTTCCAGTCTCCCACAGTGTCCGAACTTTCCATGTACCTAAAAGATTGGTTGCTCTGGTTGTCAGAAGAGTCACCGTCCTCATGACTTCCGAGGGAACTTGGCTTCCATCACAAGACGTCATAATTCTTCTTCCAACTCCCAGGGCAGAGTTAAAATGGTTTGATTTGTTTTTTCTTGTTAGCGTTTTTTGGCAAATTAGTTTTTTTGGTTCGATGGGGGCGCCAACCCTCCTCTTTTATCCGGGCTTGGGACCGTCAGTAGCGCGGAGGTTCTACAGGCTGAGTTGTTTAACATTTTTACTCGTTATTATTAAAATCGATATGAAGGCAAATAAATTCTAGAATATCAACCTAAATTTCGCGAGTGGTAAGTCCATACTATGTGTTCCCATTAAGGGAATTTACACAGTATAACTAAGTTTATCAGATGTTTATAAAGTAGCAGTCTCGGGAAGGTAAGATCTAACCAGAAATACCCACTCGTATTCTTAAAACGGGTTAATCCTGGATACTCATAGGGATATTCCTAGAGAACACTAATCATTTTCATGGAATTGGGTAGCAATTTTTTATGAACCATTACATGACTACACTCAGAAGTGCCTGTCAAATTATTCGGCTATTCAAAAGAATTTATGATTATGCAAATTAGATGTCTATAACATATATCTGAGTATTTTGCAGACTTTTCCATATGTTTCATACACTGTTAATTTGCGTGTCAATGTTCTCGTTTGTACTGATTAACATCGATTGAGTTTGAAAGTTTCACATCCAGAAAGTAGAAATGCAGTTGCATAAATACTTTCCTTGTAAGATATTGGCATGAAGTGTATTTTTGAGAGCTAGCGATTGAATTGTCATAAAAAACAAACTTTCATCATGAACTGTGCTAATTAGGACAACAAGCTTCCATAGCTATGACTATAGAATCTCGTGTCATGGATGTATGCTGCGACTCCAAGGTCCGAATAAAATCATTAATTTGATTTCACCTTGTCCAGATAAAGAGCCGACTCGGTGTACGCTTTGTGTATCTGGAAACCACATTGCTGCTTCCCGTGGCCTCCCATGTAGGTATTGCATTAAGTTCTAGGGAAGAAGTGGCTCTCTTAGTCTGAATCCCAGTAGATAGTCACTTATGCGCTATCCGACTAAACAGGACAGTAAGAATTCTTAAATATAGGAAAACTCACCGTTGCCTCCTCATCGTATCTGCTTACGCTCCCACTGACTGCAGTTCAGACGACATAAAAGATAAGTTTTATAGAAACCTCTGTAAACTTCTCCAAAAAGTTAAGCGCTCTGATATAGTAATAATGGCTGGTGACTTTAATGCTCAAGTAGGTAGACTAGGTGAAAAAGAAAAACACCTAGGTGGATCTTATGGTGTCTCAGCTATCAGAACAGATACTGGCGACCGTCTGCTTCAATTGTGCTCAGATAATCACCTTTTTCTAGCAAACACTAACTTTAAGCACGAGGTAAAATATCTTTTGACCTGGTGACCCCCAAAGACGACCTAGCGATGAACCCAACTAGATCACATCGCTATAAGCCGTCGGCGGAGAGGCTCTGTTTAAGACTACCGCTAATTCAGGAGCACATGTTTAGACTCAGACCATGCTTTAGTGCGAGCGCGTATTTGTTTGCGTCTCACTGGACGCAGGAAACAAATCGTAAGGAAACCCCCTAGGGTTCTACTTAATGATAATAAAGCTAAGAATATATTTCAAAAACAACTAAAAAACAGTTAGGCAGCCATGTAGTAAGTGATGCCCACCCTGAGGCAGCTTGGAACGATATCAAAAAGGCTGTGGAAACAGCGGTGATATCTGCTAGTAAGGTAAACTATAGGGTTAGGGAGAAGCCGTGGATTTCAGTAGCATCTACCGAACTGATGGATGCTCGAAAGTTCATCGCGTCTGGCTGTAAGTACGATGAGGAGCGGAGTCAGCTTAGGCGCATGCTGATAAAAAGCCTACGCAATGATCGTGAACAGTGGTGCTTAGCGAAAGCAAGGGAGATGGAAAGGCGATGGCGATAGTCAACAGTAGACTACTATTCAGACTCATCAAGGTAACCGGTATAACGAATCCAACTGTTAGTGAGGCTATCTCAGAAAGGATGGTCTTATTAATCATTCTCAATCCAGGAGGTTGAATCGATCGGCAGAACACTTCAGGGATCAGTTCAACTGGCCTTCAGCCATGCTCCGGTTACCCCCGATCTTCAATCCTCCTGAATGGCAAATCGACGCAAGTCCTCCGACACTATGAAGCTACAGGAAATCTGAAACGAGGGAGAGCTGCGGGTCCTGATAGGTTGACCCCTGAGATTTTTAAGGTGGTGGTCCAGTTTTAACAGCTAGATTAACTGAGATCTTAGGTAGAATCTGGGAACTGGACACAATCCCATCCGAGTGGTCTCAATCCCTGATTGTCCCAATTTATAAGAAAGGACAAAAGTCTCCTTGTGAAAATCACAGGGGAATAAGTCTAACTAATATAGTTTCTAAATTGTTAGCCTCAATAATCTTTAGATGCTCAACTAGTGCTTGTGAAGAGCAGACTCGAGAAAACCAGGATAGTTTAAGACCTGGACGTGAATGTGTAGACCATATCTTCACACTAAGACAGGTCCTGGAACACAGACATAAATTTAGGCGTCCTACAATAGTTGTCTTCCTGGACCTTAAGGCGACATCTAACTCTGTGGGTCGTGAGGTTCTTTGGCAAAGTCTGTCATTGAAAGGTGTGCCAAATAAATACAAGCTCTACACTCGAACAGTACAGGTGGAGTCAGAGCTTATGGCGGACTGTCATCGGGACTGATTATTTCAAGTAATGTCTGTTAGGGTTAACCACCTCCATTCTTGTTTAACTTTGTCGTCAATGTGCTTTCAGAGATGACACCTATCGTCTAACTTTTCAGGAGTAGACCTGTAGAGTCTTCTGACTAGCCTAAGCAACAATGCAAGCATGTTCGGGATGCGGTTCTCCCCCCCCCCGAAATGCAAAATGTTGCTTCAGGATTGAGTTGCATCGGCACCTGAAGTAGTGACAGAACGTGAAGAATTTCAACCTGTTGACCGCTTCACTTATCTGGTCTGATGACTGACAAAATCTCAGCACGGATGAGGAATGCATGTCTGGCTAACATGAAAGCTCGAAGCACATTCGTTGTTATCAAGATTTAACATAGAAAAAGAACATTACGCCTTTGTATAGAAGAGATAGAATATTGTGTTGTGTAATCAGAGCACTGTGACTTTCTTAACTATTGAATATGCTCTTTACTTAAATATAATACAGTTATATGAATGATGCGCGATTTGAAAAATACTTATCATCTAATAATATATGATCTTATACTATGAACTAAGTCATAGGATTTGTGATATTTCCATTTTTATGATTTAACAAATTATTGATTGTATAGTTTGGTCTAACCATTCTCATGGTCAACCAAAGTGGTTATTTTACTTCATTTAGCAGTAGATATTCAAACATAATAATTCACTTATGTATTCACTTTTGAGAAGGAATGACTTGTAAATTTTTGTTTTGGTAGAATTCAAAGAAATAGATTCCGTTTCACTAGTTCCCGGTGATGTAATTGAGATTCCACGAAACGGATGTCTGGTTCAATGTGATGCCATTTTACTAGCAGGAAACTGCATAGTAAATGAAAGTACACTGACCGGTAAGTTACATCATAATAATGTTTCCGTAGAAATAGATGTACTCACGTGCTAATCAATGTCAACTATACCTTAATCTTTTGTATCTTCGCATAAATTTTATGTGAATACACGAGTGGATATGAAGATGCGTGTGTATAACTGTTCTGTTTATCCTCTTTAATCGTCTAACCTATGTGCTTTGTTTTTATGTTGCTTTTCTCGAAAATTCTCGAGAATAATGATACTAATGTTTTTTAATGTGATAAGTGTAAATTCATGTATTTGACTTTAAACCATGTCGTTTTTATGGGGGCTAGGTGTGTAACCTGACTGGCCAAAGTAAAATAAGGTTTAGACCAGTGAGCTTATGATTGGGAACCCGATTTCGTAACCAATAGGTGACTGGTTCACTACCTATTGCGAAACCACTTGCTGTGATATGTTAACGTGGATAATGATACAACGTGAATTATTCAGAGTGTGAACATGAAAATGTATATTCTTTTTGATGTTTATTATTTTTTGGCTTGTGGGAATATTATGTAACAGAACTAGGATATATTGTCATTAAAGTCATTCGAAAAGAAAGCTATTCTTTCGTTCTGCATTAACTACTGTGTAACAAACTAAACAGTGTAATTTATGCACGAATATGGAAAGATGAGTATGGTCTTTTGTATGACGGTCAGATCGTTTTTCCTCTGTGTATTTTATTGATGTATTGTGCTGATATAATATGACAACCTGAAACGATATACGTACTGACTAACTGACTGGTTGGTAAATAAGATTGGAAATATTCGTCAATATCTTTGTCTGAGAGTCTCTTTTATTGTTTGATTTTACGGTAAAATGGGGAATAGCAACGTGAGTTAGGAATTCGTGTATGATTTGCAGACGAGTTCAGCAACGATACCATTTCCACTGGATGGGTTTTAGACAACGTTTGTTAAGGATAACCGAAAGTGTATTGAGACAGAGATTTCATTTATGTAGACAGAATTCAATCATATAAGTTCCTGTATCTGGGTGTGGAGTAACAAATATGCTGGATAGTTGAACTTGAAAAACACTTTATTAGTTAGTTGATTCTGATGTTCCGTTTAGGAAGAACTGTGCTTACAAGGCTAGATGCCGTGATTATGCACGTTTATTCTGTGATATAAACTCACTTTATTTCCTTAACTGTGGATTAGTAGTTAGTATCCACATCGAAGTAACAAATATGGTCGAAAAATGTGAATGTGATTTCTCACTTGCACTGTACATTATTAGTATTATGTGATAGTTCGGTGCACTTGGGTATAATGAAATAAGATAATTTGCTTATTCACAAATAATGTTTAATGAGGACAGCTTAGAGAGTTAGCACGAAGTACTAATTAGATAAACCGACCAGATCAGCTGTTACTGATACTACCTGGTTCTAATTATTCGAATTCCATGCATTGTATTGATTCCCACTTTTAACTGTATGTTAAAGATCGTATTAACCGTGAACATTTCAAAACGATATTGTTTTTGAATTAAGGTGAAAGTGTTCCAGTCACCAAAATTCCCTTGCCCGATTCACCATCAAAGGCTACCTTATTTGATATCAAAGTTCATGGTCGCCATATTTTATTTGCTGGTACTACTGTTATTCAAACAAGAAATTATGAAGATGAACGTGTTTTGGCTGTTGTTGCACGCACTGGCTTTTACACGGTGAAGGGTGAACTTGTACGGTCGATTCTCTTTCCTAAACCTCTAAAATTCAAATTCACTCAAGATTCCTTCCGGTTTATTTTCGCGTTGTCTATTCTTGCTGTAATTGGTTTAGGAGTTTCAATCTACTTGATGGTAAGAAGTGATTTTTCGTTGAGAATGTGTCGTTGTTTTCATTTGTCACTTAACTACTAATACGTGCCATCACTAATTTATCTAATGGACATGCAGTACACAATTTTTTCAGTCTGGTTTAAATAGGTTTATGTTGGATGGTGTAGAGTTTAACCTGTCATTTATAGATCACTTTAGGCGCGTAATTAAATTGGTTCTGCTCAGTATTTTTCTGATAAACCCATGTGTCGTCACTTGATCCACACGGTATATGAACTCGTAGGTGTTGTAAAGATGCGACACTGTCTTTTTGACAGGTTGAAGAGCCTATGATTGTAAAGGATGTAGTTTTGTTGACCTAGAATATGGAGATGACAAAGTCTTGTTTGGTGTGAGTGAGAAACCCGATAAGAAGTCGGACACTTTTATTGGCTAACTGAATCTAAAATATGTCCACAGCTCATTTGTAAAGATGAATACATGTTCGTCGAAAAATGAGGTCCGATTTTCTGCGAATAACACACACATTTGACCAGGAAAGTTTGCCGAGATGTTCCCAAATTGTTTGGTTTTTCGCTTTTTTAATAAATTTAGTTTTACCATTTGACGAGGACAAAATGACATTCGATACACAATTCTCCGATTGATTGCTTTTTTCTCAATATTTCTTTATCACCGATCGATTACTCAAACATACTAGTTGTATTTCCTTTTAATCGCTCCTGAAAAGCACTGGTCACAGGTACCTTCTTTAAAGAGGTTCTCATTAGACGAATTTTTTTCAAAGTAATACTTGAATTTATCTCAAAACTAGGATTTATCTTGATCTACATTACACATGTCCATTGATATGTCTCGTTGCTTGTGAGGTCTATCATTCTAATACTTGATACATCCATTCTGAAGATAATGTTTGCTGAAAATAATAGAATCAGCTAGAAATAATCGTGGTTAAATCGCTAGTAATTTATTGTGAAGAAATGGATGTCCACAAACTCGCCATCTGATCCGAATTAGTTTTAAACAGATGGTAGTATCTGGTTTAAGAAAAGAAATATTTAGATATTAAAAATTCTCAGATTAAGCAGTTCCGGTGTTAACTGTAGCTATAGTTGATCTCTCCACTTTCACTCACGAAAATTATATTACGACTTATAAAACGAAACTAAACGTGATGAGTTTGTTGTAAAGTTATTTGAAACAATTTACACTGATGTTCTAGATCAGAGCTGACGTTGGTGTTGGTGACATTATCCGACGAGCGTTAGATCTAGTTACTGTAGCGGTACCACCAGCCCTACCTGTTGTGATAACAGTAGGTGTTGTTCTGGCTCAGCGACGTCTACTATCACATGGAATATTTTGTGTCAATCCAACCGTGATTAATGTATGTGGAGTTATCAATGTGGCTTGCTTTGATAAGGTAAGACTTTTCTCTCTATTTTCAGTTTATGATGATATTTAATATTATCGTTTGAAATCCATTTGAATAAAGCCCAATTCGTGTTACTGTTCTGTTTAATTGTGTATTGTCTCGATGGTTAGAGACCCTGAATGATATGGCTCAAAACCGTTTGCAATGGCGCAGGTGCATTCATTCTTTGTGTTCTCTCAAATCCTAACCTTCATAGTTCCTCATCAGCTTTATCTTTTTCTTTTAAGTTTATTTCAGTAGATTCTACTTCTAATCTCTCCAATCACTGCTACTTCTTTTATTACCTCTACTACTATAGGATTTGAATTGACAAATGCATCTCTGTGCTAATGTGGTATGGCAACTTGAACTGATGTGCGTACGTACGAAGTTGTACGTTGCTGTTGATTGATTGGTTGATTAATTGTATATACCTTTATCAGTTTGGAAAACGTAACTTATGATGTTCGTATTGTAATCTGTTTCACTAGTGAATTTGGATTTAGTTGTCTCTGGAGTTTTGAATCATATAACCATTCAAGTTAAATCTGTCTTATCGTCTGGAAAATACTATTATTTTACATAAAACAGACTTCATACTAAGCTTAGAATTGTGCTGAGTCACTAATTCTTCTGGAATCTTATTCTCTGTTTTGAATATTGTTTTAGCTACTGCTGATGTTACTTCCACTTTGGTGTTTATTCACCTGCATAATTTCATTTCCGTGTGTTATTGTGGTTCGGAAAGTTGAACCAATTCATATTTGTGCTAGGTGCTACAGTGTTTCTGATTGACTAGTTGATACGGTTATGTTAATGTTAATTCAAGCTTACCTAGCAGCCTATTGATCACGGAAGCCAGTAATTGCAGATGATATTATTGGCTTTTATAAGTTGAAAATAAGAGGCATTGATATGGAATGTATGAATCAGTAGATTATTGTGTCGTAACTGTACCCTCTGTAAACAATAATATTCTTCGTATACCGCAAACAAGTTGGAACTTTGTTTGGTATAGCATAGTCGTGTAGTATCTTTTAGTTATCGTAGAAGTAGTTTACTTTGCAGTTTAGCATTTTTCTTAAGATTTTCCTATATCTTACTAGTAATTTGATTGAGTGTACTTGTAATTTAATTCGTTTCAAAGGTAAAAATGACCTAAACTTAGAGCTGGAGAATAAATTGATAGTTTTCATTCAGTAAGTTATACAGACAACTCAGTAGCAATGTATATATATATATATATATATATATATATATATATATATATATCGAGATATTATGAATCCTCGTATTATAAACAGAGTCTAGTGTGTGGCGAAATTAAACACAGTTAGGAAACCATGAAGGTATACTGTAAATAACTCGAAATAATTTCATTTGATGTATTTTATAAACATAGTCAACCAAATGCGATAAATTGAATCTACCTATTTCTTTTATCTACCTCTTTCTAAGCGGTGTAGGAAGTTGTTTACTCATTCACTGCTTAGATTCTCTAAACGTATCCCCAGTAGAAATTCTAATTACATTCGCTCGAGCAGTTCGATTTGTTAATGCTGCTGTTTTTAAGATATATATTCTCTGGCAAAACACATAGATATCAGCGCAAAGGGCCGTTGAAATATTTATGCACCACACAAATTATTGAATTTGTGAGTGGGCTGAGATACTGCCTGGACACCCAAACTGGAGCGGGTGCTTTTCTTGGGGGCTAAACCCTGAGCCTTTGACCTACGGGTCTAATCCTTAAGACAGTGGAGCAATGTCAGGAAATGCAGTCCCATGGTAGCTGCTGACGAACAATAGGTCCATACACCATTAGTTCCGTCAGGATCCTGGAGCCCATGTGCACCATTGCTTTAGAATAAGAGTTTTCCAATTCCTCTACGTGGATCTTCAGTACCTACCAACTCGGTTTAAACACTATGTACTTGCCCTTCGTCCTCTTAATTTCATAGACAAAACCTGTACCACGAGAAGGCAATGAGTAGGACTTTCTCGCCAGTGGCTATATATACGCATGGTCATATGAGAGGAGTCTTCCTACTCTCAACCATACCAGGGCATTTGGGGGCTATTATTTATTGGGTTGTACGTTGTATTATTAAAGCAGATGACTGTCTAGTTCAGTATCCTTCTTATCGAATTGAAAATTCAGCACCATTCGAAGACTCAAGTGTATAGAATATTCAAATCGTTGGATACCAATGAAACGTACTGTGTACTATTCCCAGCGATTCGTTTTCTTCCATACTTCTGGTTATGGAAAGGTGGATAACTTTCAAATACTTTTCATGTGCATTCTTGCGGTGAATTTAAAATTACGGCAGATTTACTGTCATAAGCAGTTAAAATTAAGAAACATCAAATAGTTTGATGTTGTCGTAATTGTAACAAAATTTTTACCATATCCCAACCCCTTAAACACGAATAACAATCAAGGTCAATAAATCGAACACTGATCTAGTTATCCAAGTGATGGAGATTGTGTATATAAATGTAACTTTGATATATTTTTGTCACTTTGATTTTCGTCAAAACAGGTTATTTATTCTGAATGTGGCTAGCGCTTTATAAGTTACTCTTTTACAGGTCATGATTGTATTCTCATTTCTGATTTTGGATTCTGTCATAGGCAAACAATAATTTTTCTACTTATTTCTATTACTTGCCAGATACCGTGTTATTTCTTCGGATATTACTTAATTACGACCGTTGACCCTCGTGGTGGACCATAGTCTACTGATTATCAATCTTTCACCTATTCTGTCTTGGGCTCTTTTCCAGTTCTAGCCATGTTCTATTTATTATTTTGATGTCTGCCTCCAATGCCCACCACAATGTGTTGTTTGATATGCCTCTCTTCCTCTTTTCTTGAGAACTTCGATTGATCGCTTGTCTTGTCACGTAGTTCGGGAATTTCTGCAATATGTGTCCAATCCACCCTTAGCCTTTTTTATCAGTTTCCTTTTCTACTGGAATCTGCTTTATTTTCCGTCACAGTAGCTGGTTGCTAATAGTTTCCGACCAACAGAACTGGAGTATCTTTAGTTGACAAATGCTTATTAATACCTATATCTTTTGAATGATAGTTTTTGTAGTTTTTCAAGTTTTGATTTTATGCAATAGAACTGTCTTTATATTTGTATTGATAGTTTTGACTTTGGTGTTGGTTGCAAGTTGTTTTGAGTTTCAGATTATTTCCTGTTGTTGGAATACTGCTTTTGATTTGACAATCCTTGCCTTTACATCTGTATTATATCTGCCTTTTTTATCCATGATGCTACCCGGAGCATGGAGCATTTTTGCAGTTACTGCTGTCTGATTTTAGTGTCTCAGCTAGAATATTTTCTGGTCCTGCTGCTTTGCCACTCTTGATTTATCTGACGGCCATTCTGATTTCTCCAATTGTTGGTGGGTTAACATCAATTGGAAGGTCCGTAGGTGTTGCTTCGATGTTGAGCTCTTCAAAATGCTCTACCCGTCTCTGCCTCTGCTCTTGAATCTCAGTGACTACTTTGCCTTTCTCAATCTTAACTGGTGTCGTTCTGACCTCCTATATTTTCCAGCTAGCGCCTTCGTTGTATTATACAATTTTCCCATGTTTCCTTCTCTCGCAGCCTTTTCCGCCACATTGCTAGATCTTCCATGTATTCCCGCTTCTCAGCTGTTAAATTCCTGTTCACTTGCCTGACAGCTTTGTCCGGTAATCGTTCAGCAGAAAATCCTAAGAGAGTTTTGTAAAAATTGTTGGTGATATTTACACACTGCTACTAGATTAATCACACTTCTATAAATATTTCTACATCTCCGTTTCCTGAACCTGAAACAACGTTAGACCTAACGCTCCTTTTGATAGTTTGTGACTGTTATCTTCTGTATAAAGTTTAAGTGCAAGAGATTCTGTTTAACTGGTAAGCGGTTAGAAGGACATTATCAAGTGTCTAAGTTCTCGATTTATTAGTCATTAGGTTCTTACTTAGTTATGTAGAAATAATTTTGTGATCCGAATAGGCCTCATATGTTTTCCATTGTTCCATGTTTATCCATAGACGGGTACTTTGACAGAAGATGGTTTGGATATGTGGGGTATCATTCCTTACGAAGATGGTTTGTTTAGAGACCCAGAATTGGAACCGTCGGAGTTAGGCAATGGTCCCTTAATAGAATGTTTGGCGACATGTCATTCTTTGACATTGATCGAAGGAGTCCTGTCTGGAGATCCTCTGGATTTGAAGATGTTTCAGTCAACTAAATGGGTAAGAATTGTAGATGATTTTGGTTTGTTTTGTCGTTCACAGAGTCTACGTCTATGAAACCTAAATGTTGTAGTTACTTTGACCTTTATTAACGTGAACCTTAGTTGCCGATCAAATTGTTTTCATATATATTTTGTTTATGTCTAAATAATTTTATTGTCAGGAATTCATTGAAGAAGCTGCTGATCATTGTAAGTTTGAGATGGCTGTCCCTGCTATCGTACGTCCACCGAGTAAAGGCAGTTCAACGGAAAAGATTTCTGTAAAATTCAATGGTGATGTAAGTTAGAATATGCAATTTTTTTGAAACCTTGGGAATTCGTTCCGTGTTTTGTTGAATAAGTGTATGTTAATATTGATGATTGTGCTGGACAAAGTAACTGTTTTGGTCCATGTTGTGTGATTGATGATAAAGTTTATCTTATGTTGTTATTTCATTAAAAATGAAACCTGTGCAACTGTACTGTCTTGCTTTTGGACATCAGCTCATTCTGGGCTTGCGTCAATAATTCAGTCTTGTGATGCACCATCACTTTGTAGTGATTTGTTGAAATGGTGGAAAGTCAAGCGAAACGAAACTTGTCCTCATACTAAAGAGATTAACCCTGAAATTACTTCTTGAAGTTATGTCTCAATTAATACAAATAGAGAAGGCATGAATTTGTGATATATTATATTCCTTTCCAACAGGAGGGTAATGAAATCCTAACATAGTTATTTGTGTGCATTATCAGTGGTAGTGGCGATGGGGGTGTCTACTCGAATACCATCTCTTCTGTTTATGCTATTCTGATCCGTCCATGTACACACTGCTTCTGCTGTCAATTTTTCTGTGTGTGCTACAAACTATTTCTGCCTTATTTTGGTTCCATCGAAATTGATATTGTATCTCGATTCTATCTCATGTGATGCTATTGTCGGTTTACTCTCCAGTTGCTGTGATATTCTACATGCCAGTTGAATCATACTTTTGTCAGTTTATATAGGTGTATTTAGAAAAGCACATCTGTGAAAACACTGAATGTTGATAACGCTGTACATCAAAATTGACTGTAATGTTGATTCCTATGTAATGACGTGGCGTAGCCGTGTTGATATGTTTGGGGATTTCAATACTCATTGAAATCGGAAATCATGATCACCTGCTTCTATAGCCATACGATGTCAAATCACCTAATGTGATATTAATATACAGTGAATTTGTTGTCGTGTTCGAAAAGCATACGTATATAGATTACTCAATTCGATTATAGTGTGTTTAAGGTTTCAGCTTGCATGTCAGCTGAGTAATTTGTGATTTCCTTCTTTGTTCTGTTTTGTGAAATGCTTTTTGAATGTCAAAAACTCTGATTTCACAAATTTTCAGGATATTCAGTACGAAGTGGGTATTTTACGTCAATTTCCATTCAGTTCTTCATTGCAACGCATGTCTGTGATTACTCGTGCTCTCAATCAAAATCATTTCAATATATATACTAAAGGTGCACCTGAAACCATTGAATTGTTGTGCAGATGTGATACTAGTAAGTAAAAGGTGATGATTACTTTCTGTACTTTTACTATCAGTTAGTGATATGCAGCGTTAAACCTAACACAAACATATATCAATGTAAGATCCTACACCATTTTAACACAGGGAGATGAAATAATGCATATTAATAATACGAAAGAAGTGTTTGCGTTATTTACTGTGAAGAGTTTAGGCGTGGGCAGTGTGATTTGAAAAGGAGTTATGAATTGGTGTGGTGAAACGTTTTTCATAGTTTTAACATTGAAGATTTGGTGGTAGGCAAAGAATGAGTATATCTGGACCGTTGCAAGTGATTCGAGACCATGTCACCCAATATCTCCGGCCACTGGTTTCTCCAACCAGATTGTGTCTACCTGTTAGCGTGGCTGAAACCAACAGTCAGTGACCTTGTGGATTGGTTCTACGCTTTGATCTAGCAGCTCCTAGTTACACTACTCAACATGGTACATTGAGGTAGTGAGTTGTCGGACAACTTAAGACACTCCAATTATTTAGTCGATGAAACTTCACAACTTTTTCAGTTCGTTTATTGTGCTTTCCTAGTGCCCTATACCTTATATTCACATTGTTTACTCCACCAAGATTCGAAGACAAATAATCGAACGTTGGTCACTTGTAAATATCCTCTGCTTTCAAAGGCCAAGTTTTGCAGTCTTAAGCGGACATGAAACGCATAGAAAATGCTGCATTGGTTTAATTGGACGACACTACAGAAAACCAGGTCGATCACATCTACACCAATAGAATGTTTAGGAGGTCCATGGAAGACGTGTGAACAAAGAGAGTTGATGATATCCCTTCAGATAACCGTCTGGTGGTGACCAGGATGATAGTGAGGCAACCAAGAAAAATGATAACTCCCACGTGTCGGGAGGTGTTGACTTCACGAAGCACCATTTCATTGTAAGGATCTCTGTTGATACTCTGGATAAGGATCAAGAAAGGAACAATAAGAAGACAGCAATCAATATCAGTCGAACAAGAGAAGATAAAGCGAAGGCGCTGGCCGAATGCACAGAAGCTAATAAACAACTGAAGCAGAGCATTAAAGCTGACAAACATAAATGTGTGGAAGATTTAGCTATGATAACAGGAAATGCCGTAAGAGAAAGAAACGTGGGACAACTATACGATACAACGAAGAAGCTTGCTGGAAAATATCGTGAACGAGAACGACCAGTCAAGAACAAGGAAGGCGAACTAACCACTACGATCTAAGAACAGCGAAACAGGTAGGTATAGCACTTTGAAGAACTGTTGAGTGGACCATCCTCACTGAATCCTCGGGGCACGAAAGAAACACTTGCAGACCTTACAGATGTTATCCCACCAACAATCGAAGAAATCAGCTTGGCCATCAAATACATCAAGAGTGGCACGTGTGCCATTTCAGACAGCACACCATCTCTGGCACTGGATTCAGACATTTAAGTGTTTGCCAAGATGCTCCATGCTTTCTTCAGAAAGATCCGAGAGGAAAAATGAGCACCGACAGATTGGAAAAAAGTGTACCTAGCCTAGGTAGGTACCAAAGTAAAGTATAAGAACTACAGAGGTATCACACTAGTATCAGTTTCAGGAAAATTTCTGAACATTGTTGTTGGATAACGCCTAAACGAATTGGAAACTTCTACGTGGCTTGGTAGCATCATTAATAACAAGGTGATTTGATGCGGACGTGAAGACACAGATCGTTAAGCAATGGCAGCATTCCTGCGATTGAAGAATATCTGAAACTGAAAACAACTTTCAGCCAATACCACTTGAAATTTCTCATTGCAAACGTCAAATGGAGCTGAAACTTGTAAAAAATGACAGTCATTATTCCAAATGTTCAGGTATTCAACAGTATTTGTCTACTCAAAATACTCCAACTTCTTTGACTAGATGCTATCAGCAATAAGCAACCATAGTGTAAAACAAATTGCATTTAGGAACAACTATAAAATGGAGATTGTATGACAGAATTAATCTACTGCAGCAGTAAGGATCACTTGTTGTAATATTCTGCGCTGAGAATTCCATATTATGCTGAACATATAATATTATTTACTCATTCCTTTGAATGATTGATTTATTTGCTTCAGTCAGTCAGTTAGTTACAATGTAGAACTTCGTACATGATTACATAAGTTCAGGTTGTCATACCTCGTCAGCACAGAGACACATTTGTCAGTTTAAATCCCACAGTGATAGAGATTGTAGAAGTATTAGCAGTAATGGAGAAGACTAGGGTTCGATGATATAATTCCAGAAGTATAATTCAGTGAGAGAAAGATAGGGATGATGAGGAATTTTGAAGGTTAGGATTTGATAGAGCACGACGAATGGATGCACTTGCGCCATTGCAAACGATTTTGAGCCATGTCGTTCAAGGTCTTTAACCATTGGTGACTTACGTCTCACGGACTCCAACCACGTAGACTACATCTACCAACATGACTCAGTCCACTTTTTAGTGACTTTTATGGTTTATATTCTACATCAGTATTTGAAATTTAATTATTATGATATTATGATGTACCAAGTTTTGTATTGTTTTGCTGAAATCATAGAATAATTAAGAAAAAAGATTTCGACAAAATATAATCAGATATTCGTTTATGCTGATGTTATTGTTTAAAAAAAAAACTCGAAATTTCGATAACTGCTCATTTTGAAAGTTGATTTCATCATGTCTAGGCAAACTTTATGTTCTTAGCATAAATACCTGCTGAATTTGAATAAATAATAAATGCAATCAGTGCATACATACTTTAGAGTTTTCTTTTCTTTTTTTATTTAAAAAAATAATAGTTAATTAGGCCTGTCTATTACATTATCTTGTGCCAAATTAATTATCTGTCTCTCTCTCAGATGACCTTCGTTTTTTTTTTCTGACAGAAATATTTTACTTTTAATTACTTAAACCTTGCTTCTGAGACCAGAATTCTTTCATTCCACAATAAAGTAAAATTATATGTGTTTATTTGCATAGTGTTGTCGACATCTTTTGAAATTTTGAATGCTATCCACTGTATTTTGGCGTTTGATGAAAGATTCGTTCATTTTAATGCCTTGTTCTTTTATTGTCATTGGTATTGTCGTCTCAACTTGTATTCTTATCGTGTGTTGTTAATTTCCTTGCATGTTGCATTAATTTCTCTTTTCGTCTAGCATGTTGTTTATAACAAATCAGTCGAGATTTTAGCATAGGGGGCGAGTTTAAAACAATATTGTTGAGTTTTTAACCAGTTCTTAATTAATCAGCAAATAGCCTTTGTAATGCATAGTTTGTGTAAACGAAGACAAAAACATTACGAAATGTAAACGAATTTTACATAATTAATGAATTTATTAACTGTTGTTGTTTACAGGTACAAAAGATATTGTCAAATTAGTTCGTTCATAAACACACAAGACCATTAAGTTTTGATTTACCTTAGGTTTAAGAGTTAAAGTTAAAATTTTGATGTTATATTGATTTGTATGTTATATACATTGTACAGAAACAGACAGAATCGAGCACTTGATGTGTTCAACACTGTCATTTTTCTTTACTGAAGCAAAAAGTAATTCTTATCAATCGTTTAAAAATGTTTCAAGCGGTACTTCTACCATTTATTATGCATGGTATTTGGATTTCTTACAAAAGCTTGACAGTTGCATAATCGATTTTGGTTGGGTCATCCCTATATTTTAATTTAACCTTGTTTTATTTGAATGGAAATACACTGTTATCCCCTATCATTTTGTCTGAAAGTAAACATAAACAAAGTATAGTGAAGTTAAAGTACATTGTTAATTAAAATCAAACCGTTGAAAATTTTTTCCCTTACTTCGAACAAATGTTTTGGTATCTTCAGTTCTCAGTCAGCCTTAATATTAAAATACAGCGATCTTTTATTCAGCTAAGTTTCATTGGGTTCAACTGATGTCACTCCTAGTTTCTGCTGACCGATTTTCTATCTGAGTTTGCTCTGACGTCTTCCATACACACCAATAATTATGTCATAATAAAATGTAAATAGGTACGAAGTTTTTTAAATATTCATCCTAATGATACTATGATTGTCACAAACAACTAACAAAGGTTTTCAACTCAAATATTATTATAAGCTCTTAAATTCAATGTTTATCGATACTTACAGTGTTTGATGCCATCATTTTCATCTTTTGTTAGGCATTTCGGTGATACAATAATATTTATAAATAATTATTCGATATGTATTTTGATTTCCATTCTTTTACCATATCATTTTTTCGTTTTAACGATGAAATAAACAACTCCACTGCTTTAAGTATTTCTATGTTTAAGTCCTCTGAGAATACCATATACGTGTAAACTTCCAGCTAAATTGAAATTCCTATTTAATGTTTTCAATGAAAATATATATATACTGGACGCATTTCAACATTGTTTCTATATTTCTCACAGTTTGTATCATCTTTTCATTGACACATAAATAAAGCTGTATATCAGTAGTGTTTGCTGTGGAACTTCAGTTGTTGTTTTCTTTTGTATTTCAGTTCCCATAGATTTTCATTCAACTCTGTCAGGATACACACGTGAAGGGTATCGAGTGTTAGCATTAGCTTGGAAACCATTAAAAGCAACCTATACAAAAGTTTTACGTGTACCTAGGGAACGTGTTGAACAGGATTTACAATTTCTTGGTTTACTAATCATGGAGAACCGTTTGAAACCGGAAACAACTCAAGTGATTGAAACTTTAAGACATGCCAATATTCGACCTGTGGTGGTGACTGGTATGTTTGTTTTTTATTGATGTGTTTATTTTCAATAGGATTTGTTTTGGAAACTATCCTCCAATGGGTTATTTTTATATGCAGTTATTAACACGTTTCAGTAAGTCAGTCATTTACAACGTAGAACTTCGTACGTACGTACATAAATTCATGTTGACATACCACATCAACACAGAGACGCAATATGCAGTTCAAATCCCATAGTGGTAGAGATAGTAGAAGTATTAGCAGTAATGGAGAAGATTAGGGTTCGTAGATATGATTCAAGAAGTATAATTCAGTGAGATAAATGTAGAGGGAGAAGACAGAGGTAATGAGCAATTGTGCACCTGCACAATTGTGAACGATTTTGAGCCATGTCATTCAGGGTCTCAAACCATCGGTTACTTTCGTCTCACGGAGCCTAACCAGGTAGTCTATATCTACCAACATGACTCAGTCCACTTGTTAGTTACTTCATGGATTTGTGCCATGTTTTGGTCTGGCAACCCGTAGTTTTCTTCCAACCTACTCTTACACCGCAAAATAAATTAATTCTAAGAAATAAATAAATAATGCTTCTGAGGTACTCGGTGTTTGGGAATTCGTAACACATGTCCCAACGACCTCAACCGATGAAGTTCGATAAGCTGCGACATTAAAATCCACACAGATCTCTTTCATTTTCACTTAGTCTACCTACTTGAGTATTTAAGTCACCAGCCACCATTACTATAGCAGAGCGCCTAACATTTTGGTGGAGTTGTGAAAGCTTTCTGTAAAACTCATCTCTCATCTCGTCTGAACTACAGTCAATGGGGGCGTAGGCGGATACGACGAAGAGGCAACGGCGAGTGTGATGAAAATTACACTGAAACAGTTCAATTGATTGTATTCAAAATCTTATGACTAAGTGGGATTTTCATTATAAGGTTGTGGAGATTGTTGAGTTACTTTGAAATCATGAATCCATCAATATTAGACCACCGTTAGAAAGCTGGTAAATTCCCTTGTTGGGCATTTCTTTACGATTAACTGCAGCCTGTTATGGAATTGATCGTTAACGTCTCAATTGTTGTCGTTGTTCGGTGCATAACATTGGATTACGTTCATTGCTATCCCCTTTTTTCTTATATAGAAGGATGCTTTGATGTTCTTTGACCCATGAGATTCCCATCCATCAATGCTCTTAGAGATTTTTGGACAGCATCAATGAAACTGATATGCGACTCATTAGCAGTGCACATCCATGAACCCCATTGTTCGTAAGAATAGGATCTTGTAAATTAATACTTCTAATAGTCAGTTAGAATTTAGGTTTCTTGATAATATCGATTGACCCGATACACTATTGCTCACCATTCAACTTTTTTACTTAGGTGATAATATGCTAACTGCACTATCAGTAGCTCGGGATTGCGGGATTATTGATGAACGGGATCGTATTATTCTTGTGTCTGCAAAACCACCACCTCTTGTTCAGTCATCGAGTCCACATGATTCTGTGGTATGTTCTGCCAATATTGATGTATCAAAAGATCAACAACAGAGTCATTCTCCTTCCAATCATGCTCAGGAGAATTTCTTCAATCAACATGACGATTCATTAGTTGAATTTCATTATGCTGAAGATTTACACAAACCAGTTACTGAAGTAATAACTACAACTGAGACAGGAACAACTGGTAAATTCCATAAATCTCAACTTGTCAATAATACTTCGACCGAAACTGATTATGATTCACATAAATTTCCAGTAAGGAGTGCTAAGAAACCTCGAAAATTGATGCGTTGTTTATGCAAAGATGTCCCTTGTGTGTAAGTTTATATGCATTCGATTGTGAAGATTTTACTCGTGTAACTATCTTCTCTTTACCGAGAGAGAGCTTTGTACCGTTTGTGAGAGTTATAGCTTCTGTCAACTCTCACTGATTATACGATGTTATCTCTCCTAATATTCAAAAACCGTTAGATTCCAAATTGTAACCTTAACAACTTGGCACTTAAATTAGTTATTATTAACATCTTGCATCAGTTGGGTTACTGTAAGTCTTGGTATGTGTTTAACTTTTGATTATTCGTACGGAATACAGTCACCCAACCACATAATAATTTACTTTCCTATGCCTCCAGCTGAAGTGTAATTTCCCAGTTCTTTACACTACTATTGCGCATTGTGAAATACTCAAATAGGATATTTTTCAGTTTGTAATCAGAATTCAATCATTAGTTTCAAAAGCGTTCACTAAACCTTGAACTAAGTTGCATTGTGTGACATCTGCAAACCTTACATATGCTTCCCCTAGATGGCAGAAAAGATGAAAGGTTTAAACGTTATGGACATTAGAAGTACTAAATGACCGAAAGTTTATGGCATCATCTCATCAGAGATAAAGTTTCATACCGTTTGATTGTAGTTTTTGGTTTTATAATTGGTGAGGATTTTTCAAAACATGTTTTATACAGAGTAGATTTGGTTACTCATTCGTCAAACAATGTTTCCCCGATGTTGTGTTGTTGCCGGAATGTTCTGAGGCTACTCATCACTCAAACGTTTCATTATCCATCATTAGTTTTGCCGAAGAGTTTTTTTGAGTCTATTAACTTCCATCGTTACAATTATTTATGCTTCCTTGGTTGTTTTCATTTGCGATCGCTGAATTGTAGTTGTGGACAGAATTCCTCGTCCTCGCTCAGTTCAGTGACAGATATAACTCAGGTGCCTAATGTTTCAGTGAATGACCATCCTTATGCTACTTTATCCGATCAACCAGAACGTCACCAGTGTGAACTTGGAGACCAGACATCTTCCTCTAAAGATCACTTGCAATCTGTGTCGAATGATCGCTTGAATTCCACTCGTCCTGTATTTATACGGATGCTTGATCGACCTGATTTCCACTTGGCTATGTCTGGTAAAACATGGGCTATCATTCGAGAACACTATCCTTGGCTTATACCAAAGGTGAGTATGATTGCAATAGTAGCACATATCGAAGGTAATTTTAAGACGGATGTTTTTCCTGAAGCTAGTTTATATATTATTACATGTTCAGTGTTGTATGTTCGGCGTTTGATAGAGTTTAGAAGTCAACTGAATACACCATTTAATCCTTCTAGTAGGAGTGAGAGCTCAATCTTTCATCGTTCCCACTTGCGTATACAAAATGCATTCAATCTATGGTCAAAACAGCATGACAACAGCATGTTGTTCAATAGACACGTTTTGTGCCATTCTGTTGAGCTAAAACAGACTCAATTTTCTACTTGATATCCACAAGTGTTACATTGTGTACACAGATACGTTTACATCAGTGTAGTACAAAGTATTTTTTATTCAATATTAAGTTGATTAATTAGCATACGTTTGTTTTGTGTCGGTGTTTGAAATAATTGTTCACTGAATGTTTGGTGGTTAGAGGTATTCGTCAAGAAAGTCTAGACCTGTGTATTTTGCTAATTAAAGGTTGTCAGCATGGTGCACCTGAGGATACTGATGCTCTGCGTAGTATTCGAATCCTCGTAAATAGAACTCTGTCAGCACGCAGAAGACCATACAAACACGAAATCAGTGATTTACAAATGACCGGTGAATTGTAAATTATTCACCTAGTGTTGCTTAAATGCGGTGTTTTACAAACAGTTCGGTTCGACAGAACGTTTCTGTATTTGCTTACTTTGATTCTCGTATATATTTTATATCGTTCGAACTATGATATGATCAGTCGAACTGTCGGTAAGCTGAGTATAAGAAGTCAAATGAGAGTTGTGTAAGAGCACTTTCTACACAGGTGCTCATGTTTCTTTAGAGATTCGCCTACTTTTCGACCTATTTTCAGTTTTAAACCATGAATATTTCCGTGTTAGTAGAAATATTGTCTTTAGAGTTGCTTTTAATTGTTTTCCCTTTGTGTTTGTGTGTTTCTCAGCTTGTAGTCAAAGGTACTGTGTTTGCTCGTTTTCATCCAGAACAAAAAGCTCAGCTGATTGAATCGCTTCAATCAGTTGGTTATTTTGTTTCAATGTGTGGTGATGGCGCTAATGATTGTGGTGCATTGAAAGTGGCACATGCTGGGATTGCATTAAGCGAAACTGAAGCCAGTGTTGCTAGTCCTTTCACATCGAAACAACAAAATATTAGTTGTGTCCCGACACTTATTCGTGAAGGTCGTTGCGCGTTGACTACGAGTTTTGGTGCATTCAAGTTTATGGTTGGTTATTCAATGATTCAATTTTTCTCAGTTATACTTTTGTATTATGTAAGTTTAGTTTTAGTATAATTTCCATATATACGGATATCTGAACGAAAAATATGTTGTATAATTATTCACTAGCCATTCAAGCCAATATTTGGCTGATACATGCCATGAATACTATATTGAGTGGACTCGTCAACCATATGCCAGACATCCCTGTATTTATTTTCATTTCTTATTGTAAATCAAGACTAATTATTGAAGTAGATATTTTATAGTCTGAAATAAAAAAAACATTCATCCCTTCCAGACAAGTTGTAACTGTATTCGTCCTTCTTTTTTATATATCGAAAAATAATTCGGTTTGAAATCAAAGCATAATAGTAGACGTCCACTACAGATGAAGACATTTGTTTTTTTTTATGATCATTTTGTTGTATTTTGTAGTTGTGCAGGTGCTTTTCTGACAAATTTTGTTTCTTTGTGTGTTTCTTTTCACTTCTCAATAGATTGGCAGCAATATTTCCGATCTGCAATATATGTTTATCGATGTTATTGTCATCACTACTATGGGTCTTACGTGTAAGTTTAAATTATTATTATTATTATTATTATTATTATTATTATTATTATTGTGTTCATCAACTAATAATTAGTTGATGTTGACAATATGGTGCTTGTTTCGGTCTGGGTTTCTTTTTCTAACAATTCTATTAATGAAAGGCAACTTTAGGTCAGATAGTAAAAGTTTGTGTTTTCCTTCACTTTGATGTATTCATTTAATTATTTTTTTTTCTTGGTTTGTTTGTCTATGTAAAAACTGAAAATATTTAAAAGGTCACACTGACTATTAATTGTTAATTTTTCTTTCGTTCTTTTTGTATGTAAATGAATACCATGATTGAACTTAAAATCTAATATAGATAATCACTAGCTATGTTTCTGTGTATTGTTTGATACCATTACATAAATGTGAGCACATTGCTAATATTAGCCATAATCTACAATCAATCTGTAAATAATGTTGTATAAGAAATGTGAAAAAAAATTAAGATAACTGTGAAAACTAAATACCACTAGAAAATTTTTTTTATCTTCATTGTTGCTCTACATAGTAGTGTAAATCCGTAACTAGGAAAACACAGTCGTTTAATGCTTCCTAGTCCTCAATGCTACGAATGAAAATACAAACTCCGCATATCAACTTAACAGTAGCTTAAAAAGTCGATAACTGGTTTACGAAATTATAAAACATTGTTTATCAATCATTGAACATTTAATCTTTTCACAGTTTAGTTTTTTTAATACTGATTACCTTTTTCAGGTTAATTTTTAGAATAAATTGATGTGTGGTACTATGAATGTTCTTTTTGTATTGAAAAATTAATTTTCCCCTTAATCAAAACAAACACGCGGTGTTGACTCATGTTTTCAGTCTGTCAGGCACAACATGGAACTTCGTACGTACCTACATCAGTCAAAGTTGCCATGACACATAAGCACAGAGAGATGGAATTATCAATTCAAATTCCATAATAGTAGAAATAGTAGAAGTATCAGTGGCACTGGCGAAGATTAAGGTCCAAAGATGTGATTCAAGAAGTATAATTCAGTGAAATAAATTTAGAAAGAAAAAAATAGAGGAATTCAAAAGATCAGAATTTGAGAGAAGGCAAAGAGTGGATACACCTTCGCCGTCGCAGACGATTTTCAGCTATGTTGTACAAGGTCTCTTACCATCGGTTACTGTCGTCTCGCAGACGCCGACCAGGTAGTCTACACGTATCAGCATGACTCAATTTAGTTGTCAGTGACTTCATGGATTATTATCACCGATTTGGTCTCGCTTACTATTACGGGTATGAGGGCGGTTGTCACTTCCCGGCTGCCCACACCGTAGAAGGTTGTTTCTTGAGGAACCTGTAAAGGGAAATAGATTAGTGTCGGTCTTAGAGACCTGGGAACGTGACAGCAGAGCCCAAGGGACAACTGCTTGGGGCCGGTCACACACGGCCTTTTTATGAATGGATTTTCGAGTATTAGCTCCGCTCTTGAAAGCCCTTAATGGGCACCCTTACCGCTGGAGATGGATTCCGTGAGGTAGAGTGCGGTGTGACATTTTTATGGTCGACCTTTTCTAACCCTTCCTTCCTTGTGAGAAGGCAGCATCGCTGCAGATGCTGGTTGTCTGAGGGAAACACTCTACTGCTGCCACACCCGTCTGCAGTCAGCAGTACTACTTCGCCCTCAGACCTTGGGTAGCTGCTTTTAGTCTCATCGTTCTCCAATTGACCTGCCTGGCATGGTAGAACCTTCAGAAACATATGTTCCAACCAATATAGCTCGGTTGGGTCATCACGATAGGCAAGCCCGACCACCACGTCAAGGAAGCAGCTTTGGTCGGTGCCATGTTTTGGTTTGGCCGCCACTAGCGTACGTAACACCTGTCCCAACCACCTCAACTGATGAAGATGCAGTACTTCACCAATTGATTTGCCATCCTTACGTAGTACCGTTTTCGCATGCGTAAAGTAGGATGGAACCAAGGGTTGTGCAGAAAACCCGTCCTCTGTATTAGAGATGTATATCTTTCCTACTCCATAAGTGACGGTTTCTAGAAAATAAGAGGGAGAATCGTGTCCCCAACATGCTTACAAAGTTTCTCTAGGTGTTCAGATGACTACACTTTTTCGGCGTCTTCACCAAACAGAACTATGCCAACGGCACATTCTAAATTAATAAGTGAATATCCTGGTAGAAGATTAACTTCTGAAAAGTCAAATGACAAAAGTGTCGTCTCTAAAAGCATGTCAATGACAAAGTTGAATAAGAATGTAGAGAGTGACAACCTTGACAAATACCACCTGAAGTAATCAATTCGACTGACAGTTCACCATAAGCTGTGACTCGACCAGTAGTGTTGGAGTAGAGAGACTGTTCAAGGTTAATGTACCTCTGTGATACTCCTTTGAATGAGAGACCCTGACACAAAACCTCACGATGGACAGAATCAAACGTTGCCTTAAGGTCGTTCCTCTGTTTTTAATCCAATGTACATCTGCAGTTCTCAATCTAAAAGTCTCACCCACTTGTATTTACGTATATCCCTCACTGATACGACACAAGCAATAACAGAATAACGTCACTTATCAACCAATAATAATGCTTTACTGTTATTGATCAGTATTTTAGACCGTCACTGTTGATCACGTTATTGTCATTTTTATTAATCCACTCAAAATATTATAGATATCTCATGATGTTTTTGCGAAGTATTTTTTGATGAATATTAGAGTTCTCCGTTTCAGGTTAATTTTTGAAATAAATTGTTGTATAGTACAGAACTATTTTATGCTTCGTTTTTACATTGAATAATTCATTTCCACATCATTAAAAAAAGCACGTAATGTTGACTCTTGCTTCCTCCCATATTTACATGAAACAATCGTTGATCGTGATTTACTGGTAGATGGTTCTTGTCACTGATGAATGTCAGTTAAGATAGCAATGAGAATCAAGACGAACGGGATCGCTCTTTTGTCGTAATGCAGCACTCTTGCGCTGTATACACTCACGATCCTACCTGCAATCGAACCCTAAAACCTTCGGAACGACTGACAATCAATTAACCCATAGATCACTGAGTTTACAGGATGTGGAGGCTCTGTTTGCAACTTTAGATATTGTCTTCAGTGAACACTACTGAATAATTCCTTACTAAGAAAAAGCAGCTGTTCAACATATGGTTTTTAGTGAAGTCTTTACCTGTGTAAATTCATGATTTTAACCGCATGAAAGGCAACTATCTTCGTAAAATCCAAATCAAAAACACAATATTTCTGCATTGATTTCTGTACCATTCTGATTGTTCACGTGTTTTTTCATAATTTTGAAAAAGGATAATTTATTCAGGAATAGACGACCTTATTCTGACCATAGCACGTTGGATGAATAAGTACATTGATTTGCATTTCTTTAAATTCACCCTAGTTTTTCTATCCATTTCACAAACATTGAAATCTCACGACCATGACTGGATTTCTCCACTAGAATTTCACTCTTCTCAAAACTAATTCGCATAGTGCATCTATGTTGTGAAAAGCAGACACTTTTTACTGATTGTTATTGAGTTCATTTTACTTTTAAAATACAAGCTTCCCTTAGCTACACTATCATCTTCCATTGTAACACCGCTAAATTGAATTTCATTCTAATATGGTCTTAAGAATTACATATGATTTTTAGTGTTGAACTAAAAACGTCTAATATATTGTAGCAAATGTCATTGAAGTTCATGCGATCGGTATGAATGTAATTATTTACAATGAAGACATCACTTTTTTGAAACACAATACTGTTGAATTGTCAGTTGTACCGAGAAGTTAACTAAGTATGTGGCAGATATATTCTAACGTAACTACTAGGTAACAGCAGCACGAAGAAGACAGTTTCCAGTCAAGGCATAGGTATGATCCAAAATTTCATTTGTGCGTCCCGAATGATGTAGAATGTTTGTTCTCCTGAAAAGAGTCACCTTTTAGGCAGCAAAGCGTTTTCCATACAGGTAGTTTAGCTCAAATTATTTTAATGATATGATGGTCATTCTCTGTAATTTCATCAATGTAGTTTACTGGTTTTTTCTTCATATTGATTCTTTTTTCAATAGTTGGCTATACTCCGGCATATCCTCGTCTGTCTGTGGAACGTCCTGAAATGCGATTAGTCTCAACAGTGACTTTATTATCATTGGGTCTGCAGTTGCTCACTTGTGGTCTTGTACAATTTTCAGTCTTTGTATTTACGCGACTACAACCATGGTTAGTGGGCGTGTTTCTATCGTTGTGATTTTCGTTTGTGACATTCATTTGTATCGATAATTGTGCCAATAGCTATTTGGTAACATGAGAATTGATATTTTATATTGTTGTTAAGGTTATTCAAGGCTTGCTGCATCCATTGCAATGTTGATAAAGCGACCTATAGCCTACTGTTATTTACATTAAAATGTCTTGTGAGCGTTTACTGGCCACGAAGAATTACTGATTAGATAGGCATTTTTATGGATTGATTTAACAGTTTTGTTATTGTGAATCATCTTGTAACTTCATGTAACCCTGTTGATTGTTATAAGTATTTGTCATTTATTTCTTTGAAGGTATTTACCACTGTTTGCTTATCATGAAGATTATGAATTGAAGAACTTTGAAAGTACAGCCATATTCACTGTATCTGTTTACCAGTACATTATATTGGCTATTGTATTCTCTAAATCTGCACCATATCGTCGATCGATTCTTTCTAATCGTAAGTTGTTTGTAGCATCTTTTTTATTGAATTTATTTGTATTAATATTAATATTTCCATTCGATTACCAGCCTTCCTTCTAAAAATTCCTAACACAACATAGAAATAACGATAATAAATCATAGTGAATGCAACGCATGTTCCCCAGTGTCATAGTTGGAAACGTTGACACCCAGTTGTTGAAATTGTATCTAACCCCCCATGACAAGACTGATGACTGCTACCAACTGATATGAAATCTAGGTTTAGAGCTTCCAGTTGAATGCTTTTAATATCAGAAGATAGTTTGTACGATGACAGGTCATTCAGACTAATTGCGATTTTACATCTTTGTTGTTATAAGCATTGCGCAGTTATATTTACTGTATAAAGATGATCAGACGCAATTAACGTTATTGTATTTGTTCACATTTCACCCGAATTGTCACTTTGTTGTAGTTAATACATATTCTGTAACACTTACCTCAGTAAGCTGATTATGTATTTCGGAATGCAGAATATTGGTGTTGCATGTCTTCGCATACAGTAAATGTATTCCACAATCTATTATACAAAACTTGTGACACTGATTTTGAAGTAACATTTTATTGAATAGACAAGAAAGTTAACAGTGTGCTTGTCCCTTGCATGATACTTACCATCTTTGTGAAAGTGCACAGTGACGTTCTTTTGTCAACTAAGATTCTATGTTCCTTTTGCCGTTAATTCAATATGTAAATCAAGAAAGTTGTAGCGGAACTGAAATGTGTAAAACGTTTGACTAGTAGCTGTCTGAACTCAGAAGCTCAGTACCTATCAGATTGGGCGTCTTGTGCAAAGGTCACTTTGTTCGAGTCACGATGTGAGCATGAACACTGGGATGTAGGTGTATGCAATTGACGAGTGCTGTGAAGGAAGAAATGTGTGTCGTAAATACCACTGCTGGCTACAATCTTTCTCATCTTTATAGCCTCCATGAGTTCGCCTTGTCTTTACCATCTAGACAGATAACAGTGTAGATTTCTCCTTATGTTTACAATAATAGTATGCATTACTGCATGTAAGACGTTATTGAGTTGTATATAGATTTCTAGAATAGGTTGATGATTTTAAATGGAAACACTTAGCTTGCTTTTAACTGATGGGCGATTGTCATTTTCTCTGTGACTTTCTAATTGCATAGATTTATTCGTTGTCAACATTATTGCATGTGTTGCGGGATCATTATACTTGACATCTCAACCAGCTCGTGTGGTTCGCAAAGTATTCGAAGTAAGATTTGCGTGATTTTTATCAACTTTCAAACACATTAGTTTTGATTGTCGTTAAGATTATACTGATCTTTCTATTTCCTAAACTATGAGCTTTCGCTGCGAGACCTGAGATGAAGATCCTGAATTACATCCGTGACGGGTCCATTAGTGCACTCTGTTGAGATGGCTCTCAAATAGATGAGAGGAGGTCTATTTGAATAATTAATACTGGGAATAAATTTTCGTCAACATACGTGTGTTCACTCCCTTAGAAACGAAAGCCATTCCTTAACCGATAATATGCATTCACCTCTTGAGGAATTTCTGATTGCCATCCAATGGCCTTCTCATTAGGTCACTGCTGATTGGCTCAATATATTAGATTTTTACTATATTGTTTTCAAACAATTCTAAGTTTATCTCCTTACCTTGTTGTTTCTTGACAGGAAGCATACTCCACTTTCGTATAGAATTTTGTCGTATTACTTCTTAACTGTAATTGTTCCTTCTTTTCACAGTGTGAATAACTGTTGACATTTGTAGTAGAAGTAGTGCTAGCAACTAGTACTTGGACATGTTTGCCATGTATAGGTAATGAATGGTGGAGTTCTGACTGTTTCCGTAGGAGAATGAATTTCTTTAATCTAGATTTCTACGTTGTACTTTCCCGAACAAACTGTTAGATTGTGATTATTATTATTATTATTATTATTATTATTATTATTATTATTATTATTATTATTATTACCTCATCGTCGTATTGGTTGTTGTTGATTCAATTTAGATAGATGATTAGTATTCGTAAGCTGTATGCAGATAGGTTTGCTTTTAGCCTTCTTGAGTACTGGTACCACCTGTATTTGATTATCTGCGTTGTACTATGCAAAACAACTATGGAATGGTGTCTATGCTGTAATTCGAGTGTAATCGTTATACTTTAGGTCTAGAAATCTGTACGTGTAATGTTGGATATATTCTTGTCGAATTATTTGTCACATAAAGATCCTCATTGAGAATAGCCAGCCAACATTCTTCTGATGGTTTAATTTAAGTAAAGTATGTAAAAATAATTATTTCTAACTGATATAGGTATGCATCTTGATGCTGAAGACGTTTTCTCTGAACTAATCTAATGCGGTATGTGTAACTCATCTATGATATTTCGCGATTCTACATTTCGAATTCTGTCCTAGGTATCAGTGTTATCAACTAGTGAGTTTGATTGGTTGTATGATAGGGTTATCTTTTAATCCTATTAGTACCGATTCTGTGGATAAAATGTGTTCATAGATTATCGTTATGTTGAAATGTTAGTCAAGAGTTCTATTAACATCGTTCTTTATAGTATTGTAATGTGGAGTATGGTTAATACGCTTTTTCTTTACTCCTTGCAAACATTTTGGGTGTCAGTTCTTGATAGAGAAGACTCTTCTGAAAGACTTTGAGAAGAGCTGAACAGTTTTATTATCATGTTTTTACATTGTTAAAGAAATGTTTCAGACTGTAATTATTGTGGGAACTGTTTATGTTGTTGTTGATTTTGTTGTTTTGTTTTCAGCTGTGTCGTTTTCCTTCAGTTTATTTTGTTATAATTCTGCATGGAATAGTATTGGGCAATTTATTGTTTGGATATATTTTGGAATCGATTGTTGATGGTGTTTCATTTCGACAACGAATACATCATATTAAACATGCATTATTTCCCAGGTATGTTTATTATGAATACCTTCCATTGTGCTTCCTGCTTGTCGATTCCTTTCATACATTTAATGAACTCAACCAATCGGGTTATTTGAGTCGTGACACTTCATAAGTACATGCATCAGTTCAAGTTGCAATACCACACAAGCACAGAGAGATGGAATTGTCCATTCGAATCCCATTGTAGTACAGGTAGTAGAAGTATTAGAGGTAACAGAGAAGATTAGCGTTCGTAGAAATTATTCAGTAAGTATAATTCAGTGAAATAAACTTAGAAAGGGAAAAGACGAAGAATGGATGAACCTGCGCTAATGCATGTCAATCACACATTACGATTGTCTCGCGGACCCCATCCTTGTAGTCTACACTTGTTCACATGGCTCAGTCTAGTTATAAGTGACTTCACTGGTTTGTGCCACGTTTTAGTTCGGTTGCCCCTAGCTCTCTGCCAGCTTACTCCTATGTCAGACAACGTCGCTCGTCAAGGTAGACAGTGATCAGGCATACGTAACACATGTCCGAACCACCTCAACTGA